>CM032232.1:75137500-76392500 GCA_019009955.1 Riptortus pedestris | reverse complement strand
TTGAAATCGAACCCATGACTCTACGCCTGCCAATAGTGATTAAAACGTCTTAACTCACCTGGCTAACACGATTCTCCAAATTATTTTACTTAAAAAGAGTGCAAAGAAGTGGTGCCTATATGAGATTTTGGTTTTATGCATTTCTTACTTCGTCCTACATAAATCTGAGCCAAATGCCAAGCTATGAAAATTAATTTAAAGAATTAAGGTTTAACCAGTGAACAACAATTTATTCCATATTAATTGTATGCGATTCTATGAATATTTCAGAGCTTTTTTAAATTTTTATTTTTCAAAGATTGGAGGACGTTTCCGTAACTTGTGTTTTTGAGGCAAAACCTGCAACATGAATGGAAGAACTGAAACTCACACATTGCACAGCATTTCAGGAGCAATTACTAAAGAACTCAAGATAATTAATTAAAAATACAGAATTTCAAAGTCTATACTGTGTATTTGAATAAGCTATAAATCTACCAATTAAATTAAGAAAACTATACAAAATAAATAAAAATAATCTATGCAAAATAATTCAGTACATTTGTGTTAATGAAAGTAATAATACTTAAAAATTCTAGAATGAGGAGAAATTTAAACCTTTTTTTAAGGTATATCGGACCGAGATGTCTATTATTCAATCAGTTATTGGTCGGCCATCTGTTCGGGGAGAGTTGGAACCGCGGCTCATCTCCACATTCTTCGAATTCTAATGAGTTTTGAAAATTCCTTCTGCAGTACAAACTTGTAGCCACAATGCTTGTTGTGAAAAGTAGACAAAGAGGAGAGAAATACATTCATATAACCATATTTACTGCAGAATTAATTTCACTATTAATTACACATGAGTAATAATGGTATATATTATCCATTATAACTTTGGTAGTCTATTCTAGGTTAGACAACGCATGTTATTCTTGAACTTATTGTAGATATTGGCTCAACCACTGGAAAATTAGATATGACAAGGAAGGTTGGGCAAATAACATTTTTAGCAGATTACCCTTAAGTGAAATCAGCTATTGAGGTCATACTCATGACGCGATTTTCATAAAATGTCTTCAAATGTCCATCGATCCTACCCAGGAGATGACGAAAATAAGTTCGTTCAAAGTTATATATATATATATATATATATATATATATATATATATATATATATATATATATATATATATCTGTTAACGCTCTAGCAGTCACAATGATTGTTTGATCGTTACCAAACTCGATATTTAAACGTTTAATGTAGAAGGACAGATCAAGTTCGTTAATGGCTGAAATCGGACTAGGGGGAAGGGGTTTTAGAGAGGGGATTTTCGAAATTATCTCCATTACTATACGTCGGATCAAAAAATTTTGTATAAAACCCATCTTATTGCAAATTAAATTTACTATAAATATTGTTACATACATGTATTCTGTATCTCGAATATTAACCGAAATATTTGCTTTTTTTAGTTTTCAGCTTTCAGCAAACCCCCACTTTTACGCATGTTACATTAACAATACTCGTTTATGTAATAAACCACATCATTCGAAGCTTAATTACCACACATTGTTTTCATGAGACATTTATTATACGAGATACATGTAAATATGTTCTGGTGACCCCCCTCCCTTCTTAAGTTTTTGGACCACTTAAATTTGATTGATTGATATTCTGATTCATTATAAATTACAGTACTCTATATAGTAAGTTAGTAAGTAGTCAAACAAATTAATACGTTATATTCTGATATATTACAGTAATTGTTTTTCTTTCCGTTAAGAAGTTGGCGGAACTATTCGTTTACATTTCATATGCTTTTCGTCGGGAGGTTTCTTGTTATCGTTTGTATTTATCGACGGTGCTATTGGGTTACCAGTATGTAGATTTATCTATTGTTAAACTTCACGAGGGAAATCTGCTTAGTTTACGCAACCTCTGCGTGACGGACTTTCTAAAGCTCGGCGGAGGTTTAGTCGCTTCATGGCAAGGAGAACCATCTTCATAATCTCTCCCTGGTGTTGGCGACAAGGAAAATAAATTAGGACCCCAGTAGTTGATCATCACTGGGATATTTGCACAATTGCAACATTGGGTGGGCCATGGAATACCTTGCGTGGAAACCATAGATCTTTTGCTCCGAATAAATACAGTAGTAGGTTATACAAAATCCTGCGGAAGAAAGGGTGATTCTTTCTTCCAGTTTCATTCGGAAAATCTGGAGGAAAAGCTTCGGTAAACAGTAAATTTTATTCAATGTAACTCAAAGAAATTTACCACTATCATATCTTTCATAGACTACTATACTGAAAATCTCGTTGACAAGGCAAGGAAAATCTGGACACTTGTATGACAATGAAACTTAAAGTCACAACTAAAAATATGGCAACGTGAAGGAAAAGTTCTACTAGTTGAAAGGCGGGTAGTACCTAAATACATATTTATATAATATCAGGAATTATACCGGTCAGAGGTACCTTCCCTTTTACCTTGCGTTCAAATGCCATATAAATAACATGTATTTCAACATCTATCAAATAATTTCATTTTCGGGCTCACTTCAAACAATGAGTAATTGTGGTTTGAAATTAACACATAACATACTCCCGGTACTGATGACTGCTTTATATGGTTTACGGCAGATTGTAAACACTTTCAACTTCAAATGTCTTATGAACAAGGAACTTTCATTTGGTAATTTTATTTTTGATTAAATATTTTCAGAAGAAATTAGGGTATATAGTCAAGGTTCATAAATAATAATAACATTGTTTTACTTCGACATTGACTGTACTTTAATGTTAACTTTCTAAAACTTTGCCATATGGGAGCCTCAATGTAATTAAATTAAATTATTTATTAACGTCCACTTTTTGCAACTAAGGCTAATTGGGACGGGTTATCTATGGGTTACTACCCATTTTTAACCAGGGTCGCACTCAGGATGCGATTTCCCTTAATGGAAATCAGCTGTTGAGGTCGTACTCATGACGCGAGTTTTGAAAAATTTCCTCAAATGTCCATCGATCCTACCCAGGAGATGACGAAAATGAGGCCAGTCCAAAATTTTATAAATATATATATATATATATATATATATATATATATATATATTTATATATATATATATATTTATATATAATTATGCTGATGTTTTCGACCAGGTTGTATTTATATAGGGTGTGTTATTCTTCTCGGAGTTTTGGTCAATGTTGGTGAAATAAATCTTAGTTTGTGCCGATATTTCGGGCATTTATGCCTTTATATATATATATATATATATATATATATATATATATATATATATCATATATATATTTCTCTGTTGACTTTAGCGGTCGCAATTTTTGTTTGATCGTTACCATACTTGATATTAAATCATTTTATGAAAAATGAAAGATCAAGTTCGTTAATGGGTGAAATCGGACCAGTGGGAGGGGGGGGGGGTTAGAGGGGGGATTTTTGAAAATTCGGAATATCTCCGTTATTATTCGTCGAACCGAAAAATTGTATAGAATCAATCTTATTGCAAATTAAATATTGTTCTATACATTTATTCTGTATCTTGAATATTAACCGAGATATTTGCATTCGTATTGTGTGTGGGGTCGGCAGGAGTCGGCTATGTTCGGGACTTTTCGCCGAGAGCTAGTGCGGCCGTTTACGTAACTATTCGTTCTCGTGAATAAGTTACTACTACTGTACTGTGAAATCCGTTTAGTTTACGCAGCCCCTGCGTATTTAATTCCGTCAAAATAAATCCCTTTGCCCAGGCGGGAATGGAACCCGCCACTCTAGGTTTACCATGGGAGATTAAAGGCAACGCTTTAACTCACATGGCTAGCCTAAGCCCTCTCAATTTAACTGGCTATCTATCATTAGAGTGTTCTACTAAAAGTCTTGCCTCCTGCATGAGATTATCCCAGAATAAAGAGTGTAGTTATAATCTCTATTGAGGCTAGAATTGTTAGAAAGCCATTCCTTCATACACTGCAACGTCATTTGACTAATGGTAATCATTAGCTGATATGAATATGCTATGATTACTATTTTAATGTTCCTCCACTTTTGCCTCACTGATAATACTCCATTGAAGAGACAGTAATATAAAACATAATTTGTCCTTTATAATGAAGGTTCTGTATTTCTAAATCATGTAATTTCACTGACTTCAAATAAATTAAATTATTAATTAACGACTACTTTTTGCAACTAATCGGGACGGGTTATCTACAGGTTACCACCCTTTTCAAGCCAGGGTGGCACTCAGGATTTTATTTAATGAATCCCGTCACTAAATAAATTCCTTTGTCCAGGTGAGAATCGAACTCGCCACTCTAGGTTTACAGGCAACGCTTTAACTCAAATGGCCAACCAGAGCCCCTCAATTTAATTGACTATCTATCATTAGAGTGTTCTACTAAAATTAATTTTTTGCTCTTCAAAACTGACATCCCTTGGACGAGCTTTTACTGCGAGTCACATTATTAACTCATATGCAAGTTAAGTTATGAAAATTAACAATTCAAAATTAATTATTATTTCAAATATATTTTATATAACAAATTTCCGTTAAGAATAGCTGTTTTATGATTTAAAGTAATGATCGTTCAAGTTGACTATTATTTTTTTTTTAACCTGCCCTACATTTTAAAAGAATAAAGTTAAGAACTTATAAGTGATTCCAAATTGATTAATTTATTACGAATGAAAACTTAAAATCAAATCATAGATCAAACATTAGGAATTAATGAAGTCAAGTGGATTTATTTCCTGTCTTTTTTACTTTTTATTTTCTGTTTATTCGTGAAGAAGATTCTCGGATACTAATGTGTAACCTTTGATCAGAACTTCCAGTTCATGAGAACAACATACAGGTCTAGTTATTTATAAACCTTGTAACTTAGTGTTTTTCCTGTTGAGTTAGAAGGTTTTATAATTATCGAGAGGAAATGTTGGCTTCTATCAGGTGGTTTTCAGCACACTCAACATTTTATAAATATTTTTTATATTTCCTTCATTATTTGCGTTATAAGATTTGAGTTTGAGCGTAGAGTGGTCTTGAGCTCTGAAGAGAAGAGATACACGTTTGCCTGGATATAGTCCAATGGAGTCTTACACATCAATAACTCATCAGAGGACAAGACAAACCAGTTCCTCCGGTATGCAACATTGCTCTAACTATAGAACACATTCTGTAAGACTCCCTATACCTCGATATCCCTTACGATACAACACAGCTCTTTGCTTATATCTCTGCTCTACATTAACTACTAGTTTATATATTTAGATTTCACATTTCATAGTTTATTATTCATATCTTCTATATTCTAACTTATTACAACTGTGATGCTAACCGTTTATCTTGCAATAAGTTTCTTAGTCGGTAAGGAAAATGAGCTATTCAGCTGTATTCCTGACGCAATATTCAATAGATTTCATTATATAATGGAAAAGGAAGGAAGGTTATAGTAGCATAAAAATATATAAATAACAAGCTAACCCCTTCAGACCCACTGTCCAATATATTGGACATGCCTTTTTCAATGCTATATCTTCATGGATTGATGTTTTTTGGCAGAAAAATCGATTTTAATAATGATTTTAGGTATTAACCTTTCAATTGTGAGCCTTTTTCTGGTTTATACCTGTTGTAGTGGCATTTCTAGCGCTTTGAACATCCAATTGTTGATATTGCTATTTCACCTATTAAAACCATGAGTAAATAATTGTCTCATAGATTTAATTTTGCATGTATATAAGTGAAAAAATTATTTTTAAGTAGCCAGAAGCCTCTAGAAATCGTGCTTGTTAAGAAAAAAAATATTTTTTTCCCTGGTTATTGTATTTTCTAATAAATATGGATGTCCAACATATTGGACATCGGGTCTCAAGTGTTGCATTTCACTAATACCTCTATTCTATGGAGGAATTTACTTATTGACTTTTATGATTATTATTTTGATGTGATAAACAATATTTTAGATCTTTTAAATTTTAAAATGCAAATTGCTGAAAGTTTTACCTCAGAAATAGAAAGAAAAAAAAAGAGGAAGACCTAGTCTTGAAGAATCCAGTAGTGAAGAACCCCTTGCAAAGAAAGCAAGAGCTGAAGTGACACCAAATTCTGATGTTAGGAATGATGGATTTGAAAATTTTCCAGATATTGATGATAAAAAAGATGCAATTAGATGCAAAATGATAGGTTGCACAAAAAAAATTAAATTTTATTGTGTTAAATGCAAATGCCACTTGTGCATTACAAAAATAAGGATTTGTTTTATATTATTTCACAGTTAAATTTTGTTCAATATTTATTATTTGTAACTTTCTATGATGTAAATTTGTTTATTATCACTTAAAAAAATATTACTAAAGTGTATTTTATTTATTTATCCTAATCCTTATCAGTAGAATAATTTGTAAAAAATATGCCTGTTGAGACCCGATGTCCAATATATTGGACACAATTTAAAATTGTCAATAAAATTACAATTAGGAAATTAGGATTTTTTTCACTATTTTTCCCAGGTTTCTGTGAACATATAGAACATGAAAACAATTTTTTTAGTCAAAATACTTGAGTTGGGTCTGAAGGGGCTAAGGTACCCGTCTTCGCCCGGGAAATCATTTGAGGCTGAATGATTATGGTATTTTTTTGGGGCTTTACTTTGTACAATATTTTATATTTTCCCACCTCAATGCTTAGGATTTACATCCGAGTACCCGGAGTGTTGGGGATATGTTAATAATAATATTTATTTTTTATGTACTTAATTCTACAAAATACACAATATTTTTATATTACCCATTTCCAGCGTATGTATATTTTTTTATATATAACATAATTATAGATTATTATATTAACCATATTATTCTTAATTTTAGATAGAATTCTGCATTCTGAACCATCTATGAATAAACGTTCACTTCCTCAAAACTGGTCCAAAGGACCACTTGGATGTCAGCTGTGTATTATTACGTATATAAAGTAATAACCACTATTAAAATACTCTTTTGTATGTTTGGAAAGCGAACAGTATATTCTTAATGGTACATAGCATATTCAGTCAAGTATTACATATATTAACGGTGCAGAGTTAATAAATTCCAGAAATAACTGGGTGTACCCCTCCAGCGATCATTCTTTTAAATTATATTTATGAGATTTTAAAGAATAACACATTTTTGAGAGAAACTTTACATTACTAAAAGTATAAGAATGAAATCCAATGTACACATAAGCCAAGGTGAAGACGGGAGGGGTGGGGTAGAAGTGATTATAACATATGTTGTAACATAGTTTTTCGTGTATACCTCATTTATACTTCGTTATACAGCAACAGTGCATATGACAAAAGTTACTTTAAATAACAAAACAAACAACTTTTGTTATATTCACGTTTGGCGAAAAATGAATAGATTACGAAATATCGCGATTTTATATTTCACACTTCCCTTATAACCCCCACTCCAGTACGTATCAGAGAATATTAATACAGCCTAAAACCTAAGTTGGGTTAGTAGTAATATACATAACAAATTTCATAATATTCGGTTCAGCCGTTTGCGATTCTATAAAGGACATACAAACATTCATTTTTATACATATATAGATAAAACAAATTAATTAAGAATAATAATAAATACCATTATTTTAACATATGTAAATAAATGCCAATAATAAATATATTTATAACTACAAATTTCTTTCATGGCCAGTGGGTGTTGAACATTTGAAATTTAATGGAAATGGACACATTTTTATTGCAATATCAGTTTTAGCTGGAGGGGGATGATGTAAAGAAATTTCGAGGGCAAACATTTATAAAGCAATGTATGAAATATTTTCTTGTATCTTTTTCTTAATATATATTTAAATTAGTGTGTGTAATCAATTTTATGGGAAATGCAATGTTCTACAATGTTAAATCACCTCCTTCCTGTATTAATACTGCCAAAGATGTACAAGTATTCGTATCCTTTTATTCTTTGACATTTTAATAGAACACTGATAGAAGAGTTTCAATCTAAAGTACTACTGAGCATAGGAATGTTATTTATTCCTGACCGAGACCCAATATGTACAGGTGTGTTATTTTTAGGAAACATGTTTCATGAAAAAGACACCTCCTGAGTTTCTTCCACTTCAATACGTTAATATAATCAAAACGTTACAATTAAATATGTAATTGAGAAATTAATTTTACTTTAAAGAGGAGATTTATTTAATTATAGTCATGAGGTCTAAGCATTGTATCATTTTATACAATCAACACATTATATTTTCTTTATCTTTGTAGTAGGAGCTTTTCTTTATATTGTTTTTTTTTTTTTTTTTTTTTTTTGGAGTACGAGTAAACTAGTGGAGTAGAAAGCACTGATAATTTGAACATAATAATATATTTATTTTAGATGGAATACATTATGATATTGATTGAATCCATGTACTTAATGGAATTTTACCTTTCATAAGCTCAAAGCATGTCTCTACTGAAATCCATGTAATAAAAAGTCCGTCACGCAGGGGCTGCGTAAACTAAGCAGATTTCCCACGTGAAGTTTTACAATAGAGAAATCCTCCTAATAACAACAGTAGTAGCAAGTCCCGAACATAGCCGACTCCTGCCGACCACACACATGCATACAAATGCAAATATCTCGGTTAATATTCAAGATACAGAATAAATGTATAGAACAATATTTATAGTAAATTTAATTTTCAATAAGATTGATTCTATACAATGTTTCGATCCGGCGCATAATAATGGAGATATTTGGAATCTTCAAAAATCCCCCTCTAAACCGCCCTCCTAGTAGTCCGATTTCAGCCATTAACGAACTTGATCTTTCTTTTTACGTAAAACGCTTAAATATGAAGTTTGGTAACGATCAAACAAAAATTGCGACCGCTAGAGCGTTAACAGACAAATATATATATATAATTTTCAACAGACCTCATTTTCGTCATCTCCTGGACGGTAGGATCGATGGACATTTGAGGAAATATTTCAAAACTCGCGTCATGAGTACGACCTCAATAGCTGATTTCCCTTAAGGGAAATCTGCTAAATCGAACGTCAATAATTTGCAACTAAATATGTATTTGAGTAATTAATTTCCGTTTAAAGAGGAAAGTTATGTTACTTAAGGCACGTGCGTTTTCAGTCAGAATGGGGTCTAAACATTGTATCATATTATACAATCATCACATTATATTTTTTTATCATTGTAGTAGGAGCTTTTCTTTATATTTGTTTTTGATTATGAGTAAACTAGTGGAGTAGAAAGTACAGGTAATCTAAACATAATAATATATTTTTTTTAGATGGAATCCATTATGATATTGATTGAATCCATGTACCTAATGGAATTTTACCTTTCATAAGCTCAAAGCATTTTGCTACTGAAATCCATGTAATAAAAAAGTGGGAAATGTGATTTATGCCAGATTAAAGAAATAAAAAAAAAATGAATTGAGTCTCCACTGCTTCCAATAAATGATTTTAATCTACATTCAGGCGAATCATAAATTAAATATATCTAGAAGAAGTAAATTATCTATTTAAGTGAATATAATCATTACTGTTTGTTAGACCGGTAGCTCGGGACACGCCCATTTGAAGCCTGTATTATTCTTTATTATGACACGGCCTAATCTGAATGTGTATCTCAAATGCTGGGCCTAATTGATTTGAAATAAACAGTCATAAATTTATAAACGACCGCTTTGGAAACGGAGTCAGAAAAGCAACTAAACGGTGATTTGTCCAATTACAAAACGTTTAATTATTGAAATCTGTGCTTTGGTTATCAATAGAAAAAGAAGAGGCAGAAAGGTGGACGGCGCCAGTCAAAGGGTAGGAGCAACTTGGAGTCTCTAATTATTTTCTGATGTCAATTCGAGATTAATCGATTTGCTTCTGGTTTGGTTGTTGACCCACGTTATGCCTCCAGGGAGGTTTCGACGAAGGCCTGCCGTAGCCTAAGGCTATGGAAGTCATCTGATTTATTTTGCCGACTTAGTGAAATATATACTTCCACCCGGTTTATTTTATTTTTTTTGTATTGTTTCCCTTTTTTATTGCAACCAATTGCTTCCTTAGTGTCATTATTATACTAGTAATTTAACTTAATTCATCTATCGAGGTTTATCTTCATCCCTTCGATGGCAGGAGATAAGAGAACTTTACTAATCTGATGTGCACATTTCATGATTGGGAGGTGCACAACTAAATGTACAACAGGCCTGAATATAAAATTTTAAAATTCTTAGGCTTATGTGAGACACCTTTAGACGTCACACTGAAACTAGTCAAAATGAATTCAGGACAGAACAGAAATGTAAAACCCCACATTTTTCACTATTTCAATACCTCATTTACTATAAAGGAATAAATCAGTAATCTTACAAGTTGTAAATCATTGCTAGATACATATATTCGATCTCAATAATTTATAAGAATGTGCTGGAGGTCATAAACGAGATCATTCTGAAGGAATTGAAATTGTACTAAGTTGTAGTTGGAGTAAGTTTTCACCCTTAGAGTGCAACCTCCACCTCATTGGTATAAGAAAAAGCATATGTATAATATTATTCGGTATAACCATTACGTTGATGTCTGACAGTGTTGAGAAAGTGCAGTTTTCAGATATTACAGTTTCGGGGAGCGCTAAGCAAGTTTATTATACAAAATCAGGCATTCCTTCCACAAACAATGAAATGGCCTGGTTTTGTGGTTTCATCTTGATATCTGCCTTTAACCTCCCAGTAAATTTCTTTGGAAAAATTTTATTTAAAAGATTATTTAGGCGAAATGAATTACACAAATATTATTATTATGCGCTTCGTAGCTTTCGTGAATGCCTTATTAAGGTTCAATGCTATAGTGCTGTTGGTGTTCAATGGACTTAAGAATCCTTAAGAATATTAAGTAGTGTCCAAACATTAAAATTTCATACATTGTGAACATAATCATTCTTTTAGAGATCAAGGGTTTGGAAATAAAATACCAAATAGAAAAGGAAAGTGAAAACATGTAGGAAAATATATGTAAAACTATTTAATTAAATTTTTATTTATTTTTTTTACATTTTTATCATTTATTTAATTATTAATTTTATTTTCATCTCCAACCTTAAGAGTGATAAAATATATCTGAAAATTCATTTTTAATATTTTAATTTTTCTGTCCGTTTTCTGCGTCTCGACTGGCCCGCCATTCGTTTCCTGAAAAAACAAATACAACAGACATTAGTATAATATAATTAATTGTCTCTGTTTTAGCTGATTTCCCTTAAGGGAAATCAGCTATTGAGGTCGTACTCATGACGCCATTTTCGAAAAATGTCTTCAAATGTCTATCGATCCTACACAGCAGATGACGAAAATGATGTCCGTTCAAAATTATATATATATATATATATATATATATATATATATATATATATATATATATATATATATATATATTTGTCTGTTAACGCTCTAGCGGTCGCAATTTTTGTTTGATCGTTACCAAACTCGGAATTTAATCGTTTTATGTAAAAAAGAAGATCAAGTTCGTTAATGGCTGAAATCGGACCAGTGGGAGGGGGGGGAGGTTAGAGGGGGGGGGATTTTCGAAAATTCGAAATATCTCCGTTACCATACGTCGGATCAAAAAATTGTATAGAACCAATCTTATTGCAAATTACATTTACTATAAATATTGTTCTATACATTTATTCTGTATCATTAATATTAACCGAGATATTTGCATTTGTATTGTGAGTGTGGTCGGCTATGTTGGGAGTTTCCGCCGAGCGCTAGTGCGGCCGGCCGTTTCACTAACTATTCGTCCTCGTGAGAATAGGTTACTACTATTGTTATTATTAGGCAGATTTCTCTATTGTAAACCTTCACGTGGGAAATCTGCTTAGTTTACGCAGCACCTGCGTGACGGACTTTTATTATTGATTGGTTTTTGAGGTGGCAGATTTAATAAGATATGAAATATTCGAAAATTATATTAATTAATGAAGAATATAGATATTCATTGAATGTAAAACCCATTATAATCCAAGTCGACCAAATTTGTCGATCAGTCCTTTTTTTTCACATAACAACAGGAGTTCCCCGAAAGAATTTGCTGATTCCAATACTTTTTCATATACCACTATCATGCATATTCCGCCAACCCCTATTATTCACACACTTCCTGAAGATACGGTCATTTTTTCATTCAGACACCCAATGGTTGTCTGAGACAGTTCCAAAACTACTTAACTACTTTGAAATTATACTTGAAGCCTGGTAATACATCTTTGTGGGAATGAAGAAAAGTATAGTCTCTAAACATTTATACTATTTTAAGTTTTGCCATTTCGTAAAAAAAAACATCCCGGATCCAAAAACATGCAACACTTGTGTCAGATAGTCACACCGGCTGTCAGACAGTCGATGTCTTATTTTTTTTTTCCTTTGAACTTACAGACGACTAAAGATAGAGAATACAATATTGGAATTAATTAAATATTCCTCATTTGGATTTCGGGGTTACATTATAATTTTGGAGTCCCACGAAATAGTTGCTTCAATATGCTTTTTTTGTCTCCCAAGCACTCCTTCGGAACACTATTTGAGTAGTTAGATTTATGAACACTGTCAGTCAACCTTTGAGCTGGAATTCTTTAAAAAACTGTAGTAATTAATAATTATTTTTTGGTAACATAATTATACGATTGGGGATAAAAGAAAGTTAAAAATTACTGTAAATTATTGGGCATTATTTCCACATCTGTAAGGGCTGTTTCTTTGTTGCGTTGGCAACTTTTATTTGAATTATATTCCCTTGAATAAACTAAACAAATTGGTAGCCGTAAAAGAGACAACTGCAAATTATTTGGTAAAATTACTAAAATGTACTGAATATTTCCGTAGAAATCAGCGGTGTTAGAAAAATTGTTATTAGGTATAAGAAATTGTTTTTAACAGGTTTTTATAGCCTTCAAAAGCCATATATGATACTTATATACTAAAAAATATTATTTTAATTTGCTGTAATAAGTATGAGAGAAATATGCTGGGTCGTAACTTTTTACGAGGCTGTAGACGGCGAGATCTTAATAAACTGTTTGGTAATACCATAAGCCATAATAAACCGATTGGTACTATTTAGTGCGAAGAGATAAACATAAAACGAGGAGAGGAAATGTATGAACTAAGTCGTGGTGTGAAGGAGAAATAGCATCCCATTCAGATTATCTGTTAGTGGCCGTCTGATGGCTTTTTCCCATGTCGGTGATAAGCAGGCGAATTCCTCAGCTGATCTTTGGCGCGCTATCAATCAGCTGGTTAGCAGCTCTAGCTCTAATCCTAATACAGCATTCCTCTCCCGCCTCGCTATAATTCACCTCATTCCTACACACTCGATAATCGCTGCTCGCCCATCAACAGGTGTCTTATCTTTCCAAACGAGATAATGGCGTTTTAAAGAGGAATAATCTTCTAATAACGTCTTCATTTGCTAATTGAGAACTATTACTCGTCCAGTAGTCTCCTTCCTAAATATAAAATCCGTCACGCAGGAGCTGCGTAAAATAAATAATTTCCCTCATGAAGTTTAATAATAAATAAACCTACAAATTGCTAACACAACACCATCGTGGATATAAAGTGAATAAATACAAACGGTAATAAGAAATCTTTCCCCTACGGGGAGATCTGAAATGTAAACAAACAGGTCGGCGAACGGCTGACCGGAAAGAAAAATAATAACTGAAACATATCAGAATATAACATACTAATTTTATTGGCAACTATTTAATAAATTTAGTACTGTAATTTATAATGAATCAGAATAACTTTTTTCTCAATGAATCAAATTTTAGTAAATCCAAGAAATTAAGACAGGGGGGGGCACGAACATATTTGCATGTATCTCGTATAATAAAGGTATCTGGAAAACAATATTTGGTATTTAAGCTTCGAATAATGCGGTTTTTTACATAAGAGAGTATTGCTTAGGTAACACAAGTAGAAGTGGGGGTTTACTGAAGACTGAAAAATGCAAATACCTCGATTAATATTTAAAATAGAGAATCAATGTATATGACAATATTTATATTAAATTTAATTTGCAATAAGATATATTCTATACTCTTTTACGATCCAACTTATAGTAACGGAGATATTTCGAAATTTCAAAATTCTCCCCCTCTAAGCTCCCCCACCACCTGGTATAATTTTAGGCGTTAAGTAACTTGATCATTCTTTTTACATAAGACGACTAAATATCGAGTTTGGTAACGATCAAACTGAAATTGCGACAGTTAGTGCGGTAATAGAAATATATATATATATATATATATATATATATATATATATATATATATATATATATATATATTGTTGCGAAAATTAAATACATGTAAAATTAACAGAGATAGCCGCGTATTCGGGAGGTACGAAGGATATGAAAGGAGCCGACCGAGGGACTGTTGGCGCCGGCAGTGTCTGGATCTTTCCATACTAAACAGTCCAGTACCTCCGAGACCTTCGTCCTTTGATGTTTCCGCTTCTCTATATAAGCATGTGCAACTCGCTCGACAGTGTTCAAGTGTTCACGCATTGAGTGAAACAGTGCGACTTACTGCAGTGTTATGTGAAGAACAGTATAAGGCTGTGTTTAAGACAGTGCAGTGCCGTCTTTTTGAGAACTTCAGTGACCGTGAGTGAATTATTGGACTGTGTAATCTGAAGAACAGTGACGCTATCAGTGCATGCTGAGAGTAGTAATTAAGAATCATTGACCAAGTGTATTGTGCATTGTTAAATTAATTGTGCAGTGATAAACACTCGGAAGCTTGTGTGTATTTAATTTTGCAATCCAAAAGAACTCTTATTAACAACGTTTATTACTGATTTTGGTAATAAAAACGTAACAATATATATATATATATATATATATATATATATATATATATATATATATATATATATATATACTAGCTAAGGTACCCGGCTTCGCCCGGGAATTCATTTGAGCCGGAATGATGATGGAAGTTTTTCGGCGACTTTACTTTGCACAATATTTTGACATAACCCCGTTTCAGTGTTTAGGGTTAGTACCCGTGGTTGGTTTGGAATAGAAAATGAAATATCACGAATTTTTATTTCAGGCCTCCCTTATAGCCCCCACTCCCGTTCTAATCTAAACATTTTAATATAGCTTATAACCATGTAAACATCAATTTTAATTTATATATTCTGAATTCTGTTGGAAACGATTCAGCCGTTGGTGTCCAACTTCCGCTTTAGCTTTTAGTGTATATCTCGTTTATAAATTGTTATACAACAAAAGTGAATATAAAAAAAGTTTCTCTAAATAACAAAATAAACAACTTTTGTTATGTGCATATTTGCTGAAAATGCAATAGGAAACGAAATATCACTATTATTAATTTCAGGCCTTCCTTATAACCCCCACTCCTGCCCGTCCCTAGAAATGTTAGTATGGCTTATTATAAGGAAGGCTTTTGTGCTAATTCACATACCGAGTTTGGTTTAGTTCGGTTGAGTCTTTTGTGCCAAATAAAATTGTGGACTCCCGCTATAGTTATTAGCGTATAACTTATTTATACTTCCGTATTCAGCAAAAGTGCATATAACAAAAGTTGCTCTAAATGACAAAATAAATAACTTTTGTTATGTTCATATTTGCCGAAAACCCAATAGGAAACGAAATATCGCTATTTTTAATTTCTGGCCTCCCTTATAACCCCCACTCCTGTTCGTCTTAGAGAATATTAATATAGCCTAAAGTCTAAGTTGGGCTAGTAGTAATATACATACCAAGTTTCATAAAATTCGGTTCAGCCGTTTATGCGTGAAAAGGTAACAAACAAACAAACAAACATACACGAAAGAAACAAAATGTAGTTATGGTGTCTATGACATGTGAAACGAAAAGTTATCGTGAAATTTCGCGAAAAAAATCAATGTACAGACAGAGGTTACAATTATATATATATATACTACTTTTATATATATACTAATTTTATATATATATACTAGCCCAACTTTGACTTTAGGCTATATTAACATTCTCTAAGACAAACAGGAGTGGGGGATATAAGGGAGGCCTGAAATTAAATATAGCGATATTTCGTTTCCTATTGCTTTTTCAGCAAATATGCCCATAACAAAAGTTGTTTATTTTGTAATTTAGAGTCACGTTTGTAATATGCACTTTTGCCATATATGGAAGTATAAATGAGTTATACGCTAAAAACTGTAGCGGGAGTTCACAATTTTATTTGGAACAAAAGACTCAACCGAACTAAACCAAACTCGGTATGTGAATTAGCACTTACGCCTTCCTTATAATAAGCCATACTAACATTTCTAGGGACGGGCAGGAGTGGGAGTTATAAGGAAGGCCTGAAATTAAAAATAGTGATTTCCTATTGGGGTTTCGGCAAATATGCACATAACAAAAGTTGTTTATTTTGTTATTTAGAGAAATTTGCTCAACACTTCTTTTCAATATGAACTACCAGGTACCTCAAATGAAAAAAATTGATTCAAATGTATGTCAATATTTTCTCATTAATAATTCAAATCTAAGCATAATGCACAGGAAACGGGAAATATGACAATATGCAGGACAGTGAAGTCTTACATAAAAAAATTATTTTATTATTAACAAATCCACAGAAACGGCGGATGTTAACCCTAAACACTGGGACGGGTAAATGTCAAAATATTGTGCAAAGTAAAGCCTTGACAAAAATATACCATCACCATTCGGCCTCAAATGAATTCCCGAGCGAAGCCGGGTATCTGAGATAGTATATATATATATAATCATAATTCTAATATGACTGCCTCCTTAAGATTGCCTTACAAAGGGGTAGATAAGGAGCAGGGGCTAGGCGATACGGCTGTAATGAGAGGATAGGCGTGTTGATGCCAAGACTTGCTCCCGGGGACTTGTAGATCTGGAGATTCGCTCGGCCAACTGCGCACGTGCCCAGGCTAGCCTCGTATTGGATTTCATTTAGAAACTAATATATTAGTCTTGTCTCGTTATAATATGAAATATAATGTGGTTCAAATTGGTGCCGGCTCTTCTCCCGTAAATCATAGTGTCACTTTCTCATTCAAGATGGCCACTTCTTCCAATTCTAATTCAGATTTTCATGCAGGTGTCTTATATACAGGGGAGACGCCTTCGTGTGAATGAATTTTTATAAAGGTATTAGGATGAATCGATGCAGACTTTTAATAATACAGATTATAAGTGTTTTGATATTAACTACATGTAAAAACTTCTCATGCTTAAAATGAATCTCTCTCTTGAAACGTATTGGGGTCTTTTTTACTTTTTCTACACCAGTTACTTATTTCTAAAAGAGTGATTTATCTTCTGATTAAATTAATGATAGTGAAGAACATATTTCTGATGTAATGTATTTAACAAGTTTAAAATGTGAACGAAATAGTTTAATATACAATTCGTTGGATTATTCATTTATTATGCTTTTAATGATTTTAAAATTCAATCAAATATCTCTGTAAACAAACACACATTAGGAGGGATCTTCTGGTTCCATATTCAATTTTGTTCCTTCTTTTAGCGCGGGCCTACAATGACTCAATCCTTTGGATATGGGCTCCTGTATTAGAATCAACAGATGTTTGTGAAAGGTTGACTGTATAATACCTGAAACGGATTCCAGGAATTTTTCTGGTGAAAAGCAAGCTTCATAAAGTGTCGTCTTCTACATTCCCGTGTTTTATGCAATATTCCGAACCTTTGAAATGTCTTAAATGCCACTTCTGATTTAAGAACACGTCTCAGTTGTATAAGATTTATTATTAACAAAAACAACTTCGACGTAGTTATAGGTAGGTAACATCTTTCATGTATAACTTTTTTTTTTTAAATAGATAGATTTCTCTATTGTAAAACTTCACGTGGGAAATCTGCTTAGTTTACGCAGCCCCTGCGTGACGGACTTTTATGTTTTGTGTTCTATGTTCCTTTTATGTTTTGTGTTCCTTTTGTGTTCTATGTTCCATTTATGTTTTGTGTTCCTTTTGTGTTCTATGTTCCTTAAAAATTGAGTTTGTAAAAATTAATGTTAGGTTTCAAAACATAGGGCAGGTACAGGTTTATATTCTTCCACTACAGAAAATAAATTAAAAGTTCCCTGCGTTTCATTAATATTTTTGTATCTTAACCAAGTATATTCTGCTACCGCTGGTTTAAATTTCTTATAGCTATATTATTAACTGCTATACGCAGTGCCGCCATATCGCCCCTTGAACGGAAGCCTCAACGTTTTGAGTCACGTATTCTTTGGTATAATCTGCAATTAAATGTAATCAAATTATAGCCAGAGGGGGTCTGGAAGAGCGGCAAGGTGAGCAGCTCGGTGTGGGGTCTATAAACGTTAGATCAATCTCGTAATTAAATGCTGATGGAACAGGAAATACTCAGATATTATCAATAAAATCCGATAACCTACGTTAATTGTGGGCAAATTGTGATGGGGATTTCCTTATTTTTTAAAAGAACCGTTACTTAGACTTTTTTTTTATCTTTGTTTAGAAGTCTTTCACACTCCGATTGAAAGAAATATCACTCCATTTATTGAAGACTTCAGATTTATTCCATGAGACCAATCAATCACAGGCAATCTTCAGTTATTAAATGTAGAGGAGTCCTGGGCTGGTTGATAAACCTAAGGGTTTTTTTGTTATCTAGCTAATAATTTTAAAAGATATGTCAAATGTTTACCAATAGACTTCTTCACCGCCAAGTACCGTTTCAGTTTTTTATCTTGATCGCAGACAACGCAGTGTGAAATTAAATTTAAAAAAGTCAAAGCGTATCAGCAGAAGCGCAGGCTGAGGATACAATGCTGGGGCAGGTTCGAACAGGAATAAAAAAAAAAAAAAGTTATTACTTTTATTAGACTGGCGAGTTCGATTCCCGCCTGGGCAAATAGGAATTTATTTAGTGACGAAATTCATTAAATAAAATCCTTAGCTCCACCCTGGCTAGAAAAGGGTGGTAACCTGTAGATAACTATAACCCCACCTCCGTCCCAACTAGCCTTAGTTGTATAAAGTGGACGTTAATAAATAAATAAAAATTTCACTTTATTAACATTTATTAAATATCATTTATGATGATAATTAAAAAGGAACATACGGAGAACGAAATTCATCAGAATAAAAATGTTACGTAGACCAAAATAACAAAAACTATCTAGAAATTATAACTTGATAAATTATTAGTGATTTATATTCGTAAAAAACACTAAGAATGAACTTGAAATGTATTTGAAAGAACAAGAATGATTCTTTGAGACATTTAAATATGCAATACTCTCAAAAACATTGAAATCTCTAGAGTAGGAACTTAGACAAAATTAACTGATTAAAACAAAAAATCATTTTTAACAATAAATACAAAAAAATAAATAAGTCTAGGGATAGTCGGCTTCCATTTTAGACCAATAAATCTCCTACACCTGACTGACTCCCAATGGATACAAGAAAATGATGTTTTATCACTTACACATTCATTATGCACCCATTTTTGCACTCTGTGCGATGCATCCATTTTTGTACAGCTTTTGATTTCGAAAAAGGCACCAGGTGTACATCCTAGAATTTTTTTTTTTTTTTTTTTTTTTTTTTTAAAGGTTTAAAAATTAAAGAATTAGAATATCCACTTGCCTCTATTATTATTATTAGTTATTTGAGATGCCTCTACAATGGCAATTCGCCTTTTAAAATGTTTGAATATAATTCTACAAAATTAAATAAATATTAAAATTTTTACAAAGGTAAATTTTACAAATGTACAAAATAAATAGAACCGTGCCGCTACAATGGCGATTCGTCTTTTAACATGTTAAAATATAATTTTACAAAATTAAATAAATATTAAAATATTTACAAAGCTAAGTTTTAAAAATGTACAAAATAAATAGAATGGACAACACTAGCCTCTAGGAAAGAATGGACATCTGGTGCCTTTTTCCTAGTCAAAACCTGGACAAAAATGGACCCACAGACTCGCACGCTCACACACACACACACAAAACCACACAAATGCGTTCGCTTTATTTCAAAAGCTCAGCAGAAAATGAATTGGTTTTCATATTTATTTTCACAATTTCCCCCAGGATTACAATTTTATTTCCCCCTGAATTCTTTAAGAGTATAATTCAACGACAACCTCGAACACCGTAAAAACTAAGTATGAATAAATTACTAACTATGAATATATAGTATAGAGTATTCTTCTTATTCTGGACGCAATATTTGTTATATATTCTTCATATTTTTTGTCAATGGTCACCGATAGTAAACATTTTTTTGCGGAGCAAACTTTGAATCTGCCCTACATGTTTCGAGGGTTACTTGCCACCTCTTCAAAATTAATAACATCAATTTAACAAATTCCTTAATAATTCATTTGCTAGATATTGTATTAATAGATGCCTACATCTATGATATATTTATTCAATCTAATTATAGATTGCTACTTACATTTCTGAAGTGCTCGTTTCCCTGTTACATTCGGTGGGACTGTCCTCACTGAGGAGGTAGTTGATACTGAGAGGTTCCCGAGATAGTTGAAGTCAGCTGACTACAAATCGATTACTTACAAGTTAATTTTGAACTCGATTATCGAACGCCACGAAACATGTAGGGCAGTTTCAATAATGTTCGCATCGGAAAAAAATGTTTTTTATTTGTGACCCTTGCCATAAAATATGAAGAGTATAGAGTATGTTTTTTTTTGAAGATAATGAGCGTAGATTGAAGATAAAAGTGTATATACTGTAAAGGAAAGTGGTAGGATAATAGTTGCCTCTCTGCCTGGTACTATAACTGACAACATTCAGATTGGAGTCTATTAAGTGTGAATGAGAAGGTAGTTGTGGAACTGAGCATGGGTAGGACAGGTAGCCTCACACCCTAATAGATCTATTAGACTGGTCAAGCTGTTCCTGATAATAGCCTCACCACTCTCGGCTAATATGTAATTAGATTAAATGAGGCAATCAAAAGCCAATTCCAATTAATGTACATTCATTTTACTTAAGACCATTACCTAATTCATTTCATTCAATCCGTCGGTGGGAAAAGATATTAATAATATTAAAACGACCGTTTAAACCTTTATTATTAATTTCTTCTCACTCAATTTAATGAGTAAAAAATAACTAAATAGCTATTATATTGAACTTAGATCTTAATAATGTCATGTGCTACCATGTCTGTAAGAAGGGCATATCAATGAATAATTTTCTTAATGGAATTCTTAAATTAATATTTATGATATGCAATACATTTATATTAAGGTTTTAGTATAAAATTAACGCTATTTCAATAAATTAACACCAGCAATTTTTACTATTTTCTCTAATAAAAAAAAAACGAATATAACATGTCATTTGTCTTTCTTATTTCACAGTAGAATCAGCTCATTGATTCATTGCTCAAATCATTCGTCAAATATACTTCGAAACTATTGGGTTGTAAAAAAGGGTTCGTAGAGTTTTTTAATGGTGATTTCAATTAAAACTTCTGACTCTTGTGAATATTTTAATATTTTTAAATATAAATTATATATGAGCCATTTTGATCTATTACGCTATCTAGAGGTGGTTGCAATTTTTGTCTGTTCGTTGCCAAACACGATATTTAAACGTTTTATGTAAAAATGAAGATCTAGTTCGTTAAAGGCTAAAATCAGAACATTGGGAGGCGAAGATTCGAAATATATCCGTTGTTATACGTCTACTACAGAATTAAATACCAAATATGAATTTCATTTAACTATTACTTTGTGAGGCACATTCAAATACATTATGTGATGACGTTATTAATTAAGATTTTTCGTACTTTACTCAAAAATGTTTATTTGATCTATACCATACTCGATATTTAGCCGTTTAAGCCATCACTAAAGATCATATTAGTTATTGGTTGAAATCGGATCAGGAATAGTAGTGGTTTAGAGAGGTGGAATGAGAAAATTCAAATATTTTCCGTAATTATGATCCGGTTCATAAACGTTTATAGAACCAATCTCGTTAAACTTCTGGTTTTCTACAATTCTTACTCTAAGCATTTTTTGTCAAGTAATAAACGAGTTATTCGTACTTTCTTGTTTTCTTCATACCTTTAGTAATCCCACTCCCCACTCTTACTCATCGGTTTTTTCATATAAATAAAGAATACGTGTTGAGATAAGATCACAAGTTTGTTATATCAGCTCTTGGAAAATCTGCCTAGTTTACTCAACCCTTGCGTGACGGACTTCTGTCGAAACTCACCTTAATTTAGTGTAGTGCTTCATCTACTCACAGCTCTATCTGCATGTTCATCGACCTACTCCAGAGATCTACGGGTGTGTGTTTATATATGTATATGTACGGTCTGCCACCCTTACCCCGTTAATTTGATCTTTTCCTAGAAAATTAAATGTTATCATCGATAATGTCCGAAGTCCGACTTCACTTGGACTCATGCGTTGTCAAGTTTTGATAGGTTGAATAGTAAGATATTATTCAAGCGGTTAGAACATAAAAAAGACATCAAAAGTTTGGCAAAGTAGGTCTTTGTTGTAATATTCATCAAAGCAGTTATGCGTATTTTTTATAACCTGCAATAGTAGAAAACCTGTGAGTCAGATTTATAAATGCAGTACAAAGAAATAAAAAAAAGACAAGGAAAGAAATTGGTCATTCGTTTTGTATAGGATTAAACCTAAAGCAAATAAATGAACTGAATTAATTATATTAACGGCTGGAAGGGAAAAAAAAAGGTTGCACTCTAAATGAACATGGAGAACCATTAATTTGAACGGTCACCACCCTTGAACGACTTTTAAATTAAGAAAAAGAATGATGGAGATAAGAGAGACAGCTGACACAGGGGGGTTTGATACAACGGGCCAATTAAATCACTTCTTTATCAGAATATATGCACCTGGGTAATTTATCCAGAATTGTCAGTGACCACGTCCTCTGGACATTACAAGTCCTCAATTAGAATTACATTATTTATCAAGGAAAACGAATTGGATTAGCATTCCTAACAAGAGGACCTACAGTTGCTGCTACTGCACTTAGTATATATTTATGCGCATATGCATTACAAATTAAACTTGGCGCACTAAAGGCTATTTTACGAAAATAATCTTCGAGCCAGAAACCTGCCCAGATTTGATGCCAAGATTTTGAGCGAAAGATTGATTTGAGCAGCTTAGGATATGAGTGATTTATTCCACACTTTGGAGTCTAAAGCCCATCTTTTAAAATATGCATTATGAACACTAAACCAGAAGTTGGCTCTCCGCCAAGACGTAATAAAGTTCAAGCCTTGGGATTCACATTTCAATAAACGATTTTTTTTTTGTTTAGTTTCTGAGAATGACTTTATATTTTTGTGTCTGTTCGCGCTAATAATTACCAAAATATCTCAAAAAAAACATAAGTTAATCATTAGTGCCTGAACATTACTTACAGATGAAACAATCATTACTCGAAAACAGAGCTTGCGTAAAATAAAGTATTCTTCATATTTTCTAGGCCTAAAAATCATAGATCCTGAATCTATGGAACTAACTTTTTTTATCATTTTAGCATTGTCGACAAATCTACCCATATACACCTACGCCCCATCGGGCAAGTGGAAGAGGAAAAGTCACTTTTCGATGACATCAAACCATCTCATTGATTGCAAAAAAAAATTGATTGCAGAGGATATATAACGACATGACACATGAGCTAATATATGTGGTGTCTCTGCTCAAGGCGCTTTGTTTCAAGGAAAATTCGAATTGAAACTGGATACGTCTTTGTTGAAGTGAATGAATTTTTGTTGAAGTCCTGAAGTCGACTTTCTAACCTCTTCCAGTTCTTCTAATTCTAACTGAGAGGCATATTTTTAACTACAGATGATATTTTAAAACAATGTTATATAAGTGTTTTTTTTTCTATCTAACTCGTTCTGAAGGAGTAAATCGCCAAAAAAAAAAAAAAAAAAAAAAAGCAAATTAAACAAGAATTCTTCAATCTCATTTTAGATTATTTAAAGAAAATTAAATATTTATTAAAGTCCACTTTTTGCAACTAAGGCTAATTGTGAAGGGTTATCTATAACCACTCTTTTCTAGCCGGAGTGGGACTCTTGATTTTATTTAATGAGTTCGCCACTAAATAAATTCCTCTGCCCAGGCGTGAATCGAACTCGCCACTCTAGGTTTACCATGTGAGATTAAGGTCAACGCTTAAACTCACATCCTTAGTTCCACCCTGGCTAGAAAAGGGTGGTAACCTGTAGATAACCCGTCCCAATTAGCCTTAGTTGCAAAAAGTGGACATTAATTAATGATTTTTTTAAACTCTCATGGCTGACCTCAGCCCATATGAGTGTCCATTATTTACAGAAAGAAGCATTATATATACCTTCATACATATTGAAGGTTGAAATTGTATTTAATAGCAATAAAAGAAAAGATAAGAATTTTGAACATTTAATTTGTCATTTTGCCTACACCAACTCCCTGAGTTTGTTCGCACAGCAGAGACAACAGAAATTAATTACGGGCCCTTAAGAAAAATCGATTAAAATACTTCACTATGAAAATAATTAATGAAATGCGGTTTATTGTGTTCTTTTATTATGGCGATTTACGCTTGCAGTAAGCGATCGATAGGGAAAAAACACATAACAAATTATTTTTAAATTCGATTTTCTATAAGAATCTGACATTAAGAAATATACATTTAAATTGGTAATTAGAGTGTTAGGTGCGCTGGAGAAGAACTGAGAGTGGTTAGAAAGTCGACTTCATCGCCATAAGAAACTTCATTATCCAAAATTAAGACCCGCCAAATTTCGTTTCGAATTTCTCTAAAATCATGAAAAAGAGGGGGGGGGGAGAGTAGGGAGTTTGAAAAATTTTCTATGTAGATCAAAAGCAAGAATGCAAGTAGTATAACCTAACCCCTACAAGCTGCCACCTGGCCTCAGTGACAGTGTTGCCATAAACTATTTAATCAAATAATTACTCTAATTTTAAAGTGGGTACACTGCGAGCAATCTCGCAATTACCTTGTAGTTTTAGTGTAAAAATTAATGGCGTACCCTCGCAATTGTGTTTTTTAGTGCTCTGTTGTTTTTTGCCAACTCTAATTCATTTGTTAATTATCCAAAGACTTTTTATTTTGTGTTCTTCATTCTTTATTTTTCGAAAGTGTACATTTTTGTTTTTTTATGAATTATAGTGGACTTATTACGTTCATGTTTTGTTATTGTACGTTATAAAGACCTAAGTAGAAGGGATCTAAAACCCCACGGTTACAGACGTTAAATTATTGTAAATTAGGAAAAAGATCTTACATGCTCCTCCTCTGGCGCACATATTTTTCCCTTCTTCTTTTCTTTTAACCCGTCTCAAGTTTAGTCTGTTTCTGCTGACATGACATCTTCTAGGAAGTTTACGAGGAGTAAGAGCTAAAATAAAAGGAGCCAGTGGGTACCAGGCTAGGAGGAATAGAGTACACACCTGGGCGAAGGCTGCTTCATAAATAGACCTGTTATTGAGCTGGGTCCTTGTTTTGTCCACTCGCTCACCTCTCACGTAGAGCCAGGGGCCAGCAGGCACTTACCACGTATTCCCTCCTGCACTTTTATTACTAGCTACACACACACACACACACACACACACACACACACACACACACACACACACACACACACACACACACATACACACATATATATATATATATATATATAAAATTTGCTATGGATGACCTCTTCTTAAATTCTTTCAACGGGGCCCAAAACAACAAATGTTTCTTTGTTTAAAACATTATATTTATTTTCAAATCCGACGCGTTTGGAAAGGTCCATATCAAAGATTTTATTTTCTCTTAAGGGAAATCAGCTATTAAGGTCGTACTCATGACGCAATTTTCTAAAACGTTTCTCAAATGTCCATCGCTCCTACCCAGGAGATGACGGAAATGATGTCCTTTCAAAATAATATGTATATATATATATATATATATATATATATATATATATATATATATAGCTCTAGCGGTCGCAATTTTTGATTGATCGTTACCAAACTCGATTTTTAAACGTTTTATGTAAAAAGACACATCAAGTTTATTAATGGCTGAAATCGGACCAGTCGCACGGGGGGGGGTTAGAGAGGGGATTTTCGAAAATTCGAAATATCTCCGTTACTATACGTTGGATCCAAAAGTTGAATAGAACAAATCTTATTGCAAATTAAGTTTACTATTAATATTGTTCTATACATCTATTCTCTATCTTGAATATTAACAGAGGTTTTTGCATTTTTATCAAGCGTAACGGACGAGATGATTTCGGTTGTAGTCGTGTGTTTCCGGCAAAAGCTAGTTTGGCCGTTTCCGTAACTGTTCGCCTCTCGTGAAATTTCTCTATTCTAAACTTCACTGGGAAATCTGCTTAGTTTATGCAGCCCCTGCGTGATGGACTTTTTCTCTATAGCATATGCTGAATATATACATATAGTAACGTTTTTTCCAAAAATACTGAACATTGATTATTATGGCTCTTTTGGATAGCAAAATTAAATACTTAAACTTAGTGTTTTTATCACTGCACAATTTATTTCACAATGACTACTGACATTTTCACAATTTATAAATTATTCTTCACTATTTACCTCAATATGCACTGATAGCTTTAACTTTTTATCACACAGGACAATAACTCAGGATCAGGCGAATCACTGATGTTCACAAAACACGGCACTGCACCGATCTTCACTATGCACTGAAACTAAAAAGCACTGTTTACTAAAAGCTGCAACGCACAGTTATTCACTAGTAAGGAAACTGAGAGCTAACTAACTGTCGGTTGCGCTGCTTTATAGACCGGCGGCGATTCAAGATGGGTCCAGACACTGACTAAGGCCCGCTGATTCTCGTCGTCTAGACTGGCTTAGGTCCCAGACTGACGCCAGTACTTTGCAGGGGCGCGTTTATTTTAATTACGTGATTTTGAAGTAACTAATTTTCGCAACAATATATATATATATATATATATATATATATATATATATATATATATGGCTACACATTGAATTAAATGAAAATCGTTATTATGGACCATAATAGCCTGAGTTGCTAAAAGTGGACATTAATAAATAATAATAATAATAATTATGGACCAAATAAAAAAAAAGTACTTTCAAAGTGTGATTATTCATTATACATTTATGTAAAAAATGGCCTCCTTGACCATATGCTCACTATAATCATGTCAGTGTGACAAGAATAGAAAAAGTCCGTCACGCAGGGGCTGCGTAAACTAAGCAGATTCCCCACGTGAAGTTTTACAATAGAGAAATCTGCCAAATAATGACAGTAGTAGTAATGGCTCTCTAAACCTATTCACGAGGGACGAATAGTTACGAAAACGGCCGCACTAGCTCTCGGCGGAAAGTCCCGAACATAGCCGACTCCTTCCGACCACACACACAATACAAATGCAAATATCTCGGTTAATATTCAAGATACAGGAAATATGTATAGAACAGTATTTATAGTAAATTTAATTCGCAATAATATTCATTCTTTACAATATTTCGATCTGACGCATAATAATGGAGATATTTCGAATTTTCAAAAATTCTCCCTCTAAACCCCCCTCCCACTGGTCCGATTTCAGCCATTAACGAACTTGATCTTTCTTTTTACATGAAACGATTAAATATGAACTTTGGTAACGATCAAACAAAAATTGCGACCGCTAGAGCGTTAACAGACAAATATATATATATATATATATATATATATATATATATATATATATATATATATATATATATATATAATTTTGAACGGACCTCATTTTCGTCATCTCCTGGGTAGGATCGATGGACATTTGAGGAAATTTATCAAAACTCGCGTCATGAGTACGACCTCAATTGCTGATTTCCGTTAAGGGAATCTGCTAAAAAATTATAGAGACCTCAAGCACATTTTACATTTTTGATTATTAAAATTATAATTTTGTATATTTGTAATATTCCTTTATTTATTCTCCACAACATTCGGCACTTTAAAAAAAATTAGCATTACTCTTTGCCGAAATCCTTGTTAATTTCGTGTCATTGAACCAGGAAAATTAAAGGCAGCAATCATGATTAAATTCGTCTTTATAAAATGAATCTTGAGTAAAATAAAATAGATTTATTGGTATATTTTAAGAAACCACTGTTAATGTATGTCATTTACCTTTGTTTAGTACAAGCTGTAAATAATAACCCTTTCTGCATCGATTGTGCACTATGGAAAATATGGATGAAAGAAACAAACTAGGTATTTGGTAAATGAGATGCTCATAACTAGGTGATTATCTTATTATTAGGTTTAATTCCAATTAATGTATAAATTCGGCCTTTACTAAGGAAGAAACATGTTGCATTTATGTTCAACTCTGTGTTATAATAGTGACAACAATTTTTAGATCTATTGATCAATTGCACTGGACTCTGAAATTGTATCCAAGATTTTTTGTTTGAGGGAAATCAGTTAAATCTATAAAGCTCTTGCGTGAAGGGCCTTTATCGACGGAAAATATATTTATTTTTTTTGTGGCCGAACTGTTTTATATGGACTGGTAACATGTTCTACTAAAAAAGGTTAATCCTAGAACCGTCATTTACGAAGAGAGTTAAGTAACGGACGTTAGATAATTTGCATACAATAGCCATGAACCTTATCTGTCTTGAGTGAATGGATTAAGAAACGAGAAAAAAAAACCTACAAGTTCCAATGATTTTTTTACAAATAAGGTTAAAATGAGTTCGAGAAGGTTTTTTAAAAAAGAATGAGATTTCCAGAATTACTTATAACAGTTTGCCGAATAATCCTTGATATTCTATTTAAAGCAAACTTGATTCTATGACAGTATTGAATTATTTTGCTGTGAAAGTGTTGATTATGGACTGCTTGATTCTGTTGCAACAACATTTTGTTGATGTAGTTTGCCAAAATATCTGACTACTAAATAATTTTATATTAAATAGCCTTTAAGGAAAAAAAAGTTGTTACATCTAACCAAGAGTTGCCTCTAATGATATGCGGAATATGTCTTCATCTGGAATATGTGGTATTCTTCAGACACTAACTTTTAGCAGATTTCCCTCAAGGGATTTTTCACGATTTAAAATGTCTTCAAAAGTCCATCGATCCTACTCAGGAGATGATGAAAATGAGGTCCGTTCAAAATTATATATATATATATATATATATATATATATAAGTATAATCTGTTATGGAATAAACCACATTATTTGAAGCTTAAATACCATAAATTGGTTTCAAGAGACCTTTATTATATGAGAAAATTGCAAATATGTTATGGTGACCTTCCCCCCCCCTCTTAAGTTCTTGGACTTCTAAAATTTGATTGATTGAGATAAAAATTATTCTGATCCATTACAAATTACAGTACTAGATAGACTAAATAGTTTTCAATAAAATTAATATGTTATATTCTGACATATTTCAGTAATTGTTTTTCTTTCCAGTGGGAAGTTGGCACACCTGTTTGTTTACGTTTCAGGTGCTTCCCGTCTGGAGGTTTTATTATCGTTTGTATTTATTCACTTAATATTCGCGATTGTGTTGTGTTACTAGTATGTACATAGATTTATCTATTGTTAAACATCACGAGGGAAATCTGTTTAGTTTACGCAGCCCCTGAGTGACGGCCTTTTTAGTATATTTTGTCATTGTAAGTGGCACATTTAACTAGATTTGTTACAACGGGTATCAATATGCTGAGATAGTACTCAGTGACCGAATTTACAGTGACTTTATTACTTATACAAATATTCCTTATAAAAAAAAAGAAGAGAAATAAAAGTCATTATAATTTTATGATTATTTAATATTCACTTACTTACCCGTACATTTTGTAGTGGTCTCATTGCCTTGCACTTTCTCTCCCTTCCTAAACTTCTGTGGTCTCTGGACTTCATTTGGACCAGATAAACTTCTGTGGTCTCTGGAGCTCAAGCCATAACGCTTTTTCATGCCTTTGATGACCCTAAAACAAACAAAAAAACTGTTTTAGACCAGGTGTATTCTTAGAAAGTCCGTCACGAGAGTCGAGCAGTTAAGGAAACGGCCGAACTAGCTTTTGGCGGGAAAGTTACCCGTCCGTTAACCGCCCAGATATAATAAAAATGCAAATAGTATTCAAGATAGGGAATAAATGTATATAACAATATTTATAGTAAATTTAATTTGCAATAAGATTGATTCTGTACAATTTTTCGATCCGACGTATAGTAACGGAGATATTTCGAATTTTCTAAAATCCTCCCCTCTAAACCCCCCCCTTTCACTGGTCCGATTTCAGCCGTTAACGAACTTGATCTTTATTTTTACATAAATCGACTAAATATCGAGTTTGGTAACGATCAAACAAAAATTGCGACCGCTAGAGCGGTAACAGACAAACATATATATATATACATATATATATATATATATATATATATATATATATATATATATATATATATATATAAACTGCTCAAAAATGAATAGGGATATTGGCTGTTTTGTGGTATGTATGGGGCCTAGCATATATATATTTTTTTTATTATAAATATCATTAATATTTATTAGAAATTATTGTCTTTTTCCCCCCATAAAAAAAAATTTAATTAAGATCGATTTAATTAAAATTAATAGGATAAGAAAAAATAACCAATATCCCTATTCATTTTTGAGCAGTATATATATATACAGTTTGGAACGGACCTCATTTTCGTCATCTACTAGGTAGGATCGATGGACATTTGAAGAAAAATTTTGAAAATTCCGTCATGAGTACAACCTCAATAGCTGATTTCCTTTAAGGGAAATCTGCTAAAACAGTATACAAGCGATACATCTGAGCCAAATCAATACTGGAACATGTCCTGGCTGCGTTGAGGTGTGGTTGGGAATGCTGTGCTGCAAGTATTGACGATATGTCGCACGCAACTACTTTCTTAATCTGTGTGAAATCTCTACGCAATAAGCTTCGAATCTACTCTATACCAAATGTAATTCGCCGAGTGGACTTTCTTCTTGCTTCCTTTTTTTTTGGCAATCGTAACCAACTTGAGAGACCCATTAAAAAAAGTCACTGCAGCCTTGTTAGTAGTATACAAGACGTCTGTTTTAAGCTTATTCCAAGATACAATGAATCGATGAATGAATCCGGACCAAGAGGGATGAGGATTTAGAAAAGGGGTAAAATGAAACTCGTAAATATCTCATTTACTAGTCGTAGCAATGAACAACGTAATTATAACATTTATTTTTCGTTTAATAGTTATATAAAAGAGAATATACACATAATAAAAAATAGAGAAAAAAAGTAAACAAAACATAAATTAAATACCTCATTCATATAATTTATAGCATTTTATCTTAAAATAATCGATTTTAAATTATGACTTGAAATAATCGAGCTTAAGTTTGACGTGTAAATAATCGATCTGTAGTCAGCTGACTTAACCTACTTCGGGAATCTTAGTTACAATGACCTCTCCAGTGAGAAAGGGAATGTCGCAACGAACGGAAGTGGGAACAAGCTCTTCAATAAGTAGAAATCTGTAATTAAGTTTAATAAATATATCATGTAAGTAGGCACTTATGAATGCATTATCTACTAAAAAATTATCAATGGGTTTTGTTAAATTAATGTTATTATTTTTTGAAACGAGATGGCCCCTGAAGAGATGGTATGTGAGACACTTAAACATGTAGTAATAAAGTTTACGCGGGAAAAATGTTTTTTATTGGTGACCGTTGCCATGAAACAATGAAGGATATATAAAAATATTGGGTCCAGACAAGAAGATTTGTTCATGTTGTTTTGCCGTTAAGCTATTACATCGTTACGTCGGGGCTCAGGTTGGCCGTGTGAGTTAAGGCGTTGGTCTTAATCTCGCGTGGTAGACCTAGAGTGGCGGGTTCGATTTCCGCCCTGGGCAGTAGACATTTATTTAGTGGTGGACTCATTAAATAAACTCCTTAGGTCCATCATTACGTATTTCATTACTAAGCTATATTGACTTAGGCTTCCATGCGGGGTGGCTTTACAGTTTGATACCCGTACTCCATCAACGGTTAATTGAGTCATTAATTTATTAGTTAACAATTATTGCTAATTTTCGGAGATCCTTCGTCAATCATCGTCAAACCAGGATATAGTTTAGTGGAGTCTATATATTCACAGTCCTTTAAATATAGACTTTGCTATTAAAAAATATCTGAAAACGTAGTATCTAGAAATCCAACCATAATTAAACCATTCGCAGTAAACCTTGCTAACACATCTTTTGCAAAAAATTATTTTTAGTTTTGTTTTTTTACATTCTTTACTGAATGTGTAATTTCAGCAATAGTAATAAGTACGTAAAAGGATTAAAGTGATAACACACAATTCGTCTAAAAGAAAATAAGCGATGAAGTCCCAATGCGCGTGGCTACAATTACGTAGAGTATACACTAGTTTATTATGTGTAAATTGTTGTTACTTTTTTATATTAAACAGAAGATGACCCTGAAAAGTCTGATATATCGACACTCCTTCCAACAAAGATAGTGACAACTAACATTAACCGTTTCACAACGACTTTGTTTCACATTTGGTCTTGTTCCAGCTGTCGTCATTTAGAATAATTTTAAATTGTTGCAATTTTTTCTTTCTTCTTCGCCCATATTTTAGCATAAGTTACACAAAGAACCATTGGCTGGCAAGATAAATACAGAAGTATCTAACTAATAACATGATACAAAGAACATATTCGTCTCAGAATATGCTAATAACATTCAGTATTGTTTGCATTAATTTTATCATGTATTACTAACTACCAGTAATTACAGTAACTTCCTGTTTGCCTACAACTTCTCAATGTATTTGCATGTAGGCGTATTACATAATTCGTTTTCCTTGACTTTCGTTGCTATATGATTCATCTTTTTCGTATGGAAACTGGTTTATTGAGCCGACCTAAAAATTTGCATTTTCTGAATCAAAAGAAAGCTGGCCTATAACTACCATAATGCATATTCATGGATTTAATTTGGTCCGTTTCATTTTTACTTGAATACACGTATATCGTTTCGTACTTGATTATTTGGAGAGGAACTGAAACGTAAAAGTTTACATTTTTTTAATCGTGAATTGCACAGATGGTGAAATGGTTAACGTACTACATTATTTTTCTACTTACGTGAAGCCGCATACAAGGGACTACTCACTGTATTTTATTTATTATATTGTGCTGTAATGAGCTTCGAGATTTATCCCACAATCCGTCTATCAATTCTTGACAGTCAGCATTGAGTAGTTAATTAAGTTAAGTCCGTCACGCAGGGGCTGCGTTTACCAAGCAGATTTCTCGTGAACTCATATGACACAACTGATCTAATCTTTATTTTTTCTATTAAGAAACCTTTGTAAATGGGAGACGAAATAACACCTGGCATTAATTTTTTAGTGAGGCAGATACGCAAAGTAAAAATCGCATGAAGAGGAATGGGGGTTTACTCAGACTGAAAACTAAAAAAAAGAAAATATTTCGCTTAATGATCAAGAGTCAGACAAATGCACTGAAGAACATTTATAAGAAATAAAATTTGAAATTAGATTGATTATGTAGAATTTATTTATTCTATCCATAATAACTCAGATATTACGAATTTTCGGTTTTCCTCTTCTCCGAACCCTCTATATGGTCCTGTTTCAGCCATTAGCAGATATTGCCTTATTTTTTGACGAAACGCTTAAATATTGAGTGTGACATTGATTAATAAAAACATAATGTTTAGAATGTAAAATATTCATTGATGGCGTCATCACGCAACGTATTTGCAAGTACCTCATCTAGTAAATATTTGTTGAAAACAAATTTTGGCATTTAAGCTTGGAATAAAGTGTGACAGATTATTATAAATATTACATGAGTTGGACATTGAAAACCTTTCAATCTCTAGTCAATATTGTATGACCATCACATACCTAGGCCGTAGAGGATGAATGGTTTAACTATTATGAGAGTCCTCTTTATAAATATTATATTACTCTTATTTATAACTAATGTAACTCTCCTTGATTGAGATAAGATTGGATGAACTTAAATACTAAATAATACTTTCCTTTTTATCATATACCAGGAAAATCCATTTTGCGGCGTGTGGCAATAATAATAAGTTGATGAATTTATATTTGTATTTCCATGTAAACCTTCACTCAGGTTGATGATTTCACGGACAACCTACAACGTTGTGCATATTGCCAAAGTTGCGATGACCAGAAGTCGGAAGTCATATTTTTTTGAAGTTAAACGTAAACTTTGTACTCCAACTATTAGTACTAGAACACTATGAAATATTTCCTCATGGTAATATTCATTCCATTAATATAGGGAAAATAAATTCTCAATTCTGTTCTATCAATCCCTTAAAGAAGGGGTACGTCTATTATTATTAACTTCCAAGTTTGTTTCCTGGTTTATTTTGTAATATACCCGTATGCACATACCGTAAATTAGTTCCTTTCTATTTTGTGGGTGCTTTGTTTTTAAACGGAATCGTACGTCCAAGAAAAATGAGGTTAAGAAAAGAAGCCTTACCTTACAATAACACTATGTATAGCAGCATATAAGTGAGTTGCATGAATACCCCTTATATCGGTAATATACCTACCACTCGCGTACCAGAAGTAAAAAGTTCATTCATCAAAACAAATATTTAGTAATGTTACGATTATTTTCAAAATAATTTAACATTTAAATGACTCCTATATGAACATTTAGGAATATAAATTTTTGACATTGAATTAAACTCTTACTTTTATACAGAAATACGCATTCCCGTGTAGCTTTTGTATTTCTAATAAATATTGAACATAGTTGTATTCATATTTATGGAGGAAAACATTTTTTATTTTTATTTTGTTAATATTATATTCGCGCTGGTTGGCTTGGAGAATAAGTATTTTTTTTGTGATGTATTCAGAAAATAAAAACCTTCGTCCAACTCTTACTAGAAAAAGGGAAATAACTCGTCCTGAATTGGACGCAGTATCATAAAGTTAATTCAAAAATAAATATTGCTTGTTAAAAATTTATATTGCTAAAACCACAACAAACATTTGTACAAAACCTTTAATTCCAAATTAATTACATTAATAAATAAAGAGAAAAATTTTTTTTTTTTTTTTTTTTTTTTATCAAATTATTAATCCAGATTTTTCTGAATTCAACATTGAAAACCACATGGTTTTGCATAGTAGCTGAAATTACTATCAATCTCTGATTTAGACGTGATAAGCCCTATCAGCATAGAGGTTAAATTTTATTAAAAATAATACCAGGTTTCCTAGGTATCTGTTCATCCTGTCTTCATTTACCCCAACAATCCTATTTTTCCTGTTAGCTAAATAGAATCCTATTAAGAATTATGTAAGAAAAGATCAAATTAAAGATGGTTTTTTTTATTCACTGTTTCACGGTAGTTATAAAACCATTATATATATATTGTTATCGAGGTAATTTTTATCATCTCTGATTTTGGATTATTCAAATTAATAATGCCATTTGTTTTGAATATTTTCCAGTACGATAATTTATCATTCAGTTTATCTGAAAACCTTACTTCTTCTTCAGGTAAAAAATGTACAATACAGTCGGGGTTAGAACAAAAAAACAAAGTTATTTATTTACGCCCACCTTTTTCTAATAAGGCTAATTACTTGGACGCTATATGGACCACCAAGGATTTTAGATATGTAGTTCGCCTCTAAAATAAATTCGTGGTGGCAAGGTGAGAACGGACCAAGTGAGATTAAAAATTGAACCTAAAAATAATTGTTACATCTTACTTGAGCATGGCTTGGCTGTGTGCATTTGTAAATCATTTAAATTAATTACAAGATGTTCTCTATTGGGACCTAAATGAATCAGTTTGGATCCATTCTTATAATCGGTGGTATAAGTTATATCCATTCTATAAAATATACTTAAATTATCCAATATTGAATTCGTCCCAATAGGTGAAGGTACTTGTAGATTTTGAAAAATATGTCATTCCAAATGTCAAAGGATATTCAATTCCCGTTTCAAAACTATATTTTGGAAATTAAAAGAAATTTATTCTAACAGTACCATTGAACCAATTTACATTATTTTTGTTGTACTGTTAAAAATGGCAACAACTCTAATGTACATTATGTATTTGCAAATACAAAACATTTAGGAGGTTTAGGCTGCTATTTTGATAATTTGAAAAATCTAACAGTTATTTACAGGTTACGCAACAAGAATATATTTTAAAAACATGGCAGTCTACAAAATACCATGTAGAACGATAGTTGTGTGGTGCTATAAATATTTTTTGCGGGGGGGGGGGGATTTTCCTCGTTCAAGCATAAATTCTCTAAGTCTAGTAATTCATTACAAATGTACCCGTAGCTCCCATCAATAAGAATTACCTAGATTAATAAGCTGTATGCCTAAATGAAAATATAATAAGCTTTTATCAACTGACTATAAACATTCTCTTTGGTACTTAAAGAAATATTTTTTTAGCTTGTTTCCTGTAACTGCGAACACATAGGGCTTGTGGCTACATCAATACTATTTGTCGGAACATTCATATTGTGGTGGCTGTGGAGTTAGATATACTTTGAGAGGGGGGGGAGGGTTCTACAATTCACTGAACTACAAGTATTCTAAAATTAGAGAGGCATTTACATTGTAATGGGAGTGGCTATTTGTCAACTGTCATTAATATACAATTAAGTATTTAGAAGGTAACTAAATATTCACACTTTTCGTTCACAAGGTATACTTCAAAAGTGGCTGATATTAAAGGTGTTTTTTGATTGGAGACAAGGAAGGCCTGCTTTCACTATGCCATCTGGGGCTATGAGTGAGATGGTAGATAAGAGAGGAGAATTAGAGGGAGAGTGAGAGAGCGATAAGGAGGGAGAGAGAGATGCGAGGAAGTAGGCGGGACCCGTAGAAGAGAGCGCTATTGGCCGACAGATCGCCATCTTGCCCCCCCTGCTGCCCTCTGCTTGCCAAATCCTGTCCCACTCTTGCACGCCGGAGGAGGGGCTAGCCAAATACACTACTAACTTATTTCTATCCCAGTCTCACTAGAATCACTTCTTTGTCCTGCTCCGTATTGATCTCTGCCCCGACGGCCAATGGGAAGCGGCTGAGTTTGCGCGCAGTCGGCAGATAGTCCAGTTCTCTTCCCTCCCTTTCGCAGGGAAAAAGGGGTGAAGCGACCAATAAATGACAGCTCACTTAAAAATAACATATTGACCTGGAGTACATTTAACTTGAGGGTTTTGTCGGTGACGTCCTGAATTTCGAGGAAGAAAAAAACGGAGAACTTCACTTGTCCACAACTGTTTTTGGGTTTGGTATTATTATCATCGCTAAGAATTTTTTTAATGCGTACTTTTTCTACCACCTGGATTCAACTAACTGTATCTTAATTATTCCCAATCTTTGCAAGCTCAATGAAATGATTAGGGCATTGTTCCGTAGCAACATTTTGACGTTTAGCCTCTGTGGTATCTAAAATTGTATTTTTTTTCTACTGTAAGATAGTAATGTCTTTACTTATACTTCTTTACAAAAAGAAATACTTCAACTACTTTCGACATGTTAGGTGACAACTGTCCTTTCTCATTGCATGCTAGTTGAAGAATCTTCAACCCAAAGATTCGGAAAGACATTATAAACGCTTTTCTCTCTTGTAAAAGTGTACAACCAGCAACTCAAGTCTTAAGGAAATGTTGAAGTTGTTCCACATATAAAATTACCGCTAAAAATATGCTTGGTCTGCCAAATCGTAGAGTGTGCTCCTAATCTGTCCCATATCCCTTCCGTAAGTGGTCAATAACTTTCTCAAATTCCGTGTGAAAGTCCTAATTCAGGAAAGAGGGGAATACGTCCTTTCTAGATAAGAGTTAGGTATTTTTTTAGAACCTTCCGAAGTGCTCTAGAGATTAGAAGTCATATGACATCATGTCTTCTTATAGTTCAATTGCAACAGTACCTGATGAGAGTATTTTCTACATGATGAGCGTTAATGTGTGAATCGTTGGCAGTAAAATGTTGCCAGCTGATCGTAGAAAAGTAGTTTGTTATTACTATAGATAGTAGTAGTATTTTAATTTTTTCAAATCCGTAGTTGACTTCCACTATTTCAATAAATATTGTTCATTAAGATTGTTGTTGTCATTACATGCATCCCAATTTATTACATTTATACAATTTGTGTATTATTTCTAGTGATTATCGTAGGAATTATACTTATTTCGAAAGTGTTAAATAAACAATTTTTTTTTTAATTATTTAAAAAAACATTATCGTAATGCTATTTTACAAATTGAAATGAGACCACAAAATCATATGATTGTGGGAGAAAGTGTTTCAGTTTAAATTCATATAATATTATAAGAATGAATTTGATAAATTAGTAACTTTAATTGTTTTACTTCATATTCATAATTATATATTCTTGTGAAAGCTATTTATGTTTGTGGACCTAACGACGTACTGTATGAGTATTTGTTAATTACATAGTAGCAGGTGAAAACCTAACTGTTGCTTAAAAATTGCTCACAGAACGCTGCAAATATTTTGCTCGTAGTACTTTTTAAAATTTGCTTATCAAAAAAAAAAAGTTACCTTCTCTCAACAGGTGTCCTAATTCATGGTGCACCCTTAGTTCCTGAACGACGGTCCTTATATATTCTTGCTTATTTGGCACTTCTATCCATTAAGGACCTCTACCATTGCCAAAGCCATTTCGGACATTTCTCGTCGTTCCCCAAACGGGCTTCTCCTGATATTGCAAAATGATCTATTCATTCCACTTGTCCGTAGCCTTCCCTTTTGCACGCATTGATACGCGAAACAATTCTATAATTTCTGTATTGCTTCTTATGATCAATCTGAGCTCTCTCTTCTTTATTTGGAGATATGTCTATCGCTACTATGCTCCAAATAAATGAATCTTCTTTTCCAGACCAATTTCTCATGTTTTCATTAAAGATAGCCGAAGTTTTTCAGGAGACATTACTTAGGGTCTAATCTTCGTATAATATATCAATAATCATCAGATCAATATCTCGCCATTCCAAGAAGAAATCAATAGTTCCTATTACATCATGTTGTACTTTACGACCATAATAAAGAGTTTGTACCTTGAAGATAAGGACCTTTTTTCTTACATATTTAAGAAGTTGAAATAGTTGATGGCTTAAAAAAAAAAAAAAAAAAAAAAAAAAAAAAAAAAAAAAAAAATAGTTTCTTACACGAATGCTACTATCCCCACTTAAACTTTAACTACTACCATGGGTTCAAAACGACCCGATCATAAAATAAAAGTTAAGGTTTCACTGGTTAGTTGCTAGGCAGCGCCACCAGATACCATGTATTCTCCCCTTAGTAACAGCTGGTACAGTTAACCTCTTCGTCTTGTTTCTGCGATTACCTGTGTCTGTCTAATTAACGTTTTGGGGTCACTTTTGACCCAGGTAGTAATTGCGTTATTAAAACGTTGTTTAAAATATTCATAGATGATGGAAATTAGAATCCTGTGTCTGATGATAAAGAGGATCTAATGAGTAATTATAGTGACAAGCAGTCAATTCGTTCTGATCATAATACAGATTCAGAAATTCAGCTAAATGCGGATGAATTGTGCAAAACGGCTGACCAGAAACATTCAACAATATGCTATAAATGTAATAACTCTGGTTGCAAGAATTACTCTGAATCTAAATGTCTCTGCCGGAACTGTGAAGATAAAATTTTAAATTATTTGTTAGTATAACAGAGAGCCCCCTCACAGTTTCTTTATTATTTAAGATATTGAATTACTTTCTGTTTCAGAATGAGCAGTACACGCTTAAGTATGATAAGAATACAAATGGTCCTCTTAAAATTCATTTTTACATATTGACGTATTTGCATTTATCTCAAAACTTAAAAGTTCAATGAGAACAATATTTGGTATTTACGCTTCAAATAAAGTGCTTCATAACATAATAGAATATTGTTAATATGAGATGAGTAGGAGTGGGGCTTTACTGGAAACCGAAAACTAAAAAATGCAAACATCTCAGTTAATAATCAAGATAGTGAAAAAATGTACATAACAACATTTATAGAACATTAAATTTTCAATAAGGTGGTTCTATACAATTTTTCAATCCGACACATAATAACGGAGACATTAAGAATTTTCGAAATTCTCCCCTCTAACCCCCCCCCCCCGGGTCCAATTTCAGCCGTTAACGAACTTGACCCTTCGTTTTGTATAAAACGATTATATATCAAGTTTCGTAGCGATAAGACAAAAATTGCGGCCGATTGAGTTGTAACAGACAAATACTATTCAAGTACTTTATCATTAGTGCCTGATTTGACAAATGTAGCCTGTCTGACCTGTACCAAAGCAGCCGGGCGGATATACTTTATCTTATTTAAAGTCTGAAAAGCGCACGAACGCACACACACACACACACACAAACACACACACACACACACACACACACACACACACACACACACAAACACACACACACACACACACACACACACACACACACACACACACACACACACACACACACACACACACACATATATATATATACACACACACACCCACAGTTTTGAAAGGACCTCATTTTCGTCATCTCCTGGATAGGATCGATGGACATTTGAAGAAAAATTTCGAAAACCGCTTCATGAGTAAGACCTCAATAGCTGATTTCCCGTAAGGGAAATCTGCTAAAAGTGTGTGTGTGTTTTGTGTGTGTGTGTGTGTGTGTGTGTGTGTGTGTGTGTGTGTGTGTGTGTGTGAGTGCGTTCGTGCGCTTTTCAGACTTTAAATAAGATAAAGTATATCCGCCCGGCTGCTTTGGTACAGGTCAGACAGGCTACACTTGTCAAATCAGGCACTAATGATAAAGTACTTGAATAGATAAGGATTTTTATTGGTCTAGATCAAACGGTTCCTCTATCGTCCAGTTTCTAAATAAGGTTTACATGTGGTGACATTTCCCAGTAATGATTATTCAGGACAAAGATTAAAAAAGTGAATTGCTAATATTCGGATACCGCAAAAGTAAATAAATTTATATATATATATATATATATATATATATATATATATATATATATATATATATTATTTTCGTAAAATGAATACATAGAGTAATTTTTGGGCTTGGATAATTGTTCATTAATTTCCGAAATCCGTACTAGAAAAAATGCAAAATTTTAAATATTTCTTTAATTAAATCATTAATATCTCCATTAAAGAAAAAAAAGTTATACCACCAAATTGGAATTCTAAGTTTTTTACTGTGTCAGTTATTAATGGAATAATATTTATTTTTGAGTCCCATTGGCCATCTGTGTGAATTGATAAATCATAAAAATAATTAAATAATACACCACGTAAGTCAACTATTATTCTGAATCTATAAAGATTTCCAAAATAAAAACTTCCACGAGAGCTAGTTTTTCTTGTTTTAGCATTATTCTAAAAAAAAACCAAGCAAAATCCGAGCTTACCTAGTTTTTTTTTTGTTTTTTTTTTCTTTTCTTTTTTTTTTGGCAGCAACGTAAAACATAATTTCTATTGGCCCATGAATTGGGCCCACAACAGATTAATAATTGTGTCTGGTTCTTGCGCCAATCCAAACATGAGATTTCCAATAGGGAAAAAATGGAGGTAATTAAAAATGAAATGTTGTAAATATAGGCTCACCTGTTTGTTGTCCATCACACAATGGTGACTTAGAAGTGCTGTAATGTGTTGAGTGATGATGTGAAGTGAGTGTGCTCATCAATGGTGTAGATATGCCGAGAGGCCATAGTGAAAGTGAGCGACTCTTGAGGGAAAGGCCATCTGCTTATTTACTTGAGGGTCATGGGAACATTGCCTCCAGTGCCTTCTTCATTAACATACATCTCACACTCAGCTACAACATTCTGAAATTAAAACAATAAGCTCTTCTTATGGCACTACGCTCAAATCAAAATAAAGTTATATTCTAAACTATATTATTATTATTTCTTAACGTCCACTTTTTGTTCCTACGGCTAATAGGGACGGGTTATCTGTAGGTTAGCACCTATTTCTAGGTAGGGTGGGCCTACTGATTTTATTCAATGAGTTCCTAATGCCCAGGCGGGAATCGAACGTGCCTTTCTAGGTTTAACATGTGAGATTAAGGCTAACGCTGTAATTCGCATTGCTAACCTGACCCCCATTCTTAATTATTAACCTCCACTATGTGCTACTAAGGCTCCTGTTTTCCACGCAGAGTATCCCTCTAATTTGGAAATTTATTTAAATGTTGTATGCTTTGTGGATCCTACACACATTTCAGTAGTTACATAATAAAAACAATAAAAAAAAATTGAAACATATGTAAACATTACATATGTGTATAAGCAGTAGGTGTAGATCTACAAAAAGGTGTCCAATTCTTGTATAAATGCATTAAATCCCCAGTTGAATTTGAGTAAAAGTTTCGGTTTGTCCGTCGGCCAAGTTCCGTTTTGTAAGGTGAGTTTTGTTCTTCGTCCGTCAAGGAATGTACAGTCATATAAGACGTGGTCTTATGTATATTCATTCATTGTCACATTTGCATGTATTTGTGTTTGTTAGTTTAAACTTTTACGAGTAACTTTTCGCAGGTCCATATAAATTGTATTTGTTTAGAATTACTAAAAGTTATTTCTTGTCTCTGGTGTATAGTTGGTATGTACGTATGTAATTTCCACGGCTTTATTATGTGCTTTTAGGCTCATTGGCACAGGTAATCACTACGGAATATCTCTCTATATAGGTTTCCACTCTTTTTTTAGCCAGAATGAGACTAAGGATTTTATTCAATGAATTCGTCAATAAATAAATTCCTATTGACCATTTGAGGATCGAATTCACGAATTTTAGGTTTACCAAGTGAGATTTAGACCAACGCCTTAACTCACATGGCTAACCTGAGACCCCTCCTACTAAATTAAATATGCAAAATGTGTTGCTACTCTGCAATTATTTCATTAGAAGATGATACTTACGTTTTTATTCACAAAATCAAAAAAAGTTATAGAACATAATTTATAGATCTTGTTACGATAAACAAAGTCCTATAGAAATCTTCTTTTCAGATACCAAGAAATTGCCAATTTTTATTTCGCCCTCCAAACATAATTAATCAGAAATGTCACAATAAGTGTATACAAGTCTTCATTTAATTAAAATATGAAAATTAATTTAACAAACATTATTAGTAATGTGTATATAATGTAATGATAATTGTTAAAATTATTTAATATTAACAAACTGAGATCATAAATGATCAGTATGTTGGCTAAACTGAGTGTTATTTTACTTTTTTTTTTTTGACACATTAAATAAACTTCTTAGGCCCACCTTGGCTAGAAAAGTGTGGTAACCTGTAGATAACCCGTCCCGATTAGCCATAGTAGCATAAAGTGGACGTAAATAATAATATACATAAACAACTTATTTGTTTGAGATGCCGCATCAATGGTGATTCATATTTAAACACGGAAAAATATTAATCTACAAAATTAAATAAATATCAAAAACCTACAAAATTAAATATTACAAAAGTGCAAAATAAGTATTACAAAACAATATAAAATGTTAGTAAATAAACAACATTAGAAAAAAAAAAACTATTGAGAGGTAAACTGGAAGGAAGCAGAATCTGAAACGAGGTAAATCTTATGTTTTACAAATACAGTGCTTACTGTACATAATTTTATAATAGATGCAGTCACATCATGTGGTAGTCCATGCAGTCGACTACCACTTGCCCGAAGAACTGTGTTTTACCCACTCACACTCACACATACATACATACAAAAACACACACGCACATCAATTTAATGGCTGTTATAATTTCAAACTAATAAATAAAAAAAAACTGAGTGTTAGAAGAAAGGAAACTTACAACTGCTAAATATAATCGGGCAATAAGACCTCATTTCCAAAATGAACTGACATCTCAGACCCCAAATTACTTTAAAAATCCTATCTCTAATTTGTTTCCTATTAATGCAAAATACTTACCAATTTAAAAACTTTGGGGTTGGTTAAGTGACTAAACTTGACATCGTTTTCTCATAAACATTTAACAAAATAAATAGACATAAAAATTTTGTATATATCAAGTGGAATTAATAATTATTAATTCAAACTAAGTAAAATTACTTAAGTAGGTAATTAGTTTTTGAAATAAAATTAAAACCACAAATTAAAATTAAAAAATAATAAATTCAGTGCGATGGATGAACCTGGTTGCTTTCTACCAATCTAGCTAAATCTGGTTCAATATCGGCGAGTTGCAGCCTTAAATCTCTGCGTTTATTGATTTTCAAACATTTTCTTTGTTATATCAAAATGTTTATAACCACACTGAAGCCTTTTTCGACTAGGTATAGGAATGGATGATGACGATTCTTTAATTTTTACGTGATTCTCAATATTTATCTGTTAAAACTAAAGATGAAGTTCGGAATAGTTTACGCAGTGCCTTTGTGGCAAATTTTAATTGTAAACAGTTTGCATTCGAGTGGTTTAAGGACTTAGTTACATTTTACAATTTTCTATATTACTCAGCAAGGCTGGTATTACTTTAAACTCACATAACAACAAATATCAAGACTCCCCTTTTCCTGTCTACTATGCTTTGTTTGTGTAATCGTACTAGCCAAGATATCATGGAACTCTAATCAAAGAAATTCTATATTTACATGGACATTTCTCAGCCAGAATATTTGTCAAGTATTGAATCACACAAACCAAAGTGTCAAATATTCTAAATGAAAATAAAATATTTGAATAGACCTTATAGATCTATGCTTCATATTAAAAACTCCGTTTACTAAGGCTTTGACTCTTATAATAGGAAAGGTTCAAGAATGGCTGCGAATAGCAGGGAGTAGTAATACATGTGGCGAAAGAGGATATTCTCAAGAAATAAATTTTATATCACTGTAACAGTTTACAATCACTCAATCAAACCTCGTTTACAGGCGATAAAACCCCCTAGATCAAGTTTTCATAAAATAAATTTATAATCAATATTCAACAAGAAATAAATTATATAGAGACGCCGTAAGTGTTGCCGTGAGGTATGAAATACTCGGCACTGCCACTACAGGAAGGAGCCAGCGCTGCTAGATTTACTGCACTCATGATCGATTTTTATTGCTCGTCTTAGTGTAAGCGAAATGTCATCGCAGAATGACTTTCTTTACTGCTGGAAGACAAAGGGAACATATAATAAAAATCCCGATATATATTCTAGACTTTTACGACTCAATTCTATGACCTTAAACGTAAGAAATAAACCTTCATTATTGGGAATGAATTTATTAAGTTGTCAACCTTTATGAATATTTCTATATTAATCAATGAGTTAAAGATGTGATATATTTTATTAGTGTTATTTGTTCAAATAAACGTCCATTTCTTATATACTGCATATTTTTCACTTTAGAATCTAGACGAGCAGGTTTCTACTTTTTTACAAACTACGCATAGTTGATTTTTTTTTTCTTTAATGATAATTGAAAACTGCAATGACCTCTGCTCTTTGGATTTGTGCATGCCCTTCTTCGCCATCCAAGAGACCATCCAGCTTGAAGAGACCATCAACTTTCGTGTGAAACATATTAATAAGCAGATTTTCCTAAGAGGAAACCAAATTATTAACGACATGTTATTCGAACACTTTTTTCAAATGCCTTTTGATTCTACTTAGATTAATTAATTATTTATTATTAACGTCCACTTTTTGCAACTAAGGCTAATTGGAACTGGCTATCTACAGGTTACCACTCTTTTCTAGCCAGGGTGGGGGACTAAGGCTTTTATTTAATGGATTCCGTCACTAAATAAATTCCTCTGCCCAGGCGGGAATCGAACTCGCCACTCTAGGTTTACCCTTGAGATTGAGGGCAACGCTTTAAATCACATGGCTAACCTGAGCCCTTGATCCTACTTAGAAGATGGGAAAAATAAGATCCATTCAAATATATATACGTTTACAGAAACTGTATATATATATATATATATATATATATATATATATATATATATATATATATATATATATACACAGTTTCTGTAACGGTTTAATTTAAACGATTCTTGTAATTCCAAAGATCATTTTCATTAATGTTTAAAATCACGTCAGGGCAAGTGAGGCTTTAGAGGCGGGGTATAATAAGAAATTCGAAATATTTATGTAATGAACCGAATAAAAAAAGACATTATTGCAAATGTTCGAATATTCTATTACATATATATGTTGTGGATCTATTCGTTTTTTTCCGAAACTCGGATATTAACCGTGATATTTGTATTTATTTAGTTTTCAATCTCAGTAAACCCCCACTCCTACTAAGCTGAACTGTTGATCATGAACCAAGTAAAGTCTGACACCAGTCAGAAGCAAGTGTGAGTGACAATGGCACAAGGATATCTTTCCTCACAGCAACAAAAATTAACACTCATTTTTATTTTATCTCTACAAGGCTTGATAGTTAGCTGTGCCAAGTCAAAAAAGCGTCCGTCACGCAGGTGCTGGGTTAACTAAGCAGATTTCCCACGTGCGTTATGTATTTGCATTTATCTCAAAACGGAATTGTTCAATGATAACTATATTTATTATTTAGGCTTCAAATGAAGTGCTTCTTAACAGAATTGCATATTGTTAATATGAGATGAGTAGGAGTAGGGGTTACTGCAAGCCGAAAACTAAAAAAAATGCAAATATCTAGGTTAATAATCAAGATCGTGAAATAATGTACATGACAATAACTATAGAACATTACATTCACGACAAGATTGGTTCTATACAATTTTTCGATCCGACGCATAATAACGGAGATATTAAGAATTTTCAAAATTCTCCCCCTCTAAACCCTCCCTCTCTCTGGTCCGATTTCAGCCGAAAACAAACTTGATCTTTCTTTATACATAAAAAGATTATATATATATATATATATATATATATATATATATATCAACTATGGTAACGACAGGTAGAGCATATATATATATATATATATATATATATATATATATATATATATATATATATGTATGAGGGAAATCTGCTAATAAAGATCGTGGCATTTCTCAGTAAAATCAGAGGTGCCCTACTAGGAATAAAGGGGTTATCAGATGGCAAATTCAGGGAGGCCAAGTACAAATAAATAGGACCCGCTTAGTTGTCTCCTATCAAGCAGTTTGGCATTTACATTCAGGTCAAGAGATATCTTATGTTAATGGTGAATCTTTTACAGATTTACATCTTTAAACTGCTCGTCTATATATAATTCATTAATGAATATATTCAGCCAGTGTCTATTATTAATCATCTTTGGTAACAGAGGGAATCGTTTCAACAATTTTGGCATTCAATCTATATCTTTAAATTTACCTGAGGGCTTTACTGGTAAATACTTTCGTCAAGGAGACAACAAGAAGACACTGAAATACCTTGCCTCTGTTGTTCGTTGCAGAACAGCGACCAGGTTTTTATAAGACAAACAAACAACAATAAATGAGTAATGAGTTATGGAGTCGTACGAATTTTATTTGTACATGCTCGGGATGCAGCAATCAGCCGTTCTGATTTATTCCATGTGTGACGTGAGAGCGGTGCTGGAGCCATAAACCGGCAGATGGAACGACGCACGCTCGCCGCTCCTCTTTGGAATGTTCCCCGGGACTGAATTGGGAAATAATCCCTCCCGGTTCTCCTCCAAGATCCAGAAGGCTGTGTGGGGGACACTTCAGCCCATTTTACTGCCTATCCCCCCGCCTGCCTTTATAACCGGCTCTTAGCCTTCCTGTATCCATAACCTACCCGTCAGACACAATAAAATCTCCCAATAGTCTTGGCCTAGTGAATATAAATAGGGTAACTCTATCCTTCTAAGGTGGAAGAGTTAAGCCGTTATGCCTTCTGACTGCCTAACACTGCTTTTTACGCTGTCTGTTTAAAAATATGGTCTCCGGGCAAATTGACTGCCAGTTCAAGAGTTAGCAGATCGTGCTATTTTAGTCAATTAAGGAAGACTATCTCGTAAATAATCATATTTCCTAACTAGTCTTTTCGTCGAAAACTATCGTCTAAAACTAAGGGTCCTACTTAGTCATTAACAAAATAATGTATAAAATACTATATATAAACATAAAACGACATGACAGTAAGGCACAGCAAAAATAGAGCTTAAAATCTGAATTTGCATACTCATACCGCCTTAAGCCTGTCACTATTCAAGTTGGCCTCCATATGGGCTTTTCTAAATGTTTTTATAATTGACTCAAAAAGTAGAAAACGGAAAAACCACTGCACTTCCTTGATTTTGAGGCTCGGTTTTTCTCACGGTGTCTTTAGGATAAACTGAATTGTCTGACTCGATATCTGCTCCTTCGTTGAGCCAAATTAAATATCAATTCCAATGCCGTTTCGTCATTTGATTTTGTCTAATTCCACCATTTTATCCAGAAGTCTGGCACCTCCATGATATAAATATATTGGCCTTCCACGTAGCCCAGATCATAATCCTTTCCGGGGTATCCAATGTCCTCAACTGGCAGTCACTCAAAGTCCTTTTTTTTATTCCAAAAACTTCTTCCTTTGGTGTTTTTTGCTTTCTATCCTTTTTCATTTAGGCGCTCCATTGTAAGTAGCTACTTATGAATGAATGAATGAATTTAGCCTTTACTATAAAGAGTAAATTGAAAATAATAGTTTACAAAGTTAATATTTATACACAATTTTAAGGTGAAAATACACTAATAAACTATATTGCTTACATACTTCAGTAGTTACTCATATCTGACCCTAAGTCGTGGTAAATTTTATATACCTTGCCATTCTCCAAATTCTCTTTTATGTATAAGAGTCATGGATACAGAGATTTTTCTTTAGATTTCCAAAGAGTTTTATTAACTGCTCTTTCACAGACTTGTACATTTTACAGATTTCTTTCCTCAATTTCCAAGACAAAGGGCTTAAATTTTCATTCGTCTTTTCCACCATTGCTCTGCAATCCATATCTTAGGCTGAGGAAATTTTAAGACTTATCGGTCACGTTACGATGTCATTGTACTATTTTAACGTTTATCAATTGACATCATTATATACTTGTGAAAATGCTATAAGTCAAACTTAATTTTTTTATCCTTGTTCATCGTTGGTGAATATCCAGTTATGATCGAAATTTTGTATCTTCTTTTCTTTATTCTGCCACTTGTGGGTTTGAAACTTAAAAGTGACTTTGCAGCACTGGGGCTTATTGTGAAGGTGGTTAGTTCCCTCCGGGTAATAGAGTTAATCAATCCCATCCACTGATGAAAAGCATGTGCCAATCAATGAAGTTCCACCATGCTTATTCCACAGTCACAACTTCATTTACCACCAGAACTTCTGGTCTGAACCAGCTCTGAAATTCCAGGAAGGTCCATATTACATCCTTCATGCCATCCCAGAGTCGAAACCTTGTATATACAATCTGCACACAGATTAGTTTTTGTGTTTCGTACTGAAGTGATTTTATTGTCAACCTTGTTAAAATGAAAAGTGACGACTATTTCAGCAGCACAGCATACACACTACAGAAGTCAACCTGACGGTTCTACAAGAACCGATTAATCTTTTTAACTCTTAAACTCGACACAATCGAACATAATTAAACCTGTGACATTGCTGGATAGCAGTAAATGTAGTAACTCCTGAATACCCACCCCTGGTCATACGAGATTCCTAATCTAACATCCTAAAATATCTCACAAAATGTGATTAAAAAATTAAATTGTACCAACTCTCCTTGCTCCTATTCCAAGGAACATGACTTTTAGTTTTACAAAAAACGTAAACAACCTGGACAACCGACTGGCTACAAACTGACAACAAACTCCGAGAAATACTAGACAACCCAAACAAAGGAAAATTTCTGGAAAATCTAACCAGACGAGATCAAGTGGTGTTAACTAGGCTTAGAATCGGACATTCACTACTAACACATTCATACCTCATAAACCGTAAAGATCGACCTACATGCACTCACTGTAACACAGTACTGACCACTAAACATCTCCTGACCGACTGCAGACTACGTGAACATTTGAACTTACCCAACGACTTGAACGAACTATTAACAGAAGGTAGCCCACATATAAATACACTATTAAACCACTTGAAGACAACTGACATTTATAACAAACTTTAAACCTCACTTACTCCACTCATTTCTCTACGTTGTATATATCGGAATAATACATTTTTAAACTAGTGTCTTAGACTTCCATCACCCTCATGCCAGGATTTATCTCAAAGTTTATTGTTCCATATAGCATTATTTTAACATTTCCTTAATTTTATATCCATGTACTTTAAACTATGTCTTAATAATTCTGAAAACATTTTATCTTTAATTTAATTTAGAGAATGCAAATAAATGGTACTGAGCGACATCGCCTAGTTGCGGAGCTCTTCAAATAAATAAATAAAAAATAAAATAAAAAAAATAAAACGTAAACATTTTAATTTTCGAAAACAATCAATATGAAATTCAGCTTTGCAGAGTAAACACACACAAACGTATGAACTGACCTCAGTTTCTACACCAAGAAATAGGATTGTTGAATATATTTAAAATTCTATCATGACTATAACCACACTATTTGTTGAGTAGAGTTTAGATATATTTAACTTTCTTAAAGTGTTAATTCACTGATTTAAATAAATAAACGAAGTACTGCAGCTTGTATCAATCAGTTTGTCTTAGAAGTTTAAGAACGGATAAACCATAAGGTATGTAGGATTTTTGATATAACGCTAAGTAAATGTATTTTTCCTTAGTAAACAAAAATAATGTATATTTAATATCCACGTAATGGAGTTGAGCACCTGTTGCTAATTGTGTTGTGTTTGCTTAATTTAAAACTAAGTATGCTTCTGAAAATAAAAAAAATGGCCAATATAGTGGTCATAGAAATCATGGGGCATCTTGACCTTCCGGTGTTGAGTTTTATTTGCTACGTACGGCCACGGCAGTGATTTACGGGATGTTGTAAAATTATATACTCCGCTGCGCCTTGACCAGCTCACATATCAACCTTTTTCTCTTTATTTTGCTGCAACTCTGTCCGTTTTTCTAGGACTTATCTATTCGATTTATGCTCTATTTATTCAAGATAGATATTGCCAATTAGAGCCAATTCCCAATAGATAAGTGTAAGAAGCAGACATGTTATCACTCATTAGATTTATAGAGGTTTTTTACAACGCTTTTCATGAGGAGGGGCTTAATCGAACTTAAAAAAAAAACTTTATTATCGTTATTTGAGCAGCAAATTATAAGCAGGAATAAGGTTTTACTCAAAAGTTCATTCATTTCCCCAATGACTGCGTAAACTAACGATATTTTCAAAACCAGACACAGGTAAATACCCCGTCAAAACAGCACTTGAAATTTAAGCTGCCCATGTAGTTTTATGATTAACTGAACGACTGGGAGTTTTCATTTTCAACTAGACAAATTATTACTTCCTCGAAGTAAATGTAGTACTTTACTCAACGGAATTATTACAGTTTTGGCCTTTCCTGAACCATTTTTAACGAGTTTCCGCTCGACGAATGTACCTGTCTCGCATAACTAAAAAAAAACCTTCGTCAGAATTTTTCGTTAAAATTTCTTACTCGAAGTTGTTGAAATGCCTAGTTTTAGTGTAGTCCTTATAATCACGAAGGAGGGAGTGTTTAGACAGGGGCGAAAATAAAAAAATCTCGAAATACTTCGTTCGAATTAGAGACAAAAAAATGTTGTAAACCGTTTTTGGTAGTTATGAAAAGCCCTTTACCTTCTATGAAATGTTTTGATCCGAAACACTGGAACGCAGATATAGTGTATCTCTTGAAGTGCAATCAGAAATTATATTGTTACGTTTTTATTACACAATGGAAAATAAAACGTTGTTTATTAGAGTTCTTTGGATTGCAAAATTAAACACACACAAGCTTCAGATTTGTTATCACTGCACAATTTATTTAACAATGCACTACACACTTGGTTAATTATTCTTAATTACTACTCACAGAATGCACTGATAGTGCACTCACATAAAACACTTTACCGCACTGCACTAAATCGCACTGTGGCACTGATGAACACTTGAAGACAGCTGAGAACAAACTAAACTGTTGGGCGAGTTGCACATGCTTATATAGAGGAGCGGCAACATCAAAGGACGAAGGTTTCGAAGGTACTGGACTCTTTAGATCCAGACACTGCCGGCGCCAACAGTCCCTCGGTTGGCTCCTTTCATCTAGTTCGTATCTCCCAAATACACGGCTCTTCTAATTTTTCATGTATTTAATTTTCGCAGCACTATTAATTTAATTAGACAGGAGTACAAGGATGTAATGTGGTGCCACTTGGAAGTTTTCAATCTGTTGATTCACAAAGCACCTCATGTCAGGACTGAATTTTAAGTTCCTTTGTATTGTGTATTACAAAGGGAGAAATAAGGAGTTCTGAGACGTCATTAGTGTGCACATGCATTTCGGCACGTGGGAAGTAAGCTGAACCAATGTGATTAGACAATTAAAAAATATTTAAAGTTTCATGTCTAACGTGTATAAAATATTCTTCGAATATCCAATGATCTTAATAATGTGTGTACACACATACATACATACACACACACACACACACACACACACACACACACACACACACACACACACACACACACACACACACACACACACACACACACACACACACACACACACAAGAACATACTCTAATCAATCAATTCATTACTCCAATCTTGCGTTGTGAGAACCTTTACCAAGTTCTTGTATCAATACAAGTAACATATTCGTCGTCCCTGTATTATTGGGAGCTGTGATAACAAGGTAACACAAAACATCACTTTTACTTGAAATATCCAAATAATAAATAACGATTAAATAATCTCAGCTGAGGATTCTGATGCGGAATACTATTCATATCCTAGATATAAATCAATGATTGTACTTAACAATGAACCACGTGACAGCAACACTGGAATTAGAACCTACACGGTCTGGCGGGAACGACAAATATGACCCGACTCCCTCGAAAGCTGGAGAACAACTGATTCAATTCTTGTCGAAAACCCGTTCTTTTATAGTATAAAGGACCTATTGTATCTTGGGCTCTAAAAGAAATTCAAATAAGAGTTATAAACCTTCAATCAGTTGTCTGGGATCATGAACAAAAGGATCATCCCCTGCATAAAGACCATAACGTATTTCCACAAAAGCGATGAATATTATCATGAAAAGCGTAAAGCACTTGGGGTTTATTCATTCAAAATGGACGGATTCTATATCCTTAGTATAGAATCTTTGACATTGTTCGATGAATAATTTCCTCAACTTAATCCCGCAATATGGAGAAGCTAGTCGTCCCTACCCTATTCGGGGGGGGGGGATTCGTGCCTGAATTGGGGACAAAAAGAAAATTCAGAATAAAAAAGACATCTTTGGTTAATGAGCCAGATTTAGATGCCAGGTTGAATAGGGAGGAGGACGGGTCGGGTGCCGTGGCATTTACTAGTATTTTATTCGGCATATAAAATTTTATACCAAAAGCTATTTTGAGCCGGCATGTGGGTGGTATATGACTTCATTTATGGTTTTTGTTTACAAATAGCACCGTGGCTTATTGGTGCTTTGTCTTAAGGCAAATCATTTGTGCCAATCGCAGGTGCAACGAATGTAATCATTATATCAAATTTATTTACCTAATTATCATTTATTTTATTGAAGACTTTCTTATTCATAGAAAGATTTTTAGAAAGAATTACTGATTTTAAGGATGGGTGAAAATAAGTATACATAAAGATGGTGTTCTGTTCATAAAAAAAAAAAACGTAAATTGTTTCTTCTTATTGTACTAGGAGAGTCTCTATCCGTGTTGAGTCATTGGTCATAATAATACTTGAAGAAATTGCATTTAAGTGCTTCCCAAAGAATTTTTTTTCAAGAAGCTTTGTTATTGGAAAATGTAAATAATTTACAATGAATTAAATGTGACTTCCTTACTATTCTTTACTATGTATCTACTTTTAGTTGTAGTTTTTTTCCGTTTGATATCATTGTTTTAGATCATGGAAGAATCAGATCTCAACATCTTAGTGTTTTAGAAGTAAAATCAATTATCGAGATCCGGAATTGTACGGAAGAAGATTCACCTGTTCACTTCCAAAAAAAAATTGTTTCCTGTCATGAGATATTTTCTATTTAATATGAGGAAATAACTAGTAATATTCTTGGAGAACTATTTATTCCTTTAAATTTGGGGGGATTTCAAAAGCATTAATAATTATTTTCTTTGTCTTTGGATTTATTTCTTCAAGTAAACGTTTTTAACACAAGTATGGTCATTCCAGCAATGATTTAATAGGTACCCACATAAAATTTGTAGGTCTTCCAACTATTCAATTCTAAGCTACTCACTTTATCGTGGCATAAAATTGATGTATGTAGAGGTTTTCTTAGTAAATATTTTTTTTTTATTTCTTTCTTAAATGTTCTTGCCCTCTTTTAAATTAATTTCCTTCCGCCTAGAGAAAGGAATGGCCACTCTGGTGCTCTCAACTCTGGCCCTGAATAGAATTTTCTCCACTCATGCCTTTACTGGTGGGAATGGATTTTCCTTATTGTTGAATGGTCTAGTACAGAAGGCACCGGGAAACCACTGCATGTTCTTGTGGCCCTCTTATTCCCTTGTCCGGTCCAGTGAAAATCAGGTTTATCTGTTCACGCGATCAATTACCAGGTGTAGCCTCTAATTATTACATAAAATATGGGTACATCAAGTCATGGGGTGGCCACATCAAATTTTTTCTCTTATCATACTGATCTTCATTAGGCAAATAAATTGTTTAAAGGGTTCCTTATTATCTTTAAAACCTTTCGTTATTCCAACGCTTTGAACCAAGGCTCGCTCGAGCCACTAAACAAAGAATTTTAGTTGGCTTTAAGAGGATCTCTGTTGGAGCTGACACAAAGCTGTAAATAAACCCATAGATAAAATCAAATGTGGTCTAGAATATTTCGGAATTCAAGCCATTAAAGAATTACCCCTTTTTTTCTGAAAGGGCCTCCAAAAGTTATGCTTCTCCCTATTATACTTAAGCAATTAATATTTACGACATTCCTAAAAAGCCTTCAGCCAGAGGTGAGACTACAATCCTTTCGGCACCCCTGAGGACGGCAAGAGATATGGAGGCACTTAAGATTCCCAGCTACTTGATAGGAGATGGTGAGGGGAGTGTCGCACGACTCCCAATCCAGACACTATCGCCTCCCAAGATCTGGAGCTAGAGCTATGGCTGTCCAGAGTGGATTAAGTGATTTGGAAATTAAAAGGCGGGCCGTCGATGGAGAGGAAGAGATTAGTGCCGATGGGTGTGGCGGTATATTTCATGGGCATACTGCACCAGGCTCGTGCCTCTTATACACCCATACAACTAATCATTTCACCATCTTAGATAACAGTCAAAAACGTTCCTTGATGCACCTCATAAAGCTGGTGTTTTCAGATGGAATCCGACCATGTGTCTGTTATAGTCCCGACCGTGGGTGTTAACAAAAAAGTCCGTCACTCAGGTGCAGCGTAAAGTAAGCAGATTTCCCACGTGACACACTACTGATCTCATAAAAATTCCATGGAGTAGAAGTGGGGGCTTACTCAAGACTGAAAACAACGATGACGAATAACTCATTTAATATTTGAGTTACGAAGACAATTGCAGAACATCAATAACTTAACAAGATGGGTATAATAACTTTTTTCTATCTGACCCAAAATAATAGAGTTATTTCGATTTTTTAAACACCTACACCCTCCCTCTAAACTACCAAAATTACTGGTGCGATTTCAGCTAAAAATGAATATGATCGATGGTGTTCAATGAAGCGGTTAAATATCCAGTATGACATAGTTCAAAAAAAATATTTACGAGTACAGAAATAAAATAATAAATGATGACCTCATCGCACAAGGTATTTGCATTTATGTCGTTTAATAATGAACTGGGAGGTACCAGATCTTTATTAAATTACATAAATATCCTAATAATAATCATAGGCAGGGCGAGACTAAGAATCGAATTCGCTATCCTAGGTTTGCCACATGAGATTAAGTCCAAATATGTGACTAACACTGCTATCCTGAGCCCCAAACGTATTACTGAAACAAAAGAAATGTATACACCATTTTTTCATCATCAAAAGATCTATAAATTTGATCTGAACCATGGAATATACAAGACCTTCAAATGAAATAATTTTAAATCAAGTGTAGTATTATAATTTTTATATTTAATGTAGGTGGAATACTAGGAATTTATTGGTGACCATATCAGATTTTTGTTCTGTTTTCAGCCCCAAACGAACTCCAGGTCCCCTCAGAATATTAATGTATCGCATAGAATACCTCTAAATAACTAGGTCAATTCGAGATTTACTAATGGAGGCGCAAGGAGTTGAAAGTGAAATGTTGGAAATGAAAATCGGCTTCTACTTGACCTTTTTGAAAAACATACAATTTAAATAGTTAGAGGTTCCATTAAACAAGAAATTGAAGAACGTCCAAGTGGCATAAGAAGGTTGGTTTGCTGTTAGCTGATGCACCTAAGGCAAAGCGAATCCAAAAATATTTAGATATTCTAACCTGGTTTTAATATATTTAATAGGATAAGTGTTACTATAATAGCATAAATTAATATAAACCAAACATTCGTGAAAATAAGGCAATTTTAAACAATAAAGCAACTGACCATTGATAAACCGATTTAATGGGACCAATCTTGTACGGATTTAAAGGAAGTGGCTATCAACCTTCCTCCAAAGCCATACCTACAACAATAATAATAATAACACCTGTCTCCATAACTATAACTTTGTTCTCGTTCATTTTAGCAGATTTCCCTTAGGGGAAATCAGCTATTAAGGTCGTACTCATGACGCGATTTTCGAAACATTTCTTTAATTATTTATCGGTTCTACCTAGAAGATGACGAAACTGAGGTTCGTTTAAAACTGTATATATGTGTGTATATATATATATATATATAAGTGTGTGTGTGTGTGTGTGTGTGTGTGTGTGTGTGTGTGTGTGTCTGTTAACGCTCTCAATTGTAAAACTTCACGTGGGAAAATTGCTTAGTTTACGCAGCCCCTGCGTGACGGACTTTTATTATATAATATACTCTAATAAAACTACAATTAATTTACGCATAGTAATGATAAATTTATAACACTGAAGCCACAGAACAATTTTAGCAGATTTCCCTTAATGGAAATCAGCTATTTCTTCTGTTAATAATCCACTTGACCTCCCCCCTCTCCAAATCAATGCTGAGGATCGGGGAACGGCACCTACTCGGAACAGCTGTTTCGTAATGTTAGTTGACTCAAGTGCCTCCTTTCATTTTCTCACTTTTTCTCCATTTTATCTTTCTCTCTTATAGCCCTCCCAATCATGGACGACCCATATATAGCATTACTGTTAGATGAGTATTCTTTTCTTTCGACGTCATATGGCACGTCTTTTGAGTCAACGTTTCCAATTTCGAGTGTTGAAGCTAGTTACTTCCTGTCTTGCAAAGATGGTGGCCAGTTTTTGAGTGCGTTCAACTATAGCTGATTGTGGTTATTTAACAAGACATAGAAGTCAATATGTGTTTGATCAATATCGGGTTAATATGTGCTTGGAGCTCAGGTTTAGCATGTGAGTTATTTTGGTTTTAATGTACATGGTATACCTAGAGTCATGGGTTCGATTCCCATGTGGACAATAGGAACTTACTTACTGGTGAACTTTAAATAAAGTGCGGTAACCTGTGGTAGGGTGGTAACCTGTCGATAACTCGCCCCAAATAGCAATACTAGCATAAAATGGGCATTGTATAATTTATGAAAATACACTTTTAGCAAATTTCTCTTAAGGGAAATCAGCTATTGAGGTCGCACACATGGCGCGATTTTTGAAAAATGTCTTCAAATGTCCATCGATCCTATCCAGGAGATGACGTAAATCAGGTCCGTTCAAAACAATATATATATATTTGTCTGTTAACACTATCGGTCGGAATTCTTGTTTATTCGTTACCAAACTTGGTATTTAATCGTTTTATGTAAAAAGAAAGATCAAGTTCATTAATGCCTGAAATCGGAAAAGTGGGAGGGGAGGGGCGTTTAGATGGGGAATTTCGAAAATTCGAAATATCTCCGTTACTATACGTTAGATCGAAGAATTGTATAGAACGAATCTTATTACAAATTAAATTAACTATAAATATTGTTATCTACATTTATTCTCTAGCTTGACTATTAACCGCGATATTTGAATTTTTATTAAATGTATGTGGATAACGGACAAGATGAGATCGGCTGATGTCGGTTCTATTCGTGGCTAAGCCGAAGGCTAGTTCGGCCGTTTCCGCAACTGTTCGGCTCTCGTGAAATTGGTTTAGAGACTCGTTACTACTACTGTTACTAGTATGCAGATTTCTCTATTTTGAAACTTGACGGCGTTTTTGTATATTGTGGTTATTTATTTATTTTGAGTGGTTTACTCTTTTCAACTTCACTGGCTAAGGGATTTTAAGCTCTCTCAGGGAGGGAGTGTATAAAAGTTATGCATAAATTATCCCGCTATAGTGACGAAGTCTGCACCATCTTGAATATATGTATGTGTGTGTGTGTGTGTGTGTGTGTGTGTGTGTGTGTGTGTGTGTGTCCAGCTGAGCATAAAAGAAGCCATAAAAAGGAGAATTCAATTTTTTTTGCTGCACTAGTTGGTACCTCTTGTAAACAAACTTTTTGTCTTTTTCATCGTAACTTCATCAATACCATCGTTCTTCTAGTCGTCAAAGGTATCATTATCTATATGTTATCTACAATTCAGAATCGGTGCGTGGGCAGTCCTTTCCGGCCCAGCTGTTTTTGACAATACTGTCAAGTGCCGCCTCCGCACACCCGGGACAAATGCCCCCAGTAGGCCGATATCTGGGTGAAGAAGAAGAAGTAGGAAGCCGACAAGAAATACGGTTGATTATCCCTGAGCCGGCAATCAGGCTTCCTGTCCCTCAGTTTTACAAATGGCCGTGTGCCTTATCGCCTACTCATTCAGCCCAGTCATTCAGCAGCGGGGACCGTCATTCTTTTTGCCCGATCAACGGGGGAATCCGACCCTTGCCCAATGGCGTCGGAGGTCCTTTTACTCACTGACATCTAATGTCATTTAGGTTTTTGACCTTCGAGATGATATCTCTGGCCGTGAGTTATTGCTGCCTCTCAGATTGATCGTAGATTTCTTTTATTGTTCCCTCGCGGATGAAATGTTGTCATACCTTCCTTCTAAGAAATAACGAATTACTATAATAAATTACAAAACCTTGACACAAGGGGATAAATAATACACATTGTCAGTTTGTTTTTCACCAAAATATAATTATTATTATTATTCCATTAGTTTCTGTCTCTCGTGTTCTATTGCCAGAAAGACCATTGGGAATTCTGTTATTTTCTAGTAATTCCTTCCTCTAGCATTGCAAGGATAGAATATCCATTGGAACCAGACTTCTAATAATACTCCAAATCTTTCTGCTTCTGTAATTGTTTTGACACCTGTTAAGACCGTTCCATCCACATGTCGGTTATATTCGGAGCTCAAATATATATTTTTTAAATATATTTACCTCTAAGCCTAAAATACGACTATTTTGGATCATCTAGCCTCCTTTACGGAAGTCTTCCTAACCTGATGTACTACGAAACAGCTCCATTTTTTTTAAATATAAAAACTCCAGATGGCTCCTCGTTTCAGCTAGAAGTATGAATTCTTAAGGAAAGCTCAGTCGCTTTTAAAAGGCAACTAATATACTAGGCGTCGAAAACAATATATGCTGTCAATTCAAAATATAAGAGTAAAAGGAAGGTGGGACGTCAAAATGAAATTTCATAGAATTGAGAGGAAGCTTAGAGATTTCTAAGGGAATTAGGCAATTAATTACCAATGCTGCGCAGTAAGACTGGGAGTTTGTTGTAACGTACCTAAAAGACATAATCTCCATTCATCCGTATTTCTGTGTGTGTCTGCGTGTGCGTGTGAACACATGTCTAACTAAGTTCGTCGAGACAGTTAGGCAATATGAAATTCAAAATTTATCACTTTCTTCCAAATATATGAAAACGTCTATGAGGCCCTTTTTTAATAGTCTTCAAAACAACCTCAAATGAAGTTTTACAACGCTTTTCGATCGAGAAATGCGTGCAGAGGGTTTACCTTTTTTTTTTTAAAAAAAAAACCTTCTCAGAAACACGAAATAGTTTTTGCTAATCCTTAAAAACTTTATTCTCCTTCTCCAACCCGGCTTTCTGCTTCAGTAAACTCCTCGTCCGACTTTATAGTGCGAATTTTCAGTATGTTTCGTCAGGCTATACAAGACCACTTCTTCGAGATGGGTCGCAATCTAAAATAATATTTTTGGGGAAAGGCTTGATGAAGGTAGCCGTAGAGCCTCCGAAAATTCGCACTACGAGGTCTGACGAGAAGAACGCTGGAGCAGAAAGCCAGTTTGGAGAAGATGAACATTCAGCCCATTGAGGAAGTCCACGAAACCACACTTTAATGTTCATTATCATAAGACTACAATTATTGGTATTCCATTTTGGAATTTTCTTCTAATTATTGGTGTAATGAAAGCTGTACATGCTAAAAGAAATGCACTGACCACACAGATTTCCAGCGATGGGATATTTAAATTTGAAATTCGTATCTCACACGATTATATCAAACAAATTATTAACAATCTGACAAATAAATATGCTAGTAATCAATATTAATTTTATAAAAATAAGGCAAAAAGTTTGATTAATGCTAAAAGACAATATGATCATCTCGTTTTCAGCTTTTCATTAAGAACGTTCCATCAAACTGCGGTGCGTATTTAGGTCAGAAACATTTATCTTCCAATAATCGAGTCGATTTGAAACGATTACTTTCGTCTTTCGCAGTTTGTAAACACCTCCGCCTCCGCACTCTCGATAAAGGGATGTCACCAGACTGTATGAATGGTAAGGAATGATGAATGACGCTCAGGTCACGTGATCTGTTTGTCCGCACGTGATGGCGTGGGCAGTGTCGCTCCTGGCGGGCCAACGGGGGCGGAATCTCTCGCCAGCAGCATCAGCACCAGCTGAGACCTCTCCTGGCGCAGACGATTAATCAAACGGCATTAAAGTTATATTGAGCCGGCTATCTAGAGAAGGAATTACGCTCCCATGTCATATCGTTTATGGAAGCGGACAAACAGCTTTTCAAGTGTGTTCATCTTGAAAAGGTTCGATTAGTGGACAAGTGTCCTATTCTTTTTAAAGTCCTATTGACTCTCTAAGTGGCTGTGGATTGCTCATTTGTCAACGTTACTGAAGGGACTTCTAAAAAGGAAAAAAAAAACAACCTGGAATATACATAATAAAAGCACTTAATAGTATTTCGTTCATTAATAACCACGAGGCATAAACGATATGATACATCCCATAACATCTAAAGAGATTCTTCACGTTTAAATTCATGTCTTGATTTAATGAATGTTCCTCATAGATCAGAACTTGTTATGATATATGTTGATATAACAAAACTATAACTTAAAGAGTTATAATCGTTAACTGAGGACTGAGGACTACATTTTATTTGGCAGGTGATCAACTCAAATGCAACTACTGTTATTTAAAGAAGAGCAGGCTACACCCAAAGTTTGTGAATAACAGCCAAATTGTCTTTAGGCAGAATCAATCAGTATATACTCGTAGTATAGGTACCATATACTATACTACACTATGTATTAGTATATAGTATACTAAATCCTTATAAATGTAGCATATGTTGATATATTGTTATATATCACAAAACAATATGATGCTTCATATTGCATTTGAAAAAATTCTTCACTTCCTTGTTGTTCTTGAATGTTACAAGTTTAAACTTGGGCCATGATTCTGTTCTTTTATCTGTAATCATATTAAAATATTGGTATTTTGCGAGACGGAGAAAATGAGAGTGCACCTACCACAAGAACGTTCAATGCAAATGGGCATAGGATATTAATTCCCTAGATCGATGCAAAAGCGCACTGCTTTGGTGCGTCACTACTTATCTCGGAGTTGAGTTGATTCCTTAGCACTAACTCTGTAAGGTCTGCTAAATGTGTTTAGTGCTAGATTCCCCTTACAGACACGTTGGCTGCTCACCACAAATCCCGGATATTGCCCGCTGGACTCAATTAATTCTAGGTGTTCCTTGGATAACAGTAAATGTCAAAATGTAATCATAAATTCTGAGATGGCGTCTATAACTCATCAAAATCCTAAACCTCTTCTGATAGAATTTTTATACAAATACTTCTTAGTCCGTGGGATGATAGGGAATTAGGCTGCCATGTCATATTTTTTGCGGAAGTGTAAATTTATTTATTCTAAAATGATCCAATTAGTGAAAACAGTTTTATTCTTTTTAATCCATGTATATATATATATATATATATATATATATATATATATATATATATATATACTTTTTACATATATTCGAGTGTCCATTTGTCACTGCTACTTGGTTCTTATAAAAATGCACAATTCCAAGAATGTGCACAATCAAAATAATTCAATATTTTTCTACCCATTAAAAATTTATTTCCACTTATATTTGAGATGAATCAAAATGCGCGTATCTTATTTGCTGACTGTATACTGAAACGAAACTTGTTTGAGAAATAAAAGGCCTCGAAATTACAGGACATTTCCAACCATCTGAGGACGATATAATCAACCTTAAATTTCTAATTATTATTTGGCCAATAGGATAACCAACAAATTTTTAATTTGATTAATAATGCGTTATTATAATAGGAATTTATTTAGTGACGGAATTCATTAAATAAAATAAAGTCCCACCTTAGTCGCAAAAAGTTGACGTTAATAAATAATTTAATTTTTTTTAATTTATTATATAAACACTTTACAGGCATATTCTCTAATAATATAAATGATTTATACATACCTATATAACCTTGGTACATATATAAATAAACAGATTAAAGACTACGTAGCCAAAGTTCGTAATAAAAGACTTGTGATTTCGTAGACTTCCCTGCTGGTCTTCTTCTTCTCCAAACCGGGTGTATGCTCCAGCGGCCTAAAAAACTCCGGACTGCGACCTTACCTTAGTGGAAAAGTGCAGCCAGACGAAGGTAGCCGAAAAGCTACTCATAATTTGCAACTTATAGTCTGGCGGATAGACCGGTGTCGAAAGGAACTTATGAACGCAATAATTATAACAATAATTCTTATGTACATTTAGGCATATAGATATCCATAAATGTTTTTGTAGCGTTGTATAAAAATATTTTGTTTGTGTTGTCAAATACTTTAAATGATTTTTCCTCTACAATGTTATTTGGTTGAAGAGGCATAGTGAATGTATTGGGCGAGGCTTGTCTGAGAAAAACTAATGCCATCAAAAATTATGAAAGACTAGGAGATCTCAGCAGGTGATGCATATTAGTGGCCCACTTCGCGTCCACTTTTCGCTAGCGTTAGAGCTGGTGTAGAAGGCGGTGGGAGTCAAGCAAGTCAGTCGATCAGTACTGACGCGTTCACCCGACCAGGTTCCGTTCACAAAAAAAAAACTTTTCTTCTGTTCACAGGTTAAGATTAGAACAGGAAGCATAACATTCTATGGATGATAGTTCTTCACGCTCAGTTCCTTCTTTACATGTCATTCAATGCCTTTGTTGGCTGCAGGGGATTGGACAGAAAGCTGATTACTTTAAAAGAACAAATCCTATCACATTCCCTTAATTGCCTAAATTATCTTCAAGATGGATAATACTGACTCACAAAAAACAATGAGAACCTTAAGCTACGATAGATTCCAATTTGACTGAATACCAATGTTCAGGACCCTCAACAGGCTAATTAATTACAAATAAAAACCTCTTCTTTGGTTATTAATTTTCATAATATTTATTTCATGAGAAAAATGTAAAACGATCAAAACTTCGAAAGAGAAACTCTGATGCTAATCATAGTACCTGGCCGTTGAGATGTATCAATCCTTATGTTGGCCAACACCTCTTCAGAGATCTGTAAATTTCCACCATATTTGATGAACAAGGAATACTGTGTCAGATATGACATGAACCTCTTAGGAATCAATCCTTAGGTGAATGATCCGAGCCGACATCTCCATCCACGATGGTAGATGAAGGAGAAGAATATTAATGTTTAATATGCTTTTTTTGAATTATTTGTCTCGTGGATCAGATAATTTATTTAACAGAAGAATTTGTATCATCAGTTTCTCTTAGGTGAATGACAATGTCTTTTAAAGCAATACAGCCAATCATTATTCATGGCCTTATGAATATTATGAAAACAATTAATTAACAAAGATTACGTCTAGAAACTCATTATAGTTGATGGAAGAAGAGCAAAACATTCGTGACTAAAGGACAGATCGGTCTCAGACTATAGAACAATTATTGTCCGTTGTGGATAGGCGATGACAGATTGGATGGGGCCGCCCCCAGGAAAGGTACACGGGCGCTTTATACTTGTGACGGCTCGAATCTCCTTTGACTGTTTCCTCTGAGGGCTGTCATTGCGTGAAAACAGCAGATCCATTAGTCAGGATCAGTCTTATTCATTCATTAGACCGAGGAAGAAGAAGAAGAGAGAGATGGTAGAGGGAGACAAAGAAACCCTGAGAAGGAAAGAGAGGAAGGGGGGGGGGTGAGAGGGCGGGGCTCATTCACGATAGAAACAGTCATTAATTACCTAGCTATATCATGAATGGACTCATCAATCAGCTGTGTTGTGGCGGGCTAGAGAAGGCGGGGTATTGTCCAGGCCGGGTAATAGAGGGTGCCCCACCTGTGACTTGTTCAACTTGGAGGAGAATGCCATCCGGGAGTAGGAATGACTTGTATTGCCACTGGGCATAGGCTTCTTCTCAAAGGACAACGTATGGAGGAAAGTAGATATCACTGGTAGGAAGAATTGTTTCCATGGTAAAATGAGCATTAGAAATGTGGACGATAAATATTAATGATATGATTAGACTTCCGTAAAACATTAAGGAACTCGTATCCAAAGAAAACTACTTAATTCTCAGGGTAACATTTAACAATAGTTATTTAGAATATTTTATTTTGAGCTGACAAATATAATTCATACTTCTTTAAATATTATATTCAAGCTTATTTAAGGTTTTTATGCACAATCAGGCTTGGACAGAATGAGAAAATAAAGAAATGTGGCCGGACCTCGCATTTGCCACTTTCAAGGTAGAATCCACTGGAACTTAAATGAATGTTTTCGAAAATCGGGAGGACAATCTCTTATTGTTGATTCCCTAGATAACTGTATTTCCGGTAAGTCGGTGAACAGGGCATTAGTAAGAACCATGATACGACTAAATGAATAAGAAAAACAGTCAATGGCAAGTTAGGATAAAGTCTGAAATTGGCCTAGTACAATAACTGTGGCAGTCAGGAATAGTGAATGCATGATTTTCAACAATTGATATTTATTGGACTGCATATGATTGCTATAAAACTAATGTATGTTAGCAAATCATTGTATACTATGGAGTAAATTACACTTCTAAGCAGAAATCATATGATTTGATAGGTCTGGAAATATGCTTTATAAAGTTGGTTCTTAATGAAGGCAAACACCTGATGGGAACATATGGAAGCATTTCCCTGATATATATTTATGAGTCACGCTTGAACATCACATGTGGATTATCATCATTCATTTGAAACATCTTGAGTCAAAAAACAGGATATTAAAGATGGAAAAATAGTGTGTGAAATTGATAGACCTCGAAAAAAAAAAAAGTGATCACTTGAAATACTTTTATTTAAAGCGTACACACTCTACCGCAACTAATACCACCATTATCAAAGTGAGGGAGATAATAATAACTCGAATAATACTCGATTAGCCTCAACGCAATCGCTCTGAAGATAGCTGTCATAGCTGCCTTAAGCTTTAATAGAAAGGTATTTTTTAATCCAATGCACGGAGAAATCGTATATAACTTTCAAATGAAATTTTAAATAAAGAGCAATCGAACATTTTGTTTATTTAATTTTACAGGTGTACAAGGAAATCAGGTGATGGAGACATCAGAAAGTAGTAGAAAATAGTTTTACATTTTATTAAAATTCTTAATTGTATTTTTATTTTATTTTTGCTATTGGGTATACTAAGAAAATACATTCAAGAATGTTTTAATCATCTTCATGTTGACTGCCTTGGTTTCACTGTATAGCAGGAACAAGCCACGTATTTATTTATATTATTTCATTTCAAGGTTCCTTGTGGATAGGTTTAGAGTTCCACTACTTAAATTTATATTTACTCTCTCTGAATTGGATATTTTGTGAATATAAATGGAGAAGCAAATTAAGTGGTTCTATTGAAGAAACCAACACTTAGGGTTAACGGCAATTATTTCTGTTTTCTGAGAACTACACACTTTTGTTCAACCTACTACAACAATTTTAGAAGAATTATAGGTGAGTGAATAGTTAATGGCAAATTTTATATCTCTTAGGAAAAAAAGTGAAGTTTTCTGTTTCCTGAAAAGTTGGTATCATATTCTAAAAAGTTAAGAATAACATTTTAGTTCCGAGACCTTTATTCATTGGCTACTTATGTATTACTCTTTAGAGTATTATAAATTTTACTTTTATTAGGGAGTGAATATTATATTGAAAGATTTATATATCTCTTATATTTATATCTCTTTGGAATTGTAAGGTATAGGTTAGGTATAGAAACACGTTTTATAGTTGTAGATACACAAGAGTTAGTTTTTGTTTTCTGAGCCATGATTTGAAGAATAAAGAGATACATTCTAAACCTTTTTTGTGCTTAAGAACAACTTTGTCTGAACTCTCGAATCACTGGCCATTATCAGCACGTGGCCTATGCCATATGGCCTTTCAATGCCTGAACCTGTAAGAAATAAGTGTGCAAACTTAAAACCAAGAAAATCTTTGAGATCTTTAACTTTTAACTCCTTGTGGGCACTGTTCCTTTAAGTTGTCTGAGGCAGGATATGGCTGGCAGGAGAGAGGAACCTCGTCTCTCTCTCAAGTTTTATGTCTATCCTGCAAAGGGCCATTCGGGTCGCAGCTACTTGGTATTGCTTTTATCCGTCCGACTACTGGATCGTCAAACTCCATTCAGTTACTCCATCTTTAGTCCTGGCTACTTAGCCTATAGGCGGCTTTAGCGGTAAGTGCCTACCTTCTGAATTTTAAGCAGATTGTGCAGTTATTTGCAAGGTCATGCGTTTCGGTAGGGATCCGTTTGTATTTAAGGACGTTGTCATTTTTATTGACTAAACTAATGAGATATTTGTTTAATTTTCAAGGTATTCCATTTGAAGTTACATTAGTCTGCATATAACCTTTTTACCGAATCATCTGAGGAGCGTGGCGCTCACTGGATTCGCTTCATTTTCAATAAGTTCAGAATCGGCAAATATAGTTAATATTTACTTGGAGCTAGTGGAATTTATTATATCGGAATTATTACTTGTTGAATTGTAGCTTGTGTCTTCAGGGCTTATTCATCAGTGACACAATCGTCGCTCTATTATAAATAACAATGACGTTTATTTATATTTTTGACTTATTCATAAAAATAAAGAATTTTTATTTTGCTTCTATTGCAGTAACAAAGTAAAAAGTTTGATTTTTGTAGCATGGAGTTCAGTTTCAACCATAGGATTAACTGCACTATGTAAACTTGTCCATACCAGGTTTCGGTAATTTCGGAATCTCAGTAATTCCACAATACGCCTTGAGAGTTGCGGAACATTAAATTTCCATTGGATTTGGATTTCATATAATAACTCTAAGAATGAAATTTGGTCCTGTGAAATGGAAGCGGCAGATCCAGGCGGTTCTATTTAAATACCTAAAATTGGTTAACATATTTCCTGGGAAAGCCATTAGGTTAGTAAGTATTCAACCAATGCCTTAAACTAAAATAAATTAATATGATATCCATTGCCTTGGAAACTCTGAATTTTTATCTATTTCCCTGTAGCTGTAACTTCTTTGAGAAATGTTTGGGTCATGCAAACGTAACGTTGGTTTTATATTTAATAAATGCATGCTAAAATAATTCCTACTGGGATAATGCCTACAGTACTGAGAATCAATCTCCCGTCGAATTACGCAAGGACAAATCTCTGGAGGTTATTTTATTTACCCCCCCCCCTCCCCAAAACAAATTGTATTTCCTCCAATGGAATTTCGGCCCTTTAGATAGCTATCTTCGTGTCCCAAGGCACAGATAGTTGTAATATTGTATTTATTTGCCTTAGGTAAATAATTACACCATAAAATGATGCTGTTTACACCAGACGAGCAGCCGCGCCAGACGCCATATTAAAACATAAATAATTGGCATTGTTTAGCCTGGTAGTAGAGAGTGTTTTACAAGCAGTGAAGGGTTTTATTACTTGTAAGTAATATAAGTTTCAAATGTTAACTGCTAAGTATGCGTCGCTTTAATGCTCATTCGGCCTAACAGCTCTTTCCTAATACTCTGCGATAAAAGCCAGCCTTGTCAAACAGAACTTACCTTCGGAGCAAATATATTTGCAAGATAGTCAGTGTGCAAAGGGAAAAGTGGCCTTGTTACGAGGCCTTGTTAAATCATTTGGCTAAGACATCTCTTATAAGGATAAGGGTAAGGGTCAACTGAAAACTATTTAAAAAGTATTGTTTTTTAAAGGGGTCTAAAATAAGTAAGATGAATCTACCTGGACTTGATAATGCTCAGTCGATGAATTAATCAATATATTAATTACAGGCAGAGATAATTTCGAGTCTTGAAGGGCTCTGAGGAGGATAATTTCAAGCGACTTATTTTTAGTATTTTAGAATTTACTGAAGACCTCAAATCACAAACGTTTTCGTTTTCAAGCGATTCAATTGTCTATTTACTGAAAATTTCCGAAAATGTTTTTGTCAAAGCACTAAACGTAATATGACTAAATGTAATTTTGTTTCAAAAAATGACTAAGTTTGAAGATTTATATATATCTTTCTGAGCATGCTGGTATTAATATACAGTCCGTCACGCAGGGGCTGCTAAAACTAAGCAGATTTCCCTCGTGATGTTTAACCATAGATAAATCTACATACTGATAACACAACACCACGGCGAATATTAAGTGAATAAATACAAACGATAATAAGAAACCTCCAGACGGGAAGCACATGAAACGTATACAAACAGGTGTTCCAACTTCCCACAGGAAAGATAAACAACTAATGAAATATATCAGAATTAACACATTAATTTTATTGAAAACTATTTACTATATCGAGTACTGTAATTTCTAATGGATCAGAATAATTTTTATCTCAATCAATCAAATTTTAGAAGTCCAAGAAATTAAGATGGAGGGGGGGGGTCACAATAACATATTTGCATTTATCTCGTATAATAAAGGTCTTTTGAAAACAATTTATGGCATTTAATCTTCGAATAATGTGGTTTATTGCATAACAGAGTATTGTATATGTAACATGAGTAGAAGTGGGGGTTTGCTGAATACTGAAAAATACAAATTCTCCGTTTATATTCAAGAAAGGGGTTAAATCTATATAACAATATTTATAGTACATTTAATTTGGTATAAGATTGGTTCTATATAATTGTCGATCCGACGTATAGTAAAGATATTTTGAATTTTCGAAAATCCCCCCCCCTCCCACTTGTCCAATTTCAGCCATTAATGAACTTGATCTGTCTTTTTGCAAAAACGTTTAAATATCGTGTTTGGGAACGATCAAACAAAAATTGTGACCGAAACTCGCGTCATGAGTTGATAGCTGATTTCCCTTAAGGGAAATCTGCTAAAAGCGGGAGTAGCTCTGTGATAGTTCTCTTAGTTGTCTGGACTACAAACCATGGTGAACCTGGTTCATTTCCCTACCCTATGAGAAATATTGTTCGCAGCTGTGCTATTCAAATAGCTTCCTTCTGAGGGATTGTAGTGGGGAGTGGACTCCTATCGTCTATATGGAGCACGTGGGCTTAATACCTTTGTTGTTGGCTATTCTCAGGAAGAAAGTTTTGGGATACAGATACTTCACGTGCAAATGTTACTCTCGGTTACCTTGCTAATATTTAGCACCCATTTTCATGTTTTTTTTTTTTATTTTTTTTTCTCTGACTATTCTGGGAAATAGTTTCTGAGTCCTTTAGAGAATCCTGTAAAGCCCCTCTTTACTCTGTCAACCCATCTCATATACGGTCTCCATTGTTGGTGGCTACCTAGCGCTGGCACATTCAATGTTCTCCACGGCCACGTGATTTACTTCTTGCCACTTACCACTCCTATCTTGTCCTCTTGCTTTTCATACAGTGTGAAACTCTGTTATTTTCTCATATATCCCTTCTCTTATCTTCCTTTCCTAGAATCCTGAGTCAGTATCTCATATTAGGCCTATTAAAACGCTGAGAGTCTTGAATTCAAACATTGCTTCGATGGTACCAGTTACAACCATACATCCATGGGGGTTTGTTGACAATGGTAAAGACACCTAATTTATCATGAATAGCTTGAAGTTATGACATGGCCAATATCAATATCTAAATCTCATAGTGCACTTAGAAAGGGAGAAATAGAGGTTACAATGTGCACATGACGTCATTTATGTTGGTATGGCAGTGACGTCCTATTCACAGGAAAACTACGAAACCTCCTAATTTACGAAACCTCTGCTTAATTCCTAGAGTTATTCGCAGTTGAATGGCGTAAGAATCAAAATTAAAATAAATGTGATTAGTTAATTGGCATATATATCTAAATAAAAAACGTTTTGACCAAAATGATCCTTAGACTGCATACACCATGTATTACAAAGGTAATGAATGCATTATCTGTTCATGATGTTAGCCTTGCGTGACTGAGTAGAGATATTTACCTTTTGTAGAGCCAATGAGAATCGAGAGGGGACGAATTCAGCCAATAAGAGCAAAGATGGGCGGGGCCTATCTCTGTATTTTAATTAGAAAAGTGTTAAAAAGGAAGTATTGCTATACGGTAGAGTGACGAGGCACAGTTCCCTCTGGGGCGAAACACCATGGCTGGCAGACAGCTCTGTATCCCTTTCAATCATGGTACCAGTTATTAAAACAAATTAGCTTGTTTCACAATTTTAATGAATGAAACCAAAAGATGTTTGAATAATACATGGTCGAAGGGAGGACGTGATTGAAATGTTAATAGATTCATGGCGTGACTCATTGAGAGACGGTACAGGAAAGAGATTTCATTCATAAGTTTGTCGTCATTAATTATTTTTACATTTCCCCATTCGTCCCAGGTGTTGCTCAAACCCCATAATGCCGAGATGTGCCCAATAATTGTCATTGTTCTCAAGTGACCGATAAATAAGAGTCAATCGTGAATCCACTTAACATATTTAAAAAGGTTACCTGGACGCTCTTGGAGCACGAGTTGTTCCGATGGGGTCAGCCAACTGGTTTCAGCCCTGAAAAAGAAAGGAGACAATTAGACGTTATATCAAGTCCATGGCATTGTGGAGGTCCTTATACTGAGCCGAGCATCAGCTGCATACATTTCAAAATACATATATCCACCCTCTCCCCACTTTTCACAATGATTCAATCTTTCTCCAATTTAATCATCTCTCTATATTCTGCAAAGAGCTTCTTCGGAATATTTGTAAAGTTACTGTCATTAAATATATTAGTATCTTTAAATAAAATCCTTAGTCCCACCCTGGCTAGGAAAAGGTGTTAACCTATAGATAACCTGTCCTAATTAAGCTTAGTTCCAAAACTTGGACGTTAATAAATAATTTAAATTTAAAGTTACTGTCTTTTTAGTACAATGATGCCAATACCTAAAGGCCTTGGTTATCAGAAATGTGTATTGCTTATGTTCTCTGTGTTTAATTTTCACAGAGATGAGTGTCGCATACTACCATTTTGAATTTTTTAAATGAGTTCATGATGGTTCCACTCTAAGAGAATATTGTAAACTTTAATATTCTATGCTACAGCCTATCACAATTTTATATCTTTACAAAAAGAAAATTTTAATATTCCAAAGTGAAGAGGATTAACGTATGACCATTAAAATTAAAAATGTTTTTGTTGATTTCCAAGAAATTCTATGCTCGACCACACAATCTACATTGCCTAAAGTGAGTAATTAATTGATTTGAAAACCACTGGAGATTTAATTATCAGAATTATTGGAGCCCAGTCGTAGGGAATTCTGAGTTCACTCAGTCGACCAATAAAAGTAAGTCACATAATTGGAAGCAGTATAAGTAATTCTCCTGGAATGGTAATTTTGAATATCATGGCAAGACTTAAAAGGAAAATTACTAAACTATATTATCATTGTTAAGAAAAATATGACACTCACTCTAACTGAACTCATGGTTTTAGAGGATGTGATCCTTGAGATAAGGATCATAATCATATTTCTATGTCTCGTTAATAAATAAAATGAAGTAGGTTTAAAATACTAATCTCAAAGATTAGGGTTTCTTAACTTGTTGTAATAATGTATAAAGGAAATGGCCACTGAAGAGGTCCTAAATAAACTTCGAAATATGTATGTAAATTATGATTTGATATCTACTTTGAGAAAAAGTTGTTTTACTCAGAGACCTACCTCACAAAAATCTATAGAATAAAAATGTGTATTTGGTTTGTCAATAAATTTCTCAGTTGTCAAAATGAGTGAACAATTATATATAATTGTTTTGCAATGTACCTCAGTTACTATTTCTATTTTCGTTATATATTCTTCAACGTTTTTGGCAAGGGTCTCCGATAAAAAACATTTTTTCCTGTGCAAACTTTATTCATAATAAATAAATAGAAATAAATAAATAATAAAAAAATAGAAAAAGAGCAGTAAAAAAAAACACGAAGGAGTTCAAGATTGACTTGGAAATAATTGATTTTTAGTCAGCTGACTTAACCTACGTTGGGAACCTCTCAGTATCATATGCCTTTTCGGTGAGGACAGTCACAACGTTATATAAAAGGTAAACGAACACTTCAGAAATGTAAGTAGCAATTATAATTATAATTAATTAATATATCATAGATGTAGGCACCTACTAATATAATACATTGCAAAAGAATTATAAAGAGATGTGTTAAATTTAATCGCCAAAGCTGCGAAGCTCAAATAAATAAATTTATGTTATTAATAATTTTTTATATATTTTTCTTTTAAAAGGGATAGCCCCTGAATAGGTGGCAAATAAGCCACGAAACATGTAGGACAGTTTCTATAAAGTTTGCACGGGGAAAAAAAAAAAACAATTATTGGAGAGCCTTGCAATAAAATTTGAAGAGTGTATAAATAATATTGGGTCCAGAAGAAGAAGAGCATTTTCCTTATATTTTCCAGTCGTTTCCGCCAAAACATAGATAAATGAATACACTTTTTTTGATAGTGAGGAAAACTAATTTACAACTTTATTTAATGACTTTTCCTTCTGTTTAGGGAAACGGAAAATGCCCCCATTCTTTGCCATACATCCAAACAGACCTGGGATCATGTTTAAGGCTTCACTATGGGCGATGCGTCAGTTCATTTCAAGAGCCCCATAATAACGGAGCAATCTTAAAGGGGCAGAGAGAGCTTATTAAAGACGAGGACACTGTCATTTGAGTTTCGACGGTGGGACTACCGCCAGCTGGTAATTCGAAGATTGTGAGCCTAATCCACTGCCACGTTTATAGGTAATTTGAGATAATTCGCTCCATTTTGGCGGGCTGACATCACCAGCGAAGAACGGCATCGCACTAATAGCCGGCCACTCAACACAAGTGGCACAGCCGTTCGATCATTGGCCCTTCTACCGGAAATAAATCAGATGGATTGCGAAACAAGGAAGCCCAATACTCCTGCAAATAACTATGTTTATAGGTCTTTTGTTGTTGTCATTTCTATCCCTCATAGGTTTAAGTGGCTTATAATAGATCCATCTTTATTACATGTTATGAAGTGTTTACGGAAGAGCCATTGTCTTGTTTAGATCGTCGAAATGAGATCACAACTCAAAGGAAAATGGCGGAAGGTGAAAAGTGAAAAAATGAAACACTTTAACTTATTTATTAAATTAGCAATGACAAGCTAAATTAGCAGCCAGAAAAAACAACATCGACAGGCTGACTGGACAAGACATGAAACGTGTAATTAAAACACAATTAGACAATCCAAACAAAGGAAAATCACTGGAAAATCTTACCAGACGAGATCAAGTTGTACTGACTATGCTTAGAATCGGACATTCACTACTTACACATTCATAGCTCATAAACCGAAGAGATCGACCTACACGCACTCACTGTAATACTACACTGACCATTAAACATCTCCTGACCGACTGCAGACTACGTGAACATCTCAACTTACCGAACGACTTGTACGAACTATTAACTGAAGGTAGCCCACATGTAAATACACTCTTAAATCACTTGAAGACAATAGACATTTACAACAAACTTTAAACCACACCTACTCCACTCATTTCTCTTCGTTTTAATCTCAAATTATGTAACTAATTCGTATTTGTGCTTTTTGTGAACAGGACTGTATAATACATTTTTAAACTTGTGCCTTAGACTTCCATCTTCCTCAAACCAGAATTTATTGCAGAATTATAGTTTTACATAGTTTTATTTTAATGATTCCTTCATTTTATTTTATTCCTTAGTTTTATTATATATATCTATATTTCATACTATGTTTCAATAATTTTTAAAACATTTTTCTTTATTTTAACATTTTAATTTAAGGAATTGAAAATAAGTGATACTGAGTGGCATCGCCTAGTTTCGGAGCTCACCAAATAAATAAATATTTATTTTTCTAACATTACTCCAACACAGGAGTTATTCAGTCATCAACCTTACCGCCTAGGTAGTCACCCGCTAAGACAAATATCATTTTTTTTCTTAATCGTATTTTCAGTATATTTATTAGTTAAAAAAATATGTGTAATTTCTTTATTTGTGCCTTGGGTAATATATGTCTATATTTTTAGGTATAAACTAATACTGGAAATAAGTCATGATAGTGTCCAGTCTTTTCAAACTTCATTATTCAAACATATTCTAGGCTGGTATATCAAATAATGTTGGTATGCCAGTATAAATGATACTGTTGTCATACCTATCGGTATAATATTCTAGGCTATTTGTTTCTATTTCGTATGCATTCCCTCAGCAAATATATCAACGTAGAGCTAGTGCAGAGTGTTTGCTTGTTATGAGAGAGTGTTGGCTTTGAAACACTAATTCTATATCAGTATAACTTCTCCTCATCGCGTTTTCAAATCTACATTTTGAAGTATGACAATATTTTAATACGTTATCTGAACAGCTTATGATGAGTCATCTTCTGTAATTTGTATGCAATCAAATCGAACATTGAACGCAGGAGTAAAACATTTTTTTCTGCCACTAACGGCGAACTGAACAGTGTACTAGGTTTTGAAGACTCACATGACTCGTTAATGGCTTTGCAGGAATAAAGCTTAATATTGAGCAAAGTATAGAATTCATTTCTTACTGGGGATTATTTACTGTAAATACCAAAAATGTGTAAAAGTCTTACATTAAGTAATTACATAAAAAAAAAAAAAAATCGTTCAATGAAGTGGAGAAGAATGTATCATATTTCAGGTCAGGATGTGGCAGAGTGTTATGGAATTTATATGAAATTTTCTGATATTTCGGGAAGCATTTGTGAAAATTATGGGCCGCAATTGGCTAATTGATTCTTTAAGCGTGGAATCCGTATTTACGAAATGAGGCTGTCCAATCCACCATTAGAAATGTATATTCCACTTACATTCGAGTCATCTTCAGTCCTAAAAATAGGGCACCACTAATATTTAGAAAGAATCTTCATGAACAGTTATCATGCAATCTACACTAATTTCAATCCCATACCATTAGTCACTATGATGAAAATGCATGTTATAACGTAAATAATAAAAACTTAAGGAAGGAATAATTTGCATGCACTTTGAACAACCGTGATACGTTTCCAAAGGACGCGCAAATGGAAGTGTAGATATAACACTAGAAACTCTCTGTATTTACTTTATTAAAGGACCAAAAAAAAAAAAATAACGATTGATTTTAGGCTGGAATGTTAGTCAAGATATTCGCAAGGGGCAAGATTGCTAGCGAAAAAAAAACCCAGAAATAAATGGATTGATCAAAATAACGGTAAACGCAGAATTGTATAAATGAAACTCGTTGAAAGAATATCTGAGACACTAAAAATATAGTATAAAATAACAGGATAAATTAAATGATTGATTGCTAATTGTGTGCTTGGCACACACAAATGAAACATATTCATACATGATTTGACAAATTTTAAAATCGTTTTTAACATTTGTAATTTTAAAATATGATATTTCTAAATTATTTTGTATGTATCATAGTTTTTTAAATTATCAAGTTGTGACATATCTTAAACCGAAAAATGCTTGGGGAGTTGTGATTTATTGAAGATAAACTAAATAAAAATTAAATCTAGCTCTGGTAAAATTTCAGTTATAGAAAGATTAATGCTAAAAAGTTTGTAAATAATATTACCAACAACATTGATGATATGACATTTTTTTTTAATTTGTACATATTTTTTATTGCTGATGACAAAAGATAATCAACATTGAACGATTTCTACTTGTACTCATCGCTTTGTATATCAAATCATCACCCTGAACCAATCTATAACTATGGTGGGTTTTAAATTTCTAAAGTATGCCAAGTATTTTTTTTTTTTTTTTTTTTTTTTTTTTTTTTAGTTCAATAATAAGATATTGGGGATAATATTCCTTAGCCGTCATGCTAGGATAACGATTTTCCACTATTAGGAGAATTCTAAACTTCGTTAATTAATTCTAACTTTGCTGCTTAAAATTGGAGAGAATTTTAAGAAGCTGCAAAAATTATTTTCTTCAAAATATCTCCTAGTAAAAATTAAGACAAAATGTTTTCTCTATACTGGGATTTATAACAATAGAACGCATGTCTTATTTGTGAAAAACCATTATAATATATTCTTCCTTGATTTAACAGTACAGTAATTACAATGTCTTCAATGTGGAAATCCAAATATATTTCCTTTGATACATTCTGAAAGGCTGCGGAACATTGTGGAATCGCGTTTTAAAAATGTCTTGAGATTTTGATAGAATTCACCAGTATTTGAAATTTTATATGCTAGGCATTAAAAAAAAAAAGAAATATTATAAACTGACTGTGAAAAGCATATTTTTTAATTTTATTTTTCTTGAACATGCATTAGACAGGAAGTATATAATTTATTTTAATCCAAAACACGAATAAATAAGTAACAAATAAGAATGACTGCTGATGAAGAAACAATAAAGAATGAATAGTGATTCAAAGTCAATCGACAATATCGCCCACTCACTTGAATATTAATTGGAATTCAAGAGACAGCTTTCTATGTTACACAATTAAACATGTCACTGTGACAATAATTTGTCATGATTTCGAGCAGGTGGTCTTGTCACGTTCACCTTTTGGGCACAAATCTAACTAGGTTTATTTATAGTAGCAGTCAAAATTTATGGAAATATTTACCTTCATTTCATTGACAATTCCTTCTAACTAGCGAGGCACAAGTCTTTCTCGGGTTAGCTTTATATATTCTACGATACATTATATTCTTCTTCTTGTTGGGTATTGTACGAAAATTATAAACAGCTAGGATATTAATTTAAAATACCTGATGGGTTTTTGTCTAACATCGAGAAAAAGAGAGATATATAGATGCTTTTATTGTCATAGGACCAATGGTACTCTCAATGCATGTAAGTTTATTATTTTAATATTTATAAATTAAACTAAATTATTATAAATTAAATTATAACTTACACAACAAACATAAAGATACTAAAAAAAAATATAAAACTAATATACAAATGTTTATTTTCAACCCCCATCTCGGTCGTTAGAAATGATTAATGCAAGCCCTTCGGAATGATGATGATGCTTTCATTTCTTCAGTTAAAGCATTTAGCTCTCTTGCAGCAACAGCAGAGAAAGATTGGCGAAATATGTTGGTTCTGCAGGCTGTCGGTTTAAAATTATTTACCAGTCTCTCACTGTGCACGGGAATGAGAGAGGGAATAACATCTTTTACATTCTTCTGTTAAATATTAGCAGATTTCCCCTAAGGGAAATCAGCTATTGAGGTTGTACTCATGACGGAATTTTCGAAATTTTACTTCAAATGTCCATCGATCCTACCTAGTAGATGATGAAAATGAGGTCCGTTCAAAACTGTATATGTATATATATATATATATATATATATATATATATATATATATATATATATATTTGTCTGTTACCGCTCTAGCGGTCGCAATTTTTGTTTGATCGTTACCAAACTCGATATTTAGTCGTTTTATGTAAAAAGAAAGATCAAGTTCGTTAACGGCTGAAATCGGACCAGTGAGGGAGGGGGTTTAGACGGGAGGATTTTCGAAAATTCAAAATATCTCCGTTACTATACGTCGGATCGAAATATTGTACAGAATCAATCTTATTGCAAATTAAATTTACTATAAATATTGTTATATATATTTATTCTCTATCTTGAATATTAACCGAGATATTTGCATTTTTATTAAATCTGGGCGGCTAACGGACGGGTGATTTTCCCGCCAAAACCTAGTTCGGCCGTTTCCTTAACTGCTTGAGTCCCATGAAATTTCTCTATTGTAAAACTTCACATGGGAAATCTGCTTAGTTTACGTAGCCCCTGCGTGACGGACTTTTTTTTACTTGATGTGTTATAAAAAAAATGAATATCTCATAAAATTTCAAGGATTAATAAATCTTAGGGAAAAATAAATTTATAATCGAAATGAAATTGCACCCCTTATGACGGATTGCTTAAGGCCCCTCAGGAGCTGGACCTAAGAAACGTATTTACAGGCTAAAATCAGGCGAAGTGGAACAGTCAGCTAGGACGGCCACTTCGAAATGTAGGTAATTAACTAGCAGAGTATACAATCAAATTATTTCATCGATAAATAATGAGCTAAGAATAGTCCAGATGAAATTCTATACAAAAAGTAAAAACAAACCTTAATTTTCTAAATCTGGCACATTTTTAATAATTATCATTGTACAATTCCATTGAATCCACATTAAAACTCCATTAAGTTTTCTATTATCGGATTTTTTAAATTTATTTTACTAGATAATATTAGTTGTAGTTAGTTTATAGATATTCATGTTTAGGTAAGTTCAAATAATTCACTTCTTACTAATATTGGCAGCATATCTCGTTGGTGAATTTAATGTCGTAATTATAATAAGTTTGTCCTTTTTGTAATTTTTGTATTTATTGCTTCAATGAAAACATTAGCATTCAGGTCCATTTGATGGCGTTGATAGATGTGTAGAAACGCCACAATATATTTAGAATTTATGTATCTTCCTTTTGCATACTTAGCAAATCGAAAATAAACCATGCAATAAAAAATTTATATAGGGACTATATTCGGAGTCTAATACAAAACTATAAAAATATCCACCTCGTACCCATTTCTCTAGTAATACTTAACAATGTGCTTTTCATTTAACGCTTGCCCTATCCAATACCATTACTTTCTAGTTAACATGTTATGGCTTATTGAATGTTTAGTTATTTTTGTTTTATTATGTGTCGGGAAACCTATTTCTTCACGCTGTAAAAGAACGTTTTTTTCTTCTATTTTTTTTTATGAATACATGAATTTCAAATTGCGCACATAATATATGTTAGAATACAGTAATAAAATTTTATAGATCCCTGAAAGTGAATGACATAAAAACAGAAAGTCATTAATTTTCCACAAATTGACAGCTTTTGTCAACGTTCGAACTCATAAATATGTATATTATGCAACTTGGTTGTAAATGTTGATCTTGTAAATCAGCAGATGTTTAATACACCGTAAATCAATTTTTACTGTTCATTATTTATTGCTGGTTAAACAGAACTGTTTTATTTTCTTCTTTTTTTTTTGTAAAAATGGCTATACTGATTAGTTGATATATTTAATCTACTACATTGATAGAGAGGAAAATAGATGCATTTTGAAATTTTAAATGGCGGCATATTATTATTACTGTATATGTTTTAAAGTTAAAGTCGCAACTTTAAACTTGTTACTGCAATGTTAGATTTCACTGCACCCTCCAATAATATTTTGATTTTGAGCTTTTGGCATTGGACTTTTTCTCTAATAAATATACACAGTCATATTTGCGTTTTACATATATGATTCTTAAATCAGGTAGAAAAATTATTCAATTTATGGAATTCGAATAAAAAAAACCATAAATAGAAACAAAAACAATCAGAAATAAATTACAGTTCCTGTATGAGGCTAAGTTGAACTGGTTAATTAGTAACTTATTTTTACACTTGCACACTTTGAATTAAGTAGCTTACTTTAAGGAGATTACTACTGTAGCCTGTCAACTGTGTATTTAAGGCGAGTATTACGGATTGGGGATGTTACTAGTACTTTTTAGTAACCTTTAACTTCACAGTACTATAATTAATACATATAAGGTAATAAGTTCTTACTAGTTTACAATCACTATACAAATATAAATAAATACACATTATCGAATATTTTAACTTTAAAATGCCTTCACTTTTTCTTTGTAATGTAAAAATGTGATAGTTTATTCATGACGTTTTTTATGAATGGCATGTTATATATGTTTTTATATCATTATCTTGGTTACTAACCGTGATATTTGCATTCTTCAGCTACCAGACTTCAGTAAACCCCCACTCCTTCATATTAACAATATGCTGTTATATTATGAAGCAATTAATTTGAAAGCTAAATACGAAATATTGTACTCGTAGAACTTTTACATTTTGAGATAAATGCAAATACTTGGCGCAGGTGAGAAATCTGCTTAGTTAACGCAGCCCCTGCGTGACGTACTTTTGTTACTTGTCACTTTGCCAATAACACCCTTTAACAGAAGTTTTATTTTTACATGGAGAACTTCTATCCATTTTTTACACGACTCAAGTGTGCTGAGGAATTTAGACCTATAAAATAGTTAGGCTTTAAAAAAAACAATCCTTAGTTTGTGACTTGGGGCCTATAGCTCGTTTGTATGTTGTTTTGTAATGCTATTGTAAACCTAATTATATCGCGTTTTTGGATTCTATCGAAATTGGTTGTCTCTGTAAATAATTTAATTTAAGATATTGCCTATCCTCTGAGGTTCCATAGTTGATGGCTGGACATGTGATTGATTGAGCCGTGGCAAAGAAGAATCATGTGGTTCCGGTAGGTATCATTTCTATTGTAATACAGTAATGACTCTGGGCTAATCAGTCTCTGAGAGTCATCTATCATTTATAACGAAACCATTTGTCAACTATTGAGAAGAAAGGGAATAAAAAGACAGACAAACAGTTAAGGCTTTTCCTTCGAGATGCCAGACAGGCACAATATCCATATCGTCTGAACAATTCTTACACGAGTTATGTTTTGCACCCGTCTAAACATATCAATTTTTTAATGAACTACCATTAAAACATTTTGATTTGATTTTTTTGGGACTCAGCCTAGATTTGCGAGTTTTATTCCTTCCAGGGCAATATTCAGTGACTAACTCATTCCAATGAAGGGTGGTAACCTGTAGATAAACTTCCCCAATTAGTACCACAAAAGTGGACGTTAATAAATAACATTTGATTTGTTTACAAGCACGTGAGTTTGCAGAATCCATGATAGAATACATTTTTATGCAAGGTAATTGTTTATTTACCGCTTCAAAATATATCGTATTAAGACTTTTATTTTAAACATTTCTTTTTATCTTTACTCTGTTTTTGAATTTACATATCTAAGGAGTTTTTAGTAGTCACAGACCTACCAGTCATGGTACTCTTCTGATATTCACTCATACGTTAAATATTCAGATTAAATTTCACAAAAATAAAATGTCAATCTATTGACAGATAGGTTCCAGAGCTCAGAACACTTGTATAAAAAGTCCTTCATGAAGGGGCTCTGTACACTAATCAGATTTCCCCAAGTTCTGGCATGACGCACAAGTAATATCTCTTGGCCTGTTCTGACTGAAAACAAGATTAGGTACACAAGTTACAACCCCAATAGCTGATTCCCTTTAAAAGAACTCTGTTAAAAATAGCAATAATAATTGGAGGTGGGTTTTGTTTATTCCATTAATTTTCTATATCAATTAATGCAAACAGGAAACTCCTCAATAATTAAAGCTATTTTTGCAATAATCTTCTACGTTTTTTAACGAGTATTTTAATTTCTAAGTATAAATGTACTTTTTGAAATATTTTCATTACTGTTATAGTAATTACTGTCAAAAACGACTGAACTTGGTAAGTTGAAATTTAATATTTTGGACTTGTGTGATATCTAGTTGTGACACTCCATTATTTTATCAAAATCGCAGAGGGAGGGTAGGTAAAAAAAAATCACAAACTTCTCTTTACCTGCTAGAGACTTTTTCAATATTGAAGAGAAAATTTTTTTCATAAGATTCATTGGAACGGAAATATCGCATATCACTTTCAAATGGTATAATTTTAAATGAAGTGAAGCAAAACATTTCCACATAAAACTTTCTTTTTTTTTTATTGCTGAATGAATTAAATTTCCTTTTTCTCTTACATATAAGGCCAGGGTTTAGTATATTTTGCTATATGTATGTATGCATAATCTCTCTTTGTATAAAATCTCTCGAACAACTTGTATCGTAAGTGGGGAAAAACTGGGTGTAGAGAATAGTTGTAGTCCTGTGTGTTCATACGTGTTAGTGGCTGTCATTAGTTAGTTTATTCAGTCTATAAGATGTGGAACAACTCACCCTTATAGGCATAAAGGAACTAGCTAGCTGTATTATAGGATTGGTGGTAAGCTCCAAGAATGCAGGATGAGGGCGCAGATGAGGGATGCTAGATTCCTGGATTTACAGGAGTTCTGATAATTCATGTTGGCTTTTATCTATTTATTTATATATTAAAAAAAAATCAGTAAGTGTATTCATGAGAAAGTGTCATAAATTGATTTTAATTACTTGCAAAAAAAAAAACACAGAAAAAAGAACATACATTAAAAGTAAAAGCTATTTAATTGTAATATTGGATAATTATGATGCCAGTTGAAAATATGTACTAGTAAGGGAGAAAATATATGTTTATATAATATAATATATAATGTAAAAAGTGTATATACTATTATTATATAGGATAAGTAAGTATATTGCTAGTATTAAAAAAGTACAATAATTATTAATAAATGCAGTTAAAAATATGAAGCCAGTAGTAAGAAGTGTAAACAGGTACAAGTAACTCGTGTTACTTGCACACATCTTTAAGTAAATATAAATAAATAAAAATGTAATTATAGATTTAGTTAAGAAATAATTGTATAGAAAATTAGTAAATTTAATATCCTTAGGATATGACAAGAGCGATATTTGCAATATATTAGTTGATATTATATAAGAGTTAGAGTAAAACAGGGACTTGTAAACAGCATTATACTACTTTAAAGGGCATAATAACTTAGTTGTTGACTGCCCAAATCATATTAATCCTACAATCCTTATAGGCATAAATACAATTTTCCTTTATTGTTTGATGCAGGAGACAACGGGAAACTTCTGAATGTCCATGGAAATCTCTTTCTCCGTGGAAATCAGGATTCCCGTCGACGGGAACAATTACCAGGTTTAGCCTATAGATATAACAACTATAGTGGAAGTCGGAGGACATAATGCCCTGAGGAGTGAGTCTTCCACGGGACGGAGAGAGAAAAAAAATTGGATGTTAGTGTGTTTATGCTATTAGGACTAATCTGTAGTTATGGACCTCTAGGTGTATTGCAGGACCCTGGGCTAATGCAGTGTTTGGAAGAGGCGATTCTATTCAAGCCTAGTCCTTTCCCGATCACTGTTATTTAGTTAATACCACACATCTGCCTCTACACTCCAGCCTCTAATTCTGCATTAAGGATAGTACACAGCACCCAGTGGCCTATAGTAACGTTTCATAATTTTCTTCCGGGTTTAACGGGCAAAGTTTGAGTCCGGAAATGAATGACATTTACTTTTTTATTTATTTCATGAGAAATAGGTACCCCTTACAAACCACCTCCAAATATAAAATAATAGCATTCTCGTTGTTTCTCTCAAGAAAAAGTACTTTTTAGGAACTTCCTTGGCAGTCAAAATCGCATGCGATACTGTCTATTATTTACTAATACTCTTATAGAAAGTTTGAAATAGTAGCTTTCTGCTACACAAGAAATTTGCTCATGACAATGTATTGAACCTAACTCTTATCATTAACGAATTCACCTACAGCAGTTTTTAGTCTAATTCTCTGCTAGTGAGGATGTACTCATGACGGGTTTTGAAAACTTTCATTCAAATGTCCACCTATCCTGTCTAGCAGATAGCTAAAAGGAATGAAAATAGTCTGATTAAATACATACACACATGTAGGGGGGGGGGAGGGGGTGGCAGATCACCAGAATTACCTGCTTGCCAGATGATCAGATTAGGAGAATAAATATATACTGACATTCTGTACAAGCTGATACACAAACGCACAGATATATATATATATATATATATATATATATATATATATATATATATATATATATATTGGATTCATATACTGTATACTCATATGTTAACCATTTATTATTTTAGCGTGTTTTTGAGATATAAGTTTTTTATTTTATCCCCGACGCGTTTCGAGTGTCACCAATCCTCCTCAAGGGGTTATTTAGCCATCACTAAAAGTTAAAAATAATCCTTATATTATACTACATCCAATATATTATATAATACAGTCGTCTTTAATGCTATAATTGGCAAAAAACGTTTTAGCACTTCTATTAGTGTACAGATTTTTTTTTTTTTTTTTCACTCTAGCTTAAGCAATGTCCTTATTCAGCAATTATTTTGCGTAATATTTTGTGCATCTTTAATTTCAAGCTCTGTTCTCATTTTTACTAAGTTAGAAAGATAGAATAGAATTTGAGAAGACGTCATTCATCCGTAAATCAGTCTAGTAAGTCCCAGTTCATATGCATCTGCAATAGATAGTTTAGTTTTATTATTTATATTAATGTCCACTTTATGGTAACAAGGCAAATTGGGACGGGCTATCTATAGGTTACCACTCTTTTCTAGCCGGGACGGAACCCAGATTTTTATTTCATCTGGAGTTCTTTCCACCAAATAAATTAATATTGTTCATGTGAGAATCGAAGTCCGGGCTATAGATTTAGCAAGTGATTTTAAGACCAATGCCTAAACTCACATGGCAATCCAGAGCCCAATTGTTTAGCTTTAGAATTGTTTATACACGGAACTGATAAACACATTTACTTTTAGAAATGTAAGTATTGTACCCGTGTATAATCATTGGGCAAGTCGAATAAGGTTGATCGTAGTTTGAGATTTTCCTGCAATGTATATTCTGCATGTTTTTTATGTTAAGCTAGAGTGGTTAATAGTAATGAAGAAAATCAAAGAACTAAAAGACCGTCACGTAGGAGCTACATTACTGAACAGATTTATTTAAAAAATTTAAAGTTCAATGAGAACAGTATTTGGTAGTTATACTTCAAATAAAGTGATTCATGGCATAACAGCTTATAGGTAATCACGAGTAGGGGTTTACTGAAGGCCGAAAACTAAAAAAATGCAGATATCGCGGTTAATAATCAAGATAGTGAAAAACGCATACTTCAACATTTATAGAACATTTAATTTGCTATAAGATTTATTTCAAATTTCAGCCCCGGTTTGATGTTGAACGAACTTGATCTTTATTTTTACATAAAACGTTTTAATATCCAGTTCAGTATCTATAAAACAAAAATTACGATTGCTAGAGTGTTAACAGACAAATATATATATATATATATATATATATATATATATATATATATATATAAAACTTTGAATGAACCTCAGTTTCGTCACCACCTAGGTAGGATCGATGGACATTTGAGGAAATGTTTCGAACACCGCGTCATAAGTACAACCTCAGAAGCTAATTTCCCTCAAGGGAAATCTGCTAAAACATAAAATAAATGTATACATTTCATATATTTTTAGTAAATTTATTTATTTCTGTATGTGAATGTCCTCTCAAAGAGAGTAAACGATATTCAAGTCATAGCATGGGGTTATGGGTTAGTTTATGGACAAAATAGGAATTTATTCAGTGATAACTCAATAAATCCAACCCATAGTTCTACTTTGGGTTTAAATAACCCATGCAGATTTCTAGTTGAAGCATATGGTGAACCTAATATACGATTTTGTCCCACGTTCTAAATGCACAATTATTAATGCCCACTGTATGGTACTAAGTGGACGTTTCCCAATGAGGTTCAGTATTTTTTAAATATTTTTATATGACAATTTTAATAATTTCTGACTTAAGTTCACGAAAGCTATAAGATAGCACAGACTATTGGGGCATGTTGTCAAACAATACGCGCATGTTTAACACATGGGATTCTTTCAATAATGACAGGCATTAGATGTAAATTACCCCTTGCCGTCACGACTGGGCATAATCAGCGGAAATGCCACCCTTAACGAGTGCCGACCAATGGGAAAATATATAAATCTCCAGAACAAATCGCCATAATCCCTCCGACCAGATGGAGGCAAAGCCCCTTCCCCAGTCATTGAATCTTCATTATCGACAGCAATACTTATGACGAATGGGAATGAAATGCGCAAACACCTACGCTATAGGCACTGAACACTGTCAGTATTATTGTCAATAATCAGTTATAGCAGATTAATGGAAAAGAAGCTACTGAAGATGGGCGTTGAAATGGGGCTTTTTTAAAAAATATTCTTAAATTAACTCTGAGTTTATTAAGTACACGAACTAATGAGGTTCGTTCAAATTCGAAGAGACCCTTTGCTTTGTGGGTTACAAGAATGTGTTAGGTACAAGGTACAATATGTATATTTATTGATATATAGACAAGTTTTGTCTAGAAAATATAGTAATACAATATTTAAACCATTATGATTAAAGGATCATATAAGAGATGTATAAAATAAATTATTATTATTATTATTTATTAATGTCCACTTTTTGCAACTTAGGCTAATTGGGACGGGTTATCTACAGGTTACCACCCTTTTCTAGTCGGGGTGGGATTTTAAGATGTTATATAATGACAAAAAAAAAATAAACAACAGATTAAAGAAATCCCAACGTATCCAGACGAACCACTATTGCTTTAATTTTTTTTATTATTATATTAAAAAGGAAATAACGATCACTTTTAGCAGACGTTTCAAAGAGAGCGAATTGTGTTTTAGCAGATTTTCCTTAAGGAAAATCAGTTATTCAGGGCGTACTCCTGAAGCGATTTTCGAATGTTTTCTTCAAATGTCAATCAATCCTACCTAGGAGATGACGAAAATAAGGTCCGTTCAAAACTGTATGTGTATATATATATTCTCATAATAATAACAGTTATTAGCATTTTTCAGTTTAGAGCCTTCAGCAAACCCCCATTTCTAACCATGCCATATTAACAGTAAGCTGTTATATCATCACTTCATTAGTATGTTAAATGCCAAATATTGTTCTCATTTAACTTTTACGTCATGACATAAATACAAATACTTGATGGAAGTGGGAAATCTGCTTAGTTAACCCTCCAACCGCGGGCGACGTGGAATTATCGTTCTGCATATTTGGTTTATTTTTGCGAGCCACGCAATTATTCACGTCCCACGTAATTTGTTTGAATGTAGTCAGCGGAAAACGTTTAATTACCGTCAAGACGTTTATCATGGGAATTTGAAATAAGTGGGCGCGTTCCAGTTTCAAAATATACCATACGCAAAAAGAAATTTAAAAATACGTCAAAGGTGGTAAACGCGTTTCCCGCAATTTTTTCACTAATTCCAATTTTTAAAAAAAAAATTTCTGTTTTTAGCAGATTTCCCTTAAGGGAAATCAGCTATTGAGGTCGTACTCATGACGCGATTTTCAAAATTTTCTTCAAATGTCCATCGATCCTACCCAGGAGATGACGAAAATGAGGTCCGTTCAAAATTATATATATATATATATATATATATATATATATATATATATATATATATATATATAATAGCAAACCCGGTGAACTCCGTTTCGCCACCAGATGGCTTCGTTTTATGTAACATTTCGTTTGGTGATTAAAAGATGAAGAAAAATTTTTTTTTTTGTTTATATTTGAAAAGGAAAAATTTCATTTCATTTCACAACAGTAATGAATTCATTTCGATTACAAAAATGAAGTGTTATTTAGTTGAACTTCTCTAAGTAAATGAAAGTGAATCCAAAGTAAATACTGAATCGAAATATTATACGTGTCTGCAAATTATCCGTTTCATTGGAGTGCTCTTTGGTAAACCAAATTTTTTGTTTTTTGGTCTGACGTTAACACAAACAAAGCGGATGGTTTCCCAACTCGTGAACACGCAACGTATGAAATACACGCCATGTGAAAAACAATGATTTTCTAAATTTATCCCGCAAACACTAAGCGATTGGCTTTGCGACTTGTTAACTGTCATTGCGACCGCAAGGCGAACTGGAAATTGCAATCGGTTGAAGTCAAACGGAAGATCAGTCGGAATCATTGGTATTCGAGGAATACATACATTTTCACCTGCGTACTTTCCGTTAATAATGGTTGCCTCAATCAAATACGGCATAAGTCGAGTACCGTTGCAAAGTCGCGGTGGATTCAAATTACGCAATATCATAATAACTGTACCAACTTTGAGTTGCAAGTTATGTGGTGGAAATCCTGGTAACTCCAGAGAGTTCAAAAACTCCGTTGGATAATTTACTACATCATCGGGATTTGTTATGGAATCAACGGATTTGTATGTTACCAAATCGCCAGCAATTTTTGATTGAATGGTGAAATTCAGTGCGTGTACATCATTATTCTTTGCGGCAAGAATTGCTCGTTGACTTAACCAAGCCTAATTCTGATAATTCTCACTAATGTTTGGGAAAACATTTTCAATAAGTGCTAATTGAGAGTCTACAAATCGGCAAAAGTCGATGGTAAGAGTAATTAATCCAGATGTCGCATCAACTGGGACATTTCCAACAGCTAACAATTGTTTGAAAAATTGTGAAGCACTTTTCTCATATTAGTGGTTAGCGATAATGTTTTTACGTTATTCCATAAAGGTGATGCCTTCAGGCAAGCATTCAATTCATCTGCAGGCGTTCCACGGGGAATTACTGGCAACGTCTGCCTGAAATCGCCTGCCAACAATATCATCAAGCCGCCAAAGATGTTGTTATTTCGCCGAAGATCCTTCAGTGTGAAGTTAAGTGCTTCAAGTGATTTCTTATGTGCCATTGTGCACTCATCCCAAACAATGAGCTTGCATTGCATCAACAATTTTCCCATGCACTGGATCGGGAAATATTGCATGTTGGAGTATCAATTGTGTTTAAATTGAGTGGCAACTTAAGCGCAGAATGTGCAGTACCCCCGCCATCGAGAAGAGTCGCCGCAATTCCCTATGCAGCTAACGCCAAAGCACTGTCACATCTTGATTGAATCGTGGACAAAATCACTGAAATGAGAAATGTTTTCCCTGTTCCTCCAGGTGCGTCCAGGAAGAAAAGACCACCAGAATTATTGTCCACCTCTAGCATAAATGTTTCCTATACGTGTTTTTGCTGTTCATTCAGCAACGGCACTTTATTTCGAACGAATTCCTGCAATGTATCAACATTGTATTGCAGCTCTCGATTTAATTCTTGGTTGAATGCATCGTGGCTGGGTGAATCGATTTGGCGCAATCATTCCTACTTCAATCAGTAGCTTGTTTGCAATAGTCAAGCATTGATCCTCAATCAGAATCAATCCTTCATTGTAGATTTCATCGGTTATTTGGATGTCAGGATTATTCGTTTGAATGCGCAAGCGATGCAAGATATCTTCACATATGTCGTCTTTGTATTTGTTCCATAACTGAATTGGTTGTGAAGGAAAACTTGTGGTGATGATAATTGCGAACATTGTTCGTATTTGGTACGCATTTGATGAAACTTCTGATTCCGCTAGTGTTAAATCCCATTGAGAATCGTTCTCCTGCAAACTCAATTGTTGACATGGTTCTAGATATGTTTGGCATTGGTGGCCATTCACAGGTTTCAAATGCGCAAATGATTTTGGTTCACGTACATTTACCAACAGCAGTCGCAAATAAAAACATTCATCATTTCTAGGATGAACAGTATACATGCGACCTAGTGCATGAGTGGAAAACACCTGTGGCCAATCTGGAACTGGGGTTCCTTGTTTGCGACGTTGGAATTTCTTTGTTGATTGATTCCAAGTGTAATACTTGGGCATTTCAACGTACATCAGCGTCGCTGCGAATGGATCTGCTTCACACATTGCAAAGAAGCTAGTCAATGTTGTCGATGGTGGTCTCTCAGCTCGTGCCGCATTAGCCTCAGTGAAGTAAACTCTTTGGCCATTTTCCAAATGCACTGATAAATGTACAACTGTGGGATATCTTTCATGAATTTGAAATGACAATAATCGCCACAGTGCTTCATTAGTACTGACGTATCTGCCCATTTGGAAGTTGCTGATTTCGTCATTCGCATTTTCCGACGCAATACCAAACACAGCCATGTCGCTGCCTTTTGTGACGTACTTGCACAAATATTTGATTGATTTGGCCGAATGACAACTCTCAACGTTTGCATGTGTTTCGAAAATTCGTGATAGCAGCGGGCAATATGGTACAATGAATTCATTTCCGATCTCAATCTCTTGATTTTGAACTTTAACTTTGATAGTTCAACCATTATCTTCTTTTGAACGCCGACGATAAACTGGATATCCATCGTTCCCTGTGACTGTTTCAGCAACTAACGGTCGCGGATATCGTTTTGTGCACTTTCCACCAGCCATGCAAGGTGATAATGGATTTAATGCACCGCACGGTCCATGCACCATCTGTGTCGTCACAATGTCGTGTAGATGGGGATCAGTGACTGGATCAGGAATTTCAGCTGATATGTCATCCACTTCATTTGAATGTAATTTGTTCAGCAACCAAATTAGGATATGAGCATGCGGTAGTCCACGCTTCTGCCATTCCACCGAGTACATATAACAACGTGTGTCACCAAAAACTCGATACTTAGTAAGCACATCCATCATAACCTTGAGTTTTTGCTGAAATACTCTGGCGATTATGTCATGGCGATCTTGCGGTTTTTGGCCCGGTTCCAACTCACGTTCAATTTCCGTCCACTTCGGATTGCATGTGAACGTAATAAATAAATCCGGAGTTCCATAATTTCGCACGTACGTCATAGCGTCTTGAGCGTATTCGTGCATGTGGCGTGGGCTTCCGATATAAGATGATGGGGTCCAATATTCTGAACATCACCATCTGAATGAATAGCATCACGCAAGTGTATATAGTCCTCAGATCGTAGCTTTGCCTGATTGAATCGGATAAACGCTAAACGTTCGGTCTCGACTTTGACATACATGTCGACAGCGAATTGCTGGAATAGCCGACGGCACTTCAGAATGACATTTTTCTCATGTGTACGAATCATCATACGATACGCATAGTAATTCATTGCGCTTAGATTTTTATTCGTTGATACGCCTGAAAATGCAAAATTAATTGAATTGTTAATGGAAACCAATAATAGCAATAATTAGTGTGTGAATATTGTACCTGTAATTGGACCGACCATCTTCAACGTGATGTCGTATCCGTCTTGCCCTTGCCAATAAATGATTGGATATTGTAACGCATTGTACAAACGATGTGTTTCGTTTACACGATGCATGATATTGCTTCTTCGCTGATCGACAATGTCTCGCGATTTAGTTGGATCGCCAACAATAATTGCAGCAACATCATTAACGGTGGGTGCATTGAATCTTCGCACATGTTCACCTATTGGTGTACACTCTGCTCTTATGACAAATTTGTGCGTATCCGATGGCATTCGTTCCAATGCTGTTTTGAACATATTAACCACAGCATTATTAGCGTGAAAACATGCTTGCAACTGTTCAATAATTCGTCTCTTTAACTGTTGTGTTCCCTGTATATTGCACCGCACATTCAGCTGATCCACCATCGACGAAATGAAATATATTTGCAGAAATTGAGGCGGTTCTTTTGGTGTTGGCACCATTGAGCCATGCAAATGATAGATTTGTCCTTGTATCTGTAATTGCAAACAATCATTTGTTAAGAATACGGTGTAACTTCTGATCGTGTGATGGTGTAGTGTGTGGTGTATATGTAGTTGTTATGTGTTGCAATTCATTGTGTTGGTGTGAGTGATTGGTTATGTGTGTTGTATCTTTTACCTTGCAAGTCGGCATGAAGCCGCCTTCTCGAATGATATTAGCTCCAAAGGAAGTCATAGGAGGAATATTCCAATAACAGCTGTTACTTTTCTGTACTTTGCGTACTCAAACGATGCACTGAAAACACATGTTATTTTAACAGTATAATGAAAAAAGATTTTCCCGCTTTTCTGTTGAAATTTTTCCTGATTTGTTTTGCTATAAACCTCACGGAGCCCGAGACCTTTCCAACGAATGCAAAACCGTGGAAATCGGTTCGTGCGTTCTGGAGTTATAGCGTCAGGAAGGAAAACCCGACTTATTTTTATATAGTAGATATATTTGTCTGTTAACGCTCTAGCGGTCGCAATTTTTGTTTGATCGTTACGAAACTCGATATTTAACCGTTTTATGTAAAAAAAATCAAGTTCGTTAATGGCTGAAATCGGACCAGAGGGAGGGGGGGTTTAGAGGGGGAGATTTTTGAAAATTCAAAATATCTCCGTTACTATGCATCGGATCGAAAAATTGTGCAGAAACAATCTTATTGCAAATTACATTTACTATAAATATTGTTATATACATTTATTCTCTATCTCTAATATTAACCGAGATATTTGCATTTTTATGAAGTCTGTGGTGGGGTATAGTTCGGATTATGTCGGCCATCTTCGTCATTTCTCGGCTCAGGTGGAAGCTTCTTCTAACCTGGCGTTTTTAACCTTACCTTACCTTCCTTACTTTGTGAGATTTATGCAAATACGTTTTGTTTATCCGCCCTCCCCCCCTTCTTTAGTTCTTAGACTACTAAAATTTGAGTTATTAAAGTATAAATTATTCTTACAATTCAGAAGCCGTTTCAGTTGGGTATTTATTTTAATTAACTGAAAGATTTCTCATTATCTAATCACGGTGGTATTGTGTTACCAGTATGCAGATTTCTCTATTGTAAAACTTCGCAGGGGAAATCTGCTTAGTTTACGCAGCCCCTGCGTGACGGACTTTTTTTTTTTAAACAAGTCATATTTTCAACTTGAATAATGTATTAAAATTGCCTGCATTTCTTGACAGAAAAAATGAAAATCGGCCCGCGGCTGGAACACAGCCCCTCACACACAGCGCGACGGACTTTTGTCCTCAAGGTATATCTGGGAAATTATTTGAGGCTTGCATAAACTAAGCACATTTCCCACGTACTAGAATGACACGCAGGTGACGTAATAACATATTCTGTTACCTATTTCTCACTTCATTTGAAATATCATCTATCGAGAGATGTTCAAGGACAAATAGCTTAAGAATTCCACATGGCTATACCAAACATTCAAGACAAAAATAACGTAATTAATAATATTGTTAAAGCAAAATGGATTGAACTGCGACTACTAGTAGTATTTACAAGATCAATTATATACAATTTTGTGTTCTGATTCTCAAACCCCTATTCCTGCGGGTGCGATTTCGTACATTAACGAAGTTTACATGGAGACGGTTATTTGCCCCGTTTAATAAAAATAACGACCACTAGTGCGCACATATATTTACATTTGCCCGGATTAGTCGATTCTTTTCAAGGGAAATCTGTCAGTATAAACGCCGCATAGGCACTCACCTGGAAATCGTGGAAGAAAACTGTAGAGACGTGAATGAGTTTCTTTGCCCCCTCTCTAGTTTATAGCCACGATAAGGAATGGTGATGATTGCAACGTACGTAGGTAGCGCTAGTGCGTGGGAGCACGTAAAACGTTTTCATACTTTTTATTTCAAATCCATTCACTCAAGCAATTCACTAGTTCTATTTGTAAATATTACCATTTCTCTAAGTGGAAATGACGAATACACTTCAAATTGATTTAGCTGATTTCCTATAAGAGAAATTAGCTACTGAGGTTGTACTCATTGCGCGATTTTTGAACAAAAACTTAATATGCTCATTGAGTACCCTCGGGTATGTCGAAAATGAGGTTAGCCAAGAATTATACACATATACCTGTTTGATACTGGTCTGGCGGTGGCATTTTTGGATTGATCATTACCAAATACTATATATATATATATATATATATATATATATATATATATATATGTATATATTACAGATGAAGTTCATTAACGGCTGAAATGGAACAACGTAGAGGTGAGGTTAGAAGGAAAAAGAAATATCCAAAATCTCTTCGATTGTGAGACAGATTAGCAAATATTAAATAATTAATCTCATTGCAAATTTATTGTTATTTATTTATTAACGTCCACTTTTTGCAACTTAGGCTAATCGGGACGGGTTATCTACAGGTTACCACCCTTTTCTAGCCAGGGTGGGATTTTAGGACGTTATTTAATGAATTTCGTCACTAAATCATTTCCTTTGCCCAGGCGAGAATTGAACTCGCCACTCTAGGTTTACCATGTGAGATAAAGGTCATCGCTTTAACTCGCATGGCTAACCTGAGCCCCTCATTGCAAATTTAAACTCCTACAATTGTTGTTCTATACACATTTTTCTATAATATTAACTTAGAATGTTTTTTTTTGTTTTAATGTCAGCCTCCAGTAAACTATTGTAATTACTCTCACTCATATCATACATGAAATTGCAACGGTCTTTCTTCAAGTCGATCGGACGTTAAAGGAATCTAAAATAATAAATTCGAAATATCACTGTGTCAAGTTGGATTATAGTTTTTTTGGCACATTTAATTTTTTTTTAATTGTTGTTTTATACTTGATTTTCTTTAACTAGAATATTAATAGCGATATTTAGTTTTCTGTCTGCAACCCCCACCTTTTTCATTTTTGTAATTTTCATTTACAACAACCAAGAAACTGGATATCTCACATTCAACTAAAGAATCAAGTTCGTTTTAAAAAGGCGTTTTAGTACGAGAAAAATATGAAATAAATGTTGGCTAATCAGCAGCAGTGCGGTACGAGAAAATCTACGTAGTTTAGTCAGTCCCGACGTCAGCCCAACATTTTTTGTTCTTGGCTTTGATCAGTACATAATTAGGTCAAACTTTAGTATATAATCCTATATATTCTGCATGAGTATACCTGCAGAGGCTCATTGAGTTATGTAATAAATGAGTCAAAGCACACAAACAGCAAACAACAAGAATTTATAGGTCGTTTAGATAAAAACAAATATCTATGAACAAACATGGCGGAATTACATTGCAATTTATTCAACTTCTATTTTTTATTTATCACCTTGTAATATCTAGAAGCCATTCGACACGTCAAAAATATCACTTTACAATCTGGTCAAGCGTCTAATTTCTACGGGTAATTGAGCTATACCTGCATATTGAGACTAATGGGGTAATAAATATAAGTGTGTTAGTTGAAAGCGACATACGACCACTAAAGTTGTGTGCTATGTAAGGTTCATTGGATGGCCTATGCTAAGCAAGGCAATGGTCAGAACCGGTCGTGCTATAATGCCAAGGCGTCTGATATTCTATCACTCCTACAGCCCATCTCCGCCATACTAAATAGGCTAAAAATAGACGGTACTTCACGCAAATAGAATATAACTCACATTTTGACTCAGAATTTGGGAACTATATTCATCTGGTAATGCTATACAAGTTATTTTTTTTTTTTTTTGTTCTGTAATAATGTAGATTTATGGTTCGTGGACTGAATCTCAAGATATTGGCGTTCGTAACCATTATGGAAACTAGAAGATTTAGTTACTCCAAATAGCTAACGGGTCTTGTTGTAGGGTTTTATTTTTCTGGAAGCTATTTACATATAAATTAATCTTAAGATGACCTTAGTGAAATATCTTCAGGTGGATTTTGTATTGTTACGGTAATTTTTACTACCTTTATCATGGTAAACTATTTATTAAAATGTTCAAAAGCAGTTATGTACCCCTGCGTCTTAACTTTCTATGGCTTGTATCTTCTGTTCTCAAATGTTCAAATGAAATCAGATATACACACTATATGTTTCAAAGCTGTGCAATGTTTAACAGGAAATCAGATGATTCAAATATGGAATTAAACAGTGAAACAGTTTTATTTCAGTCATTAACTGTATTTAGAGGTGAATACTAGTCACCTACCGCCCTTAGTATGTAGTAAGCGACTGGCTGTGTAATACAGTTTTCAACAAAATATTTTTAGTTACTTCAGCTAACATTTTAATTTATTCTTTAGTCGTCTATTCATTAATAAAATATGCATTTTTTAGTCACACTTGCTTTTTGTCTTATTTAAATAAGGTTAGCCTTAGTTGCAAAAAGGTGGTTGTTAATAAATAATTAAAAAAAAATAATTATTTAAATAAATTAATATGGTCATATAAATTCGTCTTTATGTAACTAAAGTTTTTTAAGACTATGCTCCCTCTTCCCCCTTATAAATGAACAATTCTAAAATTGTTGTTTAAAAAAAAAATCACGCAGTATCTATAAGGAAGTGAAAAAGAAAAAAAAAATAGTATGCCTTCCGAAAAATAGCTAACGACCAAAAATCAACATTGAGAAATTTACCAACCAATGCATGGTTAACTAAATTGTTTTATGGAAAACTTCGTGAGAGTTATGTGCATATTGGTGTATTATTCTAGTATGTAAAATTAATATGATATTTCAGAAATTTATAAATGTCTTTTTGCTGTTTTATTTATTACTAACTTGAAATATTTGAATCAAAGGAACGCGGTAGCGTTTACAGAATATTTTAAATTTTTCGAGAGATACTTGCGTGACGATTTCCCTTGTAATAATTAATTTTTAAAGATACCGCTCTGTAGCACGGAAATCTAGCTGTCTTTTCGTGTTGTAGAACATTGGGTTCTTAAGTAGTAACAATATATAAAGCTAAGATTCCATTCTTTTTATATGAGCCGCACCAAAATGAAAAGGGAAAGATATTATTTATTTACTGTTAGAGAACATTATACTTCAGTGTTTCTGTTGCTCTCATGTTTCTGCTTTAAATTATTTAACAATATATTTAAACGGGCCTCATAAAATCGATAACTTGGTAGCCCGACCCTGGGGTTCCTCGGTTGGGGGTCTTGTATCTCGGTCCAAATAAAAACGGGCCTAATTAGATTTAAAATATATAAATTTCCATGTTCCCGGAAATTCCAGGAGCCCTCTAAAACTCTGATCATTTTTCGATGTTCTTCTTGATATTTAAAGCTAACAGCAGTCATGGGGTAGCGTTGTACTTGTAACTAAGGGCGTAGGTTGAAGTAATTAAGAATAACGATATTGTTTTGATTAGGTTACAAATTTATTGTCATGAGGGATTAAGAGCAAACATATTGATTTGATTATGTTACAGAAATAATGTCATAAGAGAAACAAGAGGAAACATTGTTATTTTTATGTTACAAATTGATTGTTAGGGGAAAAGTTAGAACATCATATTGATTTGATTAGGTTACAAAATTATTGTCATGGGAGAAGCAAGAGGAAGCATATTGATTTGATTAGGTTACAAATTGATTGTCATGAGAGAAGTTAGAGCAAACATATTGATTTGATAGGGTTACAAAACTATTGCCATAAGAAAAGCAAGAGGAAGCATTGTTTTGATTAGGTTACAAATTGATTGTCGGGAGAGAAGTTAGAGCAATCATATTGATTTGATTAGGTTACAAAACTATTGTCATATGAGAAGCAAGAGGAAACATTTTATTATGTACAGGAAACAAATTGATTCTCTTGAGAAAAGCATGACCAAACATATTGCTTTGATAGGGTTACAAATTGGTTTGTCAAGGTGGATCTAAGAACAAACGTTTTATGTTTTGGTTACAAATTGATTAAGGAAGTTCGTTTTAAATCGGGGAATAAAGTAACACACTTAAATTTCGAACACCAAATTTGAGATCTAACGTGGTACTTATATGCAGTGCTTTAGATTATTGTATTAAAACTGTAACTTAAAGTGTTATAAAACATGTCTTGAAAATATTTTCTACTTTTCATATATAATTGAGCAGATTGTATTTTTGGGTCATTGTGATATTTGAGCTTTTTAATTTTAAAGTAAACCGGTAGCGGATTAATTATATCTTGAACAGAATTATCAGTGAAACTAGGAAGAAAGAACTGAAATAATTTTAGCAAAGGAAAAAAAAATCCAACACTAACTATATTAAATCATAATTTGACTTTGCTGTACATGTTTCTCGTCATCTATGACATCTATTCAGATGATTAAATATAATATTAAGGGTATTAATAAGAACAGGTCATGAGAGAATCTTCCGATAGGGTTTAATGCTGATAATAAAATGCTCATTCATCTGCTCATCAGAGTAGAATGAGAATACCTTCTAGTGACTTTTAAAATGTTAACCATATTCTTATGTTACAATGTGGACTGCCTTAATGCCAGTGCTCCGACCGCAATGAACTAATTGTAATTTCATTCCTTTATACGATAACTTTAAGATTTTGTTTTACATATAACTACGTTATTTATCAAATTATAGTGTTCTTGTTTTTTAGTTACGCAGTTTGTATTTATATTGTTTCCATTCTGAGGATGATATTTTTTTATTGTAGTTTGTTGCATCCATATTATGGTTATTACTGTTTTGTGAATTTCTTGGTTGATGTTATAGTCTCATTTTTGGATCATTGTTGCCATTCTGCCAATCATTGAACCTCATAAAACTTTCAGTTCAATTATGAGGCAAGTAGAATTTATTTATCGATAAACTTATTTGAAACATAGTAAGCGATGAAAGAAAGCACATAAATAAAAATATTATTTATTTACAATGTTAACAAAACTTTTCGCATTACTAAATGCAACAAATAAGTGTGAAGGTTTTAAAGAATCGATTCTGGAGGTAGTAAGTCACCAACCTTAGATTGTGAATTTAAGAGTGGCAAGTCTATTTGCTACATAAGGTGTATATATTCCCATACTAAGTTTCAGCAAATAATTGACTAAGAACAGTATTTCCCAATTAGTAATACTGTTAGATATGTCATTCAGTAACGAGGTACTCACTCCGGTATAAGCTGGCTTCATAAAAAATGCTATTACGTTCGCGAGTATCGTTTCTTAGTCTCTCATTCCCTTGTGGCTAGCTTTTACAAAGGGACTCCTTCACTCAAGGTGTTGCTCATAAGACTTTATGCTTCCCTCTACGAGAATTTATGGGTGTAATTTTATTTTACAATCCGGCCATTTGTGATAGGTTATGTTACTTTTCCATAGAGTAAAGAACCAGAAGGAGAAGCAATAACTAAGAGGTACAAGAAGGAAAGGCTGAGGATTCTCATTAGCTGAGCTGGGCACAGTAAAACAGCGGGAGGGATCACTTTGAAAGGTTTGCCTCAATCTTTAATCCCATTCCTTCTACACGCGTTATTTACTGGTCGTATTCCTACTTAGGGAATACCATTAGGCAGTTGGATGAAGTTTTTATTATTTGTTGCTGCAACTTAAGTCAGTCTCCTCCACCAGTTTGCCTCTTGTCATTCAAAATAGGTAATTTACTCCTGTAGGAAATAAAATCGTTTTGTTTTGTGGGGAATATCAGAGGTGATCATACAGGCAAAGTCCCTGAAATGTGTATGTTTGTTGTGTTAAAATGACAAAAACACAGGTCATTAAGATCCCGAGTGGCATTTCGAAGAAAACTCTAAGTTGCTCTTAGCTACCATTTTCCTTTTAAAATTTAATTGCAATACAACCCCCGGGAATAAATAATGATTCCTATAATCCTTGATTTCAGCCCATCTTCTGCACCTATACCCATGTCCTTAAATCAAGACAAGCTTACACTTCAAATCATCCCTGTTGCTGTACAAAGAATAATAACTACCTTATTGTTAGTAAATATCTTTTTACTAAATAAACTGGACAATGTTAGGCTTTAGGATGTAACGTATTTTCATTTTGATACACACATGACAAACTGATTCTTCACATTCACAGGCGCGCGCACACACACATGTTGTGTGTGTTTCTTTTAAGTTTTTTTTAAGAACTAAATTGGTTTACTTACTAAATCGCTTTAGGGGGATGGTTCAGAGCGAGCGAAAACTCAAAATGTCTATAGATAGATTCAAAGAAATTTTCCTTCAAATCTATCAGGACTGCTTGTTATTTATTTGTTTTTTGCACTTTTTGTGTTCAACATAAATAACCAAAAGAAGATTGTGGTGTGGAACCCAGATATTTAAAATCTTTTTTTTTTCTACCACTCTTATAACCCCCCACTTAGTGGCTACTCCATGTGATTAGCAAACTACTGGAATCACTAATTACCTGAAGAAATGAAATACAATGTTTCATTCAGGTAAACTAAAAAATGTATATAAAATTGTAGTTGTTACATTACTATAAACAGATTTCCACCAAAATGCTGAAATATGGAAAGTGCCAAATACAGAATCTGATTACGTAGAGCGAGTGAGCAGGACTCTCATGCCATATTATGAACTATTTATTCTTACTAATCGCTTTAGGCGTTAGATATATATACAGCTTTTTTTGTGAAAACCATGACAGGAGGAATGAGGTACATTTGGTATTGAAAACTGAAAAGACAAATAGCTCTGACAATACCTAAGTTACAAAAAAAAATGAATAGATTTATTATATTTATATATATATATATATATATATATATATATATATATATATATATATATATATATATATATATATTGAAAAATCGAGAAATCGAGCTTTATCGGACTCAATAATAACAGCACAAATTATTCAAAACAGATTGAATTATGAGAGAAAGTCCTCAAGAGAAGAAGTTGACATATTTCTAAGGATGGCCAAGATTTCCAAAGGACGGCGTCTACATCCCACGCACAGGAAAGCCCACGTATCTAAGCTCAAGTTCTTGAGCCTTGATCTGCTTTTGCAGCCCGATCAAAGTAAATTGTAGCAATGTAAATAGTATCTAGATAATTTCTTTAATTTAATATGTGTTATGACTTTTGGTATTACATATCATGCATGAAATAATTGTACGCGGTTTAAATTGTTATGTTTAGGTTTTTCAATCGATGTCATAAATGAAAATCTACATAACAGCTTTCTGTTTTGAAAATAAAGTTAAGTAGAAAGGGTTCATCTTTTGTTTAAGGTTTTTTTTCTAGAAATTTATAAATGAAGACATTCCAATTTACTTTTTTTTATAGAACTGGGTTATAAAATGTCTTCCTAAAGAGACTTGATCATTAGTATACTATGAATATTGGCATTAACGAGTGGAATTATTCATTAGTGAAAAAGAGAAAACCATTGTATAAAAGACGGAACAGTACGAAGAACTTTTAATAGAGTGGATTACACATTGTGACTTTCTCCATGGTTATTAATTGCCCCCGCGTTATGATCATTTTTACATTAGATTTGGAATAAAAGGATGTCGGAGTCCCTTGTTGTACCTGTTTTATTTAATGGGTCTGACAAATTGAGGGTCAAAATATCTATACTTTTTAATAAATAATTTGGTGGAAGAGGTCTCATTTAATCACAATCAATATCAAACTTAAATCAAATTTAAACTTTCATGTGACAGAAGTTGGGGTTGTGAGGGTTTAGAAGGGTGGGGCGGGTTAAACAGAAAATCACATATATCATTAATACTATAGTTTTGTTCGAAAATGTTTGTTGATTGTTCAATCTTGTTTATATACTCGGGATTAGGGTTGGCTGGGTGAGGTCCATCATCAACAGAAGGATAATAAGGTCAAAACACCTGATAAATGCTAAAAATGCATACCCATTCGAAATTGAAATTTAAGCATAATGTGCTATGCTTAGTGGGAAAATATCTTAAGAAATATAATGCTCAACAGTCAAGTTGTGAAAAATATAAGAGAACGTAACTATATAAACAAGCAACAACAAACAAAACAATCTCCCTATGAGGAAATATTTACGAAGGAGTATTAAGTCTTATTTGTTAACTGTTAACATTTTTATCAATGGGGAATGAAATGGTTTTAATAATCGATAACTATAAAAAATGGACAATATGGAGTTGGCGTTAATAAAATTGACCCCACTTGAGGTATTCAAAGTCTTCACAATTTCAATGTGGAGCTAAGATTAAACACCTTCTTTAATGTTGTATGTTAAAAGGAATTTACGAGGTGCGTATAGCCATGCGTATGCTGGGGTTCAAAATAGGGCGTATGATGATGATCAACATAGCTACAAGTTTGAGTACCCCACTTGATAATCTTAGCACAAAAGTCTCAACCAGAACTCGGCAGTGCCGGCTCCGTTGTTGTCTGTGTGACGGGAGTCTGTTTTAAAAGAGACAATTCTTAGAACGATGAATTACACTTTGGCTTACATTCCGTCAGCACATTAGCTGGAGCAGGGAAATTATAATTACATTCTGTAAAGTAAAATCTTAAACACACCTGTTATGAGGCGCCACTTTGTAAAATTATATATAAACAATCTTGATAAATATATCCTATCAGTTTTTATCAGGTTTCCCTTAGGGGAAATCAGCTATTTAGGTCGTACTCATGACGGGATTTTCAAAAACTTTCTTCAAATGTCCATCGGTCCTACCCAGGAGATAACGAAAATTAGGTCCGTTCAAAATTATATATATATATATAACGCTTTAGCACTCACAATTTTTGCTTGATCGTTACCAAAATCGATATTTAAACGTTTTTTGTAAAAATAAAGATCTAGTTCGCTAACGGCTGAAATCGAACCAGTGGGAGGGGGGGTTTAGAGGGGGGATTTTTGAAAATTTGAAATAACTCCGTGTCTGTACGTCGGATCAAAATATTGTATAGAACCAATCTTATTTCTTATTGCAAATTAAATGTACTATAAATGTTGTTATATACATTTATTCTTTATCTTGAATATTAACCGAGATATTTCATTTTTCAGCAAACTCCCACTTCTGCTCATGTTACATAATTAATTCTCTGTTATGTAGTAAACCACATTATTCGAAGCTTAAATACGATAAATTGTTCTCAAGAGACCTTTATTGTAGGAAATAAATGCAAAAATGTTATTGTGACCCCCACCCACCTTCTTAAGTTCTTGGTCTACTAAAATTTGATTGATTGAGATAAAAATTGTTCTGATCCATTAAATTTACAGTACTAGATATAGTAAATAGTTTTGAATAAAACTAATATGTTATATATGTTATATTTCAGTAATTGTTTTTTGTCCTGTGAGAAGTTGGCATACCTGTTTATTTACGTTTCAGATGCTTCCCGTCTCGTTTCTTATTATCGATGGTATTTATTCACTTGATGTTGACGGTGCTATTGTGTTACCAGTAAGTAGATGTATCCATTGTTAAACATCACAAAGGATATCTGCTTAGTTTACGCAGTCCCTGCTTGTCGGACTTTTTTTGTTTTTGTCCTCGAAAAGCCTCTACGTGCACTCATGCGATATTCCCATGCAACGTTTCATCACTGACTACCTTATATCTAATTTGAATATGTAATCTAGTTTACATAGGGTTCTTGCTAGGTGGGAATATAAAGAGTGATTACGTTATCCATGTGTCATTCCATACCAAATAAAATCTGCTTCCTTGGATTAGTTAGTGATGGACATAGATCTGATTGTCATTAATGATGATAAAGTTTTTTATTACAATCCGTTGACCGCCATTCATTATCAACATACAGACCTGTCTAATATTGGTGCATGCATATGCACCGGAATATAACGGTATTACTGGTTGTATTATAGCGGTTTGTTCAGAGCAGAGGGATTTTTTTTAGGAGTATTCCCTTAAGGGAAATCAGCTAGTGAGGTTTTAGTCATGACGCAATTTTGGAAACATTTCTTGAAATGCCCATCAATCTTACCCAGGAAGTGACGAAAATAAGGTCCGTTCATTTTTTTTATCTATACCCTATTTGATATTTAATCGATTCATTGCTATCATAAACACTAAAGTCCATAGTCGTTAATGGCTGAATTCTGACCAGGAATGGGGGGAGGAGTAGGGGGTTCGAAAATCCATGTTACACAATTAATACTGTTAATCTATTCATGCTCTACGACTGTTGTTCAATACCTTTTTTGTAGCTCAAATATTAAGTTCCTTGTTTTCAGGCTTCAGTAGACCCTCCTCGTCGGATTTTTATTTGGAATGGAAAAATGTATGGTGAGATGAGATCACCGTTGTTTGAAAAATCTGCGTAGTTAACGGAACCCCAGCGTGACAGATTTTTAGCAGATTTCCCTTAGTGGAAAATAATCTATTTCATACACATACAATTCTAGGTCGTACTCATGACGCGATATTTATATATATATATATATATATATATATATATATATATATATATATATATATATATATATATATACATGTATATGTCTGTTACCAGTCCAGCGGTCATGATTTTGATCGTTACCAAACTCGATATTTAAACGTTTTATTAAAAAAGACAGAAAAAGTTCGTTAATGCCTGAAATCAGTGGGGGGGGGGCGTTTAGAGGGGGGATTTTCGAAATATCTCCGTTACGATAGGTCGGATCAAAAAAGTGTAAGAGCCAATCTTATTGCAAATTAAATGTACTATAAATGTCATTTATTCTCTATCTTGAATATTAACCGAGATATTTGCATTGTTCAGTTTTCAACCTTCAGCAAACCCCCCACTGCTACTCAAAACTCGAAACTTAAATACCAAATATTATTTTTATGAGACCTTTATTATGTGAGATACATGTGAATATATACTGTTGAACCCCCCCCCCCCGTCTTTAGTTCATGGTTTAATAAATCTGGTATGATTGAGTTAAAAATTATTCTGTTTCATTATAAATTAAAGTACTAGATATAGTAAATAGTTTTCAATAAAGTTATATTGACATATATTTCAATTGTTTTTCTTTCCGGTGAAGAATATTTCTGTCTATCTATTCAACTGTAACAGGTTGGCTGACCTATTTTGTTTACAATTCAGACACTTTCCGTTGGGAGGTTATTAAAATTGATTGAATCATTTCTCATTACCGTTTGAATTTATTCACTTAATATTTACGGTGCTGACAAGTGTTATCATTATGCAGATTTATCTATTGTAAAACTACGTGAAAATCTGCTTAGTTTACGCATCCCCTGCGTGAGGGGCTGTTAGCCTAATCTATAAGAGACGAGAGAGCGTTGGCTCGTGCGAGGCCTGCCCACGTCGAGTAGAGGACGTGGACCCCGAATGTTCGTCCTACACCAGCTGAACCACTATCGGCGAACCTTATCGAGCACGGCGCCGCAAAGGACAAACTGTCCCTCTTATTAATACCTCTAACCTGTCTCGCGCCAAGATACAACTTGTTCTTGGTTCTAGCCATCTTCACAAGTGTCCTGTCGCACGTGGCGTAATAACTCCATAAGAAATATTAACAAACCGTTAGGCCAATCAGCAAGTGGTCTTGGAAACCTTTAGGCTTCCCAAAAACTAAGCAGACTTCCCACGTGCTGTTATGACAAACAAATAATCTCATCTTACCACAAATTCTCTATTTCTATATAAAACCCCAATGAGAAGGGGGTGGAATGGAGTGGAGTGGAATGGAGTGGGGTGGGGGCGGGGGCTGAAGCCTGAAAACAAGAAAGTACCAATGACTAATTTAATATTTGAGTTACGAAAAAATGCATAGAACTACAATTGTAGACCATCAATAGCTTAACAAGATTAGTTATATAACATTTTACGATCCCACCCACAATGACGAAAATATTCAGAATTTTCGAACCCCACCCCTTTAATTTTGCATGAAACGCTTATAAATCGAGTTTGGTAACAATCAAACAAAAATTGCGATCGCCAGAGCGTCACCAGACATATGTATATATATATATATATGTGCTGTTGTTTTCGACCAGGTTATATATATGGTATTGTTGTTTTTTGGAGTTTTGGTCAGCGTTGGTGAAAAAAATCTTATTTCATTCCAATATTTCGAAAATATTTATTTTCTGATGATGAGAAAATAAATATTCTCGAAATATTGGAATGAACTAAGATTTTTTTCACCAACACTGACCAAAACTACAAAAAACAACAACACCATATATATATATATATATATATATATATATATATATATATATATATATATATATATATATATACTGTTTTGAACGGAACACATTTTCGTCATCTCCTAGGTAGGATCAAGGGACATTTGAGGAAATGTTTCGATATTCGCGTCATGAGTACGACCTCAATAGCCGATTTCTCTTAAGGAAAATCTCCTAAAATAAACAAAAAAAATAATGTAATAACCTACCAAGTTGCGGGAATAAAAAGAAAAACGCCTGTCACGCAGGGGTTGCAAAAACTAAGCAAATTAACATAACATACTTGTTCTTATGTACGATATATTCTCCATTTCTATGTAAAAACGGATGAGTTAAAGGGGGGAGTGGCTACTGAGGATTGAAAACTAGTAAATACGAATAACTCGATTTGTATTTGAGTTACGATTAAATGCACACAACAACAATTGTAGAGTAGCTTAACAACACTAGCCCCTGTAACATTTTACGGTCCGACTCATTATAACGGATATAATTTAAATTTTCGATTTCCTTCTCTCTCTAAACTTCTCTTGAAAACAATATTTGGTATATAAGCTTTGAATAAAGTGGTTCATGGTATAACAGTTTATTGTTATCTTGGCAAGAGTAGGAGTGGGGGTTAACTTACGGATGAAAACTAAAAAAATAGAAATATCTCTGTTAATATTGATGATATAGAAAATATGTATATAACGAGAGTTATAGGCAATTATATTTCCAATAAGATTGGTTACGCACAATGTTTCGATTTGACTTATAAAAATGGGGATAATCCGTATTTTTCAATTCTTCCCTCTAAATTCCCCTCCCGCTGTTCCGATGTCAACCATTAATGAACTTGATCATTCTTTTTACGTCAAAGGATTAAATATTGACTTTTGTCACGATAAAATGTGACCGCTAGAGCGTTAACAGGCATACATACATCACGAGGGAAATCTGCTTAGTTTACGCAGCCCCTGCGTAACGGAATTTTTTTGTCATCTCTTGTGTATGATCGTTGGGCATTTGATGAAAAAGGACAGCTTATTTACTCAGGTAATTAATAATATTAATACAACCTCATGCCTGTAATTAATAATTATTTCTGATGTACGTCAATGATGGGATTATGTCAACAAAGATTTATTTTTAAATAAATGCACCGGAGTAATATAAATGCAAAATGTTCCAATTAAAAGATTGGAGATGTTTATCTCTGTCATACTTATCAGCAAATAATTAGTACCTCCCACCAAAATATTAGATTCTCTTATCACCTTATGAAATGGAAGCGAGTAGGAGTCACAAGTTAAATTTTAATTTGTCAAAGCCTCAAGGCTATTTAAAAAAGAACTAAATTTAATGCAACGGAGAAGAAAATATATATATAACTTTAATAAATTTGACACATCTAATTTTATTTTATTTTTGGTGGGGGGATGTCACTAAAGCATGCCTCAGAGGTCATAGTACGAAATTGTAATATGGAAAACCCGAAGCGACCACCAAATAAAATTACTAAGTAACTTAGAAAGTTCAGTAAAATTAATAAATTTAATCAATGAAATCATTTTCAATACTTAGTGTAATCAAAGAAAATTTAAGGCCCCCTTTAGGAGGAAAACTGCTGATATAACATGCACGTTGCGTTTTAGCCTATGCTTGTGTAGCATAAATTTAAAAAGTCCCTTACACAAAGGCTACGCTAAATGAGGAGATTTCCCAAGTGCGTCAAGTATTTTCATTTATCTTAAATCGCAAAAGTTCATTGAGAACAATATTTGATATTTAGGATTCAAATAAAGTGTTTTATAATATAACAGTATATTGTTAATATGAGACGAGTGGGAGTGGCGCCTTACTGAAGGCCGAAAACTAAAAAATGTAAGTATCTCGGTTAATAATCAAGATAGTGAAAACCCGCTGTTATATGCATTTGTAGAAAATTTAATTTGCACTAACATTGGTTCTATATACTTTTTTGATCCGACGTATAATAAAGAAGATATTTCAAAAATCCTCCTCTCTGAACCCCCCAATCCCCAACGCCCGATTTCTGGCGCTTGATCTTTCGTTTTACATAAAACGCTTATATATCGAGCTTGGTAGCGATTAAACCAAAATTGCGACCGCTAGAGCGGTAAAAGACAAATACATAGAGAGATATAATTTGAACGGATCTCATATTCGTCATTTCCTAGGTCGGATCGAAGGGGATTTGAGGAAATTTGTCAAAAATCACGTAGAACCTCAATAGTAGATTTCCCTTAGTGGATCTAATATGCTGTGCATGTCATATCGGATCGTCCGCATACAGGATTGCTATGAGACAATCCTAGTCATCTGAGGGAACACAAGGCTAATAAATACCAGACCAATTATAAGGTTTGGGAGCTTAACGAATATGTTTAGTTAGCCATAGCTGGCCCGAACAAGAACAGTCTTTAGGTGGCTCAGGTGTTCGGCTACCGGCCCACGTGCTCTCTATAATCACTATCATCAGAGAACCCGTTCAATCATACTCTCTCTCTCTCTCTCTCTCTCTCTCTCTCTCTCTCTCTCTCTCTCGCCCTGTGTTCTCTCAAGTGGTTGCCCACGCACTCGACTACTAGAAAAGGCTGCTGTAATCTCGCACGCTCCACGGGTAGTGGATAGAAAAAAGACGACGGCAGACATGTTGTTTGTCCGAGATGGTAGATTGGAAATCCGCCTGAGGGTTGGAGGGGGTACAGGCTCAACCTCTGCGCTTTCCCATATACAGACTTTTCCGGGGGCGGGACGGGATCCAGAATTACAGGATGACGTTTCCCAAGGCAGTTTTGGGTTCGACGGACTCCAAGTAGGTAATGGGATTTTCTTTCCTTTTTTTTTGTTTCACTAATTATTTTTTGTCTGGCTAGATCGTAAATTTTCTGTATGGCAATAAGTCATAAGAAATTGTTGTCCTTCATATGCCACATCGTTCGAGAAACATTTCTGCAAGGTTATTAAAAATAGGCGTTTAAATGCCTGAGCACCTATTATTAAGGAACTCCATATTGTATGGAATATAGTTTGCAGACATTTTCGTCTACATATATTCCTTCCTTAAACGAAATTGTATTCATAATTAAGTATTGCAACTCCGAAAAACGTCGATTCTCAGATTCATGGAATTATTCGTTTTGGCCAGCTTGATTGCGACTGAAGTTTTTAGCTGATATATTGGGTTGTTGCAATATAGCTTCGAAATTGGTGTAGTTTGAAAAAAAAAATACCTAAAAATTAAGTATTTTGTACTTATAATTATTATTTTTCGTTCAATTTTTTTTATTAAAAAGTAATTCGCTACTTTTAGCAGATTTGTCTTTAAGGATATCAGCTATTGAGTTTCCACTCAGGACCCGAAATCTGGGAAAATAATTTGAATGAGGAGTGGCCAAATTTCTGTTAGATTGTATCCAAATTTATAATGTATTTAAATTTTACAAGAAAACTGAAGATCATGTTTGTTAGTGGCGAAATTCACACTGGAGGATTTTGAGAAAGGTTAAAATAGCCGAATTGCCACGATTCATTAGATTAAAAAATGTTAAACAACCTATCTTATTACTGACGTTTCTTCCTACAATATGTGTTCTATATGTTTTATTCAAACTCATTTAAATATTGTAATTAATATTTTAGGGATTACTGGAATCAGTATCCCCCAATGTCCCTTTTCAATCATCGGATGTTCCCTTAAGACTAACATGCCATTCAAAATGTTATGCTCAATAATACAAAAATACAATGAATAATGATGTCATCCATGAATCATTCCAAGGTTAGAAAAATCACTTTAGTTTAGCGAACCCCTACGAGGCGAATTTTACAAAATACAAATAATTCAAAAATGCTAAAACTTTCAATGGGTTTAAACGTCCAAATTCATTTTATATTTAACACGGTTCTTGGATTAGATGGTCAAGCATATTTGGGACGCTTCATAGTAACGAGTGAATTACTTATATGACGTGTACCATCTACAAATTTCAAAAACCGTCTTCAGTTAAACCGCCAGTCTTCAGGAATTTATTCAGTGGCCTGTTTATCCCATAGTAAATGCCTGATTTAGGAAATACGAGATACTTAATTTATTTCTTCCAGGGAAACTGAGAGGTAGAGGAACGAATTAAAAAGATACGTACATCCATATACTTAATATACTCACAAGATGCTTAATAACATATTTCCTTAGCAGAGGTTTTGAATGAGCAGAAGCCGGACCTTAACTTATTAAATAAAATAAATAAAATCTTTTAATGCACTATATTTCAAATTATTAGTTTGAAGTCATATAAGATACCTCCGTTCCAATGCATATTCCACCCCCTCCCCCTCCTAGTCCAAAAACATATCCTGTCGATCAAACATTTAGGGGCACATCGAGAAATGTAGGGTTATTTTATCCTAAATATATCCCATATATATATATATATATATATATATATATATATATATGTATACACATATATATACACACATATATTTCAGCTTCCAAGAATAGCCGTTATTGAGATATGCGAGGTACATACAATCGTACAATGTGACTAGTCAAAATGAGTTCGGGGAGCATGAAATGCGTAACTCCCTTGAAATCTGAAAACTGGATTTTGTACTGGTTACAATCCATTCTTTACTTCTTACAAGAATCTTAAATTAAGAATAAATCTAATAATTTTTGATGAGTAGAAAAGGAGTCAAACAGTAATTATAGTAACTAACTTGTTGAACAAGTTTGGTGATGAAGGTATGTACGTCGTTCAAGAACAGAGGTTTCTCCAAACCCTACCGTTTTGTTCTTTTCTCCAAACCCCTCACGTTCAAACGCACACATATTTGATAATGGACTCATTTTGTCATTTACTAATAAGTACCATACTAATAAGGACTATTTGAGTCTTGCGTCATGGTAGCAATCTGAAGAAAAGTCTCCAAAAAGAATTGTCAGTGAATGTCGAGTTGGAAGGCTAATGCTGTGTTATCGGAACAGACCTAATGAAATGACTCACGTAGTCCCGTGGGATGAATTAACAGTTGACCGACTCTCACCTCCTACTTCACCGCCTCCTTTATATTCATTTCTTTTTTCCTTCTTCACAAATCTATAGCTACTCCACTCATGTGGAAATTTACAAGCGAAACGAGAATGACTTATTTTTCACTTTAATTTAATTGTTGTATCTCACGACACTCTATGTAATTTTAGTAAGGCGTCTTATTTCTCACTTGGAACAGAAATGCTCAATGCCTTGACCTGATTATAACACAAGGTGGTTCTATAAAATTGTCTTCACTCTTAGAATGATATACTTGAAGGGAACCTACTTATGTAATGATCTGATGACGATAAAGAATATTTGAAGAAAGGTCTTGAAAATCGTATCATGAAAACTACAACATGGTATCCCTTAAGAAAAGTCTTCTAAAATTACTATTTACATACTTTCTTAAAGTAAATATTCAATTTATTGAAAGTTATATTTTTTTCGTACATTCTAATTTGTTCCTTGACTCTCCATTATTATAAGCTTGATGTTTTTGGAAATTTAATTTTTTAAAACTTAAGTAATCATTCCAAAAAAAATCAACAGTATACCAGTAAATGATCTAAAAATCAGTTTATCTAGGAGTTGAATAATAAACACACCAAAGCAGTTAAACTTAACTGACATATTACGCCCACTCCTTCCCTCTCCCCTTATTGAAATAATAATCATAGGAATCCCATGGACGTAAATTCAACTGCTTGTATTATTTAGAAACAATCATAATAGTTCATAATATGACTGTTAAATGTAATCTGATTTGCACTATATAATTCGTAAACAAAAAACAATAATTTGTCAGCCCTTAAGGAAAATGGTTGTGGTTCATAAAGTTCTTAATATTTGGGCTTTGTGGACCCCATGTAACAATTTGATGGTTAAATGATGTCCCTGGAAAAATTGATTGAATTGTAAACCTATTGACATAGCTGCTTGGAATTCATATTATTCTTAAATGTAAACCTTGCCTGTACGACAACTTAACAAATATAGACTACACTCATGACCAAAGGTAATAAATACAAGCTCATGGGATTGTCTTCATAATTTGAAGATTAACTCATATCCATTAATTCCTCTAGAGGGATCGAACAGCAATGGACGGAAGGGCTTGTGGGTTCATAGGATTTTACAATATTTAATAAACTGGGGGCTCAGGTTAGCCTTGTGAGTTAAAGCGTTGACCTTAGTCTCACATGATAAACCTAGAATAGCGAGTTCGATTCTCGTCTGGGCAAAGGAAATTATTTATTGGCGGAATTCATTAAAGAACGCCCTAAGTCCCACCCTGGCTATAAAAGGGCGGTAACCTGTAGATAACCCGTCCTATTAGCCTTAGTTCCAAAAAGTGGACGTTAATAAATAATAATAATAATAAACTTGGTCAATTTTATGAACATGTACATAAAAAACAAGTTGATGGGCACGTTTATTTAATTACTAGAACATTGTGTATACATTTTATTTATTGCTTAGCTAGCTCCATAAAGTCTTTCTCATTAAATGAACATTTGATAGAACCTTTTTCTATTCTCTGGAGACCAGATGAAGAACAAACAAGGACATATCTGTATCCCCTTATAGCGAAAAACAAAAAAAATAGCCAGTGTTTCATGAGATAATATTTGCAGATTACGGTGCCCCTGCAATGCAAATATTTTCCTTAGCAGAGAAGTCAAATGAAATGTTGTTATTTAGGAGACAATTATGTAGAGTTATTGTCCAAAATAATACTTAACATTTTGAATGAAGACATTAAAATACGTTAAACAATAATAAAACATAAATTATCTTTATTTATTCCAGCAAGCAGCAAAGAATTCAGACATTAACCGCGATTCCAGGCCACTCAATGATTTATCTGTATGTAAACGACTCCAATATCTCCTAAGCACACGTCGAAGATGCCCATTACTCAGACAAAAATATAAAACAAAAAAAGAAAAGAAAAAAAAATTGGAATGAAAATGAGTTTATAAGAATGAGAGAAAGAGTGAGTGATGATTGAGGATGTGGTCCTAAAGGACCCCTGTGGTTTTACAGTCCTTCAGAAGGCTCTAATGAACTAAAACGACTACTAAGCATTTCGCCTTTTTACATGGCGTATCGGGCTGACCGTGCCCAACAGATGCTATACATGTGCTGCATCTCATCAAATTTATGACGGGTGTCACGGCTAGGAATTGTAAAACAAAAATGAGAAATAAAAATATTATTCTTAAAAGAAAATGTCCTTTGTCCAGAATGTCGTTTCCTTGTACACCGTCCTGTAAGACAAGCGTAGATTTGGTCTAATTTGCGTGAGTTGAATTGCTCATTTAGCCTTTCGAACTGGGAGATCCAACCATTCAAGGAAATCATTTTAATTTGATTTAATTATTTGTTTGGCTTGTAACCCCACAGCGATGGTGATTGGCATAATTAGAATAATATATTTACTCCTTCATGCTCTTACCTTTGTTGTACTTTATTTTCATATTATGTAAAATATTTCTTTAATATCTGATTGTTTCTCATATCCGTGCTTTGTCTGAATGAATATAATAAAAGATAACCCTTTTAAATATTTTTAAGTATGCTGTAGACCTATTCTGTTTTATACTATATGTTTTTGTAAATGTTTATGTGTTTTAGATATGTTAGTATTTGTGGAATATATTGGCTGCTGTCAGTTAATCGTTCTGTCATATCGTAGGGTATGTGAAGGTTTTTGGATGCAGTCTCTCAGTATGTGTTTTATCGTAAGGTGTTTGTTGCAGTATTTGCATATAGGGTTGTCCTTGCCATTAAGTGTCTATGTGTCAGGTATGTGTGACCTATCCTGAGACTGGCAAGAACAACTTCCTCCCGTCTAGTACTCCTATGGCTCGATGGCCACTCCTTAATAATTATTTAATTAAGTTTAATAATTTAATTCTTTTAAATAATTTAATAATAATGATTTAATTAAGTCAACGAAGATGAAAATGCTTTCTAATTTGTAAAATTATTACGATTATCGAATTAGTATGTTGGGTTAATTTTCAGTCGCATAAGATAATTAATGTCAGAAAATTAAATATGAATAAATTTAAGTATTTTATAATGCAACTAAAATGTTGTATAGTTACCACTGCCCGTTGGTTTAATGACATGCGTTTTGCTCTGTTGCCCTCACATTATCCAGAAGAAATGTGATAATTGATTTAAAATACTATGACTCTGATTGTATAGTCTATATCTTTGTGAGAAATTTCGAGATCCATTTTGTTGGGAAATAACAGGGGCTCACGCTATAGTATGAAATTATTATCTTAATCATTTCCACGATACTTAAGTATACTGCCATATTTACTACATATATAAAAATTATTATTATTACAACATAACGAATTACGTGTACCTTCTTCTTAAAGAATCATACGGCGTAAGGTCAACATGAAACAATGAAAACCTTCGAATGGTTAGTAATATAATTTCTATTTCTCAACTATTCCTTCTTTGATCCTATTTGACGCCTCATCAGGAGAAAAATAATACTAACTAAAGGTACGACTACATCATGACATAGGACCTTCCACTAGTAGTGTCAATCTAAGAATGCTTACAAACTATGGCGGCTAGTCAGCTGTTTAATATAGATTCGTCAAAAAGTGATTAATGTCAATTGCCCCTTAATAAGTTGGTCTAGATACTTCATAAGAAAATCTATTTACGGAAATGTTTAAACTTGAATAGACCTTACAACAGAACATCTACGCAATTAAAAAATAAACGATGTACATGTTTAGTTTCTGTTTTTCTTTTCTATTAGAATTTTTTCTATGTTTTATTATATGCTTATTTTTTTTTTTGGTTATATTTCTTTCATTTGTAGTATGCTTACATTTTCAGAATCCAAACTATGAGTGCAATTAATAGGGTTGTGAGCCTCTAGGCATGTTTTATTTTTCTTATTATTTACCTTCATGGTGCTTGATGCTTTTCTTATTTAAATTGTGATGATTCCCCTACATAACATTTATTGCTACCGTTACAATTAATTTGATAAACTTGGTATCGTTTAAACTTAACTTATTCTTTTTATAACGTAGCTATATATTTCTCTATTCAGATATTTCCTTGCGATTTGTTCAACTACTTCTTAAGATTATTTGAATATTTAGAGAATCCAATTTCAATATCATTCACCTTGCCCCAGAATGTAATTTTTTATGTAATGTGCCAACTCAACATTTTCTTTTTTACATATGAAAGTTAATGAGAAAATATGTTAATAGCTCATACCAAACTTATCAACAGGTTTTCAACCTGGATCAACAAGTTATAAATTTAAACTAACGATTTACATCACCGTTTATGAAATTTTATGATCCAGCCCTATTAAATTTTAAAAAAGGCAATACACCTAATTTATATTAAGCTATTATTTATTTGATCTGAGCCATCATTTTCTTAGTTACAGTCCTTTAGAACGAGACTCGTTTTGGCTTAATAAGATTCAAGTTGTTCTTACAATCAACGTTTCTTGATTATTTTTCGAAGTTTTACAATTCTAGCATCCATTAATAGAAGGATATTCCATTGAAAAAAGAATACTACTTTTTTGTTGTGTATCCTTGAATCCTATAATTTAATTAACTAAATTTTTAATAACGATATCATTTTTACTTTCAATGCTAAATCTGATAAAATCGTTTGCTATGGAAAAGAGGATATTGCGTTTGGTCCGTTTGAAACACTGGACAAACATTTATATGAAACTGCAATAAATGTTCCCTAAATTCTAAAGAAATAAGAAAAACAACTAAACACGCATCTCCTGTGCCCTCCAGTTTGTTTTAAATGATTTCCGCTTGAAAATCTGTACTGTCTGAATAAAATGAGAAAACTAAATGCCCAAATTAAAATAAGGATAGCCATCTAACATCTTCCTTGTCCTGCAGTGTTGCATTAAATTTCATGACGGATGCCAAGTCTTAGAAATGTAAAATGAAAAGAAAAATAAATATAAAATAAAAAGTAAGATACTCAGTTGAGTTTAGCTGTCTTTTCCTTATATATCAGAGGTTTATAATGACAGTCCTGTTGAACATGAATACATTTATCTCAATGTGGGTGATTCTTGTTATTTATTTAATCAATTTGTCATGAATCATAAGCATTTCAACCGAGCCGTATTTGTGCAAACAGTACAGTTCTAAACAACACATTATTCATGCGAGTAAGTAGCTTGACAATAGCAATTATTCAGTATGATTTCCATGATATCCATTCTCCCTGTAAGGTTCTATATGAAAAGTTGTGAGTCAAGAATTTGAAATATAAATAAAACTAAATAGGAAGCGTTTTAGATTATAATCGAAATCTTTGATTGAGTCGAGTGGGTAATCATCTTAATATATGAAAATTAAACTGCATTTAATTTGAAATGACTATATTGTGTTAATATTCATTTGAGATGTTGGTCTTCATCTGCCTTGGTAAATTTAGACTCTTCAGTTCGATTCTCACCAAGAAAATAGAAATGTTTTTAGTGACGAACTTATTATATCCTTAGACCCACCCTGGCTAGAATAGGAAGGCAACCTTTTTAGATAACCCTGCCCCAGTTAGTCTTAGTAAGAACAAAGTTAATAAATTAAATAGTGTGTGATTTAATACTAAAAATATGACGAAACAATGAAATGTCGCTCATTAAATTGCCGTGTTGTCATAAACCATTTTGTAAATGTAAAACGTTTCCATAATTTTCGTTGTAGTTAACATGGCATGGAGAATGAGCCGCAAAACAGAAAAGTTTTAAAATAATTACCATTAACAAATCCCACCTTATCGCACGTGAATCCCACGTTGGTAGGGTTCAAAATATGTTTACAAAGGTGATCAAGACTTATAAAGAAATCAGTAGTTGAAATTCAACAGTTAGCGGTCATCGTTAGTGTCTGATGGTCTAGTACTTAAGGCAACACTTTTAAACATTTTCAAGACTATCTAAAGTTGTATAGTAGAACTTTAGATAGTCTGAAAATGGCTTTCGCATCGAAAGCTCTTGCCACGTCTACTCGATGATCAGACAGTATCGATAGCCGTGACGGTTCAATTGTCAATGGGATTATATATACTGGATCCTACCTACTACAGCTTGACATGCCATCTTCAACGCAGCTCAAAACTGACCGCTTCTGTAATATTGGGATTATTTTTTTTTTTTTTTTCGAAACTTGGTCTTTAGTCACAACAACCAGTCTACTCCACCCCTGTCAGTCCATGGTATTCATTACTCTGTGAAACCATCTCATTCTTGGTCTTCTTCGGGGTCGAAAGGAGGACACATCGTATTCATTGTTAGAAGATATCCCTTAAGGGAAATCAGCTATTGAGGTCATACTCATGACGCGATTTTCGAAATTTGGTAATTCGAAATATCTCTGTTACTATACGTCGGATCGAAAATTTTAATAGAAACAATCTTATTGCAAATTAAATTCACTATAAATATTGTTCTATACATATTTACCGTATAATGAGTATTAACCGAGATATTTGGATTTTATAAAGCTTCCAGTAAACCCCCACTCCTACTAGTGTGGTATTAATAATAAGCTGATATATCATGAACCAGTTCATTACAAGGTTAAATGCCAAGTATTGTTTTCAACAAAGCATTATTATACGAGATGGAAACAGATACGTTCTGTTGACCCGCCCCCCCCCCCCCTCCACCCCTTCTTTTGTTTTTGAAATCTAAAATTTGAGTGATTAAGATAGAAATTATTCTGATACATTTCAAATTTCTCCACCAGCTATAGTAAATAGTTTTCAATAAAATTAATATGTTATATTCAGATATAATTTATTAATTGTTCATCTTTCCTAGAATTCTAGAATAATTCTATCTATTCAGCGCTGCAATGTTGGCTACCCTGTTTTTTTACATTTCAGACGCTTTCCGTTGTAGATATTATTAACTTGTAAATTGACTGAATGATTTCTTATTACCAATTGCATTTATTCCGTTAACATTCACTTTGTTGTTACCAGTATATAGACCTATCTGTTGTAAACCTTCCCTTGGGAAATCTGTTTAGTTCAGGCAGCCCCTGGGAGCCAGTTGGGTTAGTTCTGGCCACTTGCTCCAAGTGACTCAAAAATATTTCTGTAAAATCTTAGGTTTTCAAATCTTCTTCTCAGAGATAAAGAGTATCGTAGCTATAGAAAGTATAGGGGCTTCAGAGGTTTCCATACAGCTGTCCACAATGTCCATAAGTGGCCATTATCGGATGTTATGTAAATCGATTTTTTTTAAAAATAATTAATTAGAGTTTGTGCTACTCAGGCTCATTAGGATGTTTGAAAAAAGAATTAATGTACTGAACTTAGCATTAACTGATTATTTATTTAATCAATTTGTCATGAATCATATGCAATTCAACCAAACCGTATATGTGAAAACAGTACAGTTCTAAACAACACATCATTGACGATAGCAATTATTCAGTATGATTCTCATATCCTTTCTCCCTGTAAGGTTCTATATGAAGAGTTGTGAGTCAAATATTTGCGGTGATTGAAGACTGTAGAACTGGATGACATGTCTAGTTTATGACAGTTGTCATGTGCGGTGTATCTTCATCGGTGTCGTTGATGAGGTGGTCCACAATAATTTCGCCGATTTTCCAAGCTTCTTGTTTGACACCGTTGGAGATACGCCGCACACGACAACTGTAATAAGTTCCCAGCGACGAAGTTTAAAACAACAATGTCTAGTTTCTCCTAATACGATGATAAAAGATGATATGGTTAAGGAATATCTGTTACCAATATTCTCTGCATCCTTACCGGAAATGCATTATTTCTTCAATTACAACTTTCTGACATAGCTCTATTATGCACTTTATTTATGGAATGCATCCTCCATTTGAACATGGGGTGGACGCTGTGACGAAGCGGAGTGCTCAGGTGACTTGGCCTGTAATATTAAAGGTTAACAACGGCTAATTGCTATTAGCGTTCCGTTGGTCTGAGTGTGGCCTGCCCGAGGTTAACTGACTGTTATTGTTCGTCTCCTCCTCTCTTTCTTACTGACCTCATTTCCAACTCTCCGTCTTCACTCTAGATTCACTTTTAGTCATATGGGCAGTTGCATTCATTCACCAGATTTCGAAATGGGTTAGCCAGTCTAGTTGATGCACGGTGCATTACATTCAATACTGTTTTTAGACTTTTAGCTGAGCTTCCATCCGTTTGGACTGAGTCAGTATAACATTGTCAGGTAATTCAAATGGTATGTGAACAAAGAACCACTTATACATAAGTTGAGATGATTCTAACAATCTTAGTATTCTTGACTTCAACTGATTTTATTCCCATTAGGTAGTATCGGTGAACGTTTGAAGTATTATCGCGCATTTGACGATCCTCATTCATAGAAATATTTCTATCAGTCTGATTTTTGAATCCCACTTTGATAGGTCCATAGAGTTCGAAATAGGGGGGTCTATTTTTACATTAGCCACACATTTCAAATTAGGTTATAATCACATGATTTTAGAAATACTTCTGAGATATTAGTTTAATAACTGTTTAACTGTAACAATTTATTCCCTTCCACAGCTGTTTCAGAACGTTAGTTGCATCATGAACATGAATATAATTCAGCTCTCGAGTGCTTTTTCAAGTGAATCAGAGGCTTTGAAATTTTACCAGGATTTCTGGATTAAATATTGCATTAAATAAGTCATCGTTTTGATGCCTTCTATGCAAGACGAACTCACATATGTAGGAGTCTATCATTGTTCTCCTTGTTCCACATTCACGTTTATTTTTACGTTTTAGTGAGGACCAAAATGATTCCACACGTTCTGTATGTGCCCCAGTTTTCACATCAATGAAATTTACAGAGTGCCGTCCCTAACAGAAGCAAGGAAACATTGACAGAGTGCATTGCCCATTCTATTAGGCCTGGAACAACAATATACTCTGACTACTGGAGGTCATATCGCGGCCTAAAAAATAGTACCAGGAATGAAGTATAAACATTTTACTGTTAACCACTCTAAAAATGTCATTGATATGAAAACTGGGGCACATACATAACGTGTAGAAAAATTGTGGTCCTCACTAAAACGTAGAAATAAAAGTGACTGTGGAATAAGGAGAATGGTAGACTCCTACATATATTAATTCGTTTGGAGAAGATGGCATCAAAACGATGACTTATTTAATGCAATATTACCACGAATGAGGGTTTATTGGCCACCAAAATAATGTTATTTTCGTTAATTTTATACTTGTCATAAATGTGGGTTAGTTTCTCTTAAAACTTTCTTTTATCAATGTTTACAGTAGTTTATTAGTAAGAGTTTTTATCACTGGTATTTCTAAAATCATGTGATTATAACCTCATTTGAAATGCGGGGCTAATGTAAAAAAAAAACCCAAATATGTTTACGAAGTTGGTCAACATGTATAAAGAAATCAGTAGTAGAAATACTATATTCATAATCAAAGAATACCACTTTTATTTGCTTACTTCAATGATCTTTTAACACCGTGGATTAAATAAATTAGCCTCCAAGAGTTTTTGCGGCATTTTAATTGCAGCTTAAAAAGTCTGGTTTCAATTACATGGAGGCTTCATGAATAAATTTTCATATGTTTGTGCCCCGCCATAGATAACAGAAACCGGTAGCTGTATAAATAAACATATTCCTACAGTCAGAAACGTATTTTCAATAGCGCCACCGTCAAGATCATTTTATCTCGCCGCATAAAATGTAATATATTGCCTACCCGTTCAATTACTTCTGTTTTTCTCATGTCCTTACTCATTACTCTACTTAAATAATGATTTAGAAGCAGGGAGATATTATGTCATCACTTTGCCTACATAAACATAATAAAATGGGAAATTCCAGTACACAAATACACAAGGCGAAAAAACTCTCAAGATCAGAGTTGAGTTTTGAATTTGAACAGAACGATAAAAACAAATAATAAATCTCAAATACTAAAAATAACTGAAGAAAGACAAAGTTTTGAATTTGTATAGGCAACACATTTTAAAGAGTTCCTTGTTCTCGATGGGTTCATTGCAATTATGCAATACAATACCACACAACTGCATTCATACTTTCAAATAAAAGTAATATCTACTTAATTTTAATTTAATAACAGAGTTGCTAAAAGTAAAAAAAAAAACTGTGAAGCATTATTTTCAAAAAAATTCACTGAATTTCTAATCAATACTCAATTGTGGCATTGTGATTACAGAAAGTCTTCTGTTAGATATTTTGAAGGATAAGTAGCATGGGTTATCTAGAGGTTAGGTTATGCTGCACTTCTAGAAAGAAGAAATTGAAGTCTCTTGTAATTCTTCAAATACAGCAGTTATAAACCACTAGGACTTTTTATACATGTCCATTTAAGACTTGTGTTTAAAAGTCAAAACTGCTGGTAATTATATTATAATAAAAATGGAATTATTTATGAAAATTCCACTTAATGTTTGAAAACAAAATCTAACAGACCTGTTACTACAAAAATTATAACCTGATTTTACCTCAAAGAGATAAAAAAACTGAAGACAAGTTCTACTTCTCATCCCGTCGTTGCTATAGAGATCCAATCGGGTGACTTCAATCAAACCACTGAGCACACAAGATTTTTTTTTTTAATACCATAGTTGAAACTGCTATCTATCCTGGGGATTTGACCTGAACTCCAATATATTCACTTGTAAAACCGGCTTCGAACATCCGCCATCAATTCAAAACCCGCTAAATCCACAGTTTGATTGACCACTGGACATCTGTATCGTAGCTCCATTACCATATAAGAAAAATAAAATGTTAGAGAAAATATATATCCCTGCTTTGTTGGGCCACCAAAAGAATGTGTAAATGAAGTACATGTTTAGTGAATGTGAGGTTGCTATCAGTTTCTTAATGATTATCATTCTATACTAATATTAAAACATGACTTACTTTCTTTAAACAATTATCTTCTATTAGGCATACTGTCCTTCAATTGTATCTTACACCAGAACCCACTGGTCTTATAGACATCTATTTTCTCAGTAATTATTGTCTACCACGAGGACATTATCTAAATTCACAGAACTCATGTAGGCACAGTACATTCTATCTGAAGAAATATTCATAATATAAAATTTGTGGGTTTTGTAGGGGATAGACCCATGATGCAAGGAAAGGACAGAGTAGGGGAATAAATGCAGCAAAATAGTCTTCAAGCCTTTTGCAGGTTTCCTCTAAGGAAATATGCTAATGAGGTCATGACGCGATTTTTGAAAACGTTCCTCAAATGTCCATCTATACTACCTAGATGACGAAATTGAGGTCCTTATATGTGTGTGCTACTGCTCGAGCGGTCGCACTTTTTGTCTAATCGTTATCAAACTCAATATATAAGCGTTTTATGTAAAAAGAAATATCAAGTTCGTTAATGGCTGAAATCAGACTGTGGAGACGGGGAGAGGGGGGAGGGGGTTAAGAGGAGAGGAATTTTGAAAATTCACAATATCTTTTTTATTATAAGTAGGATCGAAAAAGTGTATATAACCAATGTTATTGCAAATTATATTTCCTATGAATGTTGTTAGGTACATATTTTCTCTTTCATGAATATTAAGCAAGAGATTTGGATATTTTAGTTTTCAGCCTCCAGTTAACCCCCACTCCTACTCAAGTCAGGTTTGAAATAAGCTGTTATATTTTGTAACAGTCTCTTTGAAGCTTAAATACCAAGTATTGTTCTCCTTGAATTTCTACGTTTTGAGATAAATGCAATTTTACGTGTCGCACGCGGGGAATATGTTTAGTTAACGCAGCCTCAGGAGTGACGGATTTTTTTTTATTTTATTTTAATAAGAAAATATTTCTCAAGTTATATCAATTGATCACATTCTTTTGTGATTTATAAATTCACGAATTACAGTTTGCTTTTTGAAGCTCTAGAGTATTTCATTGCCGGGCTGTAGTATTCTAATCACGTATGGTGACTCATCATGCAAAATAGTAGTGCCAGGAGTTGCTGGCGTCCTACCGCGGCCGCCATTTTGCTTCCCGCTTTTGGAAATTTAATTGGCTTCGAGAGGTCGTAAGTCCTTTAATTAAATCGATAGAGTAATTGGTTCAACTGATTGGATCGAGTATACCGCTGAGAATGCATTAAAGTGAGAATGTTGAGGACTTACTGGAAAGTTTTTATTGTTGTTGGAAGTTGCAAATGGAGGTGTCCTGTAGATGTAGTCCTGACGAGTTGCGTGATGGAGGGATGTGGTTGATCCTTGCGGTAGAAGTCTCGGGTCCGTTCTCGGATCACGAGGTTTTTTGGAGACGCACTGATAACTTATCACATGAAGCACTGGGGATTGCACTTAACTGCACACACCTCTCGCGTTTCCTGCCCCTAACTGGCCCATGTCTGAGCGGCCGAAGCTGTGAGAGTAGACTAAGGTCTAAAGTCATAAGAGCGCTCCGGTGTGGGCCTAGAGACGTGGGCCGCGGGGCTACCGTGGGCTTGCCGCCTCCACACCGCCTCTCACAGCCGCCTCCACCGGCCACCAAATAGCCCGCTCAAGACCGTCTCAACCATCTACCTCGACTATTGTTCCTTCCTCGGCCAGCTGAGTCTCTGCATCTAAAGGTCACCTACAGCCTCTCTCTACCTTACATTCACTGGACCAAAGACCAACATCTTCAACGAAACAGTAGGAAAAAATGGAGATCCAAGCAATACAAAGAACACCTTTCAACGCAAACAAATGCAAAAACAAAAGTCCGTCACGCAGAGGCTGCGTAAACTAAGCAGATTTCCCACGTGAAGTTATACAATACAGAAATTTCCATACGAGAGCCGAGCAGTTATAGAAATGGCCGAGCTAGCTTTTGGCGGGAAACTCGTGCGTTATCGGCCCACATTTAATAAAACAGCAAATATCTCGGTTAATATTCAAGATAGAGAATAAACGTATAAAACAATGTTTATAGTAAATTTAATTTCCAATGAGATTGATTCTATACAATGTTTCGATCCGACGCATAATAAGAGAGATATTTCGAATTTTCAAAACGCCCCCCCCCTTTAAACTCCCCCCCCTCCCACTGGTCCGATTTCAGCCATTAACGAACTTGATCTTTTTTATTAAATAAAACGATTAAATATTGAGTTTGGTACCGATCAAACAAAAATTGCAACCACTAGAGCGTTAACAGACAAATATATATATATTTGTCTGTTAACGCTCTAGCGGTTGCAATTTTATAATTTTGAACGGACCTCATTTTCGTCATCTCCTGGGTAGGATCGATGGACATTTGAGGAAATTTTTCAAAACTCGCGTCATGAGTACGACCTCAATAGCTGATTTCCCTTAAGGGAAATCTGCTAAGAAATAAGGCAGACGGATCCCAGAAACCACCCAACATTATAGAACTTACCACAGTCATTGTAGTAACTAATAGACGACGCAAATAACCTAGTAGTTGAGCGCCTAACCCCAACTCTAAATCTAAATCTTGAAAAAATGTGTTGACGGTTGCTGAAAAAATCGAAATATAGAAGGGGATTCATTTTTATTTACCTTTAATAATGAATAATCATAATAAAAACATTGTTGCAATCTTTAGCCTTCAATTAGTGAACAGCAGTGTGAGTTATATTTGGTGATTAGTGTTTCTAAAGGATGGAATTCAATTTTGCCGATATTAGGGTTTGATTGGATAGTAAATAGAATGAATACTTAATAATATTTACTGGGATAAAAGTCTAAAAACCACCATCAAAGTTATAATAACATTGAATTTGAGTAGGTGTTTTCTCACTCGTTCCTCATTTCAACCTCCTCCAGCCTGAATTATTATTATTTCGATGAAATTAATTCATATTAGGTTGTTAGCTTCTTATCCAATGTTTTGTTTTCTTTTAATTGAAAGCAATAAAACATAAATTAATTTTAAAGAATAAGTTCTGAGAAATATAAACTAACAATTTTCAATCAACCATTTCTCAACAGACCAAGTAACTCTGCTTAATGGTAACACTTATTCACCATCGTGAATGTTAAGTGGAAAAATACAAATGGTAATGACAAATTTTTCAGTAAATTTTAATAACCTCCCAACGGAAAGCGTTCACAGAGATACGAAACAAGAAAATGTTAACTTTTCCCGCGTTTTTGTCTGTGTTGTTCTTTAAAATTTATTTGTATTTAATTTCTTCCCAATGATTCAATATAGGATATCTGAAATTCATAGGTAGTATTCTGGTTTCAAATATGACCTAGCGTTATTAACGTAGATTCACTAATAATTTATAGAGTAGATTTACTAATAATTTTTACTATTAATAAACGTCCTAATACTTAATACTTTACTAATAAAGTAAGATGTTACCTAGGGATAAAAGAGGAAATGCTTAAAAAGTTATTTCCACCAATGCAAGTAGATTAAAAGAATGTTTGACTTTCAAAGAGTTTTTTTTTAACACTAAAAATGTGTTAAAAACGTAAACTCATCCCACCACTACCCAGCCCAAAAACATGGTATCATCTATACGTTAGTAAACAGAGCCTTTTCACTGTGCAGCAATGAAACGCATTTAAAAAATGAAATAGCACAGTTGAAAGAAGACCTCCACCACAACGGCTACAAAAAAATGGAAGTAACAAGAGTATTAAGAGATATTAAGAAGAAACTTGATAACAAGATTCAACAAGACATTGAAAATACTCAAGTTAAACCATTAAGCAGCGTAACACTTCCTTATATAGCGGGGACCTCAGAAAGACTGGCAAGAATACTTAGAAAATATAAAGTACGAGCAGTATTCAAGCCACATAAAATATTCAACGAATATTTAAAGAGCCCAAAAGACACCCAATTATTACAGGATAGTGGAGTATATATGATACTGTGTGATTGTGGTAAGGTTTATGTGGGGCAAACAGAAAATAAGACTGCTACAAGAGTCAACCAACACATGGCTGACCTAAAACATAACAGAACAAAGACATCCGCCATTGCCAAACACGCAAGTATTTGTCCCCACCAAATTAAATTTGACGAGACAAAGGTTTTACACAGAGAGGACCACCTCGGTAAAAGATTAGTCCTGGAAGCCTTAGAAATAAATAAGAGCATAAGTACTATAAACGGCGTGGACGGTGTCATACTTTCAGAAACGTGGAAAGCCATACTAAAATAAAATAAAACTCCAAAACATATGATAATTGAAGTAGCCGTTCAAATCATATTTATTGCTGACGAAGATGGACGCATTTACATCGAAAATTTGCAGAACAAAAATTCCAACCGCTGGAGCAGATTGCCGAAATCCTCACAATGACGATACTTCCCAGCGATCCAGCCTCAAAAATAGGACTAAAAATGAAGTGTTTTGTATATCACTTTACGAATGCCGTTAGTAAATAATTTTTATTATCATGAAAAAAAAATCTAATCAAATGACCGTAATATTTCTTTTATCATTCCATACATTAGTATGGTATTAACCCCCCCCCCATTGAAAAAAAGATTATTAATTATGAGGATTCTTTCTGAACCAAGTACCAGACTAGCGGGTACTTATGATGAACTAATCTGTATCGCTATTCTTGCTGTGAAGTTGATAGAAAGGAGTTGAACGCACCGTCCAAAGAAATAAAGACGTCACCAAACCGCAGGGCCGCATTTTACTGATGACTGATTTATGGATATGTAGTATGAAATGTTTTTATTTTCTTTCATTAATACTTAGTAATAACAGTATATCTTAAAACCGTTTAATTATGTCTTACTAATTAATGATGTTATAAGGCCTAACTAAATATGGTAATATAATTTCAATCATTATAAATGAACATAGCCTTATATCAATAAATGTTCTATGTATATCTTCAAACATATTAAACGTAAAGTGCAAAATGATTACTCTTATTATTTAGTGTAAGAACTATTTCAGACTTCATGCTCTTTGGTGGGGAACGACTCTACTTTTCTGACAACGAGGCGTAACACAGTTAGCAATATATACATTCAGATACACATAAAAACAAACCGCTCAACAAAAAAAAAAAAAAAAATCTGGAGATTGTGATCGGTTCTCGTTTTGATATCCTGTCCAAATCTGTTGTTATCGGGCTGATCTCATAGGCCGTTTCCGCTTCTCAAAGGAGTTAGCGATAAAGCCCACTCATAGTCATTAGCTGTTTGCAAATGTATTAAAGATTGATCTTCGAAAAAATTCAGAGATTATAAATTACGGAATTAGTTAAATCGAGATATTACGAATGTCATAAAGGAAATGTATTTAAAAAAAAGACGGATTGGGAAACATTGCGTGACTAGAATTACAATACAATGTAAGGGAGATATCATACTTTTCACTTCCTTGTAAGAAGTAAGGGAAGTATTGTAATCATGAAAATTTTCGCTGTTCGGATTTCAACGGAATTATCCGTTAGGTTGCTACGTATCTCCCAGAGCTCAAAATAGACCAGTTGGATAATGTTGTAATTTTATATTTAGAATTGTGTCACCCTTTAGTTATACACTCCTCATTTTGATCAAAATCTACTAGGGGGAGGGAGGGTGGGTTCTAAGAAGAGCAGAAATAAACTCCGTATCTATTAGAAATGCAAAACACTTGTTTCAAACTTTTTTGATAATCATAAATACACTTATAGTTTTCATTGTCTAACATTTTTTGATCCAATGCATAAGAACGGAGATATCACTTGGGATGGAACAAAACATTTAATTTTTTTTAATAGGAGTACAAGGACGTCATGTGGTGCCCTTGTCAGAGTTCTGTGATTTTAATTACGTAAATAATTAACTTAGCAAAAAGTCTTGTCAAGTCTGCTTAGTGTTTCGTTCCTTCATAATGATTTAGTACTTTGGCTCTCCTAGATAACATCTGATGACAAGGTGGCTGCTGAATCTGTTTACTGGGAGATGATGTAGGGGGGTATTACCCCTGCTTACCCCCAATGATGCATCAGAACAAAGCAGTCTAGTTATTAAAATGAGTTAAGTCTGAAAAATGCTAGAGATCAATAAACTAAATAGAAATTGGATCAAGAACCCGAACCCTGCAGAAAATTACTGGCACTTGACCTAAACGCTGCGACATAATTGGGAAACAACATTCACGAAGACGTAGAGAAATGAGAAAATTAATAAGCAGGAATAAAGAAAGAAAGGATGAAAATCTGATGTGGGCACCTCATGACTTCCACGTACTCCTACTTAACTAAATAGTCCAAATGTCTGGTCCCCTCTCATTTAAAATTTTTTCACTACTTTCAATTAAAGTGATATTCGATATCTCCGGATCGAAAAATGTCTTAGCAGATAATTCATCTATCATTTCATGGTAAACAAAAAAAAAGTCTATTTGTTCTTTTTTTGTGCATATCTTATACGTACAGGACAATATGCAAATTCTTTATTTGTCATTCTTGCTGTGCAATTGTTGGAAGAGTGTTGGCTCCCGCAATAGTTATTAGAGTACATCTTGTTTGTTCTCAAACAAAAGTGAATATAACAAAAATTTCTCTAAATAACAAGATAAACACCTTCTGTTATTTGCATATTTGCCGAAACCAATAGGAAATGAAATCCAGCGACATTTCATTACTATCCCCAGTAGATGTGGAAGTTTAGAGAAGGAGTAAGATACAAACTCATGCATATCTATGTTAAAATGAAAAAAAAATATTATATTATTAAAACAAGAACTAAAGTAATGTACAAAAATTGCTGTACCAGTCATTTTTCTTTAACTTAAATTTTAATTTGTTATTTGTATTTATGTTACCCCCATTCCTCCTACCATGCGACTTTCACTTAGAGCTAATGGATTTCGACACACTTAAGTCCCAGTTTAATTTTCATATTGTCCTGGAGCAGAATGTTAATATATCATTCCTTCAAGCGCGAAATCTGCTTGGTACATACAGCACCTGAGTGACAGATTTTTAGCTTTCGGGAACTACTAGTCAGAACAGAAAATATATATTTCTTGTATGATGGAAATGTTGGAATTACAGTGAATAAATTCTTCCAATTTTTATATTTCAGTAGCAACCATTTTGTTTTACATCAACCACTCAATAATGGGTAAGCTAAGAATAATAATATACTTCATATTCTAAATATTGGATAATTTATTTCTAACTTATAACGATTGTTGTGAGTTAATGGAGGTTTTATTAATGAGAGAGGGAGAGAATTCAAATATAGAGAAGATTATTCAGAACGTTCTTCCGGAAAGAAAAGAAGAGAAAAAAAACCTCAGTACTTTATAAAACATTACATAAATACCTTGTTATAAGCAATGACGTCTTTTGTAGTATATTGGTCAAGTTGTGTAATCGTATACGCACCGACAGGCAAAAATTATGTAAGTATTGTTGCCATCCTTAGGGTTACATAAAACGCCAATGTCCACCCATCTTATAAAAATATCTTCTTTTTATATAATGTATTATAATATTTTATTAAAGCTTTCTTCGTTTAGTGACGCTTCTCTCGCCTACACACTTCATTCTGTCAAGCTTAGGTATACATTTGGTAATGAGAAAAAAGGTCTGCAAAGTCGCAATGCTGTGGGTCCGATTCCCGCGTGGGCAAAGGGATTTATTTATTATCCGCTCACAAAATAAAATCTTGAGTTTGTCCCTGACTAGGAAAGGCTGGTAACCTGCCATAACTGCATAAAGTATAGTTCAATTTTTAGATAAAAATGAATAGCAGACGATTGAAATTTCATGCACTAATCTACTATTTTTTTTAAAAAAATTGATTTATAAGTAATAATAATAATAATAACCCTGGGGAGGAGGTTAAAATTAAAATAAATTACTCATAAAAAAAGTACGTAAAACCCAAAGAAACAGTTACAAAAAAAAAAAAGAAATAAATGGTATAAAGGTTGCGTAAATGAAAAGTAATGCTAAATAATAAATACTGAAACAGTGCAAAGAATAAGGCTCTGGTGAGGCCAGATTAAGAAAGAAATGGACTAATAAACACACAAACGAAAGAATAATACTATAATAAGTTTGAGTTTAGTCTGGATCAATTGCAGCGAGAAACTGCCAAGAAGGGTAAGAGGCAGGAATAAAGGTGAAAGGAGAAATTTAGAGAGGAATTTGGATATTCTAACCTATTTTCGATAATAGATAATTGTATCGTCAGGAGAAGGAATAGAAAATCCGGTAAAGGGTCCAAACCAATATTGTACGGCACAGCAACATGCCATGATAAGGGTGGGGCGGGCAAAGATGAACATAACAGACACCTTTCTGAGGCTCATCACCCACAATTGGTGGCTACTAGCTGATGGCTGCAAATAATAAATACCTTTATGCCAATATACAATAGAATGCGACCCTTGCTTTGCATTGCCTTAAAGTTCAAGACTCTAACCAGCTGGCAATAATGATGACGCTTGGTCTCTGAAAGTGCATTTTCTATATTAAAGTAATTGTTAAGGTCTTTTTATTGATCCTGATTAATTGATTCCTCTACCGCCCACCATCTCAGGAGAAGTAATTCTGTGTTAATAGGGACTGCATTCCCAGTGCCATTTGAACTCATCAAATGAAAAGAATGTTATTGGAGTACAATACTGAAAATTGAAAGTTGGATGTGTATGTCTTCTGACATTATCTACCGGTTTTTAATTTACTGTTCACTATTTAAAAACAACATTTGTTATTCAATAAACATGACTTGCAATGTATAAAGAGTGCCTTTTGTAATAAAAAACTTGGGAAATTTGTTTAGTGGAAGAACCCCCTCTGCGACAAAATTAAATGTAATTTGATCCCAATGCTGTTTTTATACATACACAAACGTTAGCTTGAAGTAGAAGAACAGAGAAAAAGTAAGGAAGTCATAATCGTTATTTACCCCCATCGGGCTCTGAGACGTATATAGTCGCTGGAATCCCGTTAATATACCAGCACCGCGATGCTAGCGCTCAGGGCAGCGAACTCATGAACTAAATTTCCACCTTGATAGGGATCGAATCTGCACCTATTTTTACCTCCAGCTTTCCTAGGGTAGCGGTTGATGTACCTCCACTTTATCCCAGACTAGATTTGAATAAAAAACTAAATTTATCAATATTACTTAAGTGGAAAAGGTGAATGACCTAACATCAAGAACATTTCAACTCTCAATTGGTGATCAGCCCAATTATGCAAAACAAACAAATTTAAAACTTACCAGCATGACGTACAAGAAAATTAAATTTCCCAACAACATTCACTACTGTTCTAACTGAATTTCAAATGGTAATGCATATTGAGCTCAATACGCTCTGAAATTTCAATATCTCCCAGACTATTTCAGTACGCACAGCCATATACATTTGAGAATAAAAATAAATAAAAGCAGAAAAAGTATTGCTGGGTATCATAATGAAGAAATACAATAGTTATGATTGTATAGATAGAGACTATCTTCGAGAAGACGAAGGAGGCCCCAGGCAGCGATCTCCTATCTCTGCTAGGGAGATATTGTTGCCTGGGAGATAGGTCCTATCTACATCTAGAGCCGGTACCGTCCCTCTCTCAGATTTATTGTATTTCACTTAGCCACGGACACTCCAGCCACACAGCCCTAATTGCCGTCCTTTGCCTTCGTAATTAAAAACGCTCGGCTAGGGGTGGACTCAACCCCTTGGTGGTCCTACCCGTGGGAGACTCGTGCCCCATACTACTTAGACGATTTTTTTTGTTCAAAGTTTTTTTTTTTTCCTCCTCTCCGCTTGGATGTTTATGTTGTTTTCTCCTCCACCAACCCGTTAATCTGTACATTGTTCGGGTAATTTAAGATGATCTGATGAATATGAAAATGACCGTGACAGTTATAATGTCTCAATCGTTGGACATTGAAGCAAACTGAATCCAAACCGAAGTATCTTCTTTCGTTATGTGTGGCACAGTGGGGCCTGTCGAACATCCTCCAACGTTTTCCTCTAATTCCATCAGCAATTCATTTTCATATTAAAGCACAAATGGGCTCTCTATATTCAACAAGTGGCTGCAATATTTCTGGAAATTTGCATCCCCAACATCTTTCCATCTCTCTCAGCGTCTTTTCTCGCACCAACAAGTCAACCATTTAATAATTGTCCCAGCAGCCTTTTGTGATCCATTATCTCTGTATGGCGTAGATAATATCTATCTAACTGCAATCCTCATTAGGTTGGCTTTTCTTCTGATCCTGGTCTAGAACAAATTGTGCTCTATGGTCCTCCTTTCCAAAAAAGTATGTATTTTCTGTTCTTCATTGGCGAGAGTCCTTGCACCATTTAATAATTATAATTATACACTGGTTCGACTGGCAAGAAATGATTCTGGCTTTTAGTAGGAGTAGGAGTGGCCACTTTGCTTTATCTGTTTACCTCTTAAAATTTAATATTTAATATCAACATTTAATTAAGTCACTAGGAAACTGAAAGAAGTGTAGTTTCGACTCTCAAACAAGCAACTTAATACGATTAGACGTAATAAAATGTGCACATATCAGCCTGTAGGACGTCTGTGAATCGTGCGTGGTTTTGAACACGTACATTCTAGTATGAGAAATAAAATACCTAACATACAAAAATATGTAGTTTTTGTGAAAAATAAATTTTAAAAATTCATTTATTAAATATATTCAGTATTTATGCAAATCTATATTATACGAGATAAGAGTTACTCCATCAGCGGGCATCACGCACTATGGCAATATAATGCCGATAGTTAGATTTTTCTTTTATTTTCTACAATACTTAAAGTGCTTACATGCTAACGTTTGATTATATATATGTGTGTGTGTATAACACACACACACACACAAACGTCTCATACTTTATGATGGCGCACTATGCATTTAGTCGTTTGCAGAATACAAACTCCCGAGCCTTCTATCCCAAAGTGTCTGTTGTTAGAACCAAGGTTATAACCTCATTAGCATTCATCTTTCGTGGCATCAATGTGGAATCTGTTGGCCGATAATCGACGGGACCACATCCCTGTACTCGGCCGTACGTTCCACATATCACGGCTATCAACCAATCACGAACCATGGATCTTGATAAAGCAATCCTCTCTCAAGACGGATACATGACGTCCGGAGCCGGTGCAGCGGACAGAAACAAGTGTGTGTGGTGTTGTAACCGAATTTAACATGCATGAAATTTTTCGCCAGTCGTATAATGTTTGTGTGCACCTTGACATTTTTGTATCAAACATAAGTCCTTAAAGAATTGAAGATACTCGAGATAGTGATTAGAGCATGAATCATTGTCCATTCGCTCCTTCTCAAGTTCTCTATTCATATCTTCTTTATTTAATTTGATTGCTCAGATAAGATTTAATAATTTTAAGCTGGTTAAGATACCATATATTTTCAACTATTATCTTACTTACAAAGGATTGTCAACTACTTGCGATACCCCCTGCATATATATATTTCTTTATTCCGCTCTAGGGGTCGCAGTTTTTGTCTTATCGTTACTATACTTGACATATAATCGTTTTATATAAATAGAACGATCGAATCTTATGGAACCAAACTTATTGCAAATTTAATATTGTAGAAATGTTGGTTGTATGTTTTTTCACTATCTTATTTATTATCCGAGATATTTGCATTTTTATTAAGTGTGTGCGGTCAACGGGAGAGATGAGATCGGCTGATGTGGGGTTTATTCGTGAGTATCCCCCGAAAGCTAGTTCGGTCCTTTCCGTAACTGTTCGGCTCTCGTTTTGGTTAGTTACTACTAGTGTTACTAGTATGCAGATTTATTTATTGTAAAACTTCACATGGAAAATCTGCTTTTCATACGCAGCCCCCAGCTTGGCGGACTTTTTATTTTTATTAGTCGCATGTTGAATTATTTTAATTATTAATTAAATTCATTCAGCTTTAGGGGCTCAGTTTAGACATGTGAGTTATAGTATTGGTTCTAATCTCCAGTGGTAAATCAAGAGTGGCAGGATCGATTCTCGTTTTGGCAATGGAAATTTATTTTTGATGAAGGCATACAATAAAATTCTTAGCCTCTATCTCTCTGGCTAGAAAAAGTTGGTGACTTGTAGATAACCAGTCCCAATTAGCCATATTAGCACAAATTAGACGTTAATAAATAGCAACTTTGAGTATTATATGTAGAGGTAACCAAGTTGCGAGTTCTATGCCCACTTAGGGAATTTATTTGAAGATGTACTCACAAATTAATGTCTTTGGTTCCACCCAAGCTAGAAAAGAGTGATAACAAGTACGGTTCGCCGTAGTAGCTGTCTACTTCACTAGTAGTTATGTTAAAGATCTAGTATGCTGTCGGTACCGCCGATGAAGGGCACCTGTTGAATGGGACGTTCCAGGATCCAGTGGCTGAGCACACTATCATTCAGTCCCGCTCCTGGAATATAATTAAATCCTCTATTCTTAGTATACGCTAAGCAAGTTGAGAGACAATCGTGAAATAGAGGCAAAGGGACAACTCAAGTGGTTCTGAGCAAGGTGGGAGGAGCAAGCCACGAACCAGATGGTGAGTGGCTTCATTCTTAACAACAAGAAAAGCCATTTTATAACGTAGATCTGGGAGGATGCCAAGCAAGAAGGAAGGCAAGTGTCTTTAAAGTGAGTATCAACAATGGCGATGAGTTGGATCTATTTTTCATTTATTTATTTATTGGAGTTTCGCAGCTGTGGGCGTGTTCCTCAAGAAAAAAAAAGCTGCAAAAAACTAAAAAATAAAACAAAATTAATTTAAACGAAAACAAAACCACAAAACAGAGAGGACTTAGAGGAAGTTGGCAATGGGCCTCTACATTGCTGGACTCATTTATTGAATATATTACCATTAATATCAAGGATCTAGGAATATTACCATGTGATTACCTTATTAATTAGCCTGTTTAAGAACATTGTTTTTAAATTACTGCTGACTGCATAGGTGTTCTACGTTGAATAGTTACTACATTTGTTTTCTACAATGTAAATACTCATTTATCACTTATTCATTTAGTCTCACTTTTTTCTTAAATTTTAATGTTTTTGTGTAAATATTTTTGATTTATAAAGTTTTTCAAAGCGATGATTGCTGGTTCTATGTTTTTTGTAGTCAATTGAGGCCACATAATGTTTGATACATATATATTAAAAGATAATTCAAACTTATATTTCTTTACTTTATGTAAACGTACCTCCAATATGTCACTGCTCATTAATATGTTCACCTCATCTAACATTACTATAAAGTTTAGAAGAATTGTAAATAGTACATTATTTTCGAGACGGAAGGGAAAATGCACGATTTGTGATACACTAACATGACGAATAAAGATCGGGAAGGAAATTAATTTATTTTATAAACTACTGTAGATGGATTCTCACATAAATTTAAAATACATACAGAGAATGTCTATCATTTTTTGTAGACTGATGTGGTTTTTCTTAGTATTCTCATGGGATTCAACTGATCTAGGAGTCCCCTCGCAATGCCAATCATGCTAATAGCAGGGAGACGATTGGAAAAAAAATACTGAAAATCCTCTATTAGTGGTCCTCTTTCATATTTGGATGTTTTGGACCCTTGGGAGTGACAACATTTTCATAAGTGCTAAGTGGGGTTTTGCACAGTTAGTCTTCGTGTCAGACCATGTTCTACAAACTCCCTTAAAATACCCTTCTAGAGTTCCTTCAGTTCCCCTTCAATACAATAGTCCACATATGACCTGTATTCCCTGACATTAATCTTAAATTAGTAACTCCCATTATTTCTCAAATTTCTATCTTTTTATCGACCTTAGATGACCGATCTTATGGACTCAGAAGTGTTCTCTCAACCAGCCAACCCTATAATTCGTAGTCAGTTTTACCTAAATTTCTAAATTAGGCCCTTTTAGAAATTGGCTTGAAACATAAACTTCATGTATGGGTTTTTGGCGACATTGACGACTCTAATTTAATACTCAACAGGACCTAAGTTGAATTCCGCTAAAATACAAATAAGACCTACTGACAAGGACATTTAAGGCACCTAGAGGAATCCTAGAAATCATAATAGAAAATCCGACATGCTGGTGCTGCGCAAACTAAGCAGATTTCCCACGTGCTGGAATATTTGAAGTTGATGACTATATCTCACTACCAATTCTCCATTTCCACCGTCCTTTGAAATATTTGTAAACAAGGATTAAAATGTTAACTGGAAATGAGGTGTTTAGTGACTGAGGTACCTAAATTGAAAATCGGATAACTACCAGAGGAGGTAAAAATAAAAATAACTCTTTATAAATAATTAACTATTTAATATTTTAATTAGATAAAACATGTATAGACCAATATTTTTAGAAAATTAAAATTCCAACAACATTTGGTTTGTAGAATATTTCGGTCCGACACATAGTAACTGAAATATATTGAATTTTCAAATATTCCCCGTTCTAAATCACTCCTTCTCTCTCTCTCCCATGACCGATTCCATCCATTATCTAATATAATCTTCATTTTCCGGAATGGAAATGTAGAAACGGATCCGAAAACTGTTAATATCGAGTGTTGTGTTTCTCAAATAAAAATCATGGAGTTCAGAATGTAAAATCTTAAATGATAAATGACAACCAGCTGTTGTCACCGAGTTTCATGTCAACATATATAATGTTGTTATCTAACACATAATATAATAACACATGATAACATTTTGTTATCTAATTCTCTCTTAGTGAAAACACTAAGAGCACAAGAGTTTGAAGTTTTAGTTGTTTAGAGGAATAGCTTAAAGTGCAGATTCCGCCCGACTAGGAATGGAGGTTTGCTGAAGGCTTCCCAGAATGGAAATTTTCCATTACCCAGATGGTTCTCAAACCCCTCCATATTGCCTTTTCCGATCAGCCGATACCAGTCCTGCCAATTATGGGCTATTAAATGCTAAATATCCTTACACCTTCCATCCTCTACTTGAGCTTCTTTCCACTTTCCTTCCCATTTTAGCTTCCGCTAACTTCACTCCAAAATTCACCATTGCTACCGGACTTTAGATAAGCTCATCCTTGGACAATCAATGAATAGTATTGGGGTCTTTTATACTTTACCCACGCCAGTTATTTATTTATAAAAGAGTAATGCATCTTATTATTAAATTAATTAATGCTAGTGAAGAACAGATGATTATATTTATTTATTTATTTATTTAGGTGTGTCGCAATTTAAGCGATTCACACATTTTCTTGTTATAATACTTAAAATAGTAAAGGTAAAGCCACCTTATAAAAATCAATAAAAAAGATGATTAGAGTAATGTAATTAACAAGCTTCAAATGTAAACAAAAATGGCAGTTTAATATAAAATTCGTTAAATTATTCATTCAGGGGGCCAATATGCTTTTAATGATTTTAAAATACAATCAAATATATCCTCGTTCTTGTATCTTCTTCTCTGAACAAAATAACATAGGTATGAGTCTAGAAGGACTTTTCAACTCTTTCTTGAAAAATTTCGTGGTTGTATAGCCATTTGCTCATGTATTTAGAAACAAAATACATTTCCTCAATGATGACTTACAACGGTTGTACCAGGTACTTTTATAACATCCGATTTCCTCTCTGCAACTTCTCAAACTGAATTTAAATACTGGAGATCATCTTTGGTGAAAAGCGAGCTTCATAAAGTGTTTTCTTGTACATTTCCGTGTTTTATGCAATATTCCAAACCTTTGAAATGTTTTAAATACCAATTCTTCTTATTTAAGAACACGACTCAGTTGTATCATATTCATTATTAACAAAAACAACTTCAACGTTTCTTAAAATGTAGGAGGTAAATGGTAGGTAACCTTCTTCATGTACATTTTTTTAATATTTTAGAATAGACTTATGTTATAAAATAACGGTGTGTAAATCACTAATAATATTAAAAAGTAACTGGTGTGGCTAAAGTAAAAAAGACCGCAGTATTGCTTTGTTGATTTCCTTGACATGACCAAACATTTCTTTGAGTGTGCTTCTATGGTTTCTATGGTAGTAAACATATTTCCTCTAAATCACCTACATATTTCCTTCTCATTAAATACTTCCTATGTCTATCAAATTCTATTGTCCTCTTACTAGGATCTCTATTAGTAAATTATATGGCTTTCTTTCCATGTACCCTGGCATTTTCCTTCATATTTTGCCCACGACACCTTAATTCTAATTTCAAATCATGGCCATTTATTACTGAAACACTCTCACACACACACACACACACACACACACATATATATATATATATATATATATATATATATATATAATATATACATACATAATCTTCAAAAGGTTTCAGTTACAATGTAGTTCAAGTTATAATATGGAGATTGGAGCATCTGGATCAGGTTAATATATTCGGATTGTTAGAGAAATTATTTTCTACTGAAAATTGTAATCAGGTGATTACCGACTAAACAAGTGGTAATTTGTGACTACAAACCTCGTCAAATCACATAATTACAAACCATTTACGACATAAGCAGGAAGTTTCCTTCAAAACAACAAGAACCCAAAAAGAAGCCGACAAAGTCTCAACGAATATACACCTCAAACCGGTTCAATAATATTGACCATGATTAAACGAACACTTTCTTTAAGCCTTATTAGATGATCAGGCTCATTTGGGGGGAACAAAATCGAGCAAGTAGAAAACAATGGCAGTAAAAAGAAGAAAAAAAAAAGTGTTACAATAAAATGAGGGCAGCCACAAAAGATGGCCCTAAAAAAACACTCACACAAAAAAAGTTCTCTGGGCTCTACTATAATTTACCCAAGTCCTGCCAACTGTTAATCATCTAAACCTTTATTATTGAATATGTGCTGAACCTGCTCGTTAGTATACGGACATAAATTACGCGTGAAGCTGTCTTCAGTTTCCTAGAAACTCATTGTCAGCTCCCAACGAAGCATTATGCGCTTTTATAATGCTAATACGCCTTGATACATAGGCCCAGTTTCTTTTGGTCACGTGACTTGCTTCCTTTCTCACTTTTCACTTAGCCATCTTCAATGTGATTCACGCCCCGGGTAATGGAAAATTATGAGCGCCTCTGGATACTCTCCGAACCTCTATTGTGTGCCAGTCCATTCCACTAAATAAATAGGTAGAACTTTTTTCCCCCCTGATTTAGGGTTTAGTCTATACCTTTCAGTGAAAATATATATTTACACAAACTTAATTAAATATAGTCCGTCACGCAGGGGCTGCGAAAACTAAGCAGATTTCCCACGTGAGCTTTAATAATAGATAAACCTACCTACTGCTAACACAACACCACAGAGAATATTAGGTGAATAAATACAAACGGTAATAAGAAATATTTCCCGTCCCGGCGGAAAGCGTCTCAAATGTAAACTAACGGTCTGCCAACGGCTTTCAGTTATTGTTTTCCTTCCGATATCGGAAAGAAAAACAATAACTCAAACATATCAGAATATAGCATATTTTATTGAAAACTTTGTACTATATCTAGTACTGTAATTTGTAATGAATCAGAATAAATTTTATCACAATCAATCAAATTTTCGTAGTCCAAGAATTTAAGAAGCCCCCCCCCCCCGTCACTAGAACATATTTGCATGTATCTCCTAGAATAAAGGTCTCTGTAAAACAATATTTGGAATTTAAGCTTCAAATAATGTGGTTTATTATATAATAGAGTATTGCTTACGTAACACGTGTAGAAGTAGGGGTTTACTGAAGGACGAAAACTATGAAACGCCAATATTTCAGTTAATACTCAAGATAGTGAAAAAACGTGCATAAAAACATTTATAGAACATTACATTTTCTATAAGATTGGTTCTATCTAATTTTTCCTTCCCACATATAACAACGAAGATATTTCGAATTTTCAAAATTCTCCTGTCTCCCCTCTTCCTGGTCCGATTTCAGCCTCTTACGAACTTGATCTTTCTTTTTACATAAAACAAATAAATATCGAGTTTGGCAACGATCAAACAATATATATGTAGATAGATATTTAGTTTTGAACGGACCTCATTTTCGTCTTCTACTGGGTAGGATCGGAGGACATTTGAAGAACAATTTCGAAAACTGCTTCGAGTACGACCTCAAAAGCTGATTTTCCTTAATGGGAATCTGCCAATGCACATGAATATTCTGTCTGGTCGTCCACCTGGCCAATGAAGTAGAAAATTTGGTGTCAGTAACTTTCATTCGACTTTCTTTTCGTTTTTGTAGACACCCATCTGATTAAAAAAAGGTTATTTTAAATATATGTTTTATTAAATAACATTTGTTTTCCACTTTTTTAAGTGTGAGAACAATATATTTTTCTGACTATTGTTATCAGGTGATTATTGTGTCCACCTGGTTCTTGAGGTAATGTATAGAAAACCAGCCATTTGTTGTCTTGTTTTTACTAAGTGAATGGCAACTTAAACTGGAGTTACTACTTCCTATATGCTTTAGCAGGGACTGACTTAGCTTAACAGGGATTTGGTATCCCTTAGTTCAGTAGAATGGGTGGTTGGACTAGAGCATCAGAGAGAACATAGGAAGAACACAACATGGAGAAGCCAAGCTATCAGACTTAAAGTGAATTCACTCCAGATTATCAGCTGTTGTGTATCTCTTTTTTTTTTAAAAAAAAAAAAAAACTATTTTATTCAGAAGTTAAAGAGCATGCCATGCTAACTATGTTTCAATTAGTAGCACACCGTTTCAACCTTAATAAAATTAGAAAAGTTCCATGAGGGATCCAGCTTGTTAAGGAAAGAAAACAAGTTGAACTTCTAAGAAGGGCGTGAAGATCGCTAGAGATAATGCGATGATAGGGAATGATCTTAAAAAACATGACTGATAATAAGACGGGACTGTTTCATGCTTTATCAGTACCCTTGATCTACTGATGGCAAGACACACTCTCCCGCTCACAACACCTCAGTAGTCCGAAGAGTTTATATCATGACTCACGATCCGAGACGAATCCCAAAACAGATTGGGACGATTATAGGCTCAAACAACATTTTTCAGGATTTATCCCATTAAAAAGACAATTTGACAGTAGACATACAACTGACATTTACTAATTTTCTCTAACGTCGCACAGTGGTTCGGTCCGCCATAATGGTGCAAAAAATCTGAAAAATCAACTATTTTTTTTTTCTGAACGAAGTATTTTTTATTTGTTCCTACATTAATCATGAACCTTGGAAATATAGTTGAACCATAAATATGGTGCAGCTTTCGGAAGCAACGTTAATAAGTTGCAAGTTTCCAACATCTCGATCCGGACACTTCTGGATCCATGTTAATCAGTGTGCCTATCATACGAGAGGTAATATATATCAGTTTTAATTTATGTCTCTGATTGTATATGGAATACACAATGGAGAGAATATCCATTCATATGAACTAGGTATACATTTTTAAAAAGAATACTTCTTGACACCTATTTGGGAAGGTGTGAAAAGTTAGCTCACCAGTCCTCGCCGTGATTTTTGCACCAAATGATAGGGGAGCTATTTCCAAATCAAATGATGTAATGTTCGCAGTCGGGAAATGTCAGCCGTAGTACCTAGATAGGAAGGTTTCTAGAGAAAAGCAAGAGATAACTACAAGCTCTCCGAATCCTTGGGTAAACCTGTCAAGCTGACCACTTGACCTCACACCACAGCAGTATGGCAGGGCTTGACCCTCCACAGGCTGTTGAGTTTTTATTCTTTTAAATAATAAAGACCACCACGAAGACCTCATTTTAGCAATTTTACATTATGGGCAGTGAGCTGTTTAATTCCGTTCAAATATATATTTATCAACCTATTTTTTCTTTGGTTGGCCCTCCAGGGTGGAGGGGTCAATGTTTAATCTAGAGAGTGATCATTTCGATGAACGACCCCCTTTACCAAGGAGGACCCGGAAAGACTTACCTCCAGTAGATGGTGGAGGCCATTGCACGAAACAAGTAAGCGGTCTGCCGATCTGTGGACAGAATCTAAGAGTCAAATTTGTACTTCGTCCCGAGGGGCTGATGAACGTATAAACCTGCTAGACTCTTGTTATTATGCTATGTCGCTCAGATTGGTATGTCTAGAACGAGACTTCTCCCTTGGAGAGCATCAAACCTCCACCGATTTTTACCTTCATCTTACTGAGTGAGGTTGATGGTATTTATACCCAGGCTCTAACCAGCTTAGCCATCGTTTCCTCCAATCTGTTAGACTGCATTAAAATATTTGATGTGAAACCAATGATCAAGTTCGTAAAGGGATGAAATTTGACCTGGGGACGAATAAGCGGTAGTCGCAAAAAGAGTGCTGGCTAAAAAGAGAAGAGCATATAAGGCAAAGAAATTCTCAAAGCTACAGGATCACTCAAATGAATGATCATCAACGTTGCGAAGACGAAAGAAGGAGTTCAAGTTTTCCAGTATGTTTAAAATGGCCAAATGCATCCATTTCTGCGGGAACCACCTCAATATATACAACAATATTATATGTAAATTTAATGTGTTTTTTTTCCCCCGTAACGTTTAATATTTGTGTTTGAATTATAACGTTATGTGTATTATTTCCAAACTATGTAATATTGTATACATTTTAAACAAGGATTTATAAGATACCTCTTTAAACAATTTTACTTTTGGATTTTTATGGATATTTATATAAGAACATTTTTTTTTTCTTTTTGTTTTCCAGTATGTGCTAATTTTATACTGATGCGTTATCTTATGAGAAGAAACAAAGATCCTTGTGGCTTACTGAAAGTCTTTTATATGATTAATCAGAGACATTTTAGTGGTAAATCTATTAATAAACTGGACAGAGTTCATATGGAACATTATTAGAATCCCCCTCACTACTATTCAGTAGAAGCTGCAACAGAATTTTTTTATTAATAGGAATATAAAATCTCTAGACAACATGACTATTAATTGTATGACATTCTTACAAGAAATAGTAATTCTACGGCGGCATTCATTGCAAAGAAACTCTCATGGCACTGTAGTAACATAGGCGTATCATTTATTTTTGTAAATGTATCTATCACTCAATTTCTTATTCTTTGAAATCTCTTATTGTTTTTAAAGTGATTTAGATACCCTAATGAGTTCAATATGAATCTCATAGTTTTAGATGATTATTAATAATATGATTTTTATCTACATATTTCTTAAGCTCTGCCATTTTTAGTTTTATATATCTGATTAATGAGTAAATCGCCTAAGTTGTAGATCAACCACAGATAAATATGAAATACTGGTATTTTTTTTTTTTTTTTAAGTAATTGTATTGAAGGAAAATATTAATTATTTCTAGTTGGCTGAGAGAAGGTCAGTTATAGTTCTAGATCTTAAAGCGGGTCTTAGTAATACTCACTCCTTCTTTTTGGAAGATAATTACTAGGATATTGTTGTTTTTTTTTAACTATATACGATAACTGCTAGATAATCTGGACAATCCGAACATCATCAAGCCCATAATTAACCCAAAAAGAAGTTGCTGAAGGAGAAAAGAAAAACATGCTCGCAGCACTCTCAGAAAAGAAAAGAAAAAAAAAATTGATAATAAATACTACATCGTCATTCCTTAAAGGAGGGCTCTGGAAGTGTTAAACTTCTATAATGAGGGCCTGTGGCAGAACTGAAGAAAACCGCTTCGACCAGATAATGAGTGGCCATGTCAGTCTGGCACACGGAAATACATGCACATACAGAGAGATACACGGACGTGTGTGTTCGGCTAGACGTCTTTCCCACTTTTGCCGCTGACGGCCCAGGGGTAATAATTCCTGATGGAGGTACCAAATTGTTTCAACGATTTACTGGCCGTTATTTATGGGCCTGCGATGGATCAGAGCTAGGAAGTCTCGGGGGGTATTATCCTGATTTGTGCGCCATCTAGGAAGATATCAGGCCATTGTGGAGGCGAGAATTTCCTGTTGTCGAAAGCTTCTCTTGATGCTTAAATCGGAGAGAGGATGGATGTTCTTAGTGACTGCCTTAGATTTACTATGCCATCTCCAAACCTACTATTTGGCTAAAAATGGAATGGAGTTTAAAAGGGAGAATTATATCATTTTTAGAGGATTTTGGTATTTTTTATTTGAATGATTTATTGATGTATGTTTTAAAATTATAAACATACCGTAAATTAATTCTTCTCAAAACGTAATTATGCTAATGGCTAAGAAAAATATTCCGTTTGAGAGTATAGTATTACTAGAATTTACACATTTAGGTTGAAAAATTATATTCTAGTTTGATTAGCTGGCTGTTTTTCAAATTTTGAAAGTCAGTGAATACTCTTGTGAAGGAAACTTTTGCCTTCCATTGCTTAATTAGAACCTACCTCTCTTTTTTGCTAGACTAGACTCTAATAATTATATGAAAATTAATGATAATCAACAAATATTATAGATCTTAATAATCACTAATTTATTTAAGTATTAAATTTGCAATCAAATCATTTATATATCCTGTTTTCCCCAAACGATTTTCTCTTATCTGTCTGGTGCCTCTGCTTTTTCACAAACCTTGGAACTACAGTCTTTCCATCATATGTACTCTTTTCTCGCAGTAAACACTTTATGACCCGAACCATGGAAACGGTATTGTTTTTTGGTTTCCCGTACCACCCTCGCCTAGGAATGGCAATCTGAGTGTTTTACTATTTCTTTAAAAAAATATATAAAATTGAGCCTATACATTTAGTTGGTTTTATGCATAAAACTGCAGGAGCATCTTCTTGCATTTGCTTAAAATAGTAGGTTTTTCATTTTTTTAGCGACTTTTCTTCTAAATATTGGAGTTAAGTCAGTATGAGAACTGAGTATATTTTTTTTTCTGTTGTCAAAATTTCCTGTACGGAAAATTGTCACTAAGGTTTTCCGCATTATGTAATTCTTCAAAACGTTCTTCTTAGGTGACAAAAGCTAGTTTTGTGTGTACGTGTAACAAATGAATATCGACTTAAGGGATTTTCACATTAAACTACTAAATCACTAAATGTCTTAACAGTTTTAATATATGTTTAAAGAATGGAAAAATAGAGATCAGAATGTGCTCTTCTAGTGAGTGGGGAATCTGCTTGTTTTCTGCAGACACGTATCTTTTATTTCAGTATATAACAATTAAGTTTTTCTTAATTTCTATTTAAATACTTAATCGGTTATATTATATATTTTAAAAATATCGGCGTGAAACATATTTTAAAAATATACATCTACATTTGGCAGCTATGAAGAAAAAATCAATTTGGCAAACATTCGGTCGAAGAGACAGCTATATATTGACGACCTCAAAAAGAGATATAACGTTTCTTCTTGTATGTTGGCTGCAAGATGGTGCTGAGATCCAGGGCCATTAATGACTTCCACGACGAAACATTTTCAAGGACAACATCTCAAATCCATTGGTGTCAAAACTCAAAGGAAAATAAACAATCCAAGTTGTACTCAAAGGCTTAAATCATTGATTAGGGGTAGTAATCATTTGGGTTTGCCTGTTAAAAATCCTTCGTTAGGCATCCATCAGTTGCAAAATATATTAGTTTTTAGAAGCTACCTTAAAGTGCAATAGTAAGTTTGTATATATTTTTTTTTAAAATAATGTTGCTTCAATTTTATTATTAACGGATTCAAGATTAATTTTAATTAATTTTTTCGAGTTTTTTTTTGTTTCAATCTGGTAAACGGTAGATGAGTTTTTGTTGGCTGACTAGAATTACTCATTTGAATACAACCTCTTTGGAAATCTAGCAAAGTATTATTACGAAATTACTCTCAAGGAAATGGGCTATTGTTGAAAAATGTCACTAAATTTTCCCAAATATTAATGGTCCTATAAACAAGATTTTTTTGAATTTGAATAAGTGCTTTATATACACCTTTATATTTTACTATTTATCCCTTTATGTTATGTTCGGTCGTTTGCAAAAGTCGCAATAGTTTTTTATATATTGAAAAAAATTTTCTTACACAGTTTACTACCAAATAATAATATTTGGGCTAATTTATGATCAACAGTGGTCCTACCGATATGATACTTGGAATTATTTAATACACCATCTGCAACTACATATTAATTCATGTTTTGCACACTCTCCTTTTCATATGCCAATATTAAATGAGACCTATATTTTGACTAAAGTTTTACTATATTGTTGAGTGGTCAAAGCAGAATCACTAAGAGATTCACTCCACCGCGACCGAACGTGGTAGAAATTGAAAATCGCCGCCGAGGACAAATGTTGTACATGGAACTAAATGATGGCATCACGTTATGTAAATGGGTTGATAGTGGATCTCCCTCTCTACAAGAAATCGGCCATATAATGAGAAGACGACCCCCATGCCAGCGCGAGCCATTCTCACAACTAAATGAATATAATACCCACTAATAAGACTCTAATTATACATTATTATAGGGAGAGGGGATCATCATATATTATAGCTAACACTATCATTACCCCACGGGTGGAGGGGGGGGGCTTCTTTTTGTAATATAATATGTTAATGGCTAGGTTGACGGCCAGCATTGTTCACTTTTGTAGGTCTCTACAGATCTTTAGCCACAGATAAGGCAACCTTACAAAATATTTTTCTCTTTTATATCTCTGGACTTGGGTTGATTTCTTTTGTTTTTATATCAGGATTTTAGTTTATTTTTATTTTTTAAGTCGAAGTGGCGCCAGTTAAAGGCCCCGGGAACGATATTTACTATGCAGCCTCAGCCTTCGGGTCACTGTACACTACTGAATAATTATAAAGCATATGAAATATGATATAAGCAGCAATACATTTACATTTTAGAGGAATTCTTTCATACTGGTTAGCAGCAGCATCGGCCGTCATGACATCTGAAGCCCGTTACTTTTACACTGAATTCAAGCAGTGATAGGAAGGCAGTTACTTTCATACCAGGTAAAAGTAGTGCGACCACCTTTTACTTTTATTCTGGATATCAGCGCTGATAGGAAGACAGTTACTTTCATACTGGACAACAACAGTGACACCACCTGTTACTTTTGTACAGGATATCAGCACTGATAGGACGGCAGTTACTCTCATACCAGGTAACAGTAGTGCGACCACCTGTTACTTTTATACTGGTTATCAGCAGTGATAGGAAGGCAGGTACTTTCATACCAGATAACAGCACTGCGACCACCTGTTACTTTTATACTGGATATGAACAGTGATAGGAAGGCAGTTGCTTTTATACTAGACCATAGCTTTATGATCGCCTGTTACTTTTGTACAGGATATCAGCACTGATAGGACGGCAGTTACTTTCACAGTAGATAACAGCAGTGCGGTCGCCTGTTACTTTTATACTGGATATCAGCAGGGATAGGAAGGCAGTTGCTTTCATACTAGTCCATAGCTTTATGATCGCCTGTTACATTTATACTGGATATCAGCAGAGATAGGACGGCAGTTACTTTCATACCAGGTAAAAGTAGTGCGACCACCTTTTACTTTTATTCTGGATATCAGCGCTGATAGGAAGACAGTTACTTTCATACCAGATAACAGCAATGCGACCACCTGTTACTTTTATACTGGATATGAACAGTGATAGGAAGGCAGTTGCTTTCATACACGAGACCACAGCTTTACGAGCGCCTGTTACTTTTATACTGGATATCATCATATCAGCAGATAGGACGGCAGTTGCTTTCATACTAGACCACAGCTTTACGAGCGCCTGTTACTTTCATACTGGATATCAGCAGAGATAGGACGGCAGTTGCTTTCATACTAGACCACAGCTTTACGAGCGCCTGTTACTTTCATACTGGATATCAGCAGAGATAGGACGGCAGTTGCTTTCATACTAGACCACAGCTTTACGAGCGCCTGCTACTTTTATACTGGATATCAGCAGAGATAGGACGGCAGTTGCTTTCATACTAGACCACAGCTTTACGAGCGCCTGCTACTTTTATACTGGATATGAACAGTGATAGGAAGGCAGTTGCTTTTATACTAGACCATAGCTTTATGATCGCCTGTTACATTTATACTCGATATCAGCGAGATAGGAAGACAGTCGTTTTCATACTTGACCACAGCTTTACGAGTGCCTATTACTTTTATACTGGATATCAACAGTTATAGGAAGGCAGTTGCTTTCACAGTAGATAACAGCAGTGCGACCGCCTGTTACTTTTATACTGGTGTCAGCAATGCGCCCCCCCCCCCTATAATTATTTCCCAGCAGAAATTTATGGTTAGATTACTGTCAGTGCTCTTATAAAATATTTATATGAAAATTTACCATCCTAATTGTTATTATATATTTGTTTACAAACATTTTTAAATCAATGTTTGTAAACAAATATATAATTTTCACTATTTACTACTACATCATGACAATAATCTCTAATTGTAGCAGATTTACCGTAAAGGAAATCAGCTGTTGTGGTTTTACTCGTGATGCGATTTTCGATGAAAAATTCCTCGTATCTTCATCAATACGATAGATGACGAGAATTTGGCGCGTTAAAAATTAAATATATTGTTACGTTTAAAAATAATAAACGTCGATTATTAGGGTTCTTTTGGATTGAAAAATTAAATACACACTTTAACGTTTTTATTACTAAGCAATTTATTTGAAGATCACTAATCACTTTACACACTTGGTAAACACTATTCTTCACTACTAATTACAATATGCACTATTAACATAACGTATTTATTCCACAGCATAATGATTCACCATCACTTGAATCACTGATGTTCGCTAAGCACTGCACTGAACTGATGTTCAACTAAAAAGTGCACTGTACTGAACGAAACTGACTGTTTGTTTACAATTCAGATGCTTTCCGTTCGGGTGGTTATTCAAATTGACTGAAAGATCTCAAATTACTGTTTGTATTTATTCACTTAATATCCGCGGTGGTGTTTAGTGATACCAGTATGAATTTATCTATTTTTAAAACTCCATGTGGGAAATCTGCTTAGTTTACTCCGCCCCCGCGTGACGGACTTTTATAAATTTATAACCAACCGTAAGTATAATTGTATTTATATTTATTTATTTTTTTAAATGTGTTGATATAAACTAGGCAGAAAGGCTCAAACAGTGTTTTAGCTGTTGGTAGAGCTGAGTGAGTATTAGTGAGGCCGTGGCACGGGGCAAACCTGTTGCGGCCGCCTATTAGGATTGGATATTGACAGTTTCCGGCCCACCTGGTCCACCATTGGCTCGCTTCTCTTATTGCATTCCACTTAGACTCTCTCTTAAAGACTGAATTTAGTTTCGCAATCACTGGCCAAAACTGGGCCTGCAGAGACAGAGCACGTGGCACACCTGTTGCCGCACTAGCACCTTGTAAATTCAATTAATGCTAACCTTTCTAGCTGGTAGCACGGCATTCTTCTAGCCGCCCGTTATATTTTCGTTTCATAATCTGTTATAAGTATGACACCAGTCCTACTTTAAGCCAGGGACGCTAAGGACTACTTCTTAATACACCTGACTTCATGGTTCACGATGATATAACTAGGGCGTAGATGAATTTGGCTTATAAATAGCCCACTGCTTCTACCAGATATCTATTTGTTCACTTCTTTTATTCCATTTCTCATATGTATTTTCCTAAACATTTCAAATTGTTCATGAGTCTTTTCCCAATTGCATATGCCTGGACGGCAGAGGCTCCATTTGGGGGAAAAAAAGGTCCTTCACGAAGGGCCTGCGTTCACTAAGCAGATTTCTGCAGACCATGTGCGTCATAAAGAGAACAATGTATTGTGCTTAGGCTTCAAATAAAGCGCTTCATAATATAACATGAGTAAGAGTGAGAGTTTTCCGAAGGCCGAAAACTAAATTTGGAAATAACTAGAAATAACTTCAATACATAGAAAACTTGTACATTACGAAATTTATAGAACATTACATTTGCAATAAGATTGACTCTATACAATTTTTCGATTCGACAAGTAATAGCGGAGATATCATTTTTCAAAATTCCCTCCTCTAAACCCCCCCCCTCACCCAGTCCGATTTCAGCCGTTAACGAACTTGACTTTGATTTTTACATCAAAAATTTAAATATCGAGTTCGGTTACGATTAAACAATAACTGCGAATGCTAGAGCGTTAGCACACACACACGCACGCATATATTTTATATATAATAAATAGTTTTTAAGGGACCTCATTCTCGCCATGTCCCGGGTAGGATTGATGGACATTTGAGTAAATTGTTTGAAAATCGCGTCATGAGTACAACGTTAATGATTTTCCTGAAGAGAAATCTGCTAAAACCTTTTGCTGCTTGGGAACTATAAAAACCATTAATATTATTTAGTACTACCTAGTTTTCAGTCTAACCTTTATCTCTACGTTTCTTAATTAGTTATTAATGACACACAACATCAGATAAGGTTTCTTAAAATAATTTTGTTTAAATAGCCTAACTTCTATTCAGTCTTCAAAATGTTTGCACCCAAGAAACCACGTGTCTTACAAGCGTCGCTTAGATCAATGCTCATAATGGATTTCATTTCTATTGTTGCTTCAGACTAAATTTAGTTTCGAAATCACTTTCTATTCTGACTGAAACAAGACAGCTGGTACGGAATTGACAGCATACGATGAAACCTTTTACTAAACAAACACCTTGTATTTTCATTTATTAGTTTCCTTTCTATACAGTACTATATCTCATCTTCCGATTTTTTTCATTATTGGAACTTAGTTTGTTTAAATTATGGCTAAAATTCAGAACATTGTTTTACATTCCTTACCAACGGATTCCTAATGTATTTCTTGGTTCAAGATATTATTGTCTTAATGGTTGTTAAATTAACTCTTTTGGTAAACAGCGGTAAGCTTTCGGTACAGTGTACTGGCGTACTACAATGGACTAATGTACTGTTCATAATTTAATCCTAAGGGAATGATTCTGAGAAAGGTTTTGTTGAAAAATAATACAATTGTCAAGCAGAAAAAGTTTAGAAACTGGGGAGATTGTGAAACACAAAGTACTCGTAACTTTAAATAAATTACATAACCCTAACAACTCTTTTATGAAATTAAATTGTCTGAAACGTGAGTACATGGAATTATTCTTAGATGGCGCTTAATCTGAGAAAAAGGGCGTCACGCAGGGACTGCGTAAAGGAAACAGATTTCCCACATGTGCCACGTATTGCTTTTACCTCAAAAATTTCAATGAAAACAATATTTGGTATTTATGCTTCAAATAATGTGCTTCATAATATGAAATCTTATTGTTAATATGACATGAGGAGGAGGAGGGGGGGGGGGTTACTGAAGCCCGAAAACTGTAAAATGCAAATATCTCAGTTAATAATCAAGATAGTGAAAAAACGTTACCTAACAGCATTTAAAGAACATTACATTTGCAATAAGATTGCTTCTATTTAATGTTTCGATCCGACGTATAATAACGGAGATATTAAGAATTTTCGAAACTCCTCCTTTCTAAACCCCACCCCCCTCCGACTTGTTGGATTTTGGCCGTTAACGAACTTGATCTTTCTTTTTACATAAAACGGTTAAATATTGAGTTTGGTAAGGATTACTCCAAAATTGCGCCCGCCGGTAACAGACACACACACATATATATACAATTTTGAACGCACCTCATTTTCATCATATACTAGGTAGGATCGATGGACATTTAAAGGAATTTTTCGAAAATCGCGCCATGAGTACAGCCTCAATAACTGATTTCTCTTAAGGGAAATCTGCTAAAACCAACCTGGAAAATCACACGCCAACTGCTTCAGCTTCTAGCCTTGCCCGAGCACGTGTGTGCTTATCACTTATGCCTCTATCCGATGCTTCTGCCGTATTCTCCATAAATCGTCACATAGCATCGTCATTCGTTGTCCAAGTCTCAATACAGACATTAATAAAAAAACTGAGCTCTACTCTTGCTCTGTCAATTACAATTACTGAAAGCATAAAGCCCGTCAGGTCGAGTCTCATTAAGACCAATTCAGACTATTATGATTCCCAGCTACTGTTAGCGCCGACGGTGAGGGTTAATATGAAGGGTTTTATCAGTAAACGCCGGTCCATGTTAACCACGAGTACCTCATTCATGGCCCCTGCACAGTACTGAAGTAAATTACTCACATAACCAGTACACAATCAAAAATCTTTCTCTTGTTACAATCACAGTACTATCGAAAATAAAAATCTGATCCTGGCACCATATCATTCTCTTGTTCACTAATTAAATTAAAGAAACAAAATGTTTGTTTACATTTCCGTTGAATGTGATGTATGATATCACCGTCCCAACCCATTAAATCAAACAATTTTAGAGAACATAATTTATAAATCGTTTCATGATAACCAAAAAAAAAAAATCCCATATAAATGTGTTAGCCGATTTCCCTTATGGGAAATCAGCTATTTATATGTCATACGTACGGAGAAATTTGCATTTTTTAAATTTAATTTCTAAACCTCTCTCCCATCCTTAGTCGATTTCGGTCAAATGGGTAGATGCATAACTAGGCGCTACAATTGAATTTCTAACTTTCTAAGGCTAGCCGTTTTGGAGTTATGCAATTTAAGTACATACGTAATGCCAGAAAAAGCCCTAAAACGTTCAGGTAACTTGAAAAACGATGAACGAAATTTTTCCGGCCTTTCTTACTCCATTTACTTCGTACAAAGAGGTAAAAAAATCACAATAATATAATGCCTAAGACTATATGTCATTACCTATATGTATACAAAATACTTATAGGCATGATCCAATCTCCTCCGTTTTTAAAAGATTGAATCTTAAAATAGTAAAAAACAGTATAGATCAAAAAATCCAATTTACGCCATCTTTTTGTTCTTAACAATAAATAAAGAATTAATTATAGTTAAAATAACTATAAATGAAAAAATGAACTATAAACAAATGTAGTGTATAAAACCACACCATAATGTGTGTAAAGTTAAGTGTACAAAACTAAGATTTTTTTTTAACGAAGGTATTAAGTCACTTATTCTTTTAATTTTTTGTATTCTGAATAATTGAGGAAAAAATGCGATAAATAAATGAAAACTTCTTCAGAGAATATTTATTTCTGCATACCGCTTACGAGCCTAGGATCTCATCTTCAGTGGAAAAACATACCTTGACTATGAATTGTTCATATATTTCTTCGTTTGAACTCTTTAAATTTGTTGGTTGTTCTTTTGAATTTCCTGATAAGTGTATAGTGAGTTTAACAGATTAGTTGTGTAACGATGGAATTAATGTACAGTGATGCCTATTTTAATTTTTGAAGAGCATGCGTTATTCCAAATCTACTAGGCCTAAATTAGTTCTGAGCTTCTGCTAAAAACCAAATGGAAAATTTCAGGTTGTAAGCTATTAGGACTGGAAAGTTTTTATCTTATTAAACCCGTCTGAGGGTCTCATTCACAGAAATTTAAATTTTGAAAATGAAGAGCACGAGTCAAACCCGATGTTGATCATATGTTAATCTGCTCTATTTTGCCTTCTCAAGATATATTACTCATTTTTCTCTCCTTCCTCATTCTGTATATTGAGCCCAACGACTAATTTTCCTGCACGAGGTTAGACTGTAATAGAACGCACGAGGATAACCGGTTGCTGACAGACTTAAGGTTGAATATTGATTGTTTCCGGTCCATCTGGCTCAACGGATTTTCCATTCCGATCTCGAGAATAAATTACAAGTTTTAACCTATTTTTGTTTTACTAACGACTAATCATGCTGTTTAAATTTCATATTGGGTTAGCAGAAATTGAAAATATTAACATAAAAATTGTTAATAGTAAACCTAGAGTGGTGAGTTCGATTCCCTTTTGGGCAAGTAGGAATTTATTTATTTTAGTGACGAACTCATTAAATAAAACCCTAAGTTGCTAGAAAAGGGTGGTAACCTGTAGATAAACCGTCCCAATTAGCCATAATAGCAAACAGTGGACGTTAATAAATAATAATAATAATAATGTTGGATGGGAAATACTTGCTGGATCTGAGTAAAGGCACAATAACGTGGCAAAAGTATACCATCAAGCTCTAGCAGAGAAATTCAGCATGGTAGACAGAAAGGTCGCTTATAATCGCTATATTCCTCAAAAAATATTGGAAAAAGATAATACAAAGATGTATTGGGACTAAGCAATGATAACTGACCATACTGTTCATCATAACAAACCGGATATTCCTATTATTGACAAGATCAATAAGACTGCTGATGTTGACATTGCAGTACCCAATGATGAGAATATTCGAAAATCCTATGCCGAAAAATTAAGAAAATATCAAGAATTGGCTATCGAGCTCAAAGAGGTATACTAACTGAAATCTGCCATAGTTACGCCTATTATAGTAAGTTCAAATGGACTCGTGCCAAAAACAACGGTAGCAGGCACCAAGAACTTGAATCTGCCAACAACAATTATAAGTGAAGCACAGCAAGGGGTACTTCTTGAAACTGTCAGTATTGTGCGAAAAATTTTTAAGTCCCCGTAACATGTCACAATCCCAAACTTCATAGCGGTTGGATTTTCCCCCGATATCGATTTTACTCCAATTTTCACTGGGTATAAACCTCCAGTAATAATAATACAAATGTTAAAGATAAAAAAAAGTAATTCATACCATTCATGTGATCGTTTTTTAATTAGAAAACTTATAATACTTTTCTGGAATCAATATGTATCTAATCATCGATTCTTTATAGTCAATTTTTGGCAAAATTTAATATTTAAGCTTCGCTAATGTAAAAATTCCCAGAATAAAAAATTATGAATCTGTAACTGTACGGTACTCAGTTTTTTTAATTGTGAAATGCAGCAACAATTTCAATATTTTTTATCAGTGTGTTTTTCGAGATATGATGCCTTAGATTATGCTTAAAAATTACGTTTTTCAAATATATTTTTATTCGCCGAGAAGTTCATGAACGGGTTGTAAATCATATTGGTAAGTTTGGAACTAAGGAAGTTCCTGTAAAGTAAGGATTTCACGAAAAATAAACGGTAACGCCACTTAATACTGTTTGTCAAAAGATTAAAAAAGTTTAAAATTTCTGCCATCTTTGTCATTGACTCATAAGGGAAAAGAGAATGAACTAAGAGAAACCAAAAAAGTCTGCCAAGAACTATGCATAAACTACAGATTTCCCTTGCTCAGGAACGATACACAGGTTATTCCTACCTTTTATTCCAAACACTATATTGCTCTATATGAACAAAACTTGCAATACAAAACATTACCCGGATAAGAGATGGTATGTGACACAATAGCTTATATTGAAAATCACTTGACTAGAAGGGAGGTCTTACTCTTGTCAGAAATTGAAAAAATACAAATAGCTCCAATATTTTGGGAGAAAAATGTACAGAACAATTAATTAAGGTAAATTACTAAAACAACATTGATTAATATGATTAATAGAGCCTATTCTTAGATGTTTACATAAGATGGAGCAACGACAGGGCTGTTCCTAGAACAAGGCTATATCATGTAGGCGTGTGTTTTATTTCCATTGTTACGAAGCAGTTTAGAGTGGCTTCCTCTTCAAATAATATCGGGGACTAGTTAGTATGTAAATTTAGATTGACCGATAAGAACTGTTTACACCTCGGGGATAGGCCGGCTTTACCAACACCCCTCTAACGCCTTTAATTTTAACACCTCAAAAATAAAATAAAAAATTTCCTGATTGGTTTATCTAGAATTATTTTTTATAAAATTCTAATATATACTATCAAATTTTAAGATCAGAATCTGATTTCAGACTTTAAAAAAATTCTTAATTAACTAAAAAGAAAAGTAAATGAAAGTTTAAGCAGATAGGTTTCTTCTTAGAATATTTGTTTTAATTTCTTAAATAAACGATATGATAAAGAAATTCCTTCAGAAACCATGCGAACCAAAACTATAGTCGAATCATTTAACTGCACAACGAGAAAATGAGCACAAGTAAGCACTTGAGCAATAATAACAATAACAAAAAGTAAAATATTCACTTTACTTACTTCACTTTTATACAGATCTTTTATTACATTTTAGCAGAGTTCCTTTAACAGAAATAAGCTCACAGCTAACAGAGGTTGTACTCATGACACGATTCTCGAAACTTCAAATATTCTTCGATCCTACCTAGTAGACAACGAAAATGAGGTCCATTCAAATTATATATATATATATATATATATATATATATATATATATATATATATATATTAGTTCGGTACCGCTCAAGCGGTCGCATTTTGGGTTTAATCATTACCAAACTCGATATTTAATAGTTTTATGTAAAAAAAAAGATTAAGTTCGTTAACGGCTGAAATCCTACCAGTGAGAGGGGGAGGATTTAGAGGGGAGAAACTTCGAAAATTCTTAATATCTCTTTTATTATGCGTCGGATCGAAAAACTGTGTGGAACCAATCTTATTTTTTCACCGCCTTGATTATTGACCAAGATATTTACATTTTATAGTTTTCGGCCCTTAGTAAACATCCTTCCTGCTCATGTTATATTATGAAGCACATAATTTGAAGCTTAAACATCAAATATTGTTCTCGTTTTGCTTTTACTTTTCGAGATAAATGCAAATAAGTGGCACACGTGGAAAATCTCCTCAGTTAAATGGCAAGGGGTGACCCTTACCATTTAACTATAAAGAGCATATTGGAATATTGGGTCTAGAATAAGAAAAATAAAATAAACTAATAATGATGATATGATGACATTTTTTGATCCAATACATTTGAACTGATACATATCTATAATTTTCAACTGGAATAATTTAAATTAAGAGCAGTATAACATTTTGTTTATATTATTTCACAGAAGCAGAATGAAGCCATGAGGTATTGATATCAGATTAATTACACTACTCGTCATAGATATTATAGTGGGTAGATTTGTTTGCATTTTACGTTTCCTATTGGTGATTATGTTATTCTATTATGTTATATTAAATTGTTTCCACTTTGGTAAAGTGCCTCTCTCTGCTCGCACTTATGAAATGGGTTTCCTAATGTCTGAAATTGAACGAGAGAGAGTTTACATAAGGCTTATGCAGGTATGAGATGTGATTTGTTACTTCCTGTTGTTGGGACTAACAACTATTACCATATAACGATTTACATATTAATTAATGCATGTTGACTCAGGATCTTTAGCACGTGTTCCTTCTCCGACCAGATTTAATGGTGGTAGTTCAGGACAAGGTACATCCATTGAGTCAATTATATGAGGTTAATAAATTACGTAAATAGTTTTTTTTAATATATAATTTTAAAACAAATTTGTCTTAAAACGTTATACTATTATAGAATGTTAATTAGTCAATAAACGTTTCACAAGTAATATTTTTAGTAAGAGTATGTATTAACTTATGTTTCATCGCTGTCCGACAATGTCTTATCCATTTTCCTTTCTTGAGTATCTTTGCAGAAACGGCGTGAATTTTCTCTACTTAATTCTACAATAAGTACATTTCATAAGTAAATTGCTTTATTTAAATTATAGCTTGGTAGGCAAATTTTGTTATCTAACAATTTAAATTTTGAGGGTTTATTTTATTGTTAAATTGTTTTTTTTTCATATGAATGAACTTAGTCCACGTAGTGACAGCCGACCCATTCGCCGAAGTGTGAGGACTATTAGGATTTTTTTCGTCAAAATTCTTGAAACAAAATAAGGCCCAAATTTCACTCGAAAATAATTTAAAAATTGAGTTAATATTTAAAATGAGAAGTCGTTGCATAGCTTAGGAAATGTTGAAGGTACAATACATTTTGTTTTACAGATAATTGAAGAAGAAACTTGAAACTGGTAGAGCACTCAAAACCATTTTGAGCGTTTTTGAAAATATGTCAAGCTACTTTTTAAACGGCACTCCTTGAATTTATGAGATCAGTTAGTTCAGATATTTCAAATCATATTTGACGAGTATACGGTCTGATTTCAAAGTTATCTCTCTTACTCTAATATTAGAAGTCGCGAAATAATATATCCTGTTTTTAATTCATCTATTTTTTAAACATAGATTGTTATAATCTTTTACTTCTTGATATTTCAAGAAAGGAACAGGGAAAAGAAAGGAAAAAGGATGTCGGAAATCATAAGTAAAAAGTGTAGGTGTTTTCTCATTCAGTATTGGTTTTCTAAAACTCAAGACCTCCATAAAAATATTAGTTGTATGCTATAGCACAATTTTAAAAAAATACGGGCTGAGTTATTCAGAGATTCAAGTTTTGGACTCATCGTAAATTCTCAATGTTATTGTGTTCTGTTTCAATTTGCAACGGATGTAACCTACATCTAAAATTGTGTTGGTAGCCCCAAATATTCGTCAAGCTTATAGAACTCATAAATAGATTGAGATATATGATATACTATTTTTTTCCTTGCCTACTTCATTAGCATGAAGATGAATTCTAGGCACAATCAGCAACTATAAATATTTATTTTTTTTTATTTCGCTTTTAAATATTCGTACTCGATTCATACTAATGAGTGCTAAATTTCGGAATATTTATTTAACAATAAAATGTTTTACGATCACTCTAGGTTTTAGTGGAAATGGATTTCATTCGTGAGCTCTAATCTCAGTAATGGCTCGTCCATTTTGGGGTCGGTAATTAAAACGAAAAGGCCTAGTTTCCATTAAGGTTTACGCACATGTGACCAATAACGTCACCCGACACAGACTGTCAATAAGCTTCTCTCTTCCAATGTGAACCAGATTGGCCAATCTGAGTTAAAGTAAATTAGCTGTAATGCGGGCAGTGCCCTTCCGTAGGTATAATATTTATTGGCCCCTGAGAGTGAGCAGGGAAATAAAAAAGGAGACAGTCTTTAAGTGTGTATATTTCCTCTCCTTTTCTTTTTTTTTAGTGTTTTATCGCGGATCAGTTTAAAATGACATAAAAAGGCCAAGAGGCATTCTAAACAGTTATGAGGTTGGATTGAGCGGAAACAGTCAATGTTGGAGTCTCCTATTAGCCAATTCAGTCTTGAGGCTGACATCACCAGGCCTTTGAACAAAACTGGCAACTAGCTAGCTCTACCTCCTCCTGTCTTACACCAATCTTCAAAACCAGAATGTTTCATGAGAGTCTAAGCCTATTCAAGTAATGAAGACCAATTAATATGTTTAAAAAATATCATTTTGTTGGCCATTTTTAGCCATGTTTGAAGAAAAGCTGATAAGAGTAGATAATAGATCTGTGACTGAGAAACTGTGTTAAAAATACCGCATAATTTGAAAATATACAAACCTGAAGCCTTGTTGGTAAACTTCAATCAAATAAAAACGTCAAGAACTATATGTACTGAATTTAATACTTATCGAAATTATATAAAATAATAATTCATAAATTGATTTATGACAGTCTGAAGAAAACTACATATGCATACTTATAATGGTAATTAAAAAAGAAAAGTAATTTGCAAATAAAAATTGACTTATTCAAATTATATTCATCTGAACACTAATTTAGTCTACAAAATATATTGAAAATAAAATTTTATATCATTAAATGAAATGATATGGGAAACAAGAATACTCATTTTTACTGAAATTATAATAAAAATAAATCGACTTAATACTTCATACGTAATAATACATATGTATACTCGTATAGATACTAAGTCTATATGTCTTAACCCGTTGTATTACAAAAATATCATTTTGTTGGCTATTGGCAGACATTTTTAGATTTTGTTTGAAGAAAGACTGATAAAAGTAGGTCTTTGACAGAGAAACTGTACTAAAATTACAGCTGAATTTTACAATATACAAACGCAAAGCGTTGTTAGAAAATTTGTATCAATTAAAGCCATCAAGAACTATAAGTACCGAATTTAATCCTGATTCAAATAATACTTCATAAATTTAACACTATCTGAACAGAATCACACATGCATACTTATAACGCTAATTAAATAAGAAAAGTAATTAGCAAATAAAAATTTGCATTTTCATATTATATTCATCTGAACACTAATTTAGTTTACAAAAAATATTAATAATATATTTGATATCATTAAATCAAATGAATGAGAATTAAAAATGCTCATTTATACTGAAATAATAATAATAATAAAAATAGTAATAATCAACTTAATACTTCAAACTTAATAATGCATATGTATATAGATACCACAAGTTGGACTAAAAAGGAAATCCAACATTGAAGTTCTAAATGAAGTATGTGAGAACAAAAGTCTTATCAAGGCAATGGAAAAAAGGAGAGCGAAACTCCTTGGACATAGCATAAGACACAACGACTTCATTACAAATATATTGAAGATAAAATTCTTTGGCTTAGGGGAAAAGGAAGGCCTAGAAAATCCTATTTTGAAGACATCACCCATCTTATGGATTTCGGTGAGTATTGTAATATGAAAAGAGCGGCTTCCAATAGAACACAATGGTTGTAACTACAAGGCGTAGACTTTAGATCATGATGATGTTATAGATACCAAATTTCAAAATGACCACGTTTTTGGCACTCCTTTATGTTTTGCGAAGATTCGAGGAATCATTGTGCAATTTTATCATGCTGAGGAACCACAATGGCTACTTTTACTTAAAAAAGTAAATAGCTAAAATAAGGATATGTGTTCATCCTTCTTTTAGCTATTTACCATGGTAGAAAACCAATCATATCAATACCTCATTATAACGCACGGGAATTTTCGAGGCAACGCCTCATCGTCAGTGCTCTTATAGCTAGCTGCTTCTTGATTATTGTTCATTGATAGATACTGTAATGCCATAGATCCTTAGTCCCAAAAGACCTGTTAAATCGGATCACTCACTAGACTCCGTTATATATTACTACAGTATGGACACTAGCGCCCACCGGTTGAGAACAGGTGAACCAAAATTCAAACGGTGTGAGTGTTGAACCATCTCTTATTTTGAACCTCACCCTATTGACATAAGTAATTGATGTATCCATTTAAGGCCTGATAAGACTCGGCATTATATATCTGAAGCTGAAATTGGAAATGAACATAATGTTCACGTGTTACTATGGGACGAACCTTTCCAATGCTGACTTGAATGATTCGAATGACTTTAAATTCTGCTTACGTTTATTTAATAAATGAAATTAACATTCCGCTTTGCATAGCATCCGTAATTGGCCACATTGGCTATAGTGGCCAGTGTGAATATGGTTTGAAGTAAGAAAGACATTACCAAATCTCCACCAGCACGTAGTTTGGGAAATTATTTTAAGTAAGGGTGATATTTTAATTGATTAGCCTTCCAGCATTCATAATGCTGAGGCTATCGCCATAACCAAGCTTATTCTCTTCAAAATAATATCATCATGAGTCGAGAAGTAGTTATAGTTAACAACCTCAAGGAGGAAAACATATTTACATAGTGATATGTGACATTACCTCATTCTGTCTGGAGACTAGTCTCCTTGTAAACCGGACTGCGTATATGTTGACCGCTGAAGTTTCTTATTAAGCGAAGCATGTTGAGTGCTCTATAAATGAAGTGAAAGTAAGAAGTTATTTTATTTTATCACCTTCCTGTATCTATACATGCAAAAAAAAACTACGAAGAATTGATTAAATTATAAGAATAGGTTCGAAAAAAAAAAAAAAGAAAAGAAGGAAACAACATCTTTGCATTTGTATTGTTATTCATTATTAGATACAGTCAATTGATAAAACATTAAAATAAACAAGGTATTGTCTGTACTTTCTCTTATAGAAGTGTAATATTTTAACCTTTACTAAAACCACGCTCATAATAAATTTTGCTAAGTGTTAGTTCTACATTAACTAAAAATTTACTTTGGCGTAAAAAAAAAGAAGGTTAATATAGTGTAATAAGTGAGAATATATATTTTAATACAGATGATTAGGTTAGCCGTGTGGGTTACGGCATTGAAACTCGGTAGAGTCGTGGGTTCAATTCCCACTAGTGCAATAGGAGTTAATTAGTGACGAACACATTAAATAAAATCCTTAGTCACTAGAAAAGAGCTATGCCTTGTAGATAACCCGTCCGGATTAGCAGTAGTTGCATAAAGTGGACGAAAATAAATAACTTCATAATAACTTATTTTAATTCAATATAAAATACTTCTTGTGCAATTCGAAAAACCATATACTCAATTTGGAATGCTTTATTATATTCACATCATTAATATATTCTTCTATTAATGTATTTATTCCCTCAATATACACACCTCGAATTTGATTTTAGTGGAAAAATATTAAGGACTTTACCTTTGTTGATGAATACTTAATATTTTTAAATAATTCTAAACTAAGAAATGTTCCAGACCAATACTGATATAAATAAAGAATGTTTGACCAATTTGTCACATGGATGGCCTCAATCATGGATAGAGACAACAATGATGAGTTCTCAGTTAGTATTCTGGCAGGTGGAATTGAATTATATTGCAGGTAGAGGGGAAAGTGGCCACACTTCCACGGTAAAAATTTCTGTAAGCGGCTGCAGCTCTTTCGATGCAACAGATCATCATCAGTACCATGGAACTGCGTGCCAATCGTTTCAATAAGTTGTTCCTGTTGAAGTGTGCACGTATTTCCCTCTTCCTGCAATATAATTCACTTCCATCTGCCAGAATACTAACTTAAAAACTTACTTCTAAAATCAATCCTTACAGCAGTTCTTTACCGCATGAAAGAAAGAAAATCAGTGAAATGCGGTTGGCCCACCGAAGTGTTCCCTTAACTGTGGTGAGAGGGTATATAGGGAAGGTCTGTGCAGTAAACCTATAGGGGTTCCGTTGCCCAGGACTACTAGACCGTTATGACAAGCCTCTTAACAGGGGAGGAATCAATCCTTCTGAAAATTAGGACAAGATTCTTCTTGTTGATTGCCACCCAATGCTGAGCGGGCACTGGGAGATCTACCAGGAAACCTTGAAACCGCAAAAAAAAAATACAATTGACTACATCATTTCCAGTCTCGAAATCGGAACCTCTTGTATCGAGGGCATAGTGTTTTTATACACTACAACAACGCCGCTATCGAAACTCGTATAGGTACCAAACCATAAAGATTGTGAAATGTTTCTGTATTCAAAAAGCAATGCTAATGGGTTCTATGTGTCCTAATTAAGAATTCAGCAGGTAGGGAGAGGTCAACGTTGCTATTTTTGAGCAGAAATTATGTTCATTATTGAATTTTATAGTTCGAGAGTGTACGACAAAGGAAAGCTCTTTAAAATATCCTTAGCACTGTTTAAAACAGCATCTGTTATGAATAATAATTTTGGAATTATTCATCGAAACAGATCGGACATGAGAGAGTCAGAGACAACACTAGGCGTATACTAATTGCTAACCAACAACAGTAAACTGTTAATTTTAAAACGTAGACCAAAACGGCCGATTATCCAATTTAGTCATTAGAGGCAATTTGAAGTTGGATTCCCATCTTCGGCCACTTAAAGCCCTTCAATTATTAAATTATGACAAATGGCTGGTCGAAGAATGTCCTATATTGTTCGTCGTATTTCCTCTCACCGTGTTGGTTTTTTTTTTTTTTTTTTCATTTCTATTGGCTCACAAATAAGAGTAGTGTCACTAGCAAGCCAAATGGTTCCAAGATTTTAGTAGAGACAGTCGTTGTCTATAACCAGGAAATAAAGGATATTGTTTCCTGTAAAAATTAACTGTATAACTCTGGTTTCGGCATTTTATGGAATCATCAGGCTTCAAGATGAGTGTTAACAGTATTAATTTCCGAGTACACTGAATGTATCGTAATATTAGTTTAACACCAGTAACAAAGATGCTAATACCTATACGCTCATTGTTACATCCTGTTCCGTTTGGATTATCGTTGAAGTTCAATCTGATCCATTATCATTCATTATGCCTACGTTGGATAAGCAACACTAATATTCGATCGTTAAATTTGCGCTTATTTGCCAAATGTAGCTTTAACACTGTTAAAAGGATCCTTAAGTAATCCGTGGAGTTGTTTATTTGGTCTAATCATGTATTCATACAAAGTTAACCCTAGAACTACCAAGGGGGGGGGGCTCCTTGAGCCCATAACTTTTTGTTTTTGTTCCCTATCACCCAATTTTAATGGGATATTTTTGATATTTTATGTATTCCTCAGAAAAACATCCTAGAATGAGGGAATAACATAAAATTAAATAAAAAAATTTCTATGTTGCGAAAAAAATTTTTTTTTGACGTATGGGCTCGAGGAGCCCCCCTTGGTAATGCAAGGGGTAGTTATACACTTAAGTACCAAGGGGGGGGGCTCCTCGACCCACTGATATTTAATACTACTTTTAACTAGTAATTCAAGTGTTATTAATTATATTGCTCAAATAATAATTACTTTGATGTAATTTTAACATACACAAACCTTCTCAAGTTTTTTTTTTCCCCCAATAAAAAATATATATATATTCTACCCATATATTTTTTTTTTTTTTTTTTATAAAAAATATATTACTGAGATGGTTATAATTATTGCTCCTGATAGGTACTTTTTTAGAAAAGAGAAGATTTTCTAGGTTGTTCCCAACTAGGGGAACAGTTAGTCCATGCTGCATCCTGGACACAACATGGAGAAGAAATAGTGCTGGCCGAAGAAAGTACTTTTTATTTGAACTATCTGAGAGTTTACTAGTAAATTGTGTGTTGCTGAAAGAAGTGAAAATCTTGAGGGCATTTCTAGATCTTCAGTGAAGGCCATGGAGCATGCTCTAGGGCGAGAACTGATTTATCCCCAATTGGAGGAACAAGGTTCATCAAGTGGAAGGCTAAGGTGTTACACTTGTGTTAGAGAAGCCAAATCAAAAAAAAGAAAAATACAACAATCTATCAAAATCTAAGCAGCGTTGCTTCAAATGTAAACGTTCAGTTACACTCGGAAGTAACAAACACTCGGAAAAAAAATTATTGTGCAAAAGCACCGATAATTGCAATTACGAATCTGATAATTAGATTTTCTTAAATTATTATTCTATTATAATGTTATAATAACTTAGATATAAATAACTTCTGATTCTAACAATGTTTAGATATGATCCTCTAGTAGAATAAAATTACATTTAATTTAAAGTCATCCTTTTTTCCCTATCCGAACTTTTTTTTTAATTTATTTTTATTTTTGTATTTTATTTTTTTTTTTTATTTTTTTTTTCACAGGTGTCATAAGAAACGTTCATTAAACATAATCCAATAGAAATAAAAATTTAAAAAAAATTATAGAACCAAAATAAAAGGTTTTTAAGTTGTGGGCTCGAGGAGCCCCCCCCCCCCTTCGTAATCCATGCGACCTGGGAGAGGTCGGTAATACTAGGGTTAATTTATTTAACACATACTAAACAACGAAGACGTTGTGCGTCTCAGAAAAGTACTCCTAAGGTTAAAACAAAACAATGATGTTATATTCTACTCACTCCTGCTATTGAAAATTAAAATTTATTAAATCTCCCAAGTAGAGTCTAAATGTCAAAGTGCACTAATATAGGTTCTTAGAAGTGTCATAACATACGATTACTGTTATTGAAACGTTTGACAAGAGTCGAAGATCGAAATCATCTATACTAACTCCTATGTGATCTAATCTCGACGAAACACCCGATTAATAAATTAATTATTAACTGTAGGATTGTCTAGTTATTAAGACAAGTGCCTTAACTCATTAGGCTAACCTAGAGTAGGTTAACCCTTAACTGGTGACGACTGGTCAAATTGACCCGAGCAAGAAATGTTTTGTCTTTGAGGATGAGACATTTTCAGAGAGAATGCTGTTATTCCCAGTACCTTTCCCCCTTCCTACACCCTCTCGCTTCTGTGTGCTCATGACCTTGTAATTGTTAACATCTTCTAGTTATCCATCTCCTGTGGTCATTCTGACCCAACCTCACCGTTTGTGAAACCCTTTTTTTGTACAACATATTTGAAATGGCTCGGAATATCAGTGATTCCCGTTGTCCTATGGAAACCCAGAGTTCCCTAGATTGAAATGTGCCCTAGAGAACCAATTCTTCCCAAGCTAAAGAGGAGGAGGAGGAGGAGAGACTTCCTGGAACCTTCCACACACTGATCAAAGACGTTCTCGGGTCTGGTGCACCACAAGAACCTCAGAAGCCAATTGAGACAACCAGTAGACTAACAAAAAGGAAAAGGTGCTACATTTATCTATTCAGCAGGGACCAGAAGATATCCAGCAGCTCCGGAAAGTGTAAAATGAGAGTAAGGAACAAGCTCTACCACACCTATTTGCAGAAAATGTCTAAACCTATAATTTAAACTATTTCTTATGAAATTAATGTTGTGTTATTAATTGAGAAATAAAACAGAATGATTTTAAAAGCACTTGTTTAATAAATAATATTATATGTTTATTATTGTAAAACATGAAAAAGACTACGGTTTTCATTTTCATAATTTTTTAATAAGAATACTAAAAGTAATCTTACCAATTTAAGAATTTTATCATATACTTAAGTCCTGGTTTAGTTATTATAAATATGGTTTTTCTTTTTAAAAAAAAATCTTTCAACGCCTTTTAACCCCTGGGTCATTCTGACCCGACGTCACTAGTTAAGTTTCTCTACATGCACGTCACCAGTAGTGGGTTAAAAGAGTGTTGTGTAAGTTAGAAGAGCACTAACTTCCATGTGATCAAAGCAGAGGTCTACTTGAGTAAGACGAAAAATAGGATAAATAAATTACTTAAGTTATTTATGTTTTATATTACGTTTCTTAATCTTCTATTATTAAATAACATTTTTTTTTTTTCATGAGCAATATCACTTACGTTGCAATACCTTTAAAGTAAAATAGAAAAATTAATATCACTGCATAAATAACACCGACCTTCTTCATAGATCTATCATTGATACGATAATCACCATGAAGATATAGCTCTGCAAAGGGGTGATACGTTCAACTACAAAGGGTGAGAATATATATATATGCCAACTAATGCAATTATTGCTAATTCGAACTTGCTGACTACAGTTTTCTACTCAGGGAGTTGAGAAAATTTTACTTAATGAGTTTGTTACTTAAAATCCCAATACCGACAAATGAATCGAGCCGACGACTCTTGAGTTTTCTCTTGTATTAAGACCTAAAACCTAACACGCTTGGCTAATATGAGCCCAACATAATTTAATAACATTTTTACATATGTTTGGAAGAGTCGACGTACTTGGGTGATGGTTATTATGTTATTTATTTATTTACGTCCAATTTATGGCACTTTGGCTAATCGGGACGGGTTATCTACAGGTTACCACCCTTTTCTAACCATATAAATTTCTACTGGCCAGGGCGGGAATCGAACCCGCCACTCTTGTTTAACCACATGAGATTAATTAATTAATTAAACCACCAACGCTTTAACTGACACGGACAACCTGAGCCCAACTTGGGTGATGGGTGCACTCTATTAACATAACAAAAATTTATAGCCAACTAAATATTATCAATTTTGAACTCACCAATTAGCCTACTCAACATATCCCGTCTCACATTTGTATGTATGTATATAAAAAAAAATGGAAATTTATGTAGTTTGTCGTGTGAACACTAATGTACAACGTTGCTTATAGTCGGTGCTGCCGCTGTGGCTAAGTGATGCGCACATTAAGATAATCCGTAACGTCCCAGGGCTACGTGCCCAATTATAATAAAACTCTTCAAGATGAGGGCTGGTAAAAAAACAAAGAGCCGACTATTTCCAGTGATTATGGCCGCACAGAGAGGAAACCATTAATTGAGTTGACTAGTAGCATGTCTCGTGGCGCCAAACTGTGAGCGGGAAGTCCCAATTCCGACAAGACACACTGTCTTATCACAAAGACACAATTCAACAAGACAAAGGCCTTTATAAGACAAAGAAAGTGTCATCACACGAAATTGATCTATGACACCATTTTAGGACATACAATGAAAAACCAGATAGTTTTCTGCTGTAAATTGGAATTTATTCAGTTAGGTAGCAATAATTTAGAACGACTATACAATCATTATGGTTAACCGTGTGTGTCCAGCAGGAAGTCAAGTATTTACATTGAAACAAAAAGTCTGCCATGTAGGCATTAAGATTGCGGTCAGGGGGTCTATTGTAGTTTATAATATTAACTCAGTTCTTATAACAAAAGAAAATACAAAAATCATTGAGTCAAATATATTTTCATTAATCAAATGACATTAATTCCTTGGAGGGACAATAGAAAATTAAACTCGGCCACGAAGGGCTGCATAAACGTTGCAGATTTCCCTCGTGCTGGTATAACTCACTTTGATCATATCTCACCACATATTCCCTATTTCTATGTAAAACAATGGATGAGTAGAAAGCTGCCGGGGAAGAGGGAGGGGGTGTTACTGATGTCTGAAAATAAGAAAGCACGAGTAACTCGATTAATACTTGAATTAAGAAAAAACTGTACACAACAATAATTGTAGAACATCAATAGTTTAGCAAGACCGGTTCTATAACATTTTACGGTCTCACTCATAATAAGCGTTTTTTTTTTTAATTCCCTCCCCTTCTAAACCCCCCACCATTCCATGTCAAATTTCAACCGATAACAAATATGATCTTTAGTGTAGACAAAAACAGTGAAATATCAAGTCTGGTATTTATTAAATAAACTTTTACGAGGCAAGAACATCAAATCTCAATTGATGACGTCAACACACAACAAATTTGCATACACCTCACATAAAATAGGCTTCTGTTTTCACAATATTTAGTATTTAAGCTTAGAACGATTTACTTCACGATATAACAGTTTATTGTTAATATGACATGAGTAGGAGTGGGGGTTTATTGAAAGCTGAAAACTAATAAATCCAAATAGCTCTTCGGTATTTTTCTTTGGTTTGCCTCTATGCAACCATGAGTAGAATTTTAAATGATGAGTCCACCATCACATAAATTTCACCGTTTGTTATTGTTTGTGAGGGCCATGAGAGTATAGCTCTTAAGCCTAGTACACACCAGTAGACCATGTTGCGCGATTTGTCTATAGGCCGTCTAGAGACGGTTTCGAGACACGGCCTATAGACTGTCTAGAGACACTGTTCATTGTCTCGTCTAGTGTCCACACTACGATGTAAATTTCTCAGTCTCATGTTCACAGTCCGCCATGGAGGACATTGTTTTTTGTGGAATGAGTTCCTGTTTAGTGGTAATTATAAGTGAAAGAACACGAAAACGTTAACGTTGATGGACGCGCGAAGTACTTTCAGAAGCCCCTAGATTTGGTAAAATTCAATTAACTAAATTAAGATTGAAAGACGCCATGGGTTTTCGGAATTTTACCCGGCTGACGCCTAACCACCCCCTGACGACTACTGATTTTGAAGACTTGCTTCTGACGGTTGGAAGAATAATAATGACGCAAGATACAAAGTATAGGGAAACCATCCCAGCTTCTCTTCGACTGGCAGTCACACTGCGTTTCCAAGCAAGTGGAGACTCATTCACGAGCCTCATGTACACCTTCAGAATGTCAAAGCAGGAAATATCAAAAATGGTACCAGAGGTCTGCGAAGAAATTATCTCATCATTAAAACAATACGTAAAGGTATGCATAAAACAATTATTACTGAAATTAAAACTCAATTTTTATTAACAAAATCAATAAAGTCCGTCACGCAGGGGCAAGTGAAGTTTTACAATAGAGAAATCTGCCCAATAACAAGTGTAGTAAGTAGTAAGGGATCACTAAACTTATACACGAGGGACGAATAGTTACGAAAACGGCCACCAGAGCTCTCTTCGGAAAGTACCAAACAGCTCAATCCTGCCGACCAATGCAGAATACAAATGCAAATATCTCGGTTAACATTCAAGATACAGAATAAATGTATAGAACAATATTTATAGTAAATTTAATTTGCAATAAGATTGATTCTATACAATTTTTCGATCCGACGCATAATAACAGGGATATTTCGAATTTTCCGAAAATCCCCCTCTAAACCCCCCTCCCACTGGTTCGATTTTAGCCATTAACGAACTTGATCTTCCTTTTTACATAAAACGATTAAATTCCGAGTTTGGTAACGATCAAACAAAAATTGCGACCGCTAGAGCGTTAACAGACAATATATATATATATATATATATATATATATATATATATATATATATATATATAATTTTGAACGGACCTTATTTTCGTCATCTCCTGGGTAGGATCGATGGACATTTGAAGAAATTTTTCGAAACTCGCGTCATGAGTACGACCTCAATAGCTGATTTCCCTTAAGGGAAATCTGCTAATAAAATTAAATGATAACTAAATCAACACAAAACATTTATAGATTTGTATAGTTATTAACAAAATCACGAATGCCAGTGCCAATTTCATCCCTTTACTCTAATTCCTCCTGAAGTTGAACATCTTCAGCTCCATCTGGAAAGATTTGAGCAAGCACTGACTTGGGAAAAGTGTGATGATGTAGAAGGTGCGTATGGGGTCTGAATGGACGGAATTTCAGCAGCAAGCAGACCCATGTCCAATCGAGATAACATATCATTAATGTATCGCTGAGCCAAAGAGACCTCCATTCTAGGCCTGTTACAATTCCTCATTTTATTTGCAACATATTCCCCTAAAACCGAATTCTAAAATTTGAATAAACAGCCGGAATTAGAACTCGGTAGCTGGGAAAAGAGTGAAGATGTCTCGTCTCTAGACGCTGAGTACGTCCACACTGTCAAAGTGTTGGACAATAAGTCTAACATTGCATTAAGTCTCCCATTCCAATCGGGAGACCTTAGCTCAGTGATTTTTGGTCTCGCAACAAGCCCGTAGACGGAGAACGGTCTATAGACCTGTCTACATAGGCAACCTGAGACACGTCTCAGAGACCAAAATCGCGCAACATGTCTACTAGTGTGGACTAGGCTTTAGGGTCTCAATGAAATTGGTATACACAGAATCGTGAGTTCGATTCCCACCTGGGTAATAGTAATTTATTTAGTGACGAACTCATTAAATAAAATCCCTAGCCCTCCCCCCGGTTATAAAAGGGTGGCAATCTGTAGACAGCTCGATTAGCCGTAGTTGTATGATGTGGAAGTAAGTAAATGAGGCATTTTTTTATTAATGTATCTTTATTGTCATTATTAGGAATAAATAATAATCTTGTGTAATGAATAACTTTAGATAAAGTTTTGTTCTGGGGCCTCACAAGTCGATAACTGAGAGTTTTACTATTATTTCCACCTTATATCAATGAACAAACTCTCTGTCGAATGAAATCATCCATTCATTACTGGGTGTTCCCAATCAGCCGTGATGTAGAATTATCAACGTGTCTATAAGAGTAGCCTGACTAACAGTAGCTGAAGATTGCGGGTGGCCGGGTCGAAACACGAAGGTCAGACCACTCAAGGGGTCAGCTCTGCAATTGTGTATAATTAGGATCTTTTTCTTTAGCATATGGCTTCTAATATTGGGGCACAATAACAGAACTTTTTCAACTAATACGCCGTTAACCAGTTCAACTCTGTAATTTTTTTTTTGTCTCCATGATCGGTAAGTAAGGAAATCTTTGCTGTGACATATGTTCGAAAGATTGATCAAAGCTTTGTTATCTTGCCTTAATTGTGTCAAGACTGTTTAACTGATTTCGAGTAAGTAATAGCGAGTTCACTGGCTGAGAGATTCATTGATATTTGCTCTTGAGTGTTCTGAGTCACGATCCCATTTTGAGTCAATTAAGGCTCTAAACGAAACTTCCTTTCAAATGTTTCTACTTCTGCTACAACGTCTTTCATCTCGTACTGGGTTCTTAATAGTGTTTCAGACTGTTTTGAAGTAACTAACACTTTTTTTTGAAGTGAAAACTTCTTTAGGCACGTTGTGCACCCCGTAAGGAAGCATTTGCGGGAGAGGAAAAAAGTATGAAATCGCGACACCGCCACCGCCACCGCTAGTACTAAGGTTTAGAAATAAAATCATATGGTATTTTATAACCTAATCATTTGATAGTTTATTTACAATTGAAGTGAAAACTTCTTTAGGCACGTTGTGCACCCCGTAAGGAAGCATTTGCGGGAGAGGAAAAAAGTATGAAATCGCGACACCGCCACCGCCACCGCTAGTACTCAACTCAAAGCTAAAGGAGCTTCTTTTCTTCATAACTCCTGAACCAAATTAGCTAGAGTTTTCGTTCGCATACCATTTTAAAGAGGACAAAACCAGCATCATTTCGTTCACAGATACTATATATCTACCATTTTTACTTTCATAGATATTTTAATCCGAAGTTTAAATAAATTCGAATATTTAAATAAATAAATTCGAATATTTAAATAAATTCCGATATTTAAATAAATTCGAATCAAAACTGTTTGTATCCTACTTTAGCTACCATATACCGATTGTATCAGTTTTAGAAATTGGTGATGATGCTGGCAGTGATGATGGTGCAAGAGTTGTTGAAATTATGGATAGAAATTGATTTTTCTGAGTGTACTTAACTTATTTTTGTAAAGCATTTGTAATAATTCTGAAATGTATTTTTTTTCTTTTATGTAAAATAACTGAAATAATTATGTATAGTATTTTATATTGATAAATAAAACAATTCGTGGTACATTATTTTTTTTTATCACTATTATTTTTGTCATTTCATTTTTTCATGTAAAATAGAACATAACTGTTACTTATTGATAAAAATAACTAAAAATATTTTTAAAATAAGACTTCGTAAAAACAATTTCTCAGCAATGCCAAAATTGAGCGATTAAAGCTAAAGGAGTTTTCACTTCTACCTGCAGTCCCCTGACTGCTTTTTTTTTTTTAAATCTTATTAACAAAGGGATGAGAAGACCGACGGGCTAACCATTGCTGAGGTATCTTATAATGAAGTTGTTTTTCATATATATTTTCACTACTGCGAATTAAAGTTATTTTAGTCCATTTCCTTGAACGCAAGTTTTTGAGGTTGGTGCTATTTTCTTAAAGTTTCTTAAAATATCGGGTCTCAGGTTAGCCTTGGAAGTTAAATCTCACATGGTAAACCTAGAGTGGCGAGTTCGATTCCTGCCTGGGAAAAGGAATTTATTTAGTGACGGAATTCACTAAATAAAATCCCTAGTCCCACCCTGGCTAAAAAAGGTGGTAGCCTGTAGAAACCCCGTCCCAATTAGCCTTAGTTTCAAAATGTGGTCGTTAATTAATAATTTAATTTAATTTATTAAAATATCTATCTTTTCCAATATTTATCCTATATCATTGATGCCTGCATCGAAGCAAAAAAGAGTGGATAACGGTAGAATGTAAAACCGCATATATATGCGTTACTATGTACCAGATAGAAAGATGTTATATAACTAAACGTGTTGACTAAATAATTTTCATAAATTATTGTTTACAGATGTTTTTTTTAATCGAATATCACAGGAATATTTGTTTGCTCAGTCTTCGGTCTACCACCTCTATTCTAGTGCAATTACCACTTTACGGCATTTTATGTCTACCCATAGAATGTCCACGAGAAATCTCAAGTCTGATTTACAATTTTTTTTTTTTAAGTAAGGGGAAATGATAGCATAGAATATGACATGTTCGATGTTCATTTTGAGTGTGATCCAAGCACTCAGACTGTGAGCAATTTATGCAGGCCTGGTGACGGACTTAGCGTATCTCTTCTGTAACTAACACACAGCAATAATAATAATAATAGTAAGAATATAGAGATTGATCAAAGCTTTGTCTCTTTTTTAAATCAGAGAACAGTTGGGTCGTCTGCACGTGTGCATCTTACCTACATTTATTGTTCATTTTGTCTTGAATGATAATTATAGTGCTTTAAGAGAATTTCCTTTTATATATTGAACAGATGTAAATAGTAGATGCACGTAGTTAAGTCGTTAAGCATGCACGTTTGCTGGATGAAGGCATTTCACGAGTAGCAGCATCGTTTTATGCACCCTTTTCCTTTGATGTATGAATACAGTACATAGATGAATGCCACCCTTGATTGATCTCGAACAAGGAATAAGAGGGTTACAAGTATGTGGAGTGGTTTCCCGTTGTCTTCAGCATCATACCATCGAGCAATAAAGGCAACATAAGAAAAACCAAAAAGGCATGAGTGGAGGAAATTCCACCAGGTGTTAGGAGGTGTTAGTCATCCCACTGTAGCCTATTGCTTGAATAAGCTGACGAAAGATAATCTATTAGCCAGTGTGAGTATACAGACTGCAATCTGCCCTCCAGTCTTGCCTCAATGCTATTTTGTGAAGAATTTTGACATGGAGGGATTTGCTTTGATGATGGAACTGCTAATTAGAAATAGGCACATTCATTTCACAGTTTAATATTACAATTCAGACCACACAAGACGAAACCACTTCTTCGCTATTTTACTAATTTAGTTTACACAAATAATCTATAATTGGAATTCGCTTCACAAATGAAACAGCCAACAAAAGCATCAGAGAAAACATTGGTTACTCAAGCCGGAAACGAGCACTAAAGGCATAGTTTAAATACTCTCGAGGGGGAGCTCGATGAATAAGAATGGAATTCAAGCGTGGAATTGACAAAACAAATCGTTAGCACTAGAATTAAGAGCAAGATGACAGTACGAAGACGATGACTCTCATGAGCGACAGAAGATGAATTGGCAGAAGGACACAAGTAGTCTCCGACTCGATCTGCATATGAAAAGGACTAACCGAGAGCCTGGGCCATATGGATCTTTCAAGCACCCATTTTCTCTCGGCTACACTACAAATATTTTATAAATGATGACGTCTTTGTTTCTACAGCTCTCGGCTCCTTGTAACTGATTTATTCTTAGTGTCTGGCACGTGCTTGCCAGCCCTCTTGCGCAATGCCGTCTGACAGACGCTCTAAATGCCATTGTGAAACAGCATGACAGAATAAAGTACGGCTTAGGTTTCCCGCAAGCCACAAGATGTAATACAAATTGACAAATTATTGAACATCGTTGGATTAACAGATTCGTTGGTCGCTGTAGATTAAATTAAGCTTACGTTTCCTACTCGGAATAATGGAACAATAGAATCGAAGCAAATATAAAAGTCTCTAAGCAGATTTCCCAGCTAGTATGACGCACTGATCTCATCTCACCTCATATTCTCTAGTTCTAAATATAAATCCAATGAGTAGAGGTCAAAAAAAGTAAGTAGGAATAACACAATTAATATTTGAGCGACAATAAAATGTACACAACAACAAGTGTAGAAAATGAATGGTTTAACAAGATTAGCTGTATAACATTTTTCGATTTTTTGAGTTTTCAAATTCCCTCCATCTAGTCCTATTTCTAGTCTGATTTCAGCTATTAACGAGCTTGATCTTCAGTGTTGAATGAAATGGTTAAATATCGAATATGACATAGACCATATAATCATATTGAAAAGCCAAGAGTGGAAAATCTAGATTGATGACGTCACCGCACAAGGTATTTTAGCTTGGGGTAAGACTTTTTAAAATATATTCTCTTATTGTTAAATTACCATTTCTAAAAGTGGGGGTTTCCTGAAGACTGAAATTATATAAATGAAAAAATTTCAGTCAACTTTTCAGATATAGAACAAGTGAAGGACAACATTTGCAACTAGGTTGGTAATATACAATTGTTTGATCGGACTAATAGCATCGGAGATATTTTGTATTTTCGATTTTAACTCCCTCTAATCCTCCTCACCCAGTACGATTTCGAACGAACTTATATATCGAGTTTGGTAACGATCAAACGAACATTGCGACCGCTAGAGTGGCAACAAACAAATATAAGTGCATATTTACATACATGTTTAATTTTGATCATGCCTCGTTTTCATCATCTCCTAAGTAGGATCAATGGACATTTGAGGAAATTGGTCGAAAATCGCATTATGAGTGCAATCAAGGGAAATATGATAAAAAGTCAGAATCATCGCAAAACCTAAAAGCTTCCAGGTAACCTCTAGTATTAAATATATCAGCATAAGAGAATTCAGTTATTGAGGATGTCTTCTTGATGTGAAGTAGAGAATTCTGTCGTCTAATGAAGAATACAAATCATCTTTGTTCCTTTGGTATTGGTTGCGGATGACTATTGAGTAATATCACATAAACTTACTTTTGAAAACCTGAAACGACTATTGTATCGTTTTAATCTGGAAATCCATTTGGATCGCAAGTATTTATTGATTTGAATAGATGTATGAAATTAGTAACTTTTGCTTTCTTTAAACTCCTACTCCTTCTGGCAAAGTTTGTGTCATTAAAGAATTTGATCTGTAGTTTTACGGTAAAGATCAAACAAAAACTTCGGCCACTGGAGCGTAGCACATACAAATTTATATTGGTACGCAAGTATCCTTTTTGGTAGTTTACATTTTGAATTATGGGGCAGACGTTAAGGTGCCATTACTAGCAGAAGTGCTTGTAAGTCCTTGAGACTGCCATTTTCCGTGGTGGTAGTAACGTCTTTTTTTTTTTTTTTTTTTTTTTTTTTTTTTATTAGGCAAAACAATTTTTTATTTTTAGTGTGGTGCAAATAAATGCTTTAGGAATACCCAAACGCTCATTATTTAAATTAGGAGACAGCTGGACGTGGCGACTGTGGACAAAATGTTCCTTTTATAAGGGTACTTTCTGACAATATTATTGTTATCACGAGGTTTTAAGATGGCGCTCCCCATGATCTTGGAGAGGAATCTGAGATTTGATATTCCAGTGGATTGTGGGGATATCTGATCAAAAACCCCTTCGATGGCTTTCCACATCCAGTACGACATGCATCTAAAATCACTTGGAATCGGAAATAGGTTCATGATGTAACAAATGATAAGGGATCGGATTCCGATGCTTTGCTGTAATTCCTATTAGAATACTTATATGCCAACCACGAAACTTCTTCTAAATGAATTCTGTAAAGTTATACTTCTATACATATGTCGAGTTATATATTCGAATTGGTATTATCATTTTTAAATTACTAGATTTAAAGCACATGTTCTTGTCTATTCACGTGTATGCCTGTCTCACACTCACACACAAAATACTAGAACACTCATGAACCCGTCACTCATCTTGTAGTGGTTAAGTAAAAAATATAAGCAATTCTGCTGTAAGTAATTTTCTCTTTAGTCCCACAGAACATTTCATGTAATAAACTAATTTTTATACTGACCCCAACTTAAAGTCCTCACCGAAGTATACAATAGTTATTTTATTTGATTAGGTGATTTACTATAATTATGCTGCCTACATTTTGAAATGTAGGTTACTATCTCTATACAATGTTTGTTTACCAATCCTTTCCAATGAGAAATTGGTACCTTCAGGAAACATACTTTCCATGACATGGAGGATACTTCCTGTGTTATTTTGTGTTCCCAATGAGATTCTCTCTTCTAGCTGGTGAAAACTGGTTGCAGTGATCTTTATCTGAGATGCGGTGATCCTTATTTGACACTAGCGTTGCGGGAGATGAAAATTATTCCTCCTTTTTACGGAGCCATCCAACCCCTCCTTTCCACTTGGACGTTGGAAACCAAACTGATGTAATGTAATGGCCGCTCAGATCAAGCGGGCCCTTTGTCCTGTAGGCCAGTGCTGCTGTTTCATCATCTGGCCACCGGCTACGTGATATGTGTGGTGTGTTAGTGATCCAAGTAAGCGCGGGATTTTAAACTCAAAGACGACTGAACATCCCCCTGCCCATGGCGCGATGAGCGGCATTATTGAGTAGGAAGATGACACAGTTTGACAATAGGACGTTGAAACGTCCCAGAGGTCGTGCGTACAAAGGCGACTCGAGACACCCCATCTGGACCCGGGTGCAAAGCGGTGACTCTGGTCAAGGGCCAGCGAAGCGGTGAGACATTTTCGGTCTTGATGAGGACAAGAGATCCAGTGGTGATGTCAGGAGCGGGGTCCAGTCAGCGAGAGCGTTGCTGCAGACTGTGAAGGTACTCTTGCTGCCAACGTTTCCAAAAAGATTAGTGAAGACGATCCACCAGTCGCCATCGTGAGAATCTGTTGAGCGGAATATCCATTTGATCCTTTGCAGGAAGAGCGTTGAGAGGGCGGTGAATTAGAAAATGTCCAGGGGTGAGTACGTCCAAATAATTGAGGTCAGCAGAGAGCGGGCAGGGGGGCGACTCTTGAGGATGGCCTCAATGCTGACCAGTAAGGTGCTAAACTTTTCAAGGGAGAGAACCTTGGCGGGAAACAGTGCGGGTGAAAATTTCTTCACCTAGAAGCTTCTCCTTTGAATATTTGGGTGCGGCGGAAGTGACAGGTTCTAATTCCCAAAATCTCTGTAGATCTTTATTTAGTTGCACATTTGAGACAGCGGAGAACGTTTTCACAAAAGATTGTGAGGCAGCTTCGATAAATTCCTCAGTCGGTGAGTCAAGTATGCATTGTACTGTAACTTAAGCAGGCATGTCTTCTGAATTGTAAGGCAGATTTTCCCTTTGAGTATTAGTGATCCAAGTAAGCTCGGGATTTTAAATTCAAAGATGACTGAACAATGTTTAAATAGAAATTATGTATACATGAAGGAAAATGCCAACAAGTAGGGATGATACGTAAGTTATAAATTAAAAATTTTATATAAATGCATTAACATGTAAATAGCAAATAGGTTAGTTTCATTTAATTACATTGTAATCTATACTAAAAGAATCACATATACAATGTAATCACAACACTTCAACAATTTTACACTTCCTGTTGGGCATAATAACCACGATTTCGATTGCCCAAACAAACATCCTACCTACCCAGTGAGAAGGTCACATCAAATTCAGTGAATTCCACTTGAAACTGAACAAGTAAACAATATTTTCTTCCAACATTATATGTATCAACAGATTTGAAGCAGCACTCTTGTGTCCACTTGATTTGAAAGGTATACCTTACCATCAGAAGTTAAATCCATCCTTAGACTAAACGTACATTAGGTTTGCAGGAAAACAGGACGCTCAAAAAATGTGGATACTTCGCAATAGCTAGCAATAATTACTAATAAAGGTGAATATTCTTCCAATCAGTAATATAGCCACGTATTTCGAAATACCTAAGTATGGTTGACGTCTCAGACTTTGAAGATACGTCAGATTTTGGGATCTTTGATCTCTTCAGAAAAGGTTCTTGTGGCTGTAATCAGAAATCAAGCCAGTGTGTAATGGGCCAGAAGCGGTCCATCTGCCGTACAGCAGACGAAATAAAAGTCACTCAGTAATGGTGCTTACTTTAATCTTTAATTTTATGTTTCGATCACAGCGCCATTTTATCGTCGATGCTCAGTCAGAGATCTACAATCCTGACCGGCTCATTTGAGGACAGGTCGACGCTAATTAAGCTATTTATACCGGTCCCGAAGAGTTTATAAAAAGTTTATAAAGAGTCATCTAATACTGGTCTCGAGGAGAAACAGAAGCTGATCCTTTGCCACCATTTATATTCCTATATTCGTTGTTTTATCCCGGGCTTCCAGTCTTCCCGCCCTTAATTAAACTTTTATACTTGTCCCGTCTCAACTACCTGTTTTTCTCAGAATTCTGATGCCTCTTCAAAGGAGACACAAAAAAAAAATAGATGGACAATCTTGGGAAGTCAATCGTGTTCATCAGTCACCAAATGACTATTTATTTAAGGAAATATCACGGTGGGGCTTGTATTAAAGAATAACAACTTCCTGAGCCGAGTCTGAACCATGTTCACAAGAATTAACTTATTCATGGAATGGATTTAGAAATGATAAAAAGAATGTGGTATGGGATCTTAATGATGATAAATTACATTAGTTACTTTTTTGGAGCTAGGTTTTTATTCAATCAAATGGTGAAATTATTCTTTATAAAAGAAACATAATCCTGGTGGGAGAACGTTTTTAACAAAAAGATGTTCTTCTAAATATTCTTATTAGTTAATTTATAATACATATACATATAAATAAATCACTTCTGGGAACTTTTTCTTTTCAAACAAAAACTTGTTGAATGGTGTATTTTGTTAGCACTATAGATAGGTCTATCTAAGGCTTAAGTCCTTATTGGACCTGGACACCTGCCAGACCATTCTATGCCATTCATTATCGTAAACCATTCGGCGAAATCGGCAGCAAAGGCGATTCTTGCGGTTCTTCTTCTTCCTCTTCTGGCAATGCATCCACAAACAAGGTGAATAGGTTCACCATGTGGCATTTGTTTTAACCGACTGCTTTAGATAAGATCACAATTATTGTTTATTTTTTTTAAAACACGTTTAGTAGTAAGTTTTGTGCAACAATGATGAAGAACTATTAGATACTAAGGATAGATACTACCCCCCCCCTATACTGTTAAAGCTTCCAGATACGTCGCCATTTTTGCGGCTCTTTTATAAATAATTGTAAGTTTGGGTGTAGGAAGTTTTGGTGTACCTTTGTTCTACTCATCATATTCATTCAGGAGGAATGTCTTAAGACACAAAATTATATGCAGTATATAAATTATTAAACATAGGAAAATTGAAATATGAAATAGTTTTACCTGTTTATGTGAGATATATGGAAGTGCAACTTTGTGACCATGCAAACAAAACATTGGCAAAGCTGAAAAAGTTTGGGATCTTTTTTACTTTACCCACACCAGTTACTATTTGAAGCAACAGTGATCATATGAAAATTATTTTATTTTCATATGACCACTGTTACTTATATTAAGTGAATATGAAAATTAAAAAGTCTAGTTGTTAGGTTGAAGTAATTCATTCAAACTTTTGCTAAGCTATATAAATTTTATGCAGGAAAGAGGTTACCTGCCTATTACATGGTTTTATTTTAAAAAAAACAAAAAAAAAACGTGTATGTTTATTTTGCAATAATGAATCTCATACAACTTAGTGTTCTTAAATCAGAAGAAATAACATATAGTGCTTTTCAGAGGTATGGATTATTGTATAAATCAAGGATTTGTAGATAAAAGGAACTTCACGGGGATTATATTTCATAAAGAATGAGGCCCAGTATTTAGATGGAGTCTAAGACGTTGCAGACAAGAAATCGGCCCTTACAAAGATAACATGATTCAGCAATTGTAAACTAACATTAAGAAAGAGTATTTTGTTGATTTATGCCTGGCCGAATGGCTATGCAACGACGAAATTTACATTTAAAACTTGTTAAATACATTATTTCAAACATATGCTCATTACTTTTATCAATTTAATGATAACGTAAATCACTGTTTTAGAAATAAGTAACTGTTTTGGGTAAAGTAAAAATGACCCAAAGTTTGATTTCACCTGAGCAAGGACACATAAAAAGGATATATCACATTAATTTTAAATTAAGTCCAATGAAAATCATCTTTAAAGTTCAGGTTATTGGTGAGTTTTATTATTTCTAGATAAATTGAGTTCATGTGTGGTGACAGCCTGCCGAAATAATATCCTAAATCCGAAATTGGTTTAAACACAGAGGTAGCATGCATATAATCTGCCCTTATTAGTAGCCCGCATAAAGAGTTTTAATTTTAAAAAACTGAATTAAAGGTAGGGTTTCTTTGGGAACTCTATTCTTTCGTGATGAAGCTTCTGAATACTTTGAGTAGAGAACTGCTTTGAATCGGGACAGTTGTTTAGTAAATGTAAGCACATCTGCTAAGTTCTTAATCTCTACTCTAATACTATGCCACCACCCCACCCCGACTAATGACATATACATATGATCTATATATTTATTGTAATAGAAGTCTTTTAGGGGAGGAGGGAATGGTTGTTACCTCGTCACCTAGGACATATTTTTATGATTGTACATGTTTTATAAAAGTAAAAGCAAGTAAAGAGTAAAACTGAAATTCAGAAACTAAAAGATGAAAGATACGGATATAAATCCGGTTCTCCTGTATTTTGTACATGAAAAAAATGTAAATTATGTATTAACGTCTACTTTTTGAAACTACGGCTAACTAGGACGGGTTATCTACAGGTTAACGCCCTTTTCTAGCCAGGGTAGAACTAAGGATCTTATTTAATGAATTCCGTCACTAAATAAATTCCTTTTCCTATGCGCGAATCGAATTCGCCACTCTAGGTTTACCATGTGAAATATAACTTGAATGGCTAACCTGAACACCGATATTTTAAGAAAGTTTAAGAAAATAGCACCAACTTCAAGAACTTGCGTTCAGGGAAATTGACTAAAATTAATTTAATTCGCAGTAGTGAAAATATATATGAAAAACCATTACCAATTACTATGTGAGAATAAAGGCAAAGCTTTAACTCACATGGCTAACCTGAAGCCCTCTGTACATGGGGCGAATTCAGTGAAAGTGCATTGTCAAAATAAATCATTGTGAATGATTTAAGGCCATTTCTGTCTCCCTAAGTAATGGGTGTTAGTTAATGGACGGGTGGCTTATAAAAGAGCTATCTGAAATTTCAGAACATTAGTCAGGATCGAGGGGGGAAAAAATCTTTCCGAGGCATTCCTTTCGAAAGATTAAGCGGTAGACGTCAAAGGAATATCCTTCTGTTCATGAGGTGTTAATGAGACCAAACCTCTAATAAAGGCCCGTGCTCAGAGTGTGTGAGAGATTAAAAAGGTGCCGAAATGCAGATGAGGGAGACAGGTGCGCGAGGCGGTAGTCTTGTAAAAACACGGGCGGCAGCTACAAAAGGCGGTAATTGAAGCAGGGCTACGAGTGTTATTGATAGGAGATATAGGAGGCACCTTGTCTGCCGTTGCCATTGTTGGCATCCTCGACCAGCTGACTGGGTAAACAGAGGCGGCTTCTCTTCGAACCGGATCGACACCCAGTTTGGATTGGAACCACCTTACGCCCATTTATGAATAGCTGCCCAAATGGAACTCTTGTTCGATATATGTTCTCAATGACTCTACGCCAATGGTATGAAACCGGTGGGCCTCTCAAATAATGTATTAATATCTTTAGATGTCAGTAAAGGACGTCAAATGTTGCTTTGAAATACCTAATTAAGTAAGCGCATCAAACTATCGATTTTTCCCTTATTTAAGATAAAGATTTTTTTTTTTTTTAAATTTAAATAAAGGTCTACCTACGCTTGACCATATTATTAATAATGATTTGCGAATGGGTGACATGTGACTTTAAATAAAGTCCGTCACGCAGGGGCTGCGTAAACAAAGCAGATTTCCCACGTGAATTTTTACAATAGAGGAATTTCACAAGAGTTGAGCAGTTAAAGAAGTGGCCGAACTAGCTTTTGGCGGGAAAGTCACCAGATTTGATAAACATGCAAATATCTCGGTTAATACTCAAGATAGAGAATAAATTTATATAACAATATTTATAGTAAATTTAATTTTCAATAAGATTGATTCTGTACGATTTTTCGATTCGATCCCCTCTAACCCCCCCCCTCCCGCTAGTCCGATATCAGCCGTTAACGAACGTAATCTTTCTTTTTACATAAAACGACTAAATATCGAGTTTGGTAACGATGAAACAAAAATTGTGGCAGCTAGAGCGGTAACAGACAAATATATATATATATACAGTTTTGAACGGACCTCATTTTCGTCATCTACTTGGTAGAATCGATGGACATTTGCAGAAAAATTTCGAAAATTCCCTCATGAGTACAATCTGAATAGCAGATTTCCCTTAAGGGAAATCTGCTAATTAAAAAGAACAAAAGACAGTTTCAGTTGAGGATTGTAGATCCATTCAGCTGTTCAGCGGTTCAGCTGTAACTAAAAATCCGTCACGACATAATCTCCATTTCTATGTTAAAAACAAATGACTAGTAAAAGGGTTATATTTAGTGGGGAGGGAGGTTTTGAAGACTGAAAACAAGAAAGTACTAATAACTCTCTTAATTCTTAAGTTAAAATAAAATGTATAGAACTACAATTTTAAAGTATCAATAGCTTAACTAGATTGGTTCTATAACTATATGCAATACAACTCATAATAACGGCAATATTTTGAATTTTCAAAATCCCCCTCTAATCCCCCATCCCACATTCCACCCCCAGTTTCAGTCATTAACTAATATGATCATTAGTGTGTAATGAAACAGTTAAATATTGAGTACGTCATAGGACGAAAATAAATAATTTCGATTCACGACCGCAAAATCTTAATTGATGACGTCAACGCAATAATTACTTTCATTTATCACACACACACACACACACACACACACACACACACACACGCACATATATGCCATCTACTATTTATTTTATTTATTTATTTGTTTCTATGGTGTCACGCAATTTGTAGCGATAGATCGCTACATCTACTAGGTAGGATGGACGGGCATTTGGAGGAATTTTTCAAAAGTTGCCACATGAGAACGGCCTTCAATAGCTGATTTCGTTAGAGACTACGTGTGAATTACCACCATCAAACCAATTTAAGAAATAAATTATAAAAAAGCTTTTGATATCCCAGGCAAAAGTCAGTAAATTCTCTCATGAGTCCTTACTCGTTTCATTGTTCAGGTTTGGAAAGACTAAAAAATAAAGGTCTAAAAATTCTATGTCACCATAATGGACATAATTAAATTCTTAGATAAATGTCCGCTTAACTAAAGTTGAGTCAATCGGGGTGGGGTCCACAGATCACACCCTCATTATTAGCAAGGTTGGGGGAAAAAGTCTTTTTCAATGAGTTCGTCGCTAAGTATATTCCATTTCCTCCGCGAAAATGAATTTCTTTACTCTGAACGCGCGCATGGATAATGTTAAGGTTTACGTCGATAAAATTCCACCCGAGAACCGGCGACCATGGCTACTACAAGATGTGATATTCGACTGTACCTGTGGAGTAATTGGTTGAAAAACAGCTAAGAGCCTGGTCCTTAGGAGTCTGAAGGCGTCAGGTTGAGAAATGAGCTGGCCTGTTCTTAACGACTCGGTACACCACCTCGATCCATCTCTCATAATAAATACACTCTATTAATATATTACGTCTATATTAGCGTTTATGTCTTCTCGCCGATGGATTTATTATTTCGATTTGTACGGTGAGTCTGCAAGTTCCTACTTGGGATCTCTTCTAACCTCAGATATATAGCCTGCGAATTTGTCATTAATGATGTACAATGTTTAGGAAGTTCTGGAAACAAAAACCACCTGTTTTGTTTTCGGTTCCGTTTTGACTTACGACTAATGCGAAACTGAAATGGTATATAGATATTTTTCCAAAACGAGACATACTCAATTGATGAGCCTTGACACTTTAACCATCGAAGAATTTGATTAAAATCACAGTTTCCGAGCGGTTCTTATTCCTTTGTCAAATGACTGCGGATTCCTCAATGAATCTGCATTCATTAAGGAAGAATGCCACAGGAAAGAATATCACCACAGCAGAATCCTAAGACGCCAGTTCCTTACTGTCTACTAGCTATTTCTGATTTTCTGGGTTACACTCCTATAGCGGAAACTTATACCTTCAGTGTTACCTCTTGCAACTAAAGTAAAAAAAAGTCTATCCCCATTTCCTGTAAGAAGAAATCAAATTTACCTTGTTCTATGCGATTCATTTTATAATAACACATGAGGAAATTGTGGGTTGTGGGCGAGTTTCTTCAGTACTTAGGAAAGGATATAAATAGACTGATTAAGTTTTTATGACGGTTTTGATGAGAAATGTACTTGTTCCAGACTGGCAACAAATGTGGAACGAAACCCAGAACAACAAACTAAAAACTATTAAAACCACCATCCGTCCATGGAAATATTCGACAAGAGACAACAGAATACATGAAGTCGTATTAGGAAGACTCCGAATAGGGCACACAAGATTTACGCATGGTTGTCTTATGACAAAAGATCAACCCCCGATTTGTGGCAAGTCTGATACAGACTTGACTATCTACCACATATTAATGGAATGCCATAAGTATATTTTCAATGATATAAAAGTGGCCATTGGAGATTGCCCCAAAGAGCTAGATTAATTGTTAAATTTTGTGAAAATTACGAGCTTATACAAAGAAATTTAGATTACAAGTTTTTTGAATCTTCTAAATTGAACAAGATTATATTGTTAAAATGGTTGTTAAAATGGGATTGTTAAAATATGGAAGAGGATACCATAAGCGGGAGTTATACAGGGTGTCTCAGAACGATCCAACTATTTCGAACAACATTTAAAAAAAATGCTATTTATAATTAGTTATTTATTGATACCAAAATTTCAAAGAGGGAAATTTTACTTTTTAAATATGACATTACTTAAATGACGCCTGTTTGTTTGACGACACTCTTCAAACCTTGTGCTGACGTTATTGGAGAGTTTTCCAAGATGGTGTTGAGTTCGGAAAAGTGATGTCCAATAAAGCACTTCATGGACATAGCGACCCAAACCGAAACTTTGGGGCTATGCAAGGGGCGTTGGTGTAGCAACGTTGGACTGTTCTCTGCCCAAAATCGGCAAACTTGGCTATTCAGATAACCGTTCACGTGAAAATGGGTCTCGTCGCTAAAGAAAATGTTGTCAAAATCATTTGGTCTCTCTAACATTATGTTTACATAATTTAACCGTCTCGTTCACTTGGAAAATAGCTGGACCGTTCTGAGCCACCCTGTAGATACTACAGGGCGATGATAACCTAGTAGTTTTTCGCCCTAAAACCTTACCATACAAATAAACTTTTTCCAGACTGATGGTTTCCACAGCTCAATCAAGTAATGGTTCCATGCGGGTAAATGTGGTGAAACGGGCAACATTCTGGAAAATGAAACATTGGATGAGAAAGAATGTGTAGTATAGCAGTATTATTAAATAAAGGGTATATATCTTGAGATGTGTAAAGAGCCTGGGCCTATATCCGGAGGTGGACCTAAAGAGTAAGGATGACAGATGGGTGGGATTCCCTGTTGTATGGTGCTCACTGTCGCTGTGTCCATTGTGCCACAACACTCATATCCATCTGGAGAGCCATCTACTCCACAATGTCCACATATCGTCCTGGGCCTCGATCCGATTGCGAAACGCATTGTGCCCCCTACGCACCTCGCAACATCAGGTGTCTCCCATTGAAAAATGTGCTTTTCCTACCTGAATGATCGCTTGAATCGCGGGGCCTTTCCATTCAAAAAGACGGCAGAGAGATTTTGTTGAATAAAGCCGTTGATATATGTGTCCTGAATGACCTATATCCTCCTTTAGGGCCTTCAATCAACACGAAAGACAGTTAGTTATAAGGGATATGTAATTATGTTGACGAAAATGTTTATACTTGATGAGGATAAGAGCCCATCTCCCGAGAAATTTTTATATCTGTCCGTCTGTAATTCAATATAGATCATAATACTCATCAGACCAATTTCATATTACGCATGTTGTATAACTCTAAGTAGTGCTTTAAACTAATTCATAATTAAGATGAACTTGATAAAAATGCAGATTCCTTCATACCTTGAACGCGAACACAGGCACAACATTTAAATTTCGGCACAAATTCCCTTTAAATAAATAGTAACGTATTACACTATAAAAGGGAATTTTGTTTTTTAAAAATTAATTACCCCTAAAAATCACGTTTTGTGTCATTTAGCAGATTTTCCTTAAGGGAAATCAGCTATTAAGGTCGTACTCATGACGCGATTTTCGAAAAATTTCTTCAAATGTCCATCGATCCTACCCAGGAGATGACGAATATATATATATATATATATATATATATATATATATATATATATATATATATATATTTGTCTGTTAACGCTCTAGCCGTCGGAAATTTTGTTTGATCATACCAAATTCGATATTTAAACGTTTTATGCAAAAAGACAGATCAAGTTCGTTAATGGCTGAAATCGGACCAGTGGGAGGGGGTTTTAGAGGGGGATTTTCGAAAATTTGAAATATTTCCGTTACCATACGTCGGATCAAAACATTGTATAGAACCAATCTTATTGTAAATTAAATTTACTATACATATTGTTCTATACATTTATTCTCTATCTTGAATACTAACCGAGATATTTGCATTTTTATTAATTGTGGGCCGATAACGGATGACTGAATTTCCCGCCAAAAGCTAGTTCGGCCATTTGCCGCAACTGTTCGGCTCTCGTATGGAGATTTCTCTATTGTATAACTTCACGTGGGAAATCTGCTTAGTTTACGCAGCCCCTGCGTGACGGACTTTTTTTAAAACGTCTCGTAAAAAAAATTTTTTTTGTCACTAAGAAGTTACTGTGAATCATTACTGTTATAATGAAAGTAGGATTATAAGCATATTATAAATATGCATATAGCATCATTATAAATTAGTGGTGTGACCAGTTAGTTTCCTGCGAAAGCAACAGGTGTGCCTATTGGTAGAAAGATTTTCCTTACATTATTCCAAACTAATTCAGATAGAATGTTTGATTTTTGGAATATAACGTATATCAGTGTTCCAAAACCTAATATGTCATTTAATTTTAAAACTATGTAGTGGTGATCCATGATATTTTAATATATTTCACTATGTGCCCGAGAGTCAAATGATTAAAAGCACTATATACTCCCACTTCACTTTGGAAATGATTCGTTCTACAAGTTTCGAGTTTTAGAAGATTTCCCTTAAGGGAATCAGCTATTGAGGTCGACTCCTCGATAAATTTCCTCAAATGCCCATCGATTTTACGCAGATGGCGAAAATGAGGTCCGTTCAAAACCGTGTATATATATACCTATACGTTATATATCTCGCATATTTAGGAAAACGCTCAAGCAGTCGCAATTTTTGTATGATCGTTACCAAATTCATTATTTAAACGTTTTCTGTAAAACTACAGATCAAGTTCGTTAATGGCGTTATCATGCATTCTATGAAAAGTTGCGTAGAACAACCTTATTTTTACTTTAGTGTTATATAAATGTTGTTATATAAGTGTTTCATTACTAACCGAGTATTTGCATTTTTTTTAGTCTTCGGAGTTCAATAAACCCCAACTCCTACTCATTTTATATTAACAATAAGCTATTACATTATGAAGCACATTATTCGAATACGCTTCAAGCGCGACGGGCATTTCTGTAAATTAGACTGAAAACCCAGGATAGCACATGGCCGCGGAGGACTTCCTCTATGTTGTCCACATTAGAATCAATATCGTCTTATTCATACGATTAGCTGCACAAAGTGATTAAAGCAATTTCTTTACGAAGTAGTATTATCGAAAAACGTTTATTTTCAGTATATTTAATTAAATGGTCTCACTTGGTCTATTGACGAACTTATAACTTCACGGGTGATATATCAAAAATAAGTCGTAATAGGATTAAGATGTTTTAAGAGATTCATACAATACTTAAATCAGCATTTTGGGTAGAAAGTAATTGAAAAAAAGCACTATAGTTTCCTGAGTTCTAACAATAATAGGAATGGATGTTGTAATGTAGCTGTGTATTATGCGGCCGGAGAGATGTGACCATATGTTCCAAGGTGTTCATGGTCATTGGTCTAATGCTCGTATTCATGAGATGGTTGCTCTAAACGCAGCAGCCTGTAATGAGCCCCAGACAATATATTCTAACCTCAACACTCATGTCTCACACTTTATGCTCCTTAACCGTCTCTAATTATGACCCTATCTCGTAGGTGACGTCCGCTTCGAATAAATCCTCTACTAGAAAATTGTTGCATCAGCTGGTCATTGCAAGTGGTCTATTGCTGATCTGGAAATAAATCTGTGCTATTAGGTAATAAAGTACAACTTCAATTAAAGGTTTAAATGATTTCGATAACAGATGACTTCTCTAAACCAATATTTCTACGCGAACGTGGGAAGACGTTCAGGAAGCAACATTATTCATTTTACTCACTTTATGGCTCTACCGGTTTCTCGACATGGTACCTCATCAGGAGATTTATCTCAGCTTCACTATTGTAACATAATCGCTAGAAAAAAAAAATTTAAAAGCTTATATGCAACCCATAACGTAAATCGATTAAAGAAAACGACAAACAATTGCGATTTCAAACGATAGAGAAACAGTTAAAACTCACGTCATGAATAAAATAAGTTTCATGCGTTGTATTTTATCGATATTCTTTAGGGTAGTCAGCTATTGAAGTTTTTTTATCATTTCTTCAAAATGTACATCGATCATACCCAGAAAATAACGAAAATGAGGTCTTTTCAAAATTATATGCACAGATCCATTGGTTACAACTTTCGAGTGGTCGTTTCCAAACCCGGTATTTAAGCGTTTTATTCATAACTAAAGATCAAGGTCGGAGGGTTCAGAGTGGGAGGAAATTAAAAAAAAATTAAATATGTCCGTTTGAGACGCAATCGTCTCACAAATTTAATTTTCTATGAATGTTGTCTTAAAAATATTTTACTCAAATATTAGGTGATATTTCGAACCCTGTTTACAAAGGCTTCTTACTTCGGCAGAAATTAGAACGTATGGAAATTTAGACCACCTGCGCGTCATATTTCAGCACGTGGGAGATTCATGCAAGTTACTCAGTCCTGCGTGATTGAAGTTTTTTTGCTTTAACCCTTTCTACCTAATTTCAATTACTTACCAGTCTCTTTCTACAGCCTGCATTGCTAGTACTTGTGAGTTTGAATTACAACTATTTATTTACTTCTTCAGTTGTGTGCAGGATACCATCAATACAGATACATATCCTCATTTATGAGTGTATCACTTATGATAGATTCTCCTAAGGATCAACCAGGTGTTAGATTATTTCATTTCTTCCATTTTATTATGCCACAAAAAGTTACTGGGATGTTTTCGTGTACTTGTCATGTTAAAAATTATTGTCATGTCAACATTTTTATTGGCCAATACTTTATTATGATATAAGGTAACTCCTATATGAATAAGAAAACACCATTCCAATTTAATTTTGTCAGAATGTCATGAGCTCGGCTGACCTTATTTCCAACAAAACAATTTAAACTTCAATTGTTATCTAATTGGTAGTGTTGTGTTTCATTGCTTTTTTAACAACCACACAGATTTTTTCTTGGTACTTGAGCCAAAAGGAATCCCTGAACATCAGTAATTCTTTAGTACAGAGCTCAAACAAATTGAAAAGTTAAATAATGGTATTGTTAATCATATAATGTTCTATAAATATGGTTGTATTTAGTTTTCTTTAAAAGAAAAATTAAAGGAGTTTATTTATTATTTAGATTCGACCCTTCTTTGAATCCCCACAAATATTTGTGTCCTCTAGATTGATTCGTACTGAAAAAAATACGATTGTGTGTAAAATAAATGAACATTATTATTAATGGAACAGAATAAATATTGTGGATCATATTTACTACAAAATTTGAAACACTAAGAACATTTTTAAAAAAAAGTATTTGAATACCAATCCAAATCTTTGAAACCACTCATATTATTTTCAGTAATCTGTAAAAGAGAAAGTAGAATGAACAAGATGGAAAGGTACAAATCAAACATGCTTCACCTAGATCCCTCAGTTTGGCCCCGAGAAGTTAGTTCAAACATGCTGTGTCAGGAAGGTGTGGCTTGTTAAAAAGAAAATACTTGACGTTTCGTTCCAAGACATCATGTTCCTTGTATAGAATTTACTATAGACAATGACTATTCCATTTTTGTATCGTTACTTTCCATGAGCATAAACCAACGAATTAATCTGTTAAGCAAAGCCAAACCATTGTTCGTATTACTTGTTGATTAACTCTGATATTCATACATCTTAATACTGTGGCGAATAATAATTTTATATTTATTGAAGTCAACAACAGTGATTTATGGATCTTGTTTAAGATAAAAAAAGAATGGACAAAATATATGTCCTAAAACTCACCTCAATTGTTTCAAAAATGTTTATTTATAGGCATGTTCTCCTGTCAGTAGGTTTGGTCTAGCTTATCTATGAAATTTTTAAAGCTCTCAAGAAATTGAAACCGGAAATAGTTCAGATATCAGCAAGACACTTAACTGTTTCGAAGATGCATGAAGTAAATCGGTTCTTGGTCGGTCATTTGCCATTAGTAATTTAAGCTTTGTAAAAATCAAAATCTGTCCCAAAATTGGCAAAAATATTGGCTTCTTAAGACCATTTTTCAAAAGGTACATGGTTGACATGCTACAAGGTGCTAAAATACTACTAAGATTTTCTGAAGTAATCCTGCGCTGTTCGCAGGTAGAAACCTCCAACTGCATAGCCTATCCTCTGCAAAATCTCTTTCAAATCATCCAGTCATTCCTGTTTGAGCTTGCCCCTCTTCCTCGATACACCCTTTTATTGATGCCTCGACCTTATAGGTATCAACTAAAGATGTTAACAAGTTTGCCGAACTATTCAATTATGTCCGCTTATTTGTCTTTCGTCGTAGTTCTGTCACTGTTCTAAATACCTTTCACAAAAACCACTTCTCTCCTTATTTTCAGACCATGAAAATAATCCGATTTTCTTTGGTGAAAATCTTCCACAATCCCAACTACTTCTACCAGTGTAGCTCGTATGCCGTGGGTTCCTCTGGACCTACAAATTTTTTGTCTCAACCATTTTTCCATAGTATCCAGAATGATCTGTTAAGTCAGTAAATTACAGTGCTTATTTTTTTTATTTTTTTAAATAATGGCGCACGTACTGTTTTGGAAATATAAGCCAGCATTCTAGTGGTTCAGGTGGAAATCTTCACAACAGAGGTATGACACTGTCTTAGGATTAGGAATTCCTAAAATAAGAGAAGTTCATTCTCTAATAATTTTAATTCTCTATATTTCCATATCAAATGACTCTCAGGGTCCCTAATTATCAAATTCCCGAATATGCAGTAATTCTGTTCAAACTCAACATCTTTCTTATTCATAAATACTGAAAACCATTTATAGAGAGCCCAGAGGCCGTGCCTCCCACGGGGATGGCGACATCTGTTAGTTCATAAAGCTCTTGAAGGTTAGCCATTTAACTCACACGTATTGTGATTGCGCAGTCTGGTTCCGGCTGAATGGGAGTCTATCAGACGAAAGATATATGTTTGAGAATAAGATGGGTAGCGGAGGGCAAGGACTCAAAGAGCTGAAACTGATTACTGCTGATTGCACGATCAGGAGTCGCCCGAGTTGATTGCAGGATCAAGAGACCTGAGAGTTAAGCTTTGAGTTATGATTATCATTTCTACCCCGAGGTGAATAGAGCCGCTCCTTGTTTCCAATCAGCTCCTTTTTCCTATCTTTGTACTGTTACTTCAGCTGCAAGAGGTTAATGTGGAACATCTGTGTTTTATGGACAAAAATAAATGTGGCTAGACCCCTTAATGTTATCTGCCTTATGAGGTTAAGGTTTATTCCACCGGCTAATGTAACATCAGTTTACGGCCCATTATGACCAAGAAGAAATTCTATATTCTATGGTATACCCGGTCCTTGAGCATCCATTCATTTGTCTACCTTTTCCTCTGATACACTTACTTTCAGCAGATTTCCCAATCTAAACCAGGGGAATCAGCTATTGAGGTCGTGCTCATGACCCGATTTTCGAAATTTTTCTACATATGACCATCGATCCTACCTAGGAGATGACGAAAATGACGTCCATTCAAAACTGTGTATATATATATATATATATATATATATATATATATATATATAATATATATGTTTATTACCACTCTAGCCGTCGCAATTATTGTTTAATCGTTACCAAAATCGATATTGAGTCGTTTTATGTAAAAAAGAAATATCAAGTCGTTAACGGCTGAAATCGGACCAGGGGAAGGGGGGGGGATAGACACGGGGAATTTTTAAAATTTGAAATATTTCCGTTATTATACGTCGGATCGAAAAAATGTATAGTGTCAATCTTATAACAAATTAAATGTACTATAAATATTGTTATACACATTTATTCTCTATCTAGAATATTAACCAAGAGTTCGCATTTTTCAGTTTTCAGCCTTCAGCAAACCCCCACTTCTACTCATGTTACATAAACAATACTCGGTTATGTAATTAACCACATCATTCGCAGCTTAAATACAAAATTTATTTATTTATTCATTATGTGGAGCTCCGCAACTATGGCGACTTGCCCTTCTTAAACGTGGGGGAAAAACAAAACAAAAACAAGTAAACAAAATAACAAAACATGTAACACGAAATAACAACAGAACATAGAATAATAACAAATAATAACAGAACATGGAACACAAAATAATATAAAGAACAAAACTAAAGGAACAGAACACAAAAGAAACAAGAAACACGAACATTACATAGAACTAAAAACAGGTGGGAAATAAATAGGTAAAAAGTAAACTTGGTGACTTTGAAACTATTCATAAAAAAAAAGCATCATTCAAATTTAAATATGTCTCACACACACACACACACACACACACACACACACACACACACACACACACACACACACACACACACACACACACACACATTAAACAAATGTAAAATATGGAATTAAATATTCTGAAACTGCCCAATTGTTTTTAAATATGTCAGAATTGTGTTAATATGTGGGCTACCCTCAGTCAGTAGTTCGTTCAAGTCATGTGGTATGTTTAAGTAAGCTCGTAATCTGCATTCTGTTAGTAAGTGTTTTATAGTTAGTCCAGTGTTGCAATGAGTACACGTAGGCTTGTCTTTTCTGTTCATTATGTAAGAATGTGTCAGGTATGTATGTCCAATACGTAGTCTGGTGAGGACGACTTGGTCTCTTCTTGAATCTACGTATTGTCTCTTTGACCATCCTGTAACATTGCGTTTTATTTCTAATAGTTTGTTGTCAGTACGTAACCAGTGTTTTTGCCAGTCTTGGAGTATTTTTGTTTGTACAATCTTGTTGAGGTCTGTTGGTGTTAGTGTAGATATGTCAGTAGTAGTCATTTTTGTTGCTAGTTTTGCATGTTTGTCGATATCAGTCATTTGTTTAATGTCCATGTGTCCGGGTAACCACAACATTTTAAAATTGCAAGTGTTTAGAGCGTGTATTAGTTCTAGTATTTTTGTAATTAGTGGGTGATTAGAGTAGATGTTTCCCTTGGAAAGTAAAAAACTTAAAGAGACTGTGCATAAAATTACTTGGTGTGATTTGTTTTCTAATTTTGAAAGTGCTAGTATGATGGCCTGTAGTTCTGCAGTATAAGTACTTGATTCGTCGTGTAGTTTAACTTTGTAAGTTTTGTTTTGACGTCCCGTGTTCTGTCTTAGATCCGTCTGTGAAAATGAATAAACTGTTAGGGTTTTTTGAAGTTATAGCCTTGAAAGATGTCTGATAAAATTTTGAAGAAAGAGGGTTTGATTTTTGATATTGTGTTAGCTTCAAATCAGTTTGATAGTTCTTTACTCTCCAATGGGGGAGTGTAAGTGTAGTGTTATGGTACATTGGTGTTTGATAAAATTGATGAATGTTGTTATTTTGAAGGAGGCGGATTAAAAGCGGTTTCTGTTTGGGGCAGGTTTGAGAATATTTAATTAAAAAAATGTTATTTAAAAATGCATTTACACATGGTTTGTATAATGCCTTTGACTGGGGTAAAAATTTAAAACTCAGTATTTGCCTTCTATACTCCAGGGGAGGTTCCTCAGCTTCAACACATAAGCTGTCAGTGGGACTTGATCTGAAAGCCCCTGTAGCGATTCTGAGTCCTGTGTAGTGAATCGTGTCAAGAAGTTTTAGTGTACTGCAGCTGGCAGAAGAATAAGCAATACAACCATAATCCAGCAATGACCTGGTATAGGCACGATAGAATGTAAGCATTAAAAATCTGTCAGCTCCCCACTGCGTATTGCTAAGCATCCTTAGCAAATTCAAGGATTTGTTGCATTTGTTAAGGAGACTTTTTAAATGGGGTAACCATGTTAATTTTTTGTCTAGTGTGAGTCCTAAAAATTGTAAAGTGTTTGTGTCTTTTATGGTAGTGTTATGGATATGTAAATGTGGTGGAGTGATTGCTCTTTTTTTGGTGAAGATAATGTATTTCGTTTTCTCTTCTGAGAATTTAAAGCCAGTATTTAAACACCACTGCTCTAACAAATTAATAGTTAACTGTATATGGTGTTTTGCATTATCAATATTGGAGAATGTGTGGTAAATTAGCAAATCATCAGCATACAGGCAGTAAGATACTTCTTTGGGTATACATGCAATGACTGAGTTTACAGCTATATTGAACAAAGTTGTGCTCAGTACACCTCCTTGAGGCACTCCATTCTCCTGAGAGAATATCCCCCCCAAGCTGTACCAATCCTCACCCTGAAAGTTCGCTGAGAAAGGTAATTTTTAAGAAATAAAATAACTTTTCCTTGAACTTCCCATTTAATTAGCTGTGATATCCTCCATACTCTGTCATATGCCTTCTCGAGATCAAAAGACACGGCTAAGACACTTTTTTTCATCAAGAAAGCATTTAAAATGTCGCTTTCAATTCTTGCTATGTGATGCATAGTAGAATGTGCCGGTCTAAATCCACATTGATAGGGAGCTAGGAGGTTATGAGTTTCAAGGAACCATAATAGCCTTTTATTCAAAATTTTCTCAACAATCTTGCAGGTACAGCTGGTCAAAGAGATCGGGCGATAGCTAGAAGCTTGTTTTTTATCTTTGCCAGGCTTTAATATTGGAATGACTATTGCTTCATTCCATGAATGAGGATAGGTACCACTTTCATACATCTTGTAAAGAAGGTCAAGAAAGACAGTAAGGCCATTTTCAGGTAGATTTTGAAGCATGTCATAAGTGATATTGTCTAGTCCTGGTGAAGTCTTGCGTTTATTGCTTAAAGAATATTTAAGTTCGTCTAAAGTAAATGGGTCATTTAATGGATGTTCATGATTGTCAATTACTTGTATGTTTGTCTGTTCAGTGAGGGTTTTGTGTTCAAGGAATGATGAAGTGTAGTTTTGGTTACTGGATATCTGACTGAAGTGAATTCCGAAAATAGTAGATATCGTTAGTTGGTCGGTAATAATTTTGCTAATGTGTTCTAGTCCTGTCACTGGAGGTCGATATTTCTTATGCTTTATTAAGTTGACTTTACTCCAGATGTCAGTTATGGAAGAGTGTCTGTAAGAAGGTGTGCATAACATCACGTCAATGTTGGTAAGAGTTCCTGTCCTGGAGCATATATGAGTCGGTGAGTCGTTGTTAAGTGCGATTAAGTCAAATTGTTCAAAAATTTGTTGAAGTTGATTTCCTTTATGATTTGCTATTGGAGAATTCCACATTTGGGATAAAGCATTAACATCTCCTAGGATCACAAAGGGTGTTGGTAATTGTGTCAGTAAGTCTTGTATTTCGTGTACGTCAATTGGTTCCCTAGGTGGAAGATAGATGGAGCATACTGTAAATCTAAATGGGAGGTGTACTGAGACTGCCACAGCTTGGAGTTTTGTTCTCAACTGTATAGGTTCACTATAGATGATATCTCTAACAAATATAGTTACCCCTCCGCATGCTCTACCTCCCAAGGAGTAATCTTTCCTATAAGTAGTATAGCCGTGTATGCTGAATTCTTCACCTAGTGTCAAATGGCTTTCTTTTATGGCTATAATGTTTGGTGTATGATCGCTTATTAGGGACTTCAGACTGCAAATATGCCTTTTAACCCCATTTAGATTCCACTGGAGTATAGTTGACTGCAAATTAAACAAAGTAAAGTTTAATAATAAGTAAAATTGATAAAACAATAAAAATAATAATAAAATTAAGGGTTTGGGGATTTGTTTTCATTGGCCAGACTATTTCTTCTTAGTTTGACTTTTGCTAGTTCTTGAGGTTTTCTTAAAGACATTTGTAGCTTCCAGATTCCGAACGGATCTTTTCTTCTCTTGAAAACTTGCTGCTTCAGTTTCCTTCAGGTTACCAGTATTATTTGATACCATAGGTATGTTCTAGGGACTGGTAACTGTAGTATCTGAAGTGAGTTTAGGAGGTTGTTTTTCCAGTTGTATAGGTAAAGGAGTAAATTTCTTCAGGATTAAATTTTCTATAACCTCCATTCGTTTACTCATTTGTGAAATTATTTCGACAAGTTGAGAGTGGCTTTCATTAGTCAGCAGGTTAGAATTAAGTTTAGCTGCATATGTGCTTTCATTTTCTTTTGTTACTGCTTTCCTTGCTTCTTGGTAGCTGACTTTATATTGTACCATCATTTTCTTGATCTTGTACTCTTGGGCGTATATGGGGCACGTTTTTACTGTTGTTATGTGCATCTCATTGCATAATCGACACTGTACTTTTTGGCATTCCCCTTCATGCCTAGGTTCAGAGCAATTCCTACAGATAGCCTCAGATGAACATGAAGTCCTATGGTGCCCTAATAAGCCACAGTTGTAACAGATTAGCGGCTTTGGGATGTACAATCTTACTGGTACAGAAAGATAACCTATAAATAGTCGCTCAGGAAGATTTGTAGTTTCAAAAGTAGCGATAAATAAAGAAGATGTTTGCCCGTTTGCTCTTCTAATTCTTCTAATATTCACAACCTTCTGACTCGCCAACTCAGAAACTATTTCACTATCGGGTAGGTCTTTAATGTTTCACAAAAGAAAACTCCCTTTGTATAATTCAATGTGCTATGTGGTTCAACAGCAATTGGAACATCATAAAAAGTTTTTTCTTTTAAGAGGTTATTAGCTGTTGAGTCATTCGGACAATCCAGAAATAGCATGCCATTCCGGAGTTTCTTAACCTTTATCTGGTTTGAGAAGGTACAGACCCACTTGTGAATTTGAAAAGGGTTGATTTGGTAAAATATTTACCTGTTTGAACAGTTTTAACAATTACAAATTGGGGAGTACGTTTCAATGTTGATTTGGTCTCTTCATTGGACTCATACCAGGTTTTTGATTTTCCGTGTTTATCATTACAAGTAGTTGATTCTTGCACCATTTTGTGTGGCCGATGTGGCTCGTTGTAGCTGATATTCACTGATTTTTGAAGATCAAAGTTTTTATAGTAATTTTCACACTTTGCTAACATATGTTCTCTTTGCTTAAATACAAAAAAAAAAATGTTTTCAAGAGACATTTATTATACGAAATACACGCAGATATGTTCTGGTGCCACCCCCCCTTCCTAAGTTTTTGGGCTACTTAAATTTGATTGATAGAGATAAAAATTATTTTGATACATTATAAATTACAGTACTAGATATAGTAAATAGTTTCCAATCAAATTAATAGGTTATATTCCGATATATTACAGTAATTGTTTTTCTTTCCTGTAATAAGTTGGCAGAACTGTTTGTTTAAGTTTCAGATGCTTTCCGTCGGGAGGTTTCTTATTATCGTTTGTATTTATTCATATAATATTCACGGTGATATTGTGTTACCGGTATGTAGATTAATCTATTGTTAAATTTCACGCCGGAAATCTGCTTAGTTTACGCAGCCCCTGCGCGACGGACTTTTTTGTTACAAGGAGGCGTAGATTAAAATAATCAGAAGTATTTGAACTTTGATATTCTTAAAACTTACAACATTAGTTACAATTCCTTACATCTTATTGCAACATGATTGCAATGAAGCGTTGCAGTCCTTGTAGGATATTCATACCCGTTCAGTGCCGAGTAAAAAGTTGTCGTCCACTTTTTACTGTTGAGAGAGTCGCTCAACTTTCTGTTGTACATAAACCTTATTGGTCTCCTTCTTAACTCTTTAACGCTCTGCCCCAATGAATCAAATCTAATTAAAAAAACTTATTGTTTACAAATAAATTAAAGAACTTCATGTATGATGGAAGTTTTTATACACAAGATGAATACGTACTTTCAAAAATGTTCAATTTTTTAATAAAACTACTAAATATTTGTCCAAAATAATTTATGATCAGGTACATTGTCTCAATAAGTTGGGACAAGTTTCTCATCATTTATAAAGCTCATCATCTTTTAATTGATATGCATGTGAACAAATAAAAAAATGTATGTTTTAGAGCTGTAAAAATATTCTACATATTTAGAATAGTATTAGGATTGTTAATGAAACTAATTTACTGCATATAATTATTTAAACTAATGAATTGTATACATGTTCATTTAGAATAATTTTTTAACGAATGTATTATATAAATATAAGTGTACAAAAAGAATTTGTAAAGAATTTGATTGGCATAATATTAGAAAATTGGTTATAGAAAAACAAAAGAAAAACAATGTTATGATAATATTTAATGATCATTTCATTTTATTCCATCGCAGACCAATAGCTGTAATCCTTCCATTCCAGACCACTGGCCTCAGCATGCATTATATATTAATCAATATGGTGAATCATATATTTATTCGTTGTGCTATACGTATGGCGCCAATTCACATTTTCCCATTTGAAGGCCTGAATCTGCAGAGGTTGAAAACATTTGTTTCAGTGTTGTAATTCATTGTAGAAAAATAAAAGCAATTAAACTTAAAATTCACAATAAAGGTTATAGCAGTAAGAGGTGAGAGGGAAACTGATGCACTTCCTAAATTACTGGGCTGAAATATAAATCGAAATGGACACCACATTCCATATCACATTTTTTACAAAGAATTTGCAAATATTTTTCAGACTATATTTCAAATTTCCTATTAAATTTTGTTGAAATGAAAATAAAAAAAAATCCATAATAAACAACTACAATAAGTTCTTTTGCCAGAAATAAAATGTACTAGAACCAAGTTATTGGAATATATAACGATTTTCGTGTTCTTGTCATGACATCAAGTAAAAAATTCCTTCTTCGCCACTCATCATTAGTCCGGCAACCATAGACAGCATTCCACTTAGGACAGAAACGCGGAGAGATAAATTCTCTCTTGTTGGTTTAAACCTTACATCAATCAGAATAGTTCGGCGTCTATGAAGTTTGACGACTTAGCTCATGATTTTCTCGCTAGAATTTTTGTTTTTAAGGTCAATTATTTGTTTTTAGTTTTTGTACAAAATAAATGAAGTATTTTTTTTTACTCTCCCTGAACCCATTTGGAATAGTTTTGGAATGCCGTATCATGCATAACTCAATTATAGCTAGCTTTGGAATCTTGGAATTTCGTATTTAGAATTTTTGTAACTTCTAGTTATATGCACTTCCTCCTTTGAACAAAATCTTGTGAGGGGGGGAGGAGGGGCTCAGGGTTTAGAGGAGGGCAAAAATAAATAATTTCAAATTTCTCCTTATTTATTAGGTATACAACAAATATTATAGGTCCTTATTTATTTAAAATAAAAATATCTATAAATAAAATTCATTGACATTTCTGGATCATATCGGAACCGAGAAATCGTAAATCACTTTCAAATTAAATAATTGTAAATGAAATGCAACTGGAAATTTTATTTAATTCGATTTGAGTACAAGGAAGCTACAGGCCTGAGAATGTCTTAAATATTAATCAATATGGAGTATATTGTTTAGTTAAAAGAACTAAATAACGACATTTACATTTTTTGTATAAGCCCCATTGGGAGGTCTAAATTTACTGAGGTTAAAAAACTTAATTTCGATGCTAACCAATGTTGGAATACATCATTGCAGAAAACAACAGCAAGTGAACTAAAAAATTCAGGAAAAAGGTCATAGCTGTAAGTGATAACGTGCACTTCCAAAATTACAAGGTCGAGTGTACCTTGTATTTCAACTACCTGATCAGTATGTAAATATTAGTTGAGATGAAGGACTGAAATTGAATTTAAGTTTATTATTATTTATTAACGTCCACTTTTTGCAACTAAGGCTAATTGGGACGGGTTGTCATACTGGTTACCCAAATCAGTAAGTGCCTTCACTCAACTTGTTTTGACCTTGTTATCCTTCCGTTGATGATGGACCTCCACCAGCCAGCCCAAATCCCGAGTGAGTTTAGATTACTTGAAAAGAATTTGGTACATTTCCATACCCTGTATCGATGCATCAAATGGAGCAATTAATAAACTTTCTGGGGAAAAAAATGGACTATTGATGTCGCCAGCAATGGTTGCTTACAAAATATTGCATATATATCTAATGCTAAATCTCCTTAATGCCAAAAAAAAAAAAAAAAAAAAGTATAAATTAAGAAGAAGTTTCAAATTTGGCAAAAAAAACTGAACTGGTTTAACACCTAAAATACATAAAAGCAAATTGGTTCCAAATTAGCCAATATACATATAATGTATTCAGTTTTCATGTAACCCCTACATCACAACGGCTATATACAATATTTTTCCTATATTTTATTTTAGTTTGAGAGTGAAATATTTTCCAATTAAACATTAAAAGTAGAGAGGGGAAACTTGTAATGTGGCGGAAGTTAAGTGTGGATAATCAGCATTGAGGATCTCAAATACAAAGTAATTCACTATGTACTTCATGAAGTAAGTAGTCTTGATAGTTAGATGCAAGTACAGCAAACTACCATGGATACACCTTGTGAATACAATGATTAGTATCCGCTGAGTAGGATGTGCGGTAATTCCATGAGATAATTTTTTTTTTGGATAATCCTCCTTTAATGTTCAATGGAGATGTTTTACGTTCATAAAGCATCAAGAATGTTCATTGATCAACGATACTCTCTGCTTTGTAATAAAGATAAATATGACTAATATTTGGGAGCTTTTAATTTGGATGTTTCATAAATAAAAAGTTCGACAATAGAGGGAAAGAAATCTGGCAAAATCTATTAATAAGATTATCCTTACAAATACCTTCCAAAAGAGAAATTTAAAACAATATAATTAAAATAATTTTAGTAATAAGTCTTAGGGTTAGTAACGTTTCTTCAAATGGTTCTTTTATTAACCCGATTAAACTTGCTGTGGCTCTGACATATTTTCAACCGTAAGATTTATAGTTTATAATACTTAGTAAGGGTATCAATACCTTTCTTAAAATTACAATACTTCCTGGAATTTAAATTAAATTGGAAAAAAGATTATAAAATTGCGTTCTAAGCATAAAAAATATCTAAGTCTTTCATTTAAAAATTTTACACATACTCCGTACATATTTCATCCCCAAATTTAGGGATGTAAGATTTACGTTTACTAGCTCCGGCGAATATTTTCTGGCTATTAATGCCAAGTACTCACGTGGGGTTATTTTTGGAAGAATTAGGTTGGCAAAACTTCTTTTAAAGCTTTAAATAAAAAACCATAAATCCATACCTCCATGAAGATCAATTAACTATATTAGATATACCTCCATTTCTATCGATTGGATCAAAAAAGGAGATAAAACATAATTTTAGTTTTTATTAAATATATATATATATATATATATATATATATATATATATATATATATATATATATATACATTCACTGAAATTTCCAATTTGAACTTTTTTCGTTATGCAGAGCCGCACTGAGCTCCCGATTTAGCATTTAGCTGCTTAATGGACACAGAGGTAAAATGTCAAAAAAGTATATATTTCGAATTTCTATGACAACGGATACTCCACTGGGACGATAAAGTACATATTCATGCACGTATTTATATACTTACGTCAGTGTGAGTGTGTTGCGTGCGCACGCACGTGCGTCCCTGCGTGGTTGTGTGTGTTTATCCAGGAGGCAAAATTAAAACAGTTCTGGAAATGTTTCTAGGACTAGGACAGACTCATATATAACACATAAGAAACTTTGCTAATGACGGCTGAGTTGCTGATGATTATGACTAAGGAGTGATCATTGCAGTGAATGAGTTAAGAGTGAATAATGCTAAGCCGGGAGGTGCATCGACGCACCGGGGTGTGGCAGATAGAGGCCTTTGACCGCACACATCCCTGCAACACTCCACTTTTATACACTCCTAACAAATAAAACGTGTCCAATTCTTAAATCCTATATTTAAGCCCGCTTCTTCAGTATCCCCTTACAATTCGTCACTAGGTAACAATGATTATATATATATTCGTATTCCAACGTATCATTCTCAATGTGTGTAATTCAGTATAAAATCCATGATATGCGTTCGGCCAGCTGTAGATCTTTTTATCAGTGATCCCCTTAACATAACACATAATAAGGCACGGTTTAGTTAAAAGCACCCACCTTCCAAGTCATTTGGAAAGACTTTAGTAAACAGAGAAAAATAATTTGACTATTTCAGAATATTAAAAACGTTCTTTACGATGGAGGTGGGTAAACTAAGTAGCTTACCCTACATGTTGGAATGTCAAGCTGATCTCACCTCACTATTTCTCCAGCAAGAAGAAGCCAATGTAAGCAGGACTTGAATACAGCTGGAATTCCAGTATTAGCTGACAGCAGCTGTTTTGTCATGAGTGTTGCTTGTGGTTAATTGAAGGGTGAAACTAAAAAATCCCAAATAAATCAGCTAATTACGGAAAACAACAATAATTGTAGAACATTTCGTTATAAAGATTATAAATTTGCTATTAATCATTTTTTTTAAAAATAGGGACTTATTTATTATAATGAAAACATATAATTCTATTATTATTCCTTTATTTTTTCTTTTTATTTGTAAATAAATATTAATAATTGGTTTATTTTTTTTTTGTTATTTTTTTTTAAAGATAGAATTCTTATAAAAGATTATTTGTTTTATTTAGAATATTGTAATATTATGTTAATATTATGTTTATATATCTATATAGCAATAATCAATCATGCTGATTAATAATTTAGTAAATAATAGCCGAACTCAACAGATGGAGTCCATGTTAATGTATGTTATATATGGTATAAGGAAAGATATTATTATGATAACTTAATTGTATATTTAACATGTAAATTATTTCAAATTTCAAAATAAACACACTTTATTATTATTATTATATAATTCAGTAAAAATATCTCATGCAGCTGACAAAAAAGAATTTTTTGCATACCTATGTTATTTTATTCGTACCTTTTTATTGTACTCTGTAAATATGTATATATTCATTTTTTTAATCCATTATTTTAGTTCACTCATTATAATAATAAATAATTCATTTATTAATCACATTTTGAACAGTATTAGATATTTGAGATTATTCATTCAGGAGCTGGTCATCATAAGGTAAGCCACAGCAGAGTAAATCTTATCTTATTATACTAGTTAAACCAACGAGGCCTATAAATATATATACTAATTATGGTCTAACTAATTTTCAGTAATAAATGGCAAATTAACTTCGGCTATACTAGCACTATTTATTTTATGTTATTTTTATTTTATGTTTTGCCTTCAAAAATCCTGTTTGTGAAACGTACGCGACAGTTCCTCAAACAAAATTAGCTGAATCGTTATGTCGTATATTTGCTTTTTGCCACAAAGGGCTGAATAACATTGACAAATGAGAGAGATGCTGCAGGATTATTTAAAATTTAAATAAGAAACGCAGACACTAAATATTCATAAAAGAAGTCTATGTGACACCTGAGGACTACTGCAAGGATTAGATAATCCGTTGTTTGGACAAAGGATATCCTTGGCCGAAATATTTGAATTCATTTTTGGAAGGAACAGCTCCGAGGCTTTCATTTTTTTATTTTATTATAATTTGAATCATTAGGGAATTCTTTTCTAGAATTATATCCATCAAGGAAATATGTTCAATACGTCGTGTCTTTTTGTTTTCGTTTATTCATGAGTGAATTTTAGTACGAACTGGACAGGCTGAATCCCCTATTAAAAAGTTTCATGGGTAAAGTCAATAAAATATAAGAAAGAGCCAGTAAAATGGAGGGAAGACAAGCTGAAAGTGGACAGAGCGGCCCATCTATAACTGGGCGCGTGCTCTAGAGTGCCTACTAAATTAATTGGTCCCACCTCCGAGTGAGGGCTATATGGGATATCTACAAGATCTCTCTCTCTCTCTCTCTCTCTCTCTCTCTCTCTCTCTCTCTCTCTCTCTCTCACACACACACACACACACACACCCCCTTCTTCCAAGCTGCTTCTTTCCCTTGCCTCATACTAAATCTCCAAACCAAAGCATCTCCTCTCTTTCTTTAGCACTTCTCCTTTTCTCTCTAATTCCCAGTAAAAAAAAAGAAATAAAAAAAAAAAAAAGGATACCCTGAAACCTTGACTTCAGCCCTGAGTCCCTTGTCGTTGGTCCTGAGACTAGTGTTCCTTCACCTTATGTAAACACAAACTCGTACTACAGGTTTACAGAATGCCTTAATTACGGCCAGTTTTGCCATACCTAGGTGAATTTCATAATTATACATTACAATGACAGTGACGTAATATCACTTGAATGACACTTCTAAAATAATTTTTATTGGTCCTTTTCTCTTATATAAGAAATCTAGTAATAAATGTTTGGAATAATTTATGGCATGACTCTTCACAGTATCTAATAAACACTAATAATCTAATCTAATACACTAAATTAGAATTCAATTAATAAACAGACTAGAAAAGAAAAAAAATAGTTCTTACGTGCCAACAACAGGACTCGCTAGACTAACACATTCATATGTAATGGCCATGGAAGATTAATTTTTCGTGCAAGCCTTTGTGACTGCATATCTTTATTTATATCTTAATTTGTATGTAGAAAACACTAGATTTGTAAAATATACGATTATAGAGTTTACCTCCTTTCAGTTCACCTCCTTTTATATTTTTAGCAGATTTTATTTAAGAAGCTATCGAGGTTGTACTCATGACGTGAATCATGAATAATGTCCTCAAATATTCATCGATGCTACCCAGGAGATGACGAAAATGAGCTCCCTTCAAAATTATGTATATATGGTTATGTTTACAAATGACTTAATTGTAATAGAATAGACACTTTCTACTTTTAACCACAAACATTATATTAACATAATGTTAATATAAAGTTTGTGGAAATTCAACTGCATACATCTATTCAACTGCATACATCTAACAACCTACAATACTTCTGAACTCTCCAAACATCTGATCTACAACATCTCCCCCTTTGATGATTCCCTTCTTCTCCCAGTACCTTCATATGCCTTTCTTCTACTTCAACCAGCCAAGTGTTCTGTCCGAGTATCTTCTGGCTCACCCCGGGCTTCCAGAACGCCTTCCCTTGCCTGTAGTCTAGCGTGTAGGCTATCTCCTTCGGCCTGAAATTTTTTACTGCAATTGGTCTTCCTTCTTCCACCGATTTCCTCTTTTTCTCATTCTTATTCTTGTTGGTTCTTTTTGTTCCGGACATAGATAATCCATCTGATACATGAGTCTTTTCGCCATAAATATTTCTGCTGGAGAAAGACCCGTGGACAAGTGAGGTGTTACCATGTATTTAAAAAAAAAAATATTCAAATTGTCTTCTAAAGATAAGTCCGACTTTTCCGACCACATCTTTTTCAGGCTATTTTTTTAACTGTGTAATTGGCTAATAGAACTTTATACAGTTCGTCCTCCGAAAATACGTCTAAAGACTTTGGTTTGCATAAGTTCAACAAATTCCTAAGTACAAACGAAGACTTACATTCATTAAACGAAGACTTCTTAGTATCCTCCGACTTAAAGTTGGCCAACTTCAAACTATTACAGAACTTGAAGTACCATACCTCGATGTCCATATTCTGTGGATTGAACTTCTCGCATTTGAACCTCGAGCATAACCTCTCTTCCGGCGCCACGTGGTTTTGCTCATCTTCTTCCTCAAGGCTAACTTTAGTTTTACCTCGACCTTTCTTCGGCATGAATTCAATTACCTCGTCGCCAATGTTATGTTTACAAATAACTTAATTGTAATAGCATAGTCACAAACTTTATATTAACACCATGTTCTTATTCATCTATCAATCTACAACACATCTGATCTCTCCAAATAATTGAACTACTAAATGTCTGATCTACAACATATATATAGTATATTTGTCTGTGGCTGCTCAAACGGTCGCAATTTTCGTTTGCTCGTTACCAAACTCGATATATAAGCTTTTAAAGCAAACAAAAATATCAACTTTGTTAACAACTGAAATCGGACTGTTCAGAGGGAGGTATTTCAAAAAATCGAAATATCAAACGTCTAATCGAAAAAGTCATTGCAAATTTAATTTTCTATAAAAGTTGTTATATACATTTTCTCTAAACTTCTCCCGTTACCAAAGTCAATATATAAATGGTTCATGTAAAACTAAAGATCGAGTTTGTTTATGGCTGGAATCGTACCGGTGATAGGGAGGGGGGTTTAGTGCAAGCGAAAATCGAAAATAATTCCGATAGTATGAGTCGTGTCGAAACAATCTATATAACCAATCCGACTACTAATTTAAAGCTCTATAAATGCTCTTCTATATATTTTTTTCTGTATCATTAATATTAACGGAGATATTTTGATTTTTTAGTTTTCTTCCACAAGTAAACCCCAAACTCCTACTAATGTCATATTAACAATAAGCTGTTTTATTTGAACCATCATTTAAGATTTTACGTTATGAATTCGAGTATTCGATATATTAATTCGATGTATACTATGCTTGATACTGAATCGTTTCATTCAAGACGAAAGTTCATCTTCGTTAATGGCTGAAAGCGGACTAGGAATGGGATGGGGTTAGAGAGGGAAGATTTTGAAAATTTATATTAACTGCGTAATTTTGAGTCAATCTGGCTATCATATTGATCCCTACAATTGTGGTTTTATACATTTTTCGTTGGTCAACTATTAAACGTGTTATTTTTACCTTCTTGTTTTCGGCCTTATGTAAACCCTCTCTAATCTTCAGATTGCTTAGAAATATAAAATACATGGTGAAATGAGATCAATAGTGTGTTTACCGGCAAGTGGAAAATCTGCTAGGTTTACGCAGCCTTGGCGTGATGAATTTTTTTTTGGTTTTAAGATGAATCGTCATTGTGACGGCATCTTCAATAAATAAATACATATAAGTCCAATTTGTTAGCAGTGTCCCGTAGGTGTGTCCTACTCATGAGGTATACTGCCAGAGTTCACTATCGTCCTTCGTCATTATCACAGAGGTACATATGTATTTATGAAGTGTATTTCTTTCTTATCAGGAAATAAAGTGAAATCAGGAACTATTTCACTGTCAAAATTGATTACACGATAAAAGTTTAAATTTCCCCATTTCATCAAGTCCCGCTATTTCAATTGCATTTACAAGCTATGATATTTCATTATCAAATAACAATGTATTCTCTCAATTTTCGATTAAAGTTCTTTGAAAGATTAACAAAATATATCCTTAAATATATACGAGTGTTAAGGGTGATTAAAGGACAAAATAGTAACTTTTTTGATAGTTGCAATGAACGGACCGAAAAACGTTATTTAACATAATCAGTCTATATTTTTATGATAAATAAAAACTTTCTATATCTTCAGAGAGGACTCTGGCAAGGAAGGTGAAAAATGCTATTTTAATAGCCAACCTCAAAGAGAGGGTTCTTTTCTGAAAGATTATACCGACAACCGATTAAGACCTTTTAGCAAATTCTATTATTTTTTAGAACATGATTATAAGATAATTTTAGTTGGCCTTACCGAGCTTATTGAGTAGCTTGTGAATCCACCCCTCTTGTGACACGCCAGCAAATAATTTTTTAGGGTAACGGGCATTTTATACACGAATTATAATCGGGTTAATAGATATATATGACTCATCGACGGAATCTTTACTATTTTTACTCTGAAATTTCACTCTTCTAATTCAATTTAGCATTAATGAACTTCAACTTTAGTTTCACATAAAACATGTTTGATTTAAGTGACCAAATTAAAATAATGGCCGATAAAGTTTTAAGAATTTATATAAATTTGAAGTGGCCTAATTTTCTTCGTCAACAAGGTACAATTTGTGAATATTTTGATAAACTTTTGAAAACCTTGTCATTAACAAGAAAGCTTCTTGTAGAACTCTTTTGCTGGACAAGTCCTCAAACGGGATAAATTGCTTTTTTCAGAAAGTGTTAGACCATCCTCATCATAATCTGAATGAAAAAGAACCTTTTAAGAATAAAGTAACTTGCGTAGCCTTTGCTAGAATGAGTACTTTGACAGTTTGTTGGGTTTCGGGAAGAGCTTTACTGAATTCTGTAATAGTGGATCACAACACACCTGTGTTTGGCCCATGCAGAAAACTCCTGTTTGAGCATTTTTAAAGGACAGTGCCTATAATGTGCTCAAGTCCTAGTTTCGGGGTTCTTAGCCACCTGTTAACTTGTTGATAAGAGGATATCCTGAGTCGTGTTGATAAGCGGAAGGCTAATCAAACGGGATGCGGCCGTAAATCAGTGCTGAGACAAAAGGAGATTACCAGAGACTCAGCGGACCAGTCAGTGCCGAGCCCTCGACGGGCCCACACCTCCTCACTCGCCGTTCAGACACTCAGGTCAGTACTAGTAGAGCTAAAAACATTATTTCACATCATCGCGTAGGAATGCTAATAGGTCTTAAACAGCCCGATGAGTTGATTAGTAACGTACCGCTCACACCGCAGTTCGTAAGGCGCCAACTAACCTTCCTTCACTGTCACTTGTATTCGATTTCCCTCATAAATATTATAAGGTAATATCAATAATTCTCTATAGTTTATAAAAAGCTCATCGTCAGTATGATTAATTATTGAGTCTTAATCATTATAAATTAGAGTTTTACCAATATTGCTGTAAATGAGGCAATCACGATTTAAGATTTGTCTCAATGATATTATGAAATATATAATGATACTCACACTTTTGAAAAAAATATATGGAATTTTGGTTTTTCTTATACAATGAGATATGTCTCTTGCTTTGAAATATCATTGCTATTCCCAGCTCATTAGCAATCCCGGCAAAAATGAGCTGCTTCTTTTTACAAAAATTCAAATATTTCTTGTAATGCCAGCAATACTATCTGGAACACAACTTCCTATCTTGTAATAAATACTACATAGTATTTTGTTCTGATGCTGATAAAGATATATTCAGTTTTCCAGGACCAAAATAAGAAAAATCCTAAAATGTGGAATAGATATTATTTTAAAATTGAGAAATCAGGTCGCAGGCTATGAGGCTAAGGGAAAAATATAGTCCTGAAATTTGAATTTCTTACTGTTTCATAATGTCTAAATTGTCCCAAACGATTAACATACAAAATCTACTTGTTATTATAATTTATTAATTTATTATTAATGGTAGCTACTCATCATCTATAATAAATGACATTCGCATCAGAGTATATTGATAAAAAAAATGAAAATATCTTTATCAAAAGATGTATAAATAAAATAACCTACCACTAATTGAACTTAGTACAAAATATGTCGTTTTGCCCGGCTAATACAAATATTTTAGTAGATCATTATTTGCAAACTAGTTGTGATAAAGAAATGAAAACTTTCTGACAAGATTACTGAGTTATAGTGTAATGAAAAATATTCCATACTGGGTACTGACAAATACAAACATACCTACATTATTGGATTTGAAGGGCGAGGGGGGGGGGGGCAAAAACTGGTCCAGTGAGTAAAAAATCAAGAATATAATATAATAATAATTAATCATTGTTGCAGCATTCAAATTGTTGATTACATCTACACCATATTTCGGATTAGTTTTATTATGATAGTTTTCATTTTAATAACTAATAAAAGTCTAGGGGGAATATTCAATGCATCATAAACTGACACTATTAAAATTCTTCAAGGTCATTTGAATTGTTAATTGAATACTGTAATATGTGGGCTTAATAGAAATGTTAGAAATTTGTAACAATCTTAGTTAATGAACAAAGGCAATAACTTAAGCTTTAAGCAATGCCTTGGAGAAAATAGAGTTACATTTGAAACAATTACTTTTCTATTTATAATTTTTTATGCGTTAATATAATGCATAATTGGTGGTGGTCATTTTACCAACGGAATTAGAAAAATGTGTTGACATGACTATTGTAGAATGAATGACATTAATTTTAACTGGAATATATAATCATTGTTATTTATATTATGAATATGAAGTTCTAAGTTTACAAATACAAACAGTTTTTTTTTTTTTAAATATTGATTTTATTTGTCCAAGAAACTGTTTATGGATCTAAGATAATAAAGTGCGAATTTGATGTTTCAAACAATAATGATCAAATATATTCATTGGCAACTCAGGTTGACCGTGGATACCAGTAAAGTGTAACGTTTGTCATTGAAACCAATGACATCATCTTCATAAAGACAATTCTTCCAATACTATTTACAATTAATGGCAAGGCTGAGATAACTATAAGTAAATATCGCAATACACATTGATAAATACTGTCATAACTTGAACATATATATTTTAAACAGGGCGGTAGGTTATAGATAAAGAGCTTGGTACTGTCAAATAAAAAGCCGGATCCTCCAAAATTTTTTTTTTTTTGCAATAGGGCATAGTATTGTCAATACATAGTCCTCACCCTGGGTACCGAGACATTTGGGTTCGTATGTTACACAGAATTGTTTCAAAACCTAAATTAAACTCTGACAGTGACCTATTTACTTTAAAGGCTTACATAAAAAATTATTTTGTGCCCTTAAATATGTATTTTTCCCTTTTTTTTCTCGGTCAAAAGTGAATTTATATTAAAATAATCTTATAAAGAACAAGGATATCATAATCAAAGGTTCTTATTTTATCAATATATCACCTGATGTATCCTTTTTCTTTATGAAATCCTGTTAGTTAAAACCAATTTTAAGAAATTAATATGAATTTGTATAATTACACCAATTGAATTTGTTGGATAAAAGTAGCGACGGAACATAAATTTTTAATTTAAAGTGAATTAAAAGTAGGTGAAGATTAGTCTGAAAATAACAGCAGTTATCGGAGTAATTTAGAAAAAAGTAAGAACGGCCGAAAACAATGAATTTCTAGTTTTTGAAAGTTTTTTGGGAAAATGTCATTTATTGAAACTTACAGAACATTTACACGCTCATTATTCTTTAGTTTTCCACAATTTTTTGTTATTGTATGCTAATCTATGTTTATTAGGGTTAACCCTTCATCGGGCATTATATCGACTCTATTTGAGTGATCATGGTTCAGTGCATTCTAGAATCTTCATCTCATCCCTGTTGTGGAGGTGCTAGGTATTGGAGATGGGCGGGGGCTGCAATTTATGTCCCTCCATGGTGTAATATACTTTAGCAAAGTCAATTTCTTAAATTCTAAGAACGTCTTCATCAGACGTATGGCGAGTCCCACTTTGGATTGAAGAAACTTTAAGGAAACTGCCTGGATTCGAACCCAGGCGTCTTGGCTATCTATGTAAGTAGATCAATGAGCTACAACAGTGTAATTATCGATTTAATTTTTTTATAGAAAGCACACCATTCCTGTACTGGACGACCTGCGACAGTGATTCGATAAGAACACTATTACATGCCATTTATGACAAAGTAGGACACTATTGTTCAGTGAATATATTTTATTTAAATAAGATAACTGGCAAATACTATTATATCGTGGAATTATTCATATTATAATAATTATTAATTTCTATTATGTATAATAATTATTATAATATGAAGGTGAGCAAATATGTTGAGTCTGTTGTACTAACTTAGTACAACAGGAAGGAATGTATTTTGAAGTACTTCTGTTTTATAGTAAAATTAAGATAATAAATATGACAGCCATTGCCATTATCAAATTGTTATATTAGCATGTTGTAGCAGGATAATACTTACTAAAATTAAATATAATAAGAACATTGCTCAACAATTAAATTTGAGTACGTTGTGTAGACACCGTTCAGGATGTCCTAAAAGTCACGTTAAAGAAATAAGTGATGTGGGCTCCACATGACTTCCTAGTACTCATATTAAATTAAAGGAACAAAATAGTTGGTTCATTGAAAACTATTTAATTTCGAAGTGATATAAGGTATATTTTCCAACACATCAGATCGAACAATGTCATTAAACATAATTTATAGATCTTTTCATGAGAAACATAAAACGTTTTATGCACAATTTTTATATCTAAGAGAAATTTGTATCATTTGAATTTCAATCTCCTGTAACCACACAAACCTTTCGACCTTAGTCCAATCGATCAAAAGGAAGAGTGCACTCAAGAACTAATAAATAACCTAAATATGAAATATCAACATCCTAAGGGTAGCAGATCTGAGTAATGTGTACACATCTCATTTCCAAAATAGTCAACGGATTCGGGGATGATAATTCCGTTGAATTCTGAATTACGAACATTTTCGGGATTACAATAATTTTTTTTACTAGGTACATGGAATTAAAAAGTCCGTCACGCAGGGGCTGCGTAAACTAAGCAGATTTCCCACAAGAAGTTTTACAATAGAGAAATCTGCCTAATAACAACTGTAGTAGTAAGAAACCTCTAAACCTAAAACATTATTTAGGGCGTAATAACCCAGTAGTTTCTAGCCCCAAAAAACAGTTAACCTAACCTCTAAACCTATTCACGAGGGACGAATAGTTATAGAAACGGCCGCCAGAGCTCTCGGCGGAAAGTCCGAACATAGCCTACTGGTGACCACACGCAGAATACAAATGCAAATATCTCGGTTAATATTCAAGATACAGAATAAATGTATAGAACAATATTTATAGTAAATTTAATTTGCAATAAGATTTATTCTATACAATTTTTCGATCCGACGTATAGTAACGGAGATATTTCGAATTTTCAATAATCCCCCCTCTAAACCCCCCCTCTCACTGGTTCGATTTCAGCCATTAACGAACTTGATCTTTATTTTTGCAGAAAACGATTAAATATCGAGTTTGGTAACGATCAAACGAAAATTGCGACCGCGAGAGCGTTAACAGACAAATATATATATATATATATATATATATATATATATATATATATATATATATAATTTTGAACGGACCTCATTTTCGTCATCTCCTGGGTAGGATCGATGGACATTTGAAGAAATTTTTCGAAACTAGCGTCATGAGTACGACCTCAATAGCTGATTTCCCTTAAGGGAAATCTGCTAAAAGGGAAGAGCATCTTCTACAATGTAGATATTGAACATATAAGATGTATATTTTAATAATACAGTGTTCAGAATACACACATTGAAAATCATTTTTATTTTAATCATTTTACGTGAGTGAAAATTAACTGAACATCTCGAGACTGTTTCCCAGCCTAGTGGTTCTCTACAGGTAAGCCGATGCGTTGTCACCTGCGCAGTCGGCTATTAATTCTTCACTTTTAAGACAATTATATCCAATTTATGATGTAATGTTGGATTTTCTTACTAAATGTAATAAGCACTTAGTCGATTTTGTGAAGGCCTACTGGCAAGTATGCTATTAATGAAATTAATAATACGCGGAGTCTGGGGCGTAATTGATATGGCACTGGCCTAGAAAACCAGAAGGCGTGGGTTTGAGTCTTGGCAGATTCCATAAAAAATTAATTAAATTTCAAATTAATTATTTACATAGTATTCGTGATTCTATAATTAAAATAAAGAGATGTTACTTTTTTTAGCAGCGTCGTACATTAAACCGTCTCTCCATCAGTCTCTCATCTTCCAATCAATGACACCGGGCATCGAGCTACTGTAGAATGATTCACGAGAAATGAATTAATGGATTACATGGAATCTCACTGGTGAATCCGGGTCAGAATCATTTTTATCTCAAGTTATAATAGTCAACATAAATAAAATAAAGAGTGAAGATACGTCCACCGCACCGAAATCCCTAGAGGGCCATCTCGCAGTAGCCTGTCTAAATTAAGTGACGAATAAGCTCTTCAATTGTACGCAAAAATAAATATTGGCTACATGCAGACTTAAAGACAAATTGTGCAAGTGGTAGTGTCATCAGCGACTATTTTCATAAGCATAGCGATATGATCAGCGCTATATGAATAAAACAACACAGGATTCCGAATAAAAATATGACGAATCTGGTCCCTGTCAAAAATAAGTCAAGTACAAGTTTATTGCTTTGGATTCATCCTAAATTTACACCTTGCTTCTACTAGCATCTCATCCTGACATCGTGGCTCTGAAATATTTACTTTCTGCCAGGCTTTCTTAATTTCTTTTTCATTTATTGAGGAAATCTACTGTCTTCAGATTGTGATGGTGGTATGCTTTAAAATAAAATCACGAAATACACCTCACGTGCAGAGAAAATGTTATAATAATAATTTTTATTTCTGTAAAGTTCTTATTAAATAAATTAGAATATTAATATGCGAAAAATTAGTTTCTATTTGGAAGATTTCATGAAAATGAGCTTTTCAAGTTATAATTGTGCAGCAAATTTCGAAAGAATGTTATTCAACTTTTCATCGACTGTCTGTATATTTCCATATTTCCCTCTCAAGGTGTCGTGTTAAAACTTTAATATACAATTAAATCTGAATTTCATTCATACACAAAATTGGATATAAGTAGCTGACTATACAGTCAAACAGTGCAAGTGCAAGAAAATCTATGTATTTTGTAGTCCAATGTTACGTTTCGGAATAATTTTAAGTTTGTTTTTTTTCAAAGGTAATGTTGCCTTCCAAATATAATCGCAAACTAAAACATTGAGAAATATGCTATTTTGGAAAATCGAATTTTCCTGTCTTAGGAGCAATCTTTCCCCTTAGCCTACTGATATAAGGGAATGTTCTAAATAAAAATATTTTTTTTTAATATCTGGGAATAATGGTAACAAAAACAATAATTACCAATTGTACTAAATTGGAGTTTGAGTTTATTACTTAGTTTTTTTTCTTAAATATTTGTATTGTAAATAATTGAAGTAAAAAAATGAAATGTTTTAAATATTATAGAAACTGTTATTGTGCTTTAGGCTATTTTGTTTTGTGTAGTAATGGGTATTAGTAAATAAAATCTTTAGTATAAATTGAACATTATTTTTATTTTTGCTTATGAATAATCTTCTTTATGCCAATATAGTGAATGTTGTCTAGTAATAATAATCCATTAAATAATAGAAAAAGTAAAATAATCACTATAATTTCACATTTTGAGATATTAGAGGAATACTTTTACTGAATCTACAATTTATATACCTCAACCCCTCATTAGAAACGTTTTATTTTTTCTTTGAACTTTCTAATTTTTATTGTTCAAGCTACTATAAGACCTGCAGTATTAGGTATATGTATGTTATGATACTTATCCATATTCTGCAGGACTTCAAATTTCCTCATTTTATAACACGCTCCTTGTATTAATTATTCACAGGATTAAATTCATATTTTAACCTTCTTCTGAGGAGACCCCTTTACTGGAAGTGATGATTTTACTGGCTCTATTAAAGTAGTAAGAAGTGACATGCTAAAGGAGAAGAGCAATTTGTAATTTGAGGCGGGGATGAGATAGCGGTAAGGAGGTGCGGCATCCGGTCCCTGACAAGAGATCTAAACGGTCGTACAGAAAGGCTCACTAGAATAAATATCATCACTATATATTACAAACAGTATAATATGTTAAAAATGACTCCTCACAATATAAATAAAATAGAACCGAAGCATATAAGAATATAAATATATATAAGAAATACATTTATTTAAAATTCAAGAGCCACCATAATCACAGCCATAATAAACTTTATTTTGCTCTAATAAATATCTAAATCCTTATATTTTAGTAAATTTGCCTTTTGGGAAAATCAGCTCTTGAGATTGTACTCATGTTGGGATTTTCCAAAATCTTTTTCAAATATCCACCGATCCTACGTAGGAGATGAAAATGAGGTACGTTCAAAATTATATATTGGGCTCGGGTTAGCCATGCGAGCTAAAGCGTTGACTTTAATCTTACATGGTAAATCTAGAGTGGCGAGTTCGATTCCCTCCCCGGGCAATAGGAATTTATTTAGTGACGGAATTCACTAAATAAAATCCTTAGTCCCACCCTGGCTAGAAAAGGGTGGTAACCTGTAGATAACCCGTCCCAATTAGCCTTAATTGCAAAAAGTGGACGTTAATAAATAATTTAATTTAAAATTATATATGTATGTATGTGTATATATATATATATATATATATATATATATATATATATATATATATTGTCTGTTAACGCTCTAGCGGTTGCAATATTTGTCTGATCGTAACCAAACTCGATATTTAAACGTTTTATTTAAAAATGAAGATCAAGTTCGTTAATGGCTGAAATGGGACAAATGGAAGGGGGGGTTTAGAGGGTGGAAATTTCTCCGTTATTATACGTCGGATCGAAAAATTGTATAGAACCAATCTTATTGCAAATTAAATTTACTATAAAACTTTATATACATTTATTCTATATCTTAAATATTAATCGAGATATTTGCATTTTATTGAGCGTAACGGGCAAGAGATCGACTAACTTCGGTTGCAGTCGTGAGTTTCCGCTAGCTAGTTCGGCCGTTTCAGTAGCTGTTTCTGAAATCTGCTTAGTTAACGCAGGCCCTGCGAGGCAGACTTTTATTAATTTTCCCCATATTTTGCTACGAAATCCACACAGGAAGTGTTTTTATTTTTTTATTTTAGCTTTCCTCCAGTCTCGTAGCCTATGATCAGTTTCTCTTTAATACGTTTTTCTGAATCCTTTTCGTATATCTATTTGCTAGTACATTTCTACTTCCTGAGCTATTTTGAGGATGATTCTTTTAACTAATTTTAATAAAAGGCCTTGAGTCCTTACAAGACCCAGTATTAATGTTAATGGAAATTACTCACTGGAATAGTGCAAGCCTGTTTGATCTTGATTTAATACACATATCAGCCACTGCAGTCATTGGCGAAGTAAGGATTTTTAAGGCTCTACAATTTGACAATATATCAATTGAAGAAACTTCCTGGTCTATGGGGAACTAGCTACTTTCATGGTCACTCCTAACAGCCAACCAAGGATACATTAAATAAACGAAGCATCATTCTGGACACAAAACGGGACAACTTTAATACAAGAAAATACTTTTATTATTTCTTTCTTAATGAGCTGCTTAAATAAAACATGCTTTCCAAACCATTCTTAGCCAAAGACATATTTCACGCATTTACAATTATTAACCACAAATCAAAATGCAGTTCGTTCCATGTTTCACCAGTAATAAGAGCCAATCATTAATAAAATCTGGTATTAAAGTTACACAAAACTGTGGCCCTCATCACTTCTTCAAGTCTAATTTCATTATTCAATATTAAATGAGACGTTAGTTATCCAGCTTATTGACAATCAAATAAAATATCTAGAGGGTTAACTGGGAAATATAAGTTCACATAAAATATCATCAAATATCTACCGATCCTATTTAGCAGATGATAGAAGTTAAATGCTGTGAAACACATATTGTTGATAACTTCATAAATTTATGTACTACATACACTAATGTTCCCCTGCTTTTGCTCTCACTGCTACTGGGATCCAAAAATTATATGAGAGAGAGAGAGAGATAGAGGAGAGAGAGAGAGAGAGAGAGAGAGAGAGAGAGAGAGAGAGAGAGAGAGAGAGAGAGAGAGAGAGTGAGAGATTTTCGAATTCTCTTCAATTTACACAACTAATAGGTTGAAAATGACATATTTCTCGACATTTAGAATAATCAAGTAATATGGACGTTCTGAACAATAGCCAATTCCGAAAGAGTAATTTTGAAAATAAAATGAAAGTATAAATAATATTTAAATTGTAAATTCAGAAATAATGCTTTTCAAAGCTGAACTACAAGTAGGTGTATAAGTGCAGGCATTCAAGTGGCTATCAGTATTGACATATTTATAGGGTGTCAATTATCCAGTAAGCAAATGACTTCATAAATTGATCAGACTTCAGACGTAAGCTATTTGTCTGATTCCAGGTTGATAATAATAGAGAAAGGTCTGGTGCACAGTTGGCACGAGTGTATCTACAGGTATCAAACAATCTGGACTTGTAAGCAATACTGGTCAAATAACCTATTTAGGCGAGATCTTGTCTATTAAAACTCTAATCAGGAATATTAAAGTTTTTTTCCGTCGCTTAAGATATTTTACTCTGAAAAATAGTATTTTTTTTATTTATTTATTACCTTTTACCTGTTACCGACACTAAATGACTATAACTCATGCTCTACGCGTCTAATACCTTAACCTTATTATTTCTTATTTATCTTATACATGATAAATTACCTTTTTAACAAGATATTTGGCCTTATTTTGAAGTGAAATGGCTGTTTATACATGTCTCAAAACACTTAAGAATTTTTATGATGCAATTGAAGAAAACGAAAATATTTGCTTTATATAATTTATTCAATGTTCTTCGATGTTTAAGAAGGAAAAAAAAGATAAGCTTTCTAGCTTGCATTGATACTGGCATTAATAAACGGCTTTGCATAAAGTCTACTTTTTTCTTTTTTTTTAAAAAACTTGCCATTCAACGACAAGTTTTGATTATAGCAGGGTTAGAAAAAGCTAAGTTGTTTTTTTAAACTCTTTTTCTTCCTTATTTGCATAAGATATTAAGAATCAAAAATGAAGTCGGTTACAATATCCTTGAAATTGAATTTCTAAAGAAACTACATTGGTATAGACCAATATATAATAATAATGTGACACTCAATTTTTTTTTCCCTCTGAATGATCAACGAAAGTAAATATTATGAGCACTTCTAATAAAAATATGATGATATTATTATAACGAAAAAACGGTTAAAACGCCTTGAACATCGCTAAGTAATGATTTATAACGGGGAAAACAGTAAACGTTGTAGTATAAAAATAAGTCCCAGCCTCAGACTCATTGAGCTAAAAATATTGTCTAACATTAAAGCACGAATGACTGACTTTCATACACTTCAGCTGAAAACAAATCACCGAAAGAAGATATTAATATTTTATTCCTTAACCTTTATATCTTGATTTATAGCACCATTTCAATTTTACAAAATATGACTACTTATGGAAACGTATTCCCAATATTTATCTAACTTGGTGAACGATAAGATAAACCTCCGCTAATCAGGTATATAGTTCAGGTAATCCTTCAGGAAAATGGAGCAGGTAGGAATACTACAGAATCAGTCACTGGGCTAAATGATTAAATATGATGACAAAAATGACCACAGATACTCAATGATAATGCGGGAAAATCAGATACTGACTCCCTAAGCTCTATCCAATCTTGAACAGTTATTAAAATAAAAAATAAAAAAAAAATCCTAAAATATGGATACACTCGGTTTTTGGTAGAAGTAGATTTGTAGTAACTATTGATACTGACTATATATATGTAGCGGTCCAATAGCCCAAAAGACCAGAGTGGCTTTATAGGGGAATCCATTGAGGCCCGACAGTCAAAAGAAGGAGAAATTGCTACTTGCAAAGCACGACATATAGTCTCTCTTTCTCCAAAACTTCCAATCAAGTCCAAATATAGTATGGATGGGCCTATTGGAGACGTTAAGGTTTCCTCTTTGACATTATTATTTATTAAATGTTCCTAGGCACTTTGAAATTAACTAATTTAAGAACAAAAGAAGGGGGGGGGGCAGATCGTAATTGCATATATCTCACAAAGTTAAATATTTGGTACTCAACTTTGGAATGAAGTGGTTCATGATATAACAGCTTATTAATGACATGAGTAAGAGTGGGGGTTCGCTGAAGGCTCAAAACTGAAAAATACAAATATCTTGGTTAATATTCAAGATAGAGAATAAATGAACATAACATATATTTATAGTACATTTAATTTGCAATAAGATTGGTTCTATACAAGTTTTCGATCCGACGTACAATAACGTAGATATTTCGAACTTTCAGGAATCCCACCTCTAACCCCCTCCCACTTTTTCGATTTTAGCCATTAAAGAACTTGATCTTTCTTTTTACATGTTTGGTAACGATCAAACAAAAACTACGACCACTAGAGCATTAACAGACATATATAATTTTGAACGGACCACATCTTCTTCATCTCGTGGATAGGATCGATGGACATTTGAAGAAATTTTTCGAAAATCGCGTCATGAGTACGACCTCTTTAATATGCGAGCAATTAGTTTTTATTTGGAAGATTTCAAGAAAATCAGCATTTCAAGTTATACTTATGGAGCAACTTTCGAAGGAGTGCTATTCAACTTTTCATCCACCCTCTCTGTATGTTTTCATATTTGCCTGTGAAGACGTCATGTTAAAACTTTAATATACAATTAAATCTGAATTTTGTTGATGCAAAGGATCAGAAGGGGTTTAAACAAAGACCGATATGTCTCAAATATATTCCACATTAAAAACTCATTTTACTGTCAATGTTGTTGATAAAACTAATGTCTAAAATTTGGATATTAATTAAGTCATTTATATTTCTTCCTTTCGACATCAGTGGTCTTCATACACTCAACTTAACAAATCTCTATTACAAACTTGAAGTATAGTTTACACAAATAATAATAAGGAAAACATATATAATTAGTGTGAAGATTGAATCTTTGTATCATAATAGCACTTGGAAAATCGGTTTAGTTTATTTTTGGCCTTGTCGGGCCAGACATTGCTAGTAAGTTTACTTACACAATTATATAACTTTTTATTCATCAAAATATTTTACGTAGTGTCAGTAAGGAGTATAGTTTGCAACACCTGGCAGGGAAATTATTGTGTGAAGGTACTTTAATTAAGTAGTAAGTAGTTTGGTGATCGGTTGTAAGACAGCAAAGACTGCCGCAGTCATCAATAAGCGATTTGTTCTGTTCCCTCATTCAGTCTGCATATAGTTTGGTAATTATTGACTCTAATGTTCGAGTCGTGACTCTCTTTAACAATGAATCAAAACCTTTTAACAATTACTTACAGTTTCCTTGTCTCTTCATAGATTGTATAGATTATTTCAACAACGAGAGAAACTACCTTCCAATCAATTTTTAAAGACTAGTAGAGAGTAGAGCACATCCTATTTGCAAACCTGGGAGCTTCAATTGTTCATCTGAGTAATTTTAGAATAACTTTCTTCTGTACAATAAAAAAAAAGGATTTGTTCTATTTCGGGTGTCGAACCCCTGAAATCAGTGGTTATATAATAAGATTCACAGGTGTCAAGATAGGCAGTAATAAAGGTGAAAGCTTAACTTCTGTTATCTCCCTCTGTCTATTATGATTGTACATTTGTAAAATAATTATTTAAATTTGTACTTTTTAATTATGATGGAATGTTGTTAAATTTATTATTATTTATTTGTTACCGCCCCACGTCAGATGTGATTGGCATGGGGTAGATGGAGGTAAGCCTCTAATTAGAACCAACTAGGATGACGCATTATTTATAATTTTGGAAAAGTATCTGAAGTCCTTTCACAATTTTTGTTCAATAATGGGAGAGGTTTGTTAATCTCATTAAGCACACTATAGGTGCTCAGGTTAGCCGTGTGAATAAAAGCGTTGGCTTTAATCTCACGTGGTAAACCTAGAGTGGCGAGTTCCATTCTCGCCTGTGCAAATAGGAATTTATTTAGTGACGAACTCATTAAATAAAATCCTTAGTCCCAGGTTGGCTAGAAAAGGGTGGTAACCTGTAGAAACCCCTTCCCTATTAGCAGAGTAAGCGAACGTTGATAAATAAATTAAGTACACTATAGGTGCATTATATTATGATTTTTCTAGAATTAAAGTGAAGTGATAGCAGTGGCTATTCTTGACTTCCTTGCCAGGCAGGGAGAAGCTGCTCCTCTCACTGTGGTGAAGGGGCATAGCTTCTGTCGAGAGCGATGGAGGACGATTGTGTTGTACAGTATCACATTACCAAATGCACTTAAATGCAGAATGTGATTTTCTTAATAAAATAAAATATAAAAAAAAAACTAGGTATATTATTGTTCTATATTTTGTGATAAATATTTATATTTATTAGATGTGTTAGAATGTAAATTGCAGTCTATTTATGTGTGTTTTAGTAGATTTCTCTTAAGGGAAATCAGCTATTGAGGTCGTACTCATGTCGCGAATTTCGAAAATTCGAGTTATTAAAATATAAATTATTCTTACAATTCAGAAGCCGTTTCAGTTGGGAATTTATTTTAATAAACTGAAAGATTTCTCATTACCGTTTGTATTTAATCATGGTGGTGTTGTGTTACAAGTATGTAGATTTTTCTATTGTAAAACTTCCCATTGGAAATCTGCGTAGTTTATGCAGCCCCTGCATGACGGACTTTTATAAGTATGAGGTTTAATATTTACAGACAGGATTGACTGTTGAATCCATGTTATTAAGTTTCTATGTGTAAAGTGTTTGAGGCCGATCCTGAGTCTGGCATGAGCAACTCCCTCCAGTTTTGAACTTCTATTGGTCGTTGGCTACTCCTTGATTGTACATTAGACACTGTCAAGGTTCTTGTTTGCAATCATACATTCTAATTGCCATCTATCACGAATTCATGTTTGTATATGCCTGACTATGTCTTTGTATAGTAACTGTTCCGGTGCATTTAGAATTACAATATATGTACCAGAGCTCAAAAAACAAACAAAAGAACAATAAAAATGAGTTAACTCTAGTGAAGCATTCAGGACCTTATGTAAGACTTAAGAAGAAAATTTTCCATAGTGAAGAAGAGTTAAAAATATTGTATAGATGTTAAAGTTCAGTAGAGCAGCTGTAACGTGCCAGAGATAGCAGGGCAGTGACGATGAAGCGCGTGCTTTGAAAGGGCTTTGCCACTTGTTGTGCATAAACATTTTAGAGTAGAAACATGATAATAAAGCGATGTAATAAGGCTGGTTCTTTATACTTTACATTAGTGTACTCATATTGAATTACTGATGTTGTTGAATATACATTTAAGTCAATCTTTCGAATTTTGGCATTCATAAGTAATACGAACTGAACGAATACTTTTTTAGATGTGGAACCTTCAATGGTGAGTACGTTGCCTTTCCACGTTCTCGGGTATTTTATTGGCCTTGTAGGAACAATTTGTTTTGTGGTTGTTGAGAGAAGCAAACATGACAGAAATAGAGTTATGGTTGAGGCTGACATCTAGAGCCTTGTTGGCCGGTCAATCCACGTGGAGCGTGGCATGCAATGGCCCATAAGCCACACACTCCACAGGCCTCATCTCCAACGGCCTCTTGGTTCCTTTTCCTTTTTCCCAGTCGTCGCCCCTTCCCTCGCTCTCTCTCCCTCTCCCTCTCTCCTTCCTTCTCTATTCTCTGCCTCTCGCTCTCTCCCTCTTCCTCGCTCTGCCTCTCCCTCCCGTTCCCACTTTTCGTCGCGATATAATAAATATGTATGAAGCTGATAACAAAGCAGACACATTCACATTTGCATACCATCTTCCAGATCGTTATTCTCAAACCTTTAAAGGAAAGAACTCGGAGCCTGACTTCCTCCGTGTGTGTTGTCAGCCTTGGAAGGTAACCTGTGTCAATTTGCCTCAATAGCTGCCATAAATCTGCCAATGAAATTATAACAACACAAAGGGCGAGATGGGGATCCACTTTTCTGACAAATAATATAAACATAAACGACATAGATGCAAAGCGGCCAAAGGATGAAAAATGGTTCAGATTTGAAGTTTACTTCGGGCATTTGATGTATAATGTGCGGATTGAGATAACTAAATTTTGGTACAATTTGTATCTTGGCCTTATACATAAATATCAATGCGAATGAACTGCATTAAATGAATGGAAAAATACAAGCTCTAAAACTTTTTCGTCCACCTGCTCACTCAAGTTAAAGATATTACTTTTATTTCCAAGAACGGAGTTATATAAAATGAAGGATTTGATGTAAAGTGTCCTTCTTAACAAATATTTGCTCCCTAATGCTTCAATTTAGCCCTTGACATTCCCGAAAACTTTGACAATTTTTGAAAATATAATACAATTTTTAATTTTCATTTTTATGCTAATGCGGCTAATCTCGTCAAATATCTACTTAACACCTTTCTATTCCGGATGGGGTTGAAGATTTCATATACTGGATGCATAAACAAATTGTAACCGATCAACGGATATAATTTTAATAACCATATGTTATTATGGGGATTATACTAACATTGGGATTATATTAACATGAGGTTAAGTGCTTAAGAAGTGTGGTGATTTTAAAAAGAGTTATTTTCCCCTCTATTAGGCACTAAATCAGCCCCAGCAAATAATAAATTCCCTTGCGTGCATGGTTATTGAACCTATGTCTGTTATTCAATCCAGAACGCATAGCTGCTAAGAATTCTGAAATAAACTTAAAGTTCTAAAACCAAATGCTCTAAACAGTTAGATGAATAACTTTGTCTGCCATTGAAGACCTGAATAATTTCCTTGCAGCTAAACCAATACTCGGTTCCCCTACTTTCGCGCACCAACATGCTAGTCCATATTAGCCTTCGTTCTCAGTAATTTGTTATTTATTGATTCATAGACTTGTCACTAGTTTGGTTTGATAATTGTTTTATACGTTTTTCGTAACACAAATATTAAGTGAGTTCAAATTAATCATAGTGAAGAACAAAAATTCCACTAAAATCATTTCTTACAAAGTACTTCCGCTCGTCACCAGGCCTAAAGAACTCTCGTTGTTTGAATACTGAAGGGGAAGCCCTTCACACTCTTCTTGGGAGTTCAGATATTTATATTTTGATGACTTTTTATTGTTAAGAGAATAAATATAATCCAAAAACATGACGGAAAAAATAAGCTGTTATAGAAAAATATTTTCGGCGAATCGAGTCACTGGAGCAAAAGATAAAAATAACGTCATTATGTCTCAGCCGGAGAAAAGGTTTGAGATTTTACGTGTTGAGAAAATCGTGTAATTAGGGCCACAGGTCACACACTCCCTGCCCTCTAACACTCAACATACTTATATTTATTTTCATCTAACCTCATTTACAAACACACACATAAATGCACAACGGCCCGCCGCCCACCCACAAACACACACACACACAGAACATATTCAATCGTTACAAAATTTTATTCCTTAGACTTCTTCGCCTGGACTCGACTTTTTGCCAATTAACGAAAATCTGCGCAATCAAAACGTCCGTCTGCGAACACTTAGCAGATTTCCCAAGTGTTGGTACGACTAATCACATCTCACAATATATTTTGAAATTCGAAATAAAAATCTAATGAGTGGAAATGGGAGATTTCCCTGAAAACAAATCTCAAGAAAGTGACGAATAAAATGCTTCATATTTGAGCTAAGAAAAAATGAATAATGCAAGAACTGTCGAGCAATTCTAGTTTAACAAGATTTGTTCTATAACATTTCTCGATTCTATTCGGTATAATGGAAATCTTTTGAATTTTCATGTTCCACCTCCCTCTAACCCCCCCCCCCCCTCCTATTCCAGGTTCATATATAACCAACCATTCAAACAACGAATATCATCTTTAGTATTGAATGAAACGCTGAAATAGCGAGTACGGTATAGATCAAATAAACTTTTCGAGTTAAAACATGAATTGATGACGACATAAAATAAGATATTTGCATGTATCTTATCTATTAAAGAGCCGCTGATGACAATATTTGTTATTTAAGTTCAAATAAAGTGCTTGGTCATATAGCAGCTTATTGTATTAGTATGAGTATGAGTCGGGGCTCACTGACGGCTGAAAACTTAAAAGGGTGTAAATATTTCAATTAATATTCAAGGTAGAGAACAAATGAGCAACAACACTTATAAGCAATAAAAGATTCAATAAAAAAGATTCTATGTAATTTTTAAAATTTAAATTTAATTTAAAATTCCCACACTAAACCACCCACACAAACCCTCCGACTGGACCAATTTCAGCTGTTTACGAACTTGATATTTAGTTTTTCATAAAACGTTAAAATATTGAGTTTGGTTAAGAAACATTTCAACCGCTAGAGCATTAATATACACTATATACATACACACACACACACAACAATATATATATATATATATATATATATATATATATATATATATATATATATACATATAGGATTTAAAAATCCGTCACGTAGGGCCTGCGTAACCTAAGCAGATTTCCCACGTGGTTTTACAATAGAGAAATCTGCATACTGGCAACGCTTAACACCACCGTGAGTAAATACAAACGGTAATGAGAAGTCTTTCAGTTTATTTTTAGTAAGCTCCCAGCGGCTTCCAAATTATAAGCAAATAGGTCTGCCAACCACTCAGAGCTGAACAGATAGATAGAGATATTCTTCACCGGAAAGAAAAACAATTATTGATATATATATATATATATATCTGAATATAACAAATTACCTGTATTGCAAACTATTTACTATATCTAGTACTGCAATTTATACTGAATCAGAATAATTTATATTTTAATAACTCAAATTTAATTCTCGACTGGGCAAAGGAAATTATTTAGTGACGAAATTCATTAAATAACATCCTAAAATCCCACCCTGGCTAGAAAAGGATGGTGACCTGTAGATAACCCGTCCCGATTAAACTAAGTTGCAAAAAGTGGATGTTAATAAATAATAATAACTCAAATTTTAAGTCCAAGAACTAAAGAAGGGGGGGGGGATTAACAGAACGTATTTGATTATATCTCATAAAGTAAAATCTTACACGTCTCTAAACCAATTTCACGAGAGCCGAACAGTTACGTAAACTGCTTATCCCACACACTTAATAAAAATGTAAATAACTCGGTTAATATTCAAGATAGAGAATACATGTATACGACAATATTTATAGTATATGTAATTTTTAATAATATTGGTTCTATATAAGTTTTCGATCCGACCTGCAGTAACGGAGATTTCGGATTACGGAATTTTCGATAATCCTATCCTCTAAACCCCCCCCCCTCCCTCCCACTGGTCTAATATCAGCCATTAACGAACTTGACCTTTCTTTTTACATAAAACGATTAAATATGGAGTTTGGTAACGATCAAACATAAATTGCGACAGGCAGAGCGTGAAAAGACAAATATATATATATATATATATATATATATATATATATATATATATATATATATATATAATTTTGAGCGGAGCTCCTTTTCATCATCTCCTGGATTGAATCGATGGACATTTGAAGAAAATTTTCGAAAATCGCTTCATGAGTACGACCTCAATAGCTGATTTCCCTTAAGGGAAATCTGTTAAAATGGAACGTAAATGTTAGCGGTATGGTAAGAGAGACTGTCACTTCCTTACTTGGATATCGAATTTTATCTAAGATAATTTTATGTAAGATGACGACTGAATCAAGTATGAGTTAAACATCCCAATTCGAGAAACGAAGGTAAACCGTGTTTCAATAATGACGTTTAATTCCCATTTCTAGAAGCAGCAGTAAAGCAATGAACTTAGGAATGGTTTGTGCAAAGAAAGAGCGCCAGGATAGTCGTAGGACACAGTACTTTATCATGTACTTTGCTACGCTTGTCTCGGCACTTGTGTCACATTGCTTTAGCGTAAATCCTTCTCCGTGAAATGTCCTCTAAGATAGGGATTAACTCAATTTAAGTCTCGTTAACTCCCAATGGCCATCACAAATCACAGAATGTCGTCTGGGTATAAAGTGGGTTAACTCTAGGGTCAATGATTTATTATGTACGTTAACGAAGAGTTATTTCTGAAATAAAATCTTTTTATCAAAGCAGTCCAACTCGTATAGAATACTGACGAAGCAGATATAAACCTTTCGAAAATACCAACACAACAGTGTACGTAGTAAGGTCCATAAGTTTCCGGCGTGTCCTGCTTGCCCTCCTTCAAACGTGCCGGGAGCTGCACGCCTATGCAGGTCCATGCCTGCTCACTCCATACCCATCGCCCGCACTTCCTCAGTCTTGTCAGTCAGTGTCCAGCCTTAAAGGAAACTCCCCATTTTTACAATGTTTAAACTCGAGTACCGTGCGGTAATTAAATTCTTTTGTAAAGAGGGTCTTACTCCTGCGCAAACTAAAGAGCGCTTGGATTGTGTATACAGGCAGCCCTCCCCCTCGTATTCCACAGTGAAAGAATGGGCAAAATTATTTAAGTTAGGGAGAGAAAGTCTAGAAGATGACCCACGTCCCGGTCGCCCACTGGAAGCTGTCACTTCTGATTAGTTTTTAGATTATTCACAATGGCCCTTCAGGCAATTCAGTTGTAAATATAAATACAATATGTTATCCTTTGATTACCATTTCATTTCTTTACAGTCCCCTATTACCACAGTTATTAATTCGTTGGCATATCTCCCTTAAAGAGAAGTCTCGAATTGCTTTGTTCATATATAGCTGTTTGAGACATAGAGATCCTTGATTTTATCCTGAAATAATTTAATTGGTCTTAGTAAGGATTAGATGAAAATTATTACATTAATGTGCAAGACCACCCATAGATGCATCATCCACATAGATATAACTTAGTGGAATAAAAACTAAAAAAAAGTCCGTCACGCAGGGGCTGCGTAAACTAAGCAGATTTCCCATGTGGCGTTTTACAATAGAGAAATCTGCATACTGGTAACACAATGCCACCGTGATTAAATACAAACGGTAATGAGAAATCTTTCAGTTAATTAAAATAAATTCCCAACTGAAACGGCTTCTGAATTGTAAGAATAATTTATATTTTAATAACTCAAATTTTAGTAGTCCAAGAACTAAAGAAGGGGGGGGGCGGATGAACAGAACGTATTTGCATAAATCTCACAAAGTAACGAAGGTAAGGTAAGGTTAGAAACGACAGGTAAGGTTAGAAGAAGCTTCCAGCATTGTTGGAAGCAGCCGAGTACTGACGGAAATGGCCGAACTATACCCGACCACAGACTTAATAAAAATGCAAATATCTCGGTTAATATTCAAGATAGAGAATAAATGTATATAACAATATTTATAGTAAATTTAATTTTCAATAAGATTGATTCTAAACAATTTTTCGATCCGACGTATAGTAACGGAGATATTTCGAATTTTCGAAAATCCTCCCCTCTAACCCCCCCCCCTCCCACAGGTCCGATTTCAGCCGTTAACGAACTTGATCTTTCTTTTTACTTAAAACGACTAAATATCGAGTTTGGTACCGATCAAACAAAAATTGCGACCACTAGAGCGGTAACAGACATATATATATATATATATATATATATATATATATATATATATATATATATATATACAGTTTTGAACGGACTTCAATTTCGTCTAATAGGTAGGATCGATGGACATTGGAAGAAAAATTTCGAAAATTCCGTCATGAGTACAACCTCAATAGCTTATTTCCCCTAAGGGAAATCTGCTAAAATACTAATAATTAATTGTGTGATGTTTATGCGCTTTTATCAACCTCATATTTGGTCAATTCTTGTATTCATTGATAATGCCAATTCACTGGAAATATTTAATTATATAATAAACTTTAACATTTTTTTTTTTAACATAGAAGAATATCTTATGACTGTAGATTTGCATTCTCTTGTTGGTTGGGAGAATTAATTTGAATAACTACTAAATATACCTAGCATGTAGGAAATAAGAAATTATTTACTACCCCTGGATAGAAAAGAGTGATAACCTGTTGATAGTACATTTGGTTCATCCATTGCTACTTAAAGCTGAGATGGTTTTATTTATTTCAGGCTATTCTAGGCAACTCTAGCTAATTTGATAGCGAAGCTGCTTTATTGTAAGAGTGATTTATTTTGGCAACAGAATGTTCCTTGAGCATTTAACGTATATATGCTTAATTAATAACAGTTTAAGTAGTGAAGGCCATTTTGTTTGAAGGATTGGTAAGATAGCGAAATTCAACTAAAAAAATATTTTTTTTAAGAAGCCCACTTATATTCATTATTGTATATCATCAGGCTACTCCAAAGAATGATCAAGTGGAACGCTAATTAAAAATGTTTTTTAGGCATTTTAAGAACCATTTAATATTGAATATTAGAAATCAGTGAAGGAATCCCTGAGTTACTACCAAATTTCAGGTTGCATATTTTCCTGCACTCGCGGGACGGTTTGATATAAAATTATGCACTCGGTTTTAGAAAAGGAACAAAAATACCAATAAGAATAGGACGTTTAAAGAGGTGTTAATCTTACTATTGTATATGGTGGCTAGCCTGACACCACGAAGGCTGCAGCTGATACCGTGACAAGGATCTCCACTTAGGCAACGAACATACTGGTTCATAATTATTATACCACAATCTCAAACAGTATTCCATTCGACTCTCCTAACGCATAAATTGCATCGTAAAAACTAAAATAAATAATAATAAAAGATAGTGAAAAAAAATTGAATTCTCGTGTACTGAAACGTTTTTCGGAGGTAGTTAAAACTTTCTTCTCGTAAGACTGGAGTCGTCGTAAATAGTAAATAAAGTTTAAACGTAAACTATAAAAGATAAACAAATTTATGACTTTGCATAACTATTTACATAATGTCCACATAACTTGTTTTATGGATGAACATAATAATTACCTTATACTCGCTAGCACCATATTTGCGTTCTCTTTATACCATATTTCCTTACTCTATTTGCCACTTTAAATGGTTCAATATTTTCAAGTAAATTCGCTTATTACAATGAAACACATTCAATTATTTGACCGACTTGACAATAGAATGTAACGTATTTCAAAACTTTAATATAATCTATACAGTTTGTAGAACATATTGCCCCACCCCCTCAAAGTGGGAGACTAGGGAGAAAAGTCCGTCACGCAGGGGCTGCGTTAACTAAGCAGATTTCTCACTTGCGTCCCGTCTTTGCATTTATCTCATGACGTAAAAATGCAATGAGAACAATACTTAATTTATATTATTTCGGCTTCAAATAAAGTACTTTATAATAATTCAGCTTATTGTTGATATGACATAAGTAGGAGTGGGGGTTTACTGAAGGCCGTAAACTAAAAACGCAAATATCACGGTTAATATTAAAGATAATGAAAAAATGTACATACAATTTATAGATACTTTAATTTGCAATAAGATTGGTTCTATACAATTTTTTGATACAACGTATAGTAACGGAGATATTTCGAATTTTCGAAAATCCCCCCTCCCACTTGTCCAATTTCAGCCATTAACGAACTTGATCTGTCTTACTACATAAAACGTTAAAATATAGAGTTTGGTAAAGATCAAACAAAAATTGCGAACGCTAGAGCGTTAACAGACACATATAAATATATAATTTTGAACGGACCTCATTTTCGTCATCTCCTGGGTAGGATTGTTGGACATTTGAAGAAATCGCGTCATGAGTACGACCTCAATAGCTGATTTCCCTTAAGAGAAATCTGCTAAAACTTGGAGATATTTATGTTCCTAGGTATTGGATCATAAATTTTCTGGAACATATTTAAAGGGCCCAATAGACAATTTAGGCACAGCACACTGCGAAGCTGCTGTAAGCATATTCATCTATATGACTTTGTTTTATGCCACAGAATTTTGAATAATAAATTAATCCAATATACATATAATGTAACATATTCAATGTAAATTGACGAGTTTATGTTAATTCCAGGCGTTTCTATACTGTGAATAAGTCCAAATCAAAGTGTCACCACTGGACGGAGAAGATTGGAGAAGAGGGAGACAGTACTGGTCGCCAAATAGTGGATTTCATGTGCCCCGGACAGGTATTGCATTGAATTATTTCATTACTGTAATTAGTTATTTAGGAATATAATTTATATGAAAGAGAAAAATTAATCTCAGGAGCCATCCCAAATCTGTTGAATGTTACACAAGTTGGCGCGAAAACGAACCCCAAGTTGAAGGACTTCAAAAGGCTATGTCAGGAATTGGAGGGATCTTGGTCCTGACCACAATGTAGTCTTAGATTGTCCCGTGCCTGCATGGACTGGATCACCTACAATAGTAAATTGTATATTGTAAGAAGTATCAACTCAGCTAAGCTTGCAGTTTTAATCAGTGGCACCGGACTGTACCATTCATAGGTAGATTTTATTCAGTTTCTGTATTATAGTGAATATAAGTAAATATCTAATATGTTGCATCTGTGGATATTAAGAAAGTTTCGAATAGGAATCATTAGCTTCAATAGTGCTTCAAGAACATATCGTTCGAAGTTGTTATCCTCGATTTTACAAAATAGTCTCATTGTCAAAGTATTTAAATTTCATGGTTCCATTTTAAAACTATCCATATTTATTTATTTAGGTGTGTCGGAGTTTTAGCGATTCACACTTACTCATATAATAAAACTAAAAGTTGGTATAGCCACCTTATAAAAGAAAAACATGTTAAAACGTCTACAGCCGTAGGTCGCAGGGCACGGTTACATTTTCTCCAGTGGATATTAATGCTCGCAGCTAATGTTTTAAGACTAAGGTTCGATAAGCGTTTTAGATGTTTCATGGTTGGCGCATATTTACTATTTCCGCATATTCTCTATCGATATTTACTAATTTCTGGATACATATTGCATTTCATAAAAGATAATAAGTTTGTAGACCAAAAGAAAAACATCCATCAACACAGCATGTGGAAAACTATACCATGTAAGGAGGTAAGGTTGAAATGTGATTTCCATTAAATGTTAACAAATCACAATAGGATACGTAAAATATTTTTGTTTTCTATAAACAATTTACTAATATTACTTGACATATTTTCAAATAGCTATTATACTTATGTAATACATTCGTTATGAAATTAGCTCATATTCCATGAATACATTTTACAAATTTTATTAATTTAATAATTATATAGAATAAATTAGTTTCGTTACCAATCTTAATACCACTATAAATATGTAGCATACATTCTTATTAGTGTGTGGATGTTATTACTCTTAGATTTATTAATGGAAGATATGCTTTATAAATTTGTCTCCACCTTAGAGAGACAATGTACCTGATCGATTTTTTGACACGTAGTTATTAGGTTTATTTAATAAATGAATATCTTTTATAGCATTCGTTTTGTATATAAGTACATCCTTCATTCACGAAGTTCCGGGCAGTGTGTTAAAAAGCTTTACTCCTGAAAATAATACGCTTTTCTCTAAATGTTTGTGGTTGGGTGTTTGAAGCATAGGTTACAGCAGTCTTGTCCCCAGGGACGTAACACTGATAGATACACCGTCAACTGATTTGAATTGAGAAAGTGAATATTAGTTATGGAACTCTGTCATTGTTTTTGTTATCAAAACTGGGTTTTTTTCATGAATTTAAGTATGCAGTTGTTTTATTTATTTATTTTTTTTTATTTTTTTTTTTTTACAATAATTTACTTACCTTCTATCAATTATCCGATTTGAACCTTCTGGTGAAAAAAGTTAGGAATTGACCCAGCGCACTTTGGAGAGGCCTCAGTCAAAAGCATTTTCTTAATATTTCAATGAACTGTTATTCACCGGTAACGGTACCTGTCGTATTCACGTAAACGGAATGAATTAAACAGATACAGCCTTGTTTTTCTTTAAGTAAGGACTTGGAATTTAAGTTGGTTGTTAGTTCTTTCAATACATGACCCTTCAATAGCTTGGTGATAGTTATTAATTTGTTGTACATTTCAGCAGATTTCCCTTAAGGGAAATCAGCTATTGAGGTCGTACTCATGACGCGATTTTAGAAAATTTTCTTCAAATGTCCATCGATCCTACCCAGGAGATGACGAAAATGAGGCCCGTTCAAAATTATATATATATGTTTGTCTGTTAACGCTCTAGTGGTCGCAATTTTTGTTTGATCGTTACGAAACTCGATATTTAACCGTTTTATGTAAAAAGACAGATCAAGTTCTTTAATGGCTGAAATCGGACCAGAGGGAGGGGGGGGGTTTAGAGGGGGGATTTTCGAAAGTTCAAAATATCTCCGTTATTATGCATTGGATCGAAAAATTGTATAGACCAATCTTATTGCAAATTAAATTTACTATAAATATTGTTATATACATTTATTCTCTATCTTGAATATTAACCGAGATATTTGCATTTTTATGAAGCCTGTGGGACACGTGGTCCGGTAAGTTAGGATTAGGTCGGCCATTTCCGTCATTGCTCGGCTAAGGTGGAAGCTTCTTCTAACCTTAACTGTCGTTTCTAACCTTACCTCACCTTCGTTACTTTCTGAGATTTATGCAAATACGTTCTGTTTATCCGGCTCCTCTCCTTCTTTAGTTCTTGGACTACTAAAATTTAGGTTATTAAAATATAAATTATTCTTACAATTCAGAAGCCGTTTCAGTTGGGAATTTATTATAATTAACTGAAAGATTTCACATTACCGTTTGTATTTAATCACGGTGGTGTTGTGTTACCAGTATGCCGATTTCTCTACTGTAAAACTTCACATGAGAAATCTGCTTAGTTTACGCAGCCCCTGCGTGACGGACTTTTTTAATACAATTGTCCAGTCTATGGGCAGCGACCAATATTAGAGGCGTACCACATGGACCCCAGGATCAGCCAGTAATGATTACCTATCTATTCTATCCTAGGTAGGATCGATGCACATTTGAGGAAATTCTTCATGATTGCAACTTTAATATCTGATATCCCTTAAGGGAAATCTGCTAATACATGAAAAACAGGTGCAAAAACGTAGTTAGTTCATGCTCCAGATCAAGTTCCTGAATCAGGATAATGTATGTAATCACGCCATCTTTGCAACCATTATAGATAACTACTGTAATTCAAGGGATGCTTTATACAGTTTAGCCACGATCACAACTGTCTTACATATGTCGCTTTCACGTCGTAAGTTAGATAGAATATCTCCGATATAGGCCATTGAACATATCTATAAATAACTATGCAAATCATTGATTACTGTTATTAAATTGTGCACGTTCTACAAAAGATTTGTTGCAATAGATTAAAACAAACTACCAATTATGAAAATTGTTACGTATATAAATTAATTGTAATAATTTGAAGGGCGTTGAAAAAAATAAATAAGTTTAAGGTCATAGAAACTGTTAAACAAGTTCATTTCGTATGAACTAGTTTTTTAAATTATTCCATACCCAGCAATGGTTTATTGTGTGTTTTTGCACGAACCATCTCTTAAATTTATTTTCTCATATTTAAATTAAAAACTTCTTAAGTGAATTTCGTTTACCTTAATTACCCACTTCTGTAAATTAATGTTAACTGCAAGACATGATATGTATGATTTTTCGGCTTTACTCATAAGAAAGAGAATATAATTTACGATTTTTTTTACCAGTCTGCATTAGAATACCCTATTAGAACTGTTCCAAATGGCCGGTATATTTGAATATACCGTCTACTATGAAGCTGAATATTTGTTCAGCACGCCTATTTCCTGAGAAGGGGGCACTTTCTTACTTGAACGAACCAAACGACACGGTTTTTTGTGCATTTCAGTTTATACGTTAGGTTATTAGAAATTTCCTTAATTTAGTAAGAAATGCTGACCCATTAAAATATTTCTATTATCATTGCGCTGGAACTCGTGATGCGTGCGAATTGCATATGTGTTTCGGTCAAACAATGATGATTAATGGTCCGATTGAGCATCCTGCCTTTCAAATATTCATACAGCAATGGAAGAACATGTCACATTAAGTAAAAAAAAATTAATAAAGTCGAATTACGGTAACGCTTTCCCCCAAGCGACGAGAAAGTGGCAATGACACAACTAGTGCCAGGAGCCACAAAAAAAAAATGCTCCGATTGAAAATGCCTGTGAAGATAGCTTCTTTAATATGTTCAAAAAATAAGTTATTCTTTACAGTTTTTCTGTTCCTGTATAGTAGGACAAGAGAAACTTATGGAATAATACCACATATCCAGTGTTGGGTAGTAATTCGTAGACAACCCGTCCCAATTAATCATAGGAGCAAGAAGTGGGCGTTAATAAATAATTCTCAACAACATCTCCTAAACAAAGCCTTAACGTACATACCTCCTTAGGACATTTTATTCTTATTTCAAGATCCCTAATCAATATTTTCGATTAGGACACTTAACACTAAAACGCCTTGTTTGTCTAATGGTGTAATATCATTTTTTTATTAAATTTATGCTTTTTATTCCCCTTCCCTCCCTAATTACTTAAATTAATTTTGATTGGTTGAATTTTCATGTACGTCTGGTCTTCAAATTATTTTAACTACTTATTTATTTATTTTCAACTGTTATTTTTTTAAGAGTACGATTTTCAGTAATTATTATTATTATTTATTAACGTCCACTTTTTGCTACTATGGGTAATCTGGACGGGTTATCTACATGTTTCCACCCTTTTTAGCAAGGGAGGGACCAAGAATTATATATAATGAGTTCGTCACTATATAAATTCGTATTGCCTAGGTGGGAATCGAACTCGCCACTCTAGGCTAACCATGTGAGATTAAGGCCAACGATTTAACTTACTTGGCAAGCCTGAGACTGCATAATTATTTATAATTTATTCTACTACGATTGTTTTTTTGGTTTTTCATTGTATTCTATTTTGTTTTGCATTTGCGTTCATATTTTTTTTTTATAAAGAAACGTGGTTTACGACGCTCTGTAGTTAAATAAATAAATTTCAGTGACTGTTGATCTCTCAGCAATGGAAAGAAGTCAACTGCATAGAATTCAAAACATACTTTTAGTAATGTTACATGAGAAACATAGATACTTTATTTTCTCTCGTGTTGTCCTCCCTTTAAAATGTCTAATGCTAGATATAATCAGATCAATCTAACTCACATCTGGACTAAAACGTAATCAACCTAATAACGTAAAAAACCTAAAACCCGAACAACCTAATACGGTGAACAGACGCATAAAACCTGCTGACTAACGGACAACTAACTGAGTACAACTTTTGACGGGCTTGACGATGGTGCCTTCGCCTCGAAAGCGCTTACTCGACCATCAGCCAGTGACGACGGCCTTCACTGGCAGGTATGACAATAGTATCATATGTAATGACGGTTCCGACCCTTTATTTCATTTGCAATCTGAATGGTTTGAATTTCCAAGTATATATTGCATAAACTTCTGTAAAATATCTCTAAGAAAACGAAATAAAAAAGTCCGTCATCCAGGGGCTGCGTAAACTAAACAGATTTCCCACGTGAAGTTTTACAATAGAGAAATTTCACGAGAACCGAACAGTTACTGAAACGGCCGAACTAGCTAGCCGGAAACTCTGGACTGCTCCCTAAGTTAGGCGATCTCATGTCCGTTACGCTCAATAAAATGCAGATATCTCTGTTAATATTCCAGATAGAGCATAAATGTATATAATAATATTTATAGTAAATTTAATTTGCAATAAGATTGGTTCTATACAATTTTTCAATCCGACGTATAGTAACAAAGAAATTTCGAAAATCCACCCTCTAAACCCCCCCTTCCATTTGTCCCATTTCAGCCATTAACGAACTTGATCTGTATTTTTAAATAAAACCTTTAAATATCGAGTTTGGTAATGGTCAAACCAAAATTGCGACCGCTAAAGCGACAACAGACAAATATATGTGTGTGTGTGTGTGTGTGTGTGTGTGTGTGTGTGTGTGTGTGTGTGTGTGTGTGTATATATATATATATATATATATATATATATATATATAATTTTGAACGGACCTCATTTTCGTCATCTACGGGGTAGGATCGATGGACATTTGAAGAAATTTGTCGAAAATCGCGTCATGAGTACAACCTCAATAACCGATTTCCCTTAAGGTAAATCTGCTTAACCCCTTGGCTACCAATTATTAACTTTTTAAAATTTTTCATGATTGTGATTTTTTCCTTTTTTGTTACCTTCTTTTAAGTTCAAAAACAAAGGGAAACAATTTTCCGATAGGGGGGGGGGTCAAACCGATGGGACATATATGTCCCAGTGGTATTTCATGGCTGGGTCATATTGTCCCTTTGGTATTTTCTGGATGGTAACATTTGTCCCACTAGTATTTTTCTCTCTCAATAAAAAAAAAAAACAAGAACTCTTAGATAACAGAATTTTATTAGAGATCAACAAACTTAATTAACAAACAAATAGAAAGCTACATTGCAATTGAAAAAAACATTCATGCCTCACAAAAGCATTTATGAAGTGTTATAAGGTGCAGAACATTGTGGGCATAAAGGAATGTTGCAGTTTGTGCATTTTAACTTTGCTCTTTTCTCAATGCAATTTTTTGAGCACCATGCACATCGGCGTCGGGTCTGTCCTAGTGGAAGATGACCGCCAATATTATGTAATAGTCGTTCAAAGTTTTGATGACCTCCCTCTTCTAGACTGATATTTCATAATGCGATATTGCTTTCCATATGAAATCAATGATCAAGGTTGCCTATACCAAAATTTATCAGTTTGTGACATACAAATTTGATAATCCTATGATTTTAACTATCCACAACACTGAATCAGCAGAAACAAGTTGTCCTTAATTTTTTTTTCAACTATTTTTCGTCAATACTAACCAAGAACACGGAAACACAAAATAAAAAGCAACAGGTTACAATAAATAACAGGTAATAACAACTGTAGTGAGTATGTACTGGCCTATAGCGGTGTCAGCCGGCTCTAGAGGTCCTAGGGAACAAGAAAACCAGTGGGACAGCCATATTCATGTTTTCAATGGGGAAAAACTGTTTAGTACTTCATGGATACCCAGTGGGACATATATAACCCAATGGTAGCCAAAGGGTTAAACCCTCTTTAAGGATTTCTTTAATAAGGAAAGCGAACCCCTTCATCGATGTTCACAAATTGCGTTCAGTGTTAACAGGTAGATTCATCGTTTATTCAGTAAGCAGTTGCTGGTCCGATGAGTGATGAGTTATCTACAGCTTCACAGAGGCACGTCCTGATTCGTCTTGCCTCTCGGGCTATCAGCTTCCTACGGTGTAACCACCCCCTGATATATTACGGCAAGGAAGATAGCGAGAAATCGAAGGTGATTGGAAATCCTGGCACTACATCTATATCCCTCTCAGCTGATAAATAGAATTCTCATCGTGGATCACAAGCTTCCAGCTTGAATAATTTTTTTTCCCTCCACCTGAGCTTCCTCATGAGTCATAGACACCATCGCTCATGTAGCAATTACTCAAGATAATGAATTTTGGGTCCGATAGTGCTACGGGGAAGATGTATGCCCTGCGCTGGAACCGGTTCCTCACGGCTAGTCTCGTGTATAACCAGTCAACCGACAGTAGAATATGGATGATCTTCTGGAATAATTGAACCTATCGTGTTTTGGCTATTTTGCACCACTACCCCCTTTTATAAATAACTCAAAATACAATGTGTCTAAGGTAAATAATTAGCCTATCTGACTTGCAAACAAAACTAAAAAGAGCTAGTATAACAATTCAACGCTTCTAAACGGCCATAGGCTACAATTCTAACCGTCTATAACCCACTCAGTAAAGCTGAGAGTAAAAAAGTTCGTCACGCAGGGGCTGCGTCATCTAAGCAGATTTCCCACGTGAAGTTATACAATAGAGAAATTTTACGAGAACAGTTACAGAAACGTCCGAACTAGCTTTTGGCGAAAACTCACGACTAGAACCGCAGTTAGCCGATCTCATCTCGTCCGTTATCGGCGCACACATAATAAAAATGCAAATATCTCGGTTAATATTCAAGACAGAGAATAAATTTATATAAAAATATTTATAGTAAGTTCGAGCTTGGAAACGATCAAGAGACAATTGCGACCATTAGAGCGTTAACAGACATATACAATTTTTTGAAAATCGCGTAATGAGTACGACCTCAGTAGCAGATTTCCCTTGAGAGCTTTCCCTTGAAATCTGCTAATGAGTGATAGAGAGCGAAAGACTTGTTTTACGCCAATAGTTTAACAATCTAGTATTATTTTGGCGCCTGACACTCCTCCTCGATCCAATTTAGAACAATGATGAATATGTTATCCTAATCCTGACTAAACTTGAAGCATGAAGTTTTGTAGTGATAATTCTATTTATTTTTACAATGATTAGTCATCTTTGGCTTCCTGAGCTCCATAAATGCTACCACATGCCACCAGCCCGTGCCGATTAGCGGACATTTTGAATTGCAATCAAATATCAAATAAATAATTCACAATAAGTAAAACTTTAATTATTATTTTTAACCTATGATAAAAATTCAAGCCTCGAAATAAACAGCGAGATCTTCTCTTCAAGCATGAATTCGCTGAATTTTGTACGTTTTAAATTTTAAGTTATTCTTAATTTAAATTTTGATTATTATCTCAATTATTGTTTGTTCAATAAGAAAATAAATACATTCAACATATTGTTAGGAATATTATGAAGTTGTTCAGTAGTGATAATTTCGAACACCTCTTTGCAGCCATTGGTCTCCTTCTATGATTCTTTCCAGAAATGCTTTAGAGCAAGGGTATTAATTAAAAGGATCATTAATAAAAGAAGCCAAATTATTTGGCGAAAATGGATGATAGAAATAGAAATTAAGTTTAAAACTAAAAAATAAATCCACCAAATCTTAGTTGTTATTGGTGATGTAGAAAATAACAAATTTCATATTACATAACATATGTTACATTTTGATTATTTGAATTTAGTGGCTTACTAAAAAATTTAAAACATTTTCACCCAACCACCTGTTGTAAAACAATGCTTTCATGTTTCTTTAGAGTACGAAAACAGAATTTATGAATTTCAATTTAGGCATTCCTTTTGAATAACTAAACATATTTAATCACATAAAAACTTATTTTTAAACCACTTTATCCCCAAAGCGTTCCCAGCAATCGATATCCGGATTTATTGCTTTATTTCATAAATTGGCTTAGTTATTGTCATAAAATAGTAGGTTTTACCAATTTCATGTAAAATTTTTATTATAAAACTACTTTATTCAAGTTATTAAAAGTTTTAGGACGCCAACAATTTCAAAAAACCAATACTATTTTACTACAATATTTACATGTAATAATTTTATTCTTTGTACAAATAATGTTAAGACAGGGACCAATCTGAGTTATGAAACGTTTATTAAGGCTTGTAAATTTCTATTCATTTCAGAATAAGTTTTATAAACATTAAATTTAATTTTACTTTTAGAAAGAATTTTTGAAAAGGCCATAAAATAAAATTAAAGCGGTCGCCATTTTTGTATTTTTGTTTGATCGTTACCAAACTCGGAATTTAATCGTTTTATGTAAAAAGGAAGATCAAGTTCGTTAATGGCTGAAATGGGACCACCAGTGGGAGGGGGGTTTAAAGGGGGGTATTTTTGAAAATTCGAAATATCTCCGTTATTATGAGTCCGATCAAAAAATTGTATGGAATCAATCTTATTGCAAATTCAATTTACTATAAGTATTGTTTTATACATTTATTCTGTATCTTGAATATTAACCGAGATATTTGCATTTGTATTCTGTGTGTGGTCGGTAGGAGTCGGCTTTGTTGGGTACTTCCCGCCGAGAGCTTTGACGCCCGTTTCCGTAACTGTTCGTTTAGTGATCCCTAACTACTACTGTTGTTATTAGGCAGATTTCTCTACTTTAAAACTTCACGTGGGAAATCTGGGTAGTTTACGCAGCCCCTGCGTGACGGACTTTTTATTCATTCCCAGATTAATAAATATCCCTCACTCTCATAAAATATTCTATTCTGTGTAAAGGTTGGTGAGACTTGAAGGAAAACGGTGTGTTGATGACTAGTTTCAGAAAAATTGTAATCATTATTCATTTATCACATTGGTAATTTTCCTTGCAATGTCCTCTCAGAGTGAGATTTTTGTGGTCATTTGTCATTAATGTTATCTATTATAGTTACCTTGATGATATTCATTGTTGCCAAAGGCCAACTAGTTTCTATTCATACACCCCCTCGTAGACATATTGCAGTTAAAAATGTTTAACTTAGTTTTTCCATTTAATTATTCAAAGGTATAATTTGTAACATGTTTGTCCGAGATCGGGAAGGACTTCATTACAAAATGTGCCAATGGAAAGTGATTTTATAATGTTTAAATAAGAAGTGATTTAACCTTTTTAAAAGTGAGAAGCTGAGATCATTTTAACTGAATGGAAGCCAATTATACTAAAATGCCACAGCTAAACTACAAGAAATAAAGTGGATAAAAGGCTTTTGCTGTGTCGATTAGGTTTAATCCCCTATGACAGCTGTGTATAGGCAATGGAGTCTAGTTATCCGTGCAGGGGTGACTGGCAGGCTGGATTAGCTATGCTAATTTATTGATATGAGATATCGGCTTTATAGAATGCTCTTGCCTTTATAAAGGCTCCAAAGGCATTTTATATTACTTTTCTTCATGTTTCATGAATAGTTACCAGACGATTCGCTTCATTTCTTATCTCGGATTTGTTTGGGCTGTGAAATTGACGTCGTTTGCATTTAGAATTTGATTCCTCCACGGAGAACGATATAAGTCACGTGAGCCCATATGCTTGTTTTGGATCTTATAATCTCCACTCAAATTGCATTCGTAATATGTCTATGAATATTGGAGAAGTATTAAACCTGTCCAAATCGATATATCGGCCTAAAGGAGTTTTTGAATTATGATGATTCTTATGTGCGTTAGGCAATCAACGCTGGTTCCCTTCCGCCATGAATCAGACGATGCTCAAAGAATAGTCTGAATGATAATCAAACCTGCTTAAGAACATATCATCGGGAAAGGATTCTGTTGCTTCACAATCAAAACACATAATTTTTTTCTCGATTCTCATTTGAATTCTTCATAAATTGTCTTAATTCGTCGTTGGTGTTCGAAACCAAGCACTGATACAAGAAACACGATGTTTTACTGTTATAAATATATTACAGATAAAGCATTCTGTCTTGTAAAGTCATATTTTTGTTTTTAAAAAATACAATAATTAAACCATTTTGTATATTTAAAATTATATAATTATAAAATACCTTAATATGTAACTACATCCGTGTATCCCATTGATCCCTACGACTAAAATCTACTTCACTTAAAAGCATGTGTAAAACTACCAGAATGTGTTCTCTTGCTATCAGAAAACCCTTAAAAAGGAGCTTTAGGTTGTGATGGCAACTGTGAGGTACATTTTATTATTTAAATATAATAAATTACTATTGTGTACTCTACATATAAAATATATGTATTATAATAAATGGTGTTCTATATACGAACATATAAATTTGAAGAGAAACCCAAATTGAATCAAAATTCCATCTATGGTTTTTTTGATAAAACCGAAGATTAGGAATATTCTAGTAGTAACTTATAATAAACATTCTAAATAAAAATAAATGTATGGCGGATAAGATTATTAACAATGATAATGAGAGGAGAAATATGAGGGTGTACCTATGAAGTACCACCCAAAGACAGATCAAAAAGTAGGAGAAATGTGTAAAAATTCTGGAATTCCGCCATGAAAATATGACAACGAAATTGAAACAAATTTTAGCATGATAAAATATAAAGAAATAATAAGAAGCGCAATATTTATAAAATTAAGTGTAATTACTGCAGTGTAGCATATATCGGAGAAATAATTGACAAAGTCGCAACGCAGGGTACGCGTTAACTATGCAGATTTCCCACGTGGTCCACGTATATCCATTTACCTCAAAACGTAAAAGTTCAATGAGAACATTATTTGGTATATAGGCTTGAAATAATGTTTTTATTTACCTATTTAGTTTTGTGTCCCATAGCGATGGTGATTGGAATTTAATAATTAAAATAATGTGTTTCATATTATAACATCTTACTGTCAATATGACTAAAAAGAATGGGGGTTTATTGAGACCGGAAACTAAAAAATGCAAATATCTCGGTTAATAATCCTTCGATCCGACGTGTAGTAAAGAAGAATATCGAATTTTCGAAATTCCCCCTTTAAACCGTCCTCCACTTGTCCGATTTTAGCTATTAACGAACTTGGTCATTATTTTTATATAAAACGACTAGCTCAGATACCCGGCTTCGGCCGGGAATTGATTTGAGGCTGGATGGTGATGGTATTTTTTTGGCAAGGCACAATATTTTGACATTTACCCGTCCCAATGATTAGAGTCAATACCCGTTGTTGGCATTTGTTAATAATAAAATTAATTTTTTATGTAAGTCTTCACTGTCCTCCAAATTGTCATATTTCCCGTTTCCTGTGCATTATGCATAGATTTCAGTTATTAAGGATAACATATTAACATGGTTTTGAATTAATTTTTCCAGGTGAGGTACCTCATAGTTCAAATTGGAATGAATTGTTGAGCATATCAATATTTCTACGCAAATTACTTGCTCCACACATTGTTCCTGGAGAAATGTATAAAACAAAAGTTAATCTAAATAACAAAGTAAACAAATATTGGGAATTTTTACTTCAGGCCTCACTTATAAAACCCACTCAGGTTCTAACCTAAAAATTTTAATATAGCTTATAATCATGGAAGAATTAATGCTAATTGACATACCGAGTTTTTTTAAGTTCGGTTTAATCGCTAGCGCCCAATGAAATAGTTGACTCCCGCTTTAGTTTATAGTGTATATCTCGTTTATACTTTGTTAAAAGACAAAAATGAATATGACAAAAGTTACTCTAAATAACAAAATAAACAACTTTTGTTATGCTCATATTTGCTGAAAAACGAATACAAAACGAAATACCGCTATTTTTAAATTCAGGCCTCCCTTACAACCCCCACTCCTGCCCATCCCTAGAAATGTTGGTATTGCTTGTTATAATGAAAGCGTTAGTGCTAATACACATACCGAGTTTTATTTATTTCGGTTGGGTCTTTTGTCCCAAATAAAATTGTTCACTTCCGCTATAGGTTTTAGCGTATATCACGTTTATAATTCGGTATACGAAAAAAGTGTATATAACAAAAGTTGCTCTAAATAACAAAATAAACAACTTTTCTTATATGCATATTTTCAGGAAAACCAATAGGAAACGAAATATCACTATTTTTAATTTCAGGCCTCCCTTATAACCCCCACTCCTGTTTGTCTTAGAAAATATTAATACAGCCTAAAGTCTAAGTTGGGCTAGTAGTAATATACATACCAAGTTTCATAAAATTCGGTTCAGCCGTTTATGCGTGAAAAGGTAACAAACAAATAAACAAACTGATACCAAAGAAACAATAGCTGATTTCCCTTAAGGGAAATCTGCTAAAATGCAGTTATGGTGTCTATGACATGTGAAACGAAAAGTTATCGTGAAATTTCGCGAAAAAATCAATGTACAGACAGAGGTTACAATTTTATATATATATATATATATATATATATATATATATATATATATATATATATATATATATATATATATAGTTTTGAACGGACCCCATTTTCATCATCACCTGGATAGGATCGATGGACATTTTTAAGAAATTTTTCGAAAGTCGCGACGTGAGTACAACCTCAATAGATGATTTCCCATATGGGAATACCCCAGCATGTAAAAAGCATAGACAACAAAAATCAATGCCAAACCGCCTTGTCTGAACATGCAGTACAATACAAACATAACTTAAATTTTGAAAATTTGTAAATTTTAGATAGGGAATCAGCACATTTAAAAGAAAATATGTACTTAGCAGAAAATAAGGAGGGAATAAATAAGAAAAAAGAATTGAGATATTTCAAAAATATTTGTCATAAAATTTTGTAACACTCGCTACACGCATTAAAAAACAAAATGTTTAATAAAATTCTAATATTGGATTTTATAGATATAACTCCTTGAGAAGGAGGAGTAACAATCCAAACGCGCCGGGGATAAAATAAATGACTATCTGAAGAAATAGTTTTATTACGGCTCAAAACCATGCTTAAAAAATAAATGGTCAGTATATGAAACTTCTCTCTCTCTCTCTCTCTCTCTCTCTCTCTCTCTATATATATATATATATATATATATATATTTGCAAATTTAATTGTCTATAAATATTACTCTATCTAGATTTTTAGAATTTTTATTTAATTTTTAGCCTTCAGTAAACCCCTTACTATTAGTCATCGCTCAAGCCAGTATAACATGAAACGACTTGTTCAAACATTGGTTTGAAGTTATCACTGTTAATTAAGAATTTGCTGTTTTCATTCAGAATATTGTTGTCCGATCTTTACGATTCTCGATATTTATCCTGTCCATTCATCACTACAGATCATATTTGTAAATGGCTGAAATCGGACCAGTAATATGGGGAGTGAGGTTAGGAGTAGGGGGAATTCGAATGTTCATAATATCTCCGTACTTATGAGTCGGATTGAAGAATGTTATAGAACAAATCTTGTTAAACTAATATTATAGGTACGTTCTACATTTATTGTTATCTATTTTTTTTCATAATTCAAGTATTATGAGAGTTTTTGAACTTTCTTGTTTTGCAGTCCCCATTTGTACTAAGTAGACTTTATTTAGAAAAAAAAAAAATGTGATGAGATCAGTGGTGTGCTATACCACTTTTAGCAGATTTCCCTTGAGGGAAATCAGCTATTGAGGTCGTACTCATGACACGAGTTTTGAAAAATTTCCTCAAATGTCCATCGATCCTACCCAGGACATGACGAAAATGAGGTCCGTTCAAATTTTTTATATATATGTCTGTTAACGCTCTAGCGGTCGCATTTTTTGTTTGATCTTTACCAAAGTTCATATTTAATCGTTTTATGTAAAAAGAAAGATCAAGTTCGTTAACGGCTGAAATCGGACCAGTGAGAGGGGGGGGGTTTAGAGGGGGATTTTTGAAAATTCGAAATATCTCCGTTATTATGCGTCGGATCGAAAGAATCAATCTTATTGCAAATTAAATTTACTATAAATATTGTTCTATACATTTATTCTCTATCTTGAATATAACCGAGATATTTGCATTTGTATTGTGTGTGTGGTCGGCAGGAGTCGGCTATGTTCAGGACTCTCTGCCGAGAGCTAGTGCGTAGTTTCGTAACTGTTCGTCCCTCGTTAATAGGTTCAGAGATTCCTTACTACTACTGTTATTATTAGGCAGATTTCTCTATTGTAAAACTTCACGTGGGAAATCTGCTTAGTTTACGCAGCCCCTGAGTGACGGACGTTTTTATAGTGTGTGCATTTCCCGGGGATACAAACCTAATAAAGTATTCCCTGTAGTTCCTTGTTGCTATAGTTAGATAGGATGTCACTTTTTATACTATTATTATTTAATATTCACTCGTCTATTTTAGTTAGGCGTTTGTTTGTGTATTCTTACAGTTCTCCCTTAAAAGTCTTTACAACTGAAACGTCAGAATTCGATGAGCACCACATGTTGGCATGAAGTCAGAGGTTCTTTAGCCAGGAAGGACGAAACTTTTCCATTCATTGTGGGCCAAAAATATTTATATACCGACGTGTACTATTTACATGCATATCCATATTTGGTATTTACAGCTTAAACTCGATAATTCTTGTAAAACGTAAGCGATTTCCCAGATAAAAGATATTTTAAATTCCAGAAGTATTTATTATTTTTTATTAATAACTTCATTTAGTTTGGCGCAACTTTTGTCATATACCCAGATAACCCTGTTGTTATTTGAATTACACTAAACTATTATGAACAAGTACTCTACTAGTTTAGATTCATTAAACAGCGTTTTAAGTGAAATGAATGGGACTAACTATTTCTCATATTCTTAATGAACTGAATTTGGTTTGCAGTCGATCTTGACAAATCTAAGAGAAACCAAATCAAATCTGATGTGGTGATACTTACAGGACTAAGAATTAAGCATTCATCATTTTCTCACTCTTACCCTATTACCAGACGAGAATGATCCAGATGTTCCAGCTGATTTTCCTGTCGTCGGAACTGTAGACGCGACTACTGGAGAATCCCGGTTAACTTGTACACTTTACTGACTCCAGGGTTGATATATATATATATATATATATATATATATATATATATATATATATATATGTGTGTGTGTGTGTGTGTGTGTGTGTGTGTGTGTGTGTGTATATCAAGCATGTAGGCTGAGCAAGTGCAATATTCATTGCTCATGAGATACATAAATTTAGACTTGCACATACATCAAGCAGTACTACACGCTATACTGAAAACTTCACAAACGTTCTATATATATACACCGACAGTACAGTAACGATACAAAAACTAAGGGACTATAGATTATCACCCGTCAACAACACAAATCAGAGACCTTATAGCAAAACTAAATTATATTAACATTTATTTATCATGGGTTAAAGCTCATTCTGACAATTTTAGAAATGAATTTTCAGATAGAGCTTCTACGTCTGCTTCGAAAGATTCCCAATTAGCAGAATGCTACACTAAAATCTCCAAAGCCCATGAAAAGTCACTTAATTGGAAAATGGCAACTAACTAAATTGGGAACTAATAAAGGACAACATTTAAAACTTTTCGTCCCTAACGTTAACACATATTTAACAGTAAATTCATACAGACAGACTTCTTCATGACACAATAAGTAGCTGGGCATGGCTCATTCCCCAAAATCGAAAATTCATACTACCACCGGTTCAACATAAAATACAACAATGATTGCCCTTATTATTACACAATTCCACAAACATGTCAACACTGAATATATTATTGCCGACTATTGACTAACGAACGACAAAAACTAAACAGGACATTGACCGACAACAAGGGAAATTTTCAATTGTAGAAGAAAAGCTATTTTCAAAATATGATAATGAGCTTAAAATATTTGAAGAACATGCTTTCGGTACAATTAATAGGTTGAACACTTAATACAGCTGATAAAAACAAATTAAAGGATTACGAATAATCAAAACCTAAGAAATTTCTCTTTATTTTTAATTTAATATTATTATCGTTAATTGTTTATATAATAATTTATACTCTCGTAATAATTTATATGTAACTTCAGAAATTTACTTCAAATGCATGGTAACTTGCCTGGGACAAGCAGATAAAGAAACTTCCTTTTTTTAGGGTTCCTCTAGGAAGGAAACTAATAAAATAAATAAATATTTCAAAAATACATTTAATCATAATTATATTGAAACTTTCCCATGTGAGTATAAAACCAAAAATAAATTCTATTTTTATTATTTTCTTATTAGATTAGCATTAAAGACAACTGTTCCCCCCCCCCATATTAAACATACATTTATGAATATTTTTCATCATGATGGACATGACAAATATATTGTGCCAACAAAATCTTATAATTATTGTTATTGAGAATTTATGAGAAAAGCTCCTTTAGCAGAATCAGAGATCCCCTGAGAGAAACCAGATTTTGAGGTTTTACTCATAACGCGATTTTCGAAGCTACTTCAAATGATCACATAGATTACAAATATGATGTACTATCGAGTTTCTATATATACATATATATGTCTGTTAACACTCAAGTTAACCAGTGAACTCTTTATCGATGGCTAGATTACGTCCTCATAAAATACGTCAAATACGTAACAATTATTTATGGGCTTAATTATGATTTGCACTTGCCTTTTTGATCCTGTTTGTCGCAAGAAACAAACATTTTCCCAGATTCTCATATAAAAGCTGTCAGCGTCGAATCCAGAATGTTGTTTCAACACAGAGAAGAGTTTTTAATGTACAAGACAAAGATATCTGCAGCAAGTTTAAAATATATGAAAATTACATTGAAACAATTAGTCACTTTATTGCAGAAAAAATAATTCCAAAAACCAATTTGTTGTAAAATATTCAGTAGTACGCATGAATAACCTATTGAGATGTATGTTCAGCCGTGCTGTCAGGGAATGTTTTTTTACAACTTAAACTCGATGAAAACTAGATTTCAGGTTAATTTTAAATTATAAATAGTTTACTACGGCTTGTAATTGTTTTCATATTTGGAAGTCATCGAAATTGGATAAAAACCTAGTTTGTGGTTTATTAATGTAATTTATAAGCAAGAATAAAAAATAATTGAAATTCCCCTCAGCTTGACGCGTAATAATTTTTTTTTCAGTTGGCAGAAAAAAGTATTATAGAAACGTATAGACGTATTCAATGTGTTAAGCTTAAAAAAATAAATAAAACGAAAATTAAAGATTTACAAAATGTTTAATAAGAGGAAAGGTTTTTGTCTCCATTCCGAAATGGCAGGATTTTTCAATTTTCATTTTCTTAATTGAATGTACTTTTCCTTGCTGCTGTCTCACATTTTTTCCTCCTCAATTAAGTCAGAGCCAAATTATTTTCTTTTGAAAGGATTTGCTTTAAAAAGGAGGCGCTGGATGGAAAAGATGGCAAAACAATATTGATGAAGGAGTGAATTAACAACGCTAATATAAAAATAAAACATAAGTTTTATTATTCACAATGACTTTAGACAATAAGGCGCCATAATTCATTAATTACGAATATTGAATCTAAGTTTAACATTAACTCCAAAGTTTTCTCCCACGCGTAATTGAACTAAATGAATTAAGCTTCTTTATGATAGTTAAAACCAAGCTTTTGTATTAAAATGAGATTGGTGGAAACGTAAGAAGAATTTAATACAGCAACAATGAGGTATCTTCAGACTAGAAATCCCTCTAGAAAATAATGACATGGACAGCAATGGGCCGGGTTTGTGACGGTGGGAATTTCCTCAGTCTATAGAATTAGTCAGTACTTAGTTCCAAAAAATAATTCTTGTTGGCAGAGAGCTGATGGAAGAACGCTTAAAATACAGAAGGATAATTTAAAGGTCCGTTACTCGTCAGAAGTAAGAACTGTGATGTGATAGCTATCATCACCACATCAATTATGTCTATTGTTTAATTACAAGAGTTGAGAAGTCTGATTAGTTTGGGTGGGAACTTTGTCCTTGCAACCTTGGAAATAGGTTGCTACTTAGCAGTGCCGAAATTCTGTCAAACAGATGCCATGCTATGTAACAGATCACATCTATTCTTAATTTCTACCTTAGTAATGCATCTCAGTAAATAAAACTTAAAGTCTAAGCTCTGCATGATATATACCGTGATTTAGAAGTTGCAGTAGTTGATAGTAGTGTTCACAAAATGTTAAAAAAAAAATAATAAAAAAAAAAACACACACTTCTAGTTTCGTAACTATTTTAGAGTGTGTGTCGTGGGTGCGTGTATTTAAACTTTGTATGTAAAACTAAAGATCAAGTTCGTTAATGGCCAAAATCCGACCCAAGGAGGGAGGGAGGAGTTTAGGAGGGGGGAGTTTAAGGGGGGGGAGTTTAGGGGGATTCCGAAAAATCTTAATATCTCCGGTATTATGCGTAAGATCGAAATAATGCATAGAACCAATCTTATTGAAAATGTAATGTTCTATAAATGTTGTTATTTACATTTTTTCACTTTGTTAATTATTAACGGAGATATTTGCATTTTTCAGTTGTCGGTCTCCAGTACCCCCCCCCCCCTCCTACTCATCTCATATTAACAAATGGTATTTGAAGTCTAAATACCAAATATTGTTCTCATTGAACATTTACTTTTTGAGATAACTGCAAATACATGACTCTCGTGGAAAATCTGCTTAGTTAACGCAGCCCCTGCGTAGCGGAGTTTTTCAACAATTCAAACATAACTTTTTAATTACGATATATTTAGAATTTTACAACTTATCTCTTCTCTAAACTTCAAATGTGAGGAGGTGGGCCCGATTTTGGACATTAGCGTATTGAGTCCTTAGTTTGATATGAGACGTTTAATTATGAGTTCAAATATAAATAAAGCAATACAAACACACCAAACTACGTGAGACAAAGCTTGTTGATAAAAAGCGTAACACGAGTGCTTACCGACAAGGGAAATCTGCCGAAAAGATTCTAGTTTCTTCCTAATTGAAAAGAGTACGTGGTTGAAACGACCTTAAAAGGACGTAAATGTTTGAAGGACTATGTGCTACGGGCAAGGCCCTATTAAAGCGTTTGGCCGGTGGAACACAACTTCCTACACACTGCAGCCCACGTGCTACGCCGTAAACACCTCCTTTATAGCTGACGTCAGGAGATACCGTTCCTGTAACCGCTACTCCTTCATCATTCGGAAGGATTTACAATGCCCCATATTAACATTTATTAACAAAACCAAAAAATAAAAAAATAATCTGACTATGATATTTTAAGTTTACAGTTCTACTTTGCAACCATGTGTTCTTGGGTGCACACAGATTTTGTCAAGAAGTAAAATAACATCACTGATACAAAATATAATATCTGTGGCTTATTTATCAGATGAAACAGAAAAAAATGTATTGCTACTCCAGCGCTTTTGCATCAAATGACTACTTATTTCGCAGTCTAATTTAAAATAAAATTAAAATATTCACTTGATTGAATCCTCTGGTTGGAGAAGGGAATAGTAATCTATACTACTACAGCTATAGCGCCATTTAGTGGGCATTAATTAACAAAATTCTAAAATATAGCTAGCAAGCTACTAGTTAGTGAGTGTGCTAGTTAACCAGGTATGTAAATTTATTTTTAGCATAAAAAGTTTTCAATTTTGAAATCCCAACACAATGATGAACGGTTTTAATTCGCAGAATGTGTGTTAGCTTTGCATATTCTGAAAGAAGACATTATTTCTGATCAAGTAGCATAAGTATGAGATATTAAGGAATTTTTTTTTTATTTATTTGTTTTATTTTATTTTTATTGAAATTAAAATTGTGCATATAAATACATATATTGTTATATAGTTTTGAATTTTAAATGTTGAAATTTCTGTAGTTATTTTTCTTTTGAAATTTGCTCCTAATGTAAATATTTACTAGAGATTGGGGCTCATATTAGCCATGTGTGTTAAAGCGTTGACTTTAATCTCACATGGTAAACCTTAAGTTGCGAGTTCGATTCCCGCCTGGGCAATAGGAATTTATTTAAATAAAATCCATATCCCACCCCGGATAGAAAAGGGTGGTGACCTGTAGATAACCCTCCCCAATTAGCCTTAGTTGTAAAAAGTGGACGTTAATAAATAACAATAATAATAATGTAATGATTTATTAGAAACGTAGCAAGAACACTGAAAGTGCTCAATGAGCTTCATGTATGAATTGAGAAGTACGGCCCTTTTCTTTCAGAGGGTCATATCCCTTCTCCGTCATCACAATAATGCAGTTTTGCAGGTAATCTAGTGGTTTAGATTGTCAAAAGAAATTGAAATAGTTTGTACTCAATTACAAGATCTTCGTGTATCTGGGGCTATAGTTTATGAATGGACTAGCACTTATGGGATTATGTGAAATTGATTGCGATGAAAAGGAAGAATATCGTAGGGAAATCCAAAAATGGGAAGATGTTAAAGAGAGAGATTGGTTCTATATTTAAGAAAATGACCAAAAGAACCAGTGATGCGGGTGTAAACAAGATATTGACGCAACAGGTCGGGAGAAATCACCTCGCGGTTCTATTTCCGTCCGGGAAAGTTTTCCCTTTACCCAAAAGTAGACAAACCCAGGATAAAAATAGTGAACTATGTGTCGTGACGAGATGCCCTGGACTGGGGCCAAAGGCTGTGGCTTCGGCTCGCTCAGCAAATCCATGACGTCTCGACTATGACATGTCGGACGAGGCGTCATATGGCTTGCATCATATGTTTTGGACTCGCTCTTGGTCCCGGGAGTAAAAATACCTTCAAAATAGAGAGTAAAAGAGCACTAGAGCCATTTCTCCACGGAATGCCCATTGACAAGGTCGGATTCAGAGAAACCAGCTTCCGAGTGTAAGTATGTATATATCTTGCTATGTGGGAAGTTAGTTTATTCGTGGTTTTCTTACTATTCCTGTAGCCACTAGACTTAGTCTAGAGTTAATTTGAAACACAAACTCACCGCAAACTGAATAATTTAAACACATGTTACTAAACAGCCCCTTTTCTGCAGTAAATATGAGCTACAAACTGTTTTGTTTTACTGTTAACTGTTTATTTCAATCTCTTTGTAAGACATTCACTCGTTCCTTTAGATAATATTTATATTTCTCACTTCTAACCCTTTTCTCTCCCTTGTCTTAATTCACTTCCATCGTATTCTTCTTCTTTTGGACTATTTTATTTATAGATCCCTTACTCTCTGTACTGATTAAAAGAGAATTAAAGAAGTCGGCCATAGATTTCTCATATTCTGAAGTTTTTGAACTTAAAAAAGGTCTTAACTAATTAGATTTTAAGAATATTTCATGAATATGAATCTACAATTTTAACTTAGAATCTTCGCAACTAAAATTTAATCCTAAAGCCGATCTTATATATAAACGCTCTGAGAAAGAATCGATATAATACAAGCTAACATACTTTTATTTATTTAAATTACATTCGATTATATATCTTTTTTTTTTTTTAGAGGAAATAATTTTTGATTTTTTTTTTCATTATGCAGACGAAACTCAGATATTGAGGGAGATGTTTTAAACAAAATAATTTATTGCCTTATCTCCTCATTGAATTTGCTTATTGTATCCAGTTTCTCATGTTATTACTTGAAATAGAAACCTTCAACCTGGATCTGTTTTATACAGATTCAAGCAACTCAGGTAAGAGCGCTTCGATTTTTAAATGTGCGGATTTTGAAATATCCAAGCCCCTTCACAAACAACAATCAAAACGTTAATTGGCTAATATTAAAGAGAAAAATGCTAGATTTTTTTTTTGTCTGTCGACTAACCAGAGCTTCTTAAAGGATTTTAAGTCCTGAGGTGGATTTTGTGTGGGAAGTCTCTTCGTTATCCAGTAAATCTATACTACTACCACTTTGAGTACCAATTTTCGTAACTAAAGATTGTTAGTAACATTGAGCTCTTGACTGTCCTGTAACTAATGTGTAACGGCAAACTGTTGTCGTCATGTTTTTTTTTGTTTTTTTTTTGCTTGCTTTCATTTTGCTAGTTTTTCTTTCCATGTACAACTTTTATAGATTATAGAATTTTACTTCACATTTTCCGTCCCTGTATGTTCTTGCAGCTGATAATAACCTAGGATTCTCCTGTTTATCTGGTTGATTTTCTTTTAATTCGCTATCAATAAAAATGAAAATAATGAATATTAAGTGATTGCACTTAAAGTATAGCACATCACAGCAGACTAGAAGTATAAATTAAATATACAGTGAGGTAAGGGTTACATAAACATGAATATCTCTTGAACATTGCATAATTGTGACTGTCATTGATAGCTTCTTCTTCTTCTTCTTTTGCTACCTCCTTTGTGCCCTTCAGCGTGGAGGTGTCTCAGTCCAGGACAGCCATGCATCACGGTCCCTGACCGGAGCTCTCATAGTATTCAGACTCTTCCCTCTGTTCTGTCCAAGCCTGGAGATGTGTTCAGCCCATGTAATTCTCGGCCTGCCACGAGGTCGCCTTCCCGTCGGTCTGGCCTCAAAGAACTCCCTAGAGTCCCGGTCTTCATGCATACGGCATAGGTGGTCATTGATAGCAAATCACAAATTTATCATGTTTTTAGAATATTGTAAAACGGGTTTTGTGATATCACAACTTATTGTTTAAGCGAAATAAAAAGCGAGACAAGAGGGTTACAAGAAGCTTTATATTGAGAAATCTGCATACTAGTAACAGTAGTAGTAACGAGTCTCTAAACCAATTTCACGGGAGCCGAACAGTTACGGAAACGAATAGAGCCGACAACAGCCGATCTCATCTCGTCCGTTATCCGCACACACTTAATAAAAAGGCAAATATCTCGATTAAGATTCAAGATAGAGGATAAGTGTATATAACAATATTTATAGTAAATTTAATTTGCAATAAGATTGGTTCTATACAAGTTTTAGATCCGACGTATAGTAACGGAGAGATTTCGAAAAACCTCCCCTCTAAACCCCCCCCTCCCACTCTTTCGATTAACCCCCTTCCCTCTGGTCCGATATCAGCCGTTAACGAACTCGATCTTCCTTTTTACATAAAACGATTAAATACCGAGTTTGGCGACGATTAAATAAAAATTGCGACCGCTAGATTGTTAAGAGACGCTTAAACAGATTTGGACTGACTTGCCTAAGTGATAAACTGACTATTAAAGCTTACAGAGACCTCCCCTTTACAGAATAACGTTAAACAAGATCATTGAAAGAATATACAACATTGGTCTTTAGACGTGCAAACTTTGTTCTCTAACTTTGCTCTCAAGAGCTTTGCAAATAAACGATTCTCCATCACTATTACAAATAGTACCCAAAACAGGGGAAGATACAAATTAAATATTTAAATTTAGTAATTTAAAAATACGAAATAAATAAAGCAAAGATCCTTCCTTTATTATAATTTATTTATTAACGTCCACTTTATGCAACTATTGCTAATTGGGGCGGGTTATCTACAGGTTACCACCCTTTTCTAGCCAGGATGTGAATAAGGATTTTATTTAATGAGTTCGTCACTAAATAAATTCCTAAACGCCACTCTACGTTTAACATGTAAGATTAAAGCCAACGCTTTAACTCACATGGCTAACATGAGCCTCCTTTTCTTTAAGAATTAATAACAATTAATCAAATGATGCTAGTTTACACTGCCCCGGCGAGATCAATTTTTTTTTAGTATAGGATATACTGCAAGTTCCCACGTATTCCAAGTATTTGCATTTATCTCAAAAAGTACACGCTCAATGAGAACTATATTTGCTATTTATGATTCAAATAATGTACTTCATAATATCACAGCTTATTTTTAATATGACATGAGCAGGAGGGGGGGGGTTACTGAAGGCAGAAACTGTAAAATCCAAATATCTCGTTTAATAATAAAGATAGTGAACAAATGCACATAACAACATTTATAGAAAATTACATTTGCTATGAGATTGATTATATACAAAGTTTCGATCCGACGTATAATAACGGAGATATTAAGAATTATTGAAATTTCTCTCCTATAAACCCCCCCCCATATGTCCGATTTCGACTATTAACGACCTTGACCTTTCGTTTCACATAAAACGATTAAATATCAAGTTTGGTAACTATTAAATCAGAATTACGACCTCCAGAGCGGTAACAGAGAAATATATATATAATTTTGAATAGACCTCATTTTTGTCATCTACTTGGTAGGATCGAAGGATATTTGAAGAAACTTTTCGTAAATCGCTTCATGGGTGCAACATCAATTACCCCACCTTAAGTGAAATCTACTAATAATTTAAATAAAAAGTTTTAGAAATATTTGAGAGTTTTGTTCTGTAAGTACATAGGAGGCAGTTTGAAGTACGGTTGCCAGGGTAACGGCGTGGGCGTACAGTCCCACTCTCGGCCTTGCCCTTTAGCAAGATCTCATTCAGTAATTCGGAAATTGGAAGCTGAATGATTCTACACTTTCTTATACTAAAATAATAAGCTTCATATGATTGGGAACGGTTTTATTCAGTTTAATTAATGTCTGATAAAGTTAACTCAAAATCGTCCTTCTTTCTTTCGCCCATTCTCTCCTCCAATTCGCCCTCTACTAAAATTTATTTTATATACTTCCATTATCCAAACCCTGATGTCTGAAATAATGGCTCACATGCGTTATTATTTTCATTTTATTTTTGATGTTCCTTTCATTCTATGCAATTTAAGAATTTCTTACGCGCTACATATTTGATGTTCATACAATTAAAATAAAGCCTAACACGCACCCCTTGATTAACCACATGACCTTGATAAATGAATTCGTTCTTCATCCTTTGCCGTATCTAATGAATACCTATACTAAAAAAAAGTTCGTCGCGCAGGGGCTGCGTAGACTAAGGAGTAAAAAAGTAAAAGACTTAGGAGTAAAAAAGTAAAAGTTACATGAGAACAATATTTGCCATTTAGACCATATATATAACAACATTTGTACATCATATTTTCAATTAGATTGATTTTATACAGTTTTAGGATCCACCTCATAACAACGTAGATATTTCGAATTATCGAAATCCATCCCTCTCAACTCCTCCTCCCACTGATCCAATTTTAGCCGTTAAAGAACTTGATCTTCATTTGTACATCAAACTTTTAAATATCGAGTTTGGTAACGATCAAACAAACGCGTCATGAATAGCTGATTTCCCTTGGGAAAAATCTACTAATACCTTGTCTAATGACGCCATCCAATAATATTTTTCATTTTTGACCCGAGAGTGTTTATTTTATTTATAATATACTCGATATTTAACCGTTTCCTTCTACAAAAGAGTTAATAGTCGTTAATGACTGAAATAGTACTGGGACTAGAGGTGGGAATTTGAAATTATTATCTCCATTTTTTTTTTCGAAATAGTTTAAACTACAATTTTTATTCTACTCACTTATTTGTAGTTCTTTTTTTGAGGCTGAGTCCCTGGGAAGTATTTTCATTGTGAGGAGTTCGGCTATCTTCTTCAGCTATTTGATTTTTTGTTGGTATCCAATTATTCGATGGAAATGAGTCCATTTTCGTCAGGCAATGTTTTAATTTGAGTTGTACTTCATTCGTACCTTCCTTTTTTCAGCCTTTGGTAATCCCTCAATACTACCCAACAGATTTTTAATTAGAGATATAATATATATGAGAAGAGGTGAAGAGTGGCACACCAGCACGTAGAATATGTGCTTAGCTCCTACGCAACCACGCATCTCCTACGTGAAAGACTTTTAAAATGTAGCGTAAGTCGTTACAGTATTGAGTGACAGTTGTCACTTTCCTACCTGAATATCGCATTCTACCTAGAATTCCGATAACTCTGTCAGCTCTGAGTGAAACGTCCCAGTTTGTGACACGAGGCTTAACTGTAATTCAATAATGACATTTTTTTAGCAGATTTCCCTTAAGGGAAATCAGCTATTGAGGTCGTACTCAGGACGTGATTGTCGAAACATTTCTTCAAATGTCCATCGATCCTACGAAGGAGATGACGAAAAATGAGGTCCGTTCAAAACTATATATATATATATATATATATATATATATATATATATATATATGTGTGTGTGTGTGTGTGTGTGTGTGTGTGTGTGTGTGTGTGTGTGTCTTAACACTCTAGCGGTCGCAATTTTTATTTAATCGTCGCCAAACTCGGTATTTAATCGTTTTATGTAAAAAGGAAGATCGAGTTCGTTAACGGCTGATATCGGACTAGAGGGAAGGGAGTTTAGAGGGGGATTTGGAAAATTCAAAATATCTCAATATAATGAAGCAATTATTTTCTAGTTTTCATAATAATTAGATCCCTTGGCCAGCATAATGAACATGTATTGTTTACATGAAGAAACATTGAATTGAGTGCGAAAAATAATGGCTTGCTGATGTAATTAAAGTGGTGGAACATTTGTAATTACAATTAGCGTTTTAGCAGCCCTTAAGGGAAATCGGCTATTGGATCGTACTCATGACGCGATTTTCGAAATTTTTCTTCAAATGCCCATGGATCCTACATAGATGATGAAAATGAGCTCCATTCAAAACTGTATATAACTATATAAATATTTGTTTGTTATCTTACTTCAGCGGTCGCAATTTTGTTTAATCGTCACCAAACTCGGTATTTAATCGTTTCATGTAAAAAGAAAGATCAAGTTCGTTAACGGCTGAAATCGGATCGGGGGGAGAGGGGGTTTAGAGGGGGAGGGGGTATCGAAAATTCGAGATATCTCCGTTACTATACGTCAAATCGAAAAATTGTATAGAACCAATCTTATTGCAAATTAAATCTACTATAAATATTGTTATACACATGTATTCTTTATCTTGAATATTAGCAGAGATATTTGCATTTTTTTAAGTGTAACGGACGAGCTATGGTCGCTTCTACTCTTTTCCGCCGAAAGCTAGTTCGGCGCTCGTATGGAGGATTCTGTATTGTATAACTTTACGTGGGAAATCTGCTTAGTTTACGCAGCCTCTGCGTGGCGGGATTTTTTCTTTTCAAGCAAGAGCAGTGTAGCAATGAACTTAGAGCCCCTGCGTAACGGACTTTTTTTTTTTTACATTTTGATGCGCCCACAGATTTGATAAATTTCGTCGTCGAGGTCAAAGTACCAGATCTATGAAAACACGTAGTACTCATAGGAAAGCGAGAGTGCTACCGCCCCCCGACGCCAACTCCCTCTATCGATCAAATTCCCACACACTAACGGCCTTCCCACCTCCACCAATTTACTACTTACTACTTCCTTACTATCCCCAAAATATATTTTAAGGGCCGTAGGATGCATAAACCAGGAGGGCGGTTGACAAACGCAGAGAACTGACACAACGAAAAACTAAAAAATGCAGTTCTTCAGGCAGAATGCACTCTTCATTTATAGAAATAGTTTCAAGAAAATCAGCTAGTCTTTCTCCTGTCTAATGAAAATCTTCTCCTCGTTGTTTGGTATTAATTAATTTTTCGTTTGCAAGCAAAAATATATATAAAAAAAAATATGATTTGTGTTCTACACAACGTACTATTTAAAACAGCACCACGCAAGTTTAATATTCCCATTATGTAGGGGGAGTTGTAGTTCAATCTAACTGAGAAAATATGTACTCTTAGGAGTAAATTTTCAGCCTCGACATACCGCAAATAAATTGGTTTCTAGTATGGCCAAATTAGTGTTTTAAAAATTCATTCATGAGCAAATGAAAACATTAGCAAATCGTATTGAAACACTTTTTCCTTTTTCATTTTTTACATGATAAGGCAACCACATCTTAAAAGAATATTAATATCAATATTTCTGAAGATGTAACTATTTGTCACTTCTAGAGGTATGTTATTAATACAGCTCTGTCATATGTACAAAAGTATTTTGTTTTCTGTGTTTTTCAAATTGTAAATGATTTTTAAGTTGAAATATACACTGGAGTAAAAATGTTTGGTGGCTCAAATACTTAAAGTAAAAATTCGAATAAGTAGGGTTTGCATAAGGCATAACATAAAAATTCAAATGACTTACTATTTGGGATGAGAAAAAATGTAAAACAATTGTAAAAAATAAATGTTTAAAAAGATTGATTCAATAACATTTATTCGATTCGACAAATAATGACAGAGATATTCATAATTTTCGAATTCTACCTCTAACCCCCCACCAAAATGTCAAGTATGGTATTGATAAAATAAGCATTTTCGAGTCAAACAAGTATAATCTTAATGATTTTACTTTATTTATTAAACTCTAACAAAATTATACGATTGCTAAAAGTGTGTGGGGGGAGGTTACTGAAGGCTAACAATTTTTAAAAAATGCACACATTTCTTATAGCGTTTGTGATAAAGAAAAAATATGTGTAACTAGATATATGGAAAAATTAAATTTCCAACGAATTTAGAATAAACCATTTTTTGATCCGGGTCACAATGACGGAGATATTTTGAATTTTCGACTCCGCTCCCCCTCTAAAAACCCTTCATCTGATCCAATTTTATGTGATCTTTAGTTTTACATGAAACGCTTATCGAGTTTAGTAACCATCAAACAAGTATGATGGACCTCCTCCAGCCAGCCCAAATACCGAGTGATGTAGTTCATATGTATATATATACATACATGTATAATTTTAAACGGACCACATTTTCGTCATCTTCTATGTAGTATAGATGGATATTAGACAATTGTAGGAAATCCCATCATGAGCACATTCCCTTAAGGGAAATCTGCTTAAAAAAAATAAAAAGAAGTTATGACAATGTCCTTAAAAATAATAATAATAATAAAGGTGGCTAGTCAAAGGATAAGAGAAGGAGTCTATTAATACATAAAAGTGCTCATAGGTCGGAAATAGCGGGCCGGCGTAGCGCGGGGAGAGAGAGTATGAATGAGCTTGCGTTGGCTTGGGGTGGGGATGAACAGCTGTGGGAGCCCGCTCAAACACCGCCAACTTCAGTCTAGACATGAAAGGCGCGCATGGAGGGACGGGGCCCGACCCCGCCTGACACCCCCCACCAACACGACTGGATAAACCTCTACCTGTCGCCGGCTGAACAAGGTAAACTAACAAAACAGAACAAATTGTCTAATAGACCAACAAATAAATAAAGGAATACTCACAATGTAACCATAATAAAACTATAAAAAAACATCTTACTTATAATATAAGGTTTTCTACTAAAAACAGGATGGTAAGACTGAGTGATATTTATTTCATGAATATATAACCTATTAACCTCTCTTAATGCTTTATATATAGGAACTTAATTCATAAGCAACCCTTTTATATTTAGAATTCTTTTATAATACTTTTTACTTAAAATATTTTTCTCTTGAAACCAGCTTCTCTAAACTCTATACTTCACATCGGCAGATGAGGACCAATTTTACTTATCAAATGTATTCAACAAATCGTCAATATATATTACTATTTTTTTTTTATTTAATGTTCTTTCACTGGGCCAGAGCTCTACCAAATAATATATTTTTTTATTTTATTTTTTTTAATTCGTCCCAAATCTCAGAAGTAAGTGTAATAATGACATTGACAAAGAACTATCCTAATGTTACAACATAGGTCTTTCTTGATTAAGAAGAATCACTTAGGATGCGCTTATTTATTTTATTTTTTTTTTATTTATTTTTTAATGACTTTAATTATTTCACTATGTATTATAAGACCCCAAAAACGACGGGTGATATTTTTCTTAAATATTGCTTGTAAAATCAATTAAAATGTTAGAACTAAGTTGTTGGGAAAAAAATATTTACAAAATAAAGTAACTATTAATTAAAAAATTAAATATTTATTTCATAAAAAATTCAACATGTGCTCAGAACATTAATACAGTTATCACTTCAAAATTAATAATAACTTGCATCGTTTTATTTTTATGATTCTTTTATCTGTTTTCTTTCCGCATCAATAATATTTCGTACCCCGGCCATTCTGGCCCCTCAAAATAACCTGTTCGCTGGGCGACTTCATTGATAATTTTGTTTTATTTCTTTATTTGACGTTCTCATATTTTGATTAATTTTTATTCACGTTTGTTATAGCAGCTGCATGTATGTTAACTATTTATAAATTAGATTTCCCACAAATTTAATTAATGGGTACACCCATGAGAATTATGTTAGTATTTCAATCAATTTTCATTCAAGTTTATCACATTTTCTCTACATCATTCTATATTACTCTACATTTTCAGTTATATTGTATGATTTACATTTATTATCTTATTCAACATTAGCATTATGTGGGTATTTTATATTTTCATACATTTTATAATATTGTGCACCTCGACTACTAGATCGTTCTTTTAATTTTTCCAAATCTGTAATTACGCTTATTTTTGATAGATATTTTCTATGTATGTGTTGTTGTTACAATAGCATTGTATTTAATACATACTGTATTTCAGGTTCTGATAAAAGTTTTCGGTCACCGACTTGTTGTTATAACCTTTGGGTGGATCTCACCAAATGGCTCTACACAATAATAATATTAAATAAAATAAATAATAAAAATCTTACTGCTACTATGAATTAATGATGTAACATTGATATATACATATGTATTGGTAAAAAAAATATTAAAGTCAAGAAACAGGTTAGAAAGACCAGGAACTTGTCATAAACTAATTATTATAATAAATACAAAAATTAAGAACTGGTCTTCCCTCATATTTCATTTTCTAATAAAAATAATCGTCCATATATCTTTATATTTTAAAGTGTGTAAAAGTAATATTTATAGAGCGATAAAAGAAAATTACTTGAAATATGTGCTAAGCTCCGATTTTTAATTTTTATACTTAGGAAAGTATTCTCTGTGATACCGATATTACAATATAACATGAAAATTTTTGAGAAATGGTTTTATTACATTATTCATTTGCCAGAAATAATATATAGTTATATAATAGTTACAACTATTTACAAGTTCAAAATATTATGAAAAGAGGCCCGAAGAAAAACATTTATATTTATATATATGTCATGTGTGAGTGTGTTTTAATTTATTTTTCTTAGAAAGTTATATAATCGATTTAAAAGTTTCACGAAATAATATACATCAAGTTGGGTAAAGTCCAAATCCGAGGAGGGGAATCGGGGGTTAAGAGAGGGAGAAGATGTCTAATCGGTAGAAATTTGCGTTTTTATGTGTATGTAAGAATAATTTGTAATAACCAATCTTGGCTGTAAAGTGATACAGCTCTAATTTTATAAATTGTACTCTAGGTTGAATATTAAGGGACTTATTTATATTTTTTTCGTTTTCAGCCTTTTACTCTAAGCGTTTCTAGCCCTGGTTACAAAGGTGTGGCGAATAAGACATGAAGTCATCCATGTATCACTCACTCCAGCACAAGGGAAACCTGCTTAGATTGCGCAGCCCCTGCGTAACGGACTTCTTTATTTAGTTAGCATTATTTGGTCACTAACCCCGGAAAAGAAAGCTCCCATATCCACTAGGCCCACCGGTATACTCATTATAAATGATTTTATTTAATATGTTATAAAATTTAGTTTCCAATCAAAATATAAATATTCAAATAGTTTTTGAAATCGTGAATGATTAATAGACCGATTTTTTATTTATTTCGGGAAGCCATTATTTTTGACTCTATCAAGACTATATAGTCAGGAATGCGATGTATTGGTTTTAGTTTCTGATAAATTCCAACAAGATTTTACCCATTTTTAAAAATTACAAATACATTTTCCATGCCCAACAGTGGTGGACGATACCTTTCTTGACTCTATTATACTTATTATAATCGTCCGCGATTGCACATGTAACAAAAGAATCTAATGAATATTGGCAAATTTATAAAAAACGAAAATGAATATAATTGGGGAAACAAAAAATATATTTTAAACAATAAAGTAACATATATTATTAAATTTCCTGTAAATAGCAGAATAAAGTCCATAAAAAAATGACATGTTTCAAATTTTCCTACATTATCATTTCTAGTGGCACTATATTTTTTTATCGGAAATAAGTGGAAGATTACACATTACTGAATTGTAAGAGAACTTAGAGCGTTCTAATACTAAATAATAAAATATAGTGCCACAAGAAACAATAATCCTCTCTTGTGGCACAATAAACCTCTCTAAGCAGTAAGTTTTAGATGTCATATTTTAGCACTTTCTACTGTATACTCAACGTTGTGAGGCCATTGTTGAGCTAAATGAATAAACAGGGATCATCTCAGGGATAAAAACATAGTTAACCAAAATTCTTCTAACATGCTATTCCTATTGTTATCGGATAATAGGACATAATATAATATGTAAGTACCATCCGTATAGATAATATCATTTTTTTTTATTTTTACCATCTATAGAAACTATCTATTGATCAATAGATTCATTGACAACAAAGATTCTTTGAGAATTGCAGAAGAAATCTAGCTGAGTTGGCAGATATGCTCCGAGAGCTGTATTATTTTATTTGTAAAACTCTAATGAAATACTTTTTTTCTTTTGTAATAATTACTCCATCGCACCTACCTCTAAATTCCAAAATTATTGTTGACTTATTAAATTCTAAAAAAAAAAAAACTATAAACGTACATTGATATTAATCATATTAATATTTACCTTGCCTCCGCACTTTTAACATTTAACTTGACTCAAATGGTTATAAATAATTCTAATTACTACTTCTATAATTCACTGTATAGTTCTATGTCTGCACTAATTCAGAATCATCCCACTTCAAAATGTTTTTTTTTTTAAATTATAATTTCCGACTATGAGTTACACTTGAGCTTATGTGTTGCCTTCTATGGATTTGAAAATTTGCATTTACCAAAGATTTATTGCTCCCATTTCAGAGTTGTTTGCTGTATTATTATTATTAAAAATACAAGGCTACGCCTCCACTAAAAGTAATTTAAATGATTTAATTTCAGCAATGTTTTAAAACGTTTTACAATTATTAAATATACACTACAGAATAAATATCTTCCAGGACTCAGAATAATTCCTGTTTCACTCATTTCATTAACTATAAATATTATAGAATATATTTATGAAATCAGTCCTTAGGGGATGAGAAATGAAGGTTTGGAGGAGAATTACATCATCAAAAAAGGAGAAGGAATGTTTTTTTCTTGTTTTTTACACCTGTTTGGTAAAATAAATAAATTCGTTATGAAGGTTTTTTTTTATCTTCAGTGAGCATTGCTAAGAACATTTATTGTCTCGCCAGTATATATATCCATCCGTTCGCATGGAAACTAAGAAAATGTCCCATAAATTCCATTATATGAACGATCCGTAACAAATAGAAAATTGGAAAATTCTTCCTAACTGAACTTCTCAAGAGCATTTGAATCGGGTTGTAAGTTTTTTCTTGCATTCGGCATATATCATTTTTATTGTATGTTCATTTATTAGCAAGTTGGATATCGAAATAAACATCACTCGTTTTTTATCTATTTGAGAACGCAACATTATTTTTAATTAATTAGTAAAAAATGTTTTAAAGTTTAAAAAAGATGGTTAGTAAAGATTTTTCAACTCGTACATAATGTTTTGCATAACCAGTCTTATAATTTCTTAAAGTTTTATTTATAAATTGTATCCCTTCAAATATATAATAACGGTGAAATAGTACTTTAATATTCACTTAAGCAATGCTTTTATTTATCTGATTTTCACAATACGCTAATAATGTGCTGTCTTGAATATCTCGTATTACTAAGGGAGAAACGAGGAGCTGGAAGTGCGAAGAAATAGCTCTCTGTCATTCATGAGACACCACTACTATTTCTAATTTCTTTCCTTCCTGCTTAAGTTCTTTCAATTTCAACTTGAGTCAGGTTTTTTTTGTTTCATTATATTTTAAACCCATAATCCATTGCTTAAAATGTTTTGAGTTCTGATTGGTTAAGCGGTCACTGGGAGACAGAACTTCGGTAGATGTTCTAAAATACAGTTCTTAAGCAAGTATCTGGTTTTAAGCAGAAAATATTTTTCAAGAAACTTTGCTAATACGTACTTCTCTCATGTATGTTTATTTCTGAATTGTACTACACAGTCTAATATCTCCAATACAATATGACTTAATTATTGAATCACGAAATTAAACCCTAGTAATTAAGCATATAAGTAAGAAGATAGAGTTGGGGCCATTTTTGAACCCAAATAAATGAATTTTTAATAGGAAGTCACAGATAGGCCGTCTAAAATAGTTCCGAAGGTTACTTCTAACTGTCTTATCGAGCTGGTAGTACATTGACGTCATCTTGGTTAGTTACGTCAGCAAGCAAAGGGCCCAGACATCCCATCCCTAAGGCAACAGGTTGTCTTGCATTCCTTCAAGCAGAAATATCCTATTAGTCTGTTGAAATCGTCCCTTAAATTGCTCGGGTTCTTTCGACCTCACAATGCCCTTATAGGAAGTAATTGTTATTGATTAAATATTGACTTGATGTTTAGTTTTGCCTAAGGTCCCCGACCTGCATGTGAGCTGAATAACCTCTAAAATGCAGAAAGCAAGTTGTATAAATGTTTTACTTCAAGCGATTACACTAACTTAGGGAAGATATTTCTAGGAAGTTTAACATTTATGCTAATTGTGATTAGCGGTAGTCTATGGGTGGCCTCGGGTGGTTTTATAATTTAATTAAGGGTGTATAAGCCTAGATGAGTAATAAAGAAAGTCCAATATTGGTTAAAGCGTCTAAAAAATTGTGCTTCCTTAGGGCAAATTTTTTTTCCAACTCTAAACTATTTCAGGAGAGGCAAAAGATGGACATAATGCAAATGAATTAGTGTGATTCCAGACTAATAAAACTGAGATAGACACTTTATTACATAGTTTACTGTTTTACTATAGGAGAGAGGAACAGAGTCAGAGAAGAAAAGATGAAGAGGTAGCGGCCCCAAAGTTGTATGATAGAGCTCAATATTTATAATATATATATATATATATATATATATATATATATATATATATATATATTATTTATTTATTTCCTTCCTGAAGTAACCCTACAGGAAGGGAGTTTATTAGCCACACATCCCGTACTACAGTTTATACATAACGTGTCCTTGATACACAACATTTTTTTTTTAACTATGAATAAAATTATATATATATATATAGGCATACACACACTCAGCCAAGCACATATATTTTAAATATTTTACACTCTACTCAAACCCAAAAAATCCGCATTTTAAGAATATAGGAACAGAACGAGACAATAGGTCATGGCATCAATGGTTACATCACTGTTGGTAGACTGCTTTGAGTTGTAGAATTACTTTTATAATAGACGGAATATATCAACTAAAATTGCAATAATTACAATTGCAAAAATTACAATATTGACAATTTAGATAAACACAGTATACTCTCAAAATGCAGGTACTTAACCAAAACGAAAGTTATAGATATTACAGGGCACTGATAACCTAGCAGTTTTTTTGCCCTAAAACCTCATGAAACACAACACATTTATCATCAGTAAATGTTAACATCTTTCAATATTTATTTTATTTGACGAACTTTGGAATCCCCACTGGGGATCCTGTATCCAAATACATGAACAACTTTGTACGAGCATAAACCACTAATCTACGCGTGAGTACTTAAACCGCTGAGCTACGGATTCGTGGGATGGTTTATTGTCTGTCAAATATCTAATTACATTTGAAACAGTCTTAACAAAATCACCCAGATATCACAAAATTGAAGACTTAAGTCTTTTAAAAGTAATGTTAGTTAAAACAAATATTCGGTTTCTTTAAGACATCTACTAAATTATGTTGCTAATGTTTTGCGTCAATATTCGTTCAGTTTGTCACATTTCTTTATCTTCCTTATCCTTAGTGGGAAACGCAACTCCCGGTGCTGATAGACTTAATTACCGTAGTAATTAGAAACTATCTGCTTCGCTATATAAGTGACTTATTATAATATATACTAACGATACATAATTAAAATCAAAATGACAAGCCGCTGTATAAGTTGGAAGGGCCTCGAGGTCCAAGTTTGAATTTCCCGACGAAAATCAGGTGGACATGAAATGCTCGTGACCAACAATTTTCAGGGACTTGACAGTAGTGTTTTTATTCTCCTCATAGTAACCCTATGACATGTTATTTGAGTACATGTTCCATTACCACATGGAATATTACATATTTGATTATGTTTAAATACTTTATACTATTTAATGGACTATTTCCATATAATCAAATATAAAAAAAATAATAAGCAAGATAATTTCAAATAAAACTAATAAAGTCAAATGAAAAAAAATAATTAAGTAAAGTAAAACTCTACCGATAATATGGGTTTCTCTTCCTTAATTTGCGAGTATATGTAAGGCAAATATATTGAACTATAATTCTCTTTCCTCACAATTAACTTTATATTCTAATATATTTTTCCTATATTCTTGTTTATACTTTTGATAAACAATATGAGTTCTTTATTATATTTATTAAATAATATGCACTCAGAAAACAATGATTTTACCATTTCACAAAGAAGACCGACTTGGGAAAAATAAAACCATCCTCTATAATAATATCCCTATCCAGTTCACAAATGCGTTGGCAGTGTTCAGAAATGTATTAAAAACCACTATTACATTCAAAACTATTTCAATCACATTCGAGATAGAACCGTAAAAAATGTTCTTCACATTTGAGATATGTGTCCATTAAAAGACGTCTTGGGAAAGAAAATATAGAATATAGTATTTCGTTCTTACAGTTTTCGGAAAACTCATTAGGGGTCTGTCAAGCGAATTTGCGATTTAAGGTCTTCTGTGAAGTATTTCCATCTTCAGAAATCTAATTTGTCTTGCCATCTGATTGAGTTTTCATTAGATATGTATTCGAGCTGTTATTTCCTCCATACTTTATCAGGTCTACTGCTTCGTTCATTTCTCTGTGGCTAGAGAAGCGAAATAGGAATGTTTTGCTTGTTCGTGAGGAAGTAATCGCCTGGGTATTCCTGATGAAATGCCAGCTAGAAAATGTTTCAAGTGAGCAACCACGCTGCTGGTGAACCAGGGATTTCTAAGGAGGGTGTCATAAGTTACCTTCGTTCTTTCGTTCGGTTTGGGTCTTTGGGGTATGGAATAATAAAAATAAGAGTCTGGAGACAGCGCTAACGACCCTGAATTCGTCAGGGGTTGAGATGAAGGCCGAATATAAAAGAAAATAAGAAGTGGCAGTGTAAGCTGGAGGATGCTGGAAGGAGTGGCTGGAGCGAGGCCCATACATGGGTGTCCAGAGGGAACTCCCTCCCTACGTCACGGGAGCGTGGGCCATCCATGCACTACTCCTCCACTCTATAAGGCTATTATCAGGAGTATTTCGTCGTATTTTTTAATATTATACCTGACTCACCCTTTACAGGTCTTCAGTGGCTCAGAGCCAACTTGTCCCAATATGGCGTTTCCCCAACGAATAAATTACTATTGTTCTTCCGCTGGTACTCATTACTGAGCCAGGTAGAAATAATGACAGATATTGCTGAGAACCATCAAGGCAGTTATCACACAATGCCTTTCCACATTTGGGAGACTCCTTGGCAACTCATAAGTCATACAGTTTAATCAAAATTAGTAATTTATCTTTTATTTGTTTAGAATACTTTTAACAAAGTGAAAACATCCAAATCCTAGCTTTATGGATGCGCAACGCAGTCACCATAACGTCAGGACAAACATAACCCAGTTAATGAAAAAATCCACGAAGACTGGGAAGTTTATGAAGAAATATCTTGCAGGTCTTCTGATCGATCACAGAAGCTACCTGGCATTATAATAATTCAGCGAGAATCAAAGGACTCATCTCAGACCCCTCAGGATTCAACCCATTATTGATTGATTTCGTTGGGTTGATTAAGTTCAATTGGGAAGGACAAAATTATTGATTTTACTCGTTATTATAAGATTTAAGCCGATTTCTCTACAAGCTAAGTCGATATTTAATAGTTCTTCGTAGATATAAAAAAATGAAGTTCCTTAATCTCCGAATTCAGACCTGGATAAGTAGACTTTTATAAAAAAGAAAATATGGAAAATACTTCTGATGTCACAAGAATACAAAACGACCCTATAAAATATATACATATATATTACAAATTATACTTCGTGATCTACACATTTTAATATAAACCTGCTACAAGAATGAACTTATTGAAAAAGTTAATTCCAAGCGTTTTTTTTTTTTCAAAAAATATTTTTGTAACTCAAATATTAATGAAGCAATATTTTTCTAGTTTTCATAATAATTAGATCCCTTGGCCAGCATAATGGATATGTATTGTTTACATGAAGAAACATTGAACTGAGTGTGAAAAATAATGGCTTGCTGATGTAATTGAAGTGGTGGAACAACATCTGTAATTACAATTAGCGTTTTAGCAGCCCTTAAGGTAAATCGGCTATTGAGGTCGTACTCATGACGCGATTTTCGAGATTTTTCTTCAAATGTCCATCGATCCTACCTAGGAAATGACGAAAATGAGGTCCATTCAAAACTGTATATATCTATATAAATATTTGTTTGTTATCTTACTTTAGCGGTCGAAATTTTGTTTAATCGTCACCAAACTCGGTATTTAATCGTTTCATATAAAAATAAAGATCAAGTTCGTTAACGGCTGAAATCGAACCGGGGGGAGAGGGGGTTTAGAGGGGAGGATTTCGAAAATTCGAGATATCTCCGTTACTATACGTCGGATCGAAAAATTCTATAGAACCAATCTTATTGCAAATTAAAATAAACAATAAATATTGTTACTTACATTTATTGTCTATCTTGAATATTAACCGAGATATTTGCATTTTTATTAAGTGTAACGGACGAGCTATGGTCACTACTATTAGTTCCCGCTGAAAGCTAGTTCGGCCGTTTCCGTAACTATTCGGCACTCGTATGGAGATTTCTCTATTGTATAACTTTACGTGGGAAATCTGCTGAGTTTACGCAGCCCCTGCGCGGCGTACTTTTAAGTAGTCAAGGATGTTTATAGATGAATTTGAGTTTTGAAATGAGCATATTTCAAGAAGCAGCGGCATGTTGGAGTTAATATTTAAAAGTAATGTTAGATGTCAGCTCTGCGATTCGTAAGAGTCCGGAATCACAGTGGGGACACTATATTTCAAATCTAAGCCGCGTGATCATGTTACTCTGTTATATATTTTTAAACTGTATTAAATATTCCCGTACTAATATTAAAAATGTATGATTATGAACGTTTTCTATACGTAATCAAATTAATACCTACAACGAATGAATCAGAAAACCGGAAGTTAGTGTGGGCGATTCTTACGGAGAATCATACTTGATTCATATTAATATTTCCACAAGTTATTTTATTCTGATGATTAGTCATTATAGCAGCGTGGATCGACATTGTAGGCCGTAAGAAATAGGGAAACGTTTTATCACCATTACAAATTAGGAGTTGATGAAAAAAGGAGGGTGGAATAACCTGATCTGAGTTTAATGCCTGCAATATTATAAAAACAACTAACAAGTGGCTTTTACACCAAATAGCAGGTTGCTTGGACTTTCTAAAATCTTAAACACAATTCACTCACTCGAATGTGGGCGCTACTGTCTTCGAAAATCCGGTTATTGGACACCTTCCTTTTGGCGTGACCCAATCAGAGGATAATTGATTATCGTTAAATACCCATTACATAGTTTGGTTTATTTATTTTTATAATCATTAAATTTCATAGTCAGCAAATTTTTATATCAAATATTTAAGAGAAAAGATAATTTCAGTTTTATGAATGTTTACTATATGTGGGTATATTGCTCAACTCAGCTTGTCAGATGTTAAAAATAAAATAAAACTCCCTAATATAGAACTTTTTCTTTAATTTCTAGTAGCCTTCGTTCATAATACTGGTACATTAACAATTTATGAATATTTATATCCTCTTAAAAGAAAATAATAATTAATATCGGTTTCAATTTATTTACTGTATTTCTACGCCAATTTATTTTAGAATACTCTCAATTTTTGATGGTATAAGGGAAAAAAAAAGATATTTAAATTGAATAAACTAACAAAAAAAAAAACACGCCGAACTGTAAAGTTAGCAGGTTTCCCTCGTGCTGGAATGACACACTGAAGATGTCATTATGTTCTATATTTCTAACGTAATAGAAGCCTAATTAAAAATTATATAAAATAGAGAAGATAAAAGAGAGAAGATCACATGAATAGAAGAAAAAAAAACACTCGGTTAATATTCACGTTAAAGAAAAGCCTGAAGAACAACAATTGCGGTGCTATATTGTATTAATAGTTTTAGTTATATAACTTTTATTTTTGTAAAATCAAATACGGACCAAAAAATTATTGTGGCTTATGAAACGTAGAATGTCCATTGATGATGCCAAATCTCTCATTTATCCATGTTACTCGCATAATCTGAGTCCGATTAAAACAATACGTCATATTGAAAATTGAAATAAATCATTTCAAGAGATACTTGCTCATCGGTGAAGTCAGATGAATTGCAATGGGAGTGTAGTGAAGGCTGAAAATAAGAAAATCTGATATTAGTGTGATAGAATAATGTGTAGATTGTATAAAATGAAATTATCAATAAGATAGGTCCAAAGCATATTTCAATCCAACTCATAACAGTGATATTTAGGGGTTTTATTTTTATTTTACCTTATCTCTAAGCCATAGGTTTTAGTTTTAAAAGAAACGATTATAAATCTAGTTTACAGGGTTAACACACACTCAAACACAGATATATACATACAAACATGAAAGTTTCACATATTCCTCATCTATTAGGCACATGTGTGGACATTTAAAAAAGGTTTTCGGAAATCGTGTAATGATTACGAATTCATCACCTGAATTCACTTAAGGGAAATTAGCCGAAATGGTTTTTGTAATATATCTAAATCTAAATAATATAATAATAATAAAACGTACATAGTCCTGGGATGGAAAATTTAATTGCGAAATTTAACTCGGGAAAAATCCATCAGTGTGTTAGATCACTGGAAGGGAGGGGTGGGAGTCATAATAGCCTAAGCTATGAAATGTCGAGCTACAAAAATGTTATGTGTGTAACGCTGATAATGTTAGAAATTAAATATTAAACGAATAAATATTATATTTAGTGAAGGAATTCATTATGTAAAATCCTTAGTCCCACCCTGGCTAGAAAAGTTTGGTAACCTGTGCAGAACCCGTCCCAATTAGCCTTAGTTGCAAAAAGTGATCGTTAATAAATAATTAATAGAAAGACAAAAGAAAGGATCTTTAGGTCTCAAACAGCTATATTTATTTATTTTTATTTTAGAATCGCAGACGTTTCGCCCTCCTGGGCATTAACAATGGTAAAAACATACATGGTAAATTTTTGTTTAAGGATTAAATCCAATTAAATAATTTAATTTAAATATTAAACATATTATTAATTCATTGGAAATGGAATAATGTAACAATAAATCAAAAAGCTCATAAGTTCGGACCTTTAGCAAAATATATAAATAGGTGGGGAATGCAAAATACTAAATATCTCAGAATGTTTACCCCTTGGAAGAGCGTTTAGCTTGTATATTTCGTGATTTATTTTTGTAATTGCTTACCTTTACTAATAGATGATCATGTATTTGAAATTCATTAAGTTTATGTAGCACATGGCGCTACAGTTTCTTTTACTACATTTTCAGACATAACAAAATGAAAATTCATCACCGACTAATAAATTGGAGAGATAGAATATGATGATAACGGCTCAACGGCTAAAAAATGTATTTTAAGTGTTGTACATTAGTATATATATCAAATGCATATGTCGGAATGGTAAGGAGGTAAGAGAATTTATGCGGAATACGTTGCTAATGCACTTCTATAATCTATGTGCAGTTTCACGCCGTACGTTTGCATCTGCAGGGTGGAGGCACATCTATTATTCATTGGGGGAAAAAAGTTATATAAATTTTAGCTAGGAATTAATTAATCGTTAAACCCACGTGAATCCGCTCTCGACGATCTCACTCATCGCCAAATAAAGGACATTGTTAATTTGGTGATTTTTAAGCGCTTTCGGAAAATAGTTTGGGCGACCATTAAAAATTATAACGTAGGTGTTAATCAGAGTTTGAGTGTAATAATTGGTTGCCCTGAGCTCAAATCGGCACTGACACACTAATACAGGCGTGGGCTGGAGCGTTATTAGTGTACTTTTTATTTTAAGTATGTGTTTGTCTTCGACAGGAAACATCCGTCATACTTGTCAAATTAATATGCTCAGCGTGAACTCTCCCAGAGCTTTCATTTCATTAGCTCGTTTTTTTCAAAATCAATGCTCAAATGCTTGTAGACAAATATATTATATGACAGTGCCTTTAGTTAAGGCCTAACACTAAACTCTGCGCATTACTGATTCATAACATAATTATCAACTATGTATACTAATAGATCGATTATAATATAAAGAAATTCTAATGCGATTGACTTAGTTTGAATATGTTAAAAAAGCGAACCTTTATTTTCAGTTATTTTACGTATAGTATAATATGTTCGATATTAAAATATATAAAGAATTTTTTTAAATTGATAATTTAGCTAAAATTAAAAACAAAAAACGAACTACTTTGTTAATCTCCATTATTTTAATTTAGAGGCAAGATGTCAGTCATGATATATTTCTTATAAATTTTACTGAATTATGTATTCAAATGAAAACAATAATATTAGTGCTTAAAATCTTGTCAGCCCACATTGCACTCTCTTTAAGTTGTTTTATCATTTTTTAGGTAAATTCTTAATTTGCGTAAAACCGCCTATAAGCATATTTATTCAACGTTAGCACTAATAATGATGCAAAGGAACTAAGGAAATACATTCTTTATAAAGAACATTTTTAACTACTAATTAACAAAAATAAGATAAATTAATCCTCTAAAAATGTTCGATTCTTAGATTAGAGTGGCGAGTTCGATTCTTGCCTGGGCAAAGGAAATTATTTAGTGACGAAATTCATTAAATTCCTAAAATCCCATCCTGGCTAGAAAAGGGTGGCAACCTGTAGATAACCCGTCCCGATTAGCCTAAGTTGCAAAAAGTGGACGTTAATAAATAAATAAATAAATAAAAAATAAAAATGTTTATGTGAAAAATTGCAGTCACTAATCTACTCTATTTTGTTTGGTCAAATAAATAGAGATATAATAAAAAATATCAATATAAATTGTAAAAAATTTAATAAAATCAAAAATTGAGAAAGGAATTAATAATGTCTGTCATGAAGATTACCCACGTGCGCGTATAACAAAATTCATATCATCCCACTATATTTTATATTTTAAAGTAAAAGTCCAAAGTCTGGAAATGGGAGTTTATTTGGGGCGGTAAAAAAGACAGTACAAAAGTGGTTCATGATTATAACAACTTATTTTTACATAACATGAACAGGAGTGATATTCATGATAGGAAAAATACGTGCGTATATAAAAACTTTTATTGGCAATTTAATTTTCAGTAAGATTGGGTTATACAATATTTCAATCCGACATAAAATAAGGAAGATATTTAGAATTTTCCAAATTGCCCCATCAAAACACCGAAGATTTTATCGTTAACGAACTTAATCTTTAGATTTACATAAAACTGTTATATATCAGTTTAGCTGGGTGAATGAGCTCAGTCCACTTTCGCCCATCATCTCGGGAGGAATGTAGTATTATTGTTACATGAACGTAACTGCAAAAACTATAGAACAGAATTTTCGGGTTCGTTACTTAAAAGTGGTCCGTTCGTTACTGAAAAAAAAAATTATAAAACCTTGATTAATCCCCCATTAATTTCTTTCACATTTGAAATGTTAAAGTGAAAGTAGTATTAGTTGTGTTTGACAAATCAATTCGTCAATTCCAATTTGACTATGCCCCCTAGATCAACTTGCACATCCCGCATTTACCAACTCAATATCTTTTTGTGGAATGTTTTACGAACTTTGATTTCCAGACCTGGGCAGCGCACTAACGCCTCCATACTTCATAAATCACCCGTGATTGGTAATTACAGCGACAGCATATTTCAGTTATTCAGTCAACAAAAAGTCGAAAAAAGAATACCATTTCTGACATATGCAATACTATAAATAAACATAATAACACGGCAGAGAATTTGAAATAATGTTTTTTTTTTTTTTTTTTTTTAAATTACGTTTCTAAGATAGTTTAGTAATGCACCAGAATTAAATACATTTTTGAGATGAGTTGTTTCATTGATACTGTAATTTATTGGCGTCCACTTTATTAAGTTACTTGTGATTTGTGACGGGTTATCTACTGATTACCACCCTTTTCTAGCCAGGAGTTGACTAAGTATTTATTTAATGAGTTCAACACAAAGTAAATTCCTATTACCCAGGTGGGAATTAGACCCGCCGCTCCAGGTTTGTGAGAAAATTATATTTAACGTAAGAATAACCCTTAAAAATAGCATAATTCTGATTAAAATTGAGAATAGGTTGCATGAGATTTGTTCGTACAGCAGTAGATGATATACTTGCTAAGTGAGCTTACTAATAGCTATTCTTTACTGCAGTGCATTACTGCCAAGAGACCAAGTGCAACGCCGTTGCAACACAGTCCTTTTGTGCAATGGACTACAAGTCAACTGAGAGTGACGGACAATGTGAACAACAATCTAACATTTGAGAATTGAAACATATTGCTTCAAGTAGATCCTTTAAATACTTCTCAAATATAGAAAACAATCTATCTGTTTACATGTTTAAAAATGAATGTTTCTTTGTATGTCCTTTATAGAATCGTAAAGGGTTGAGCCAAATTTTATGAAACTTGGTATTTATATAACTACTAAAACAGGTAAGGTTTCTGGCTATATTAATATTCTCTGAGATGAACAGGAATGGGGGCAATTGCACGGGTGTTAATAGTTTATTCCGGATGGTATGCCAATGGTGTTCCCAAACCAATAAAATTTGGTGTTTTATTTTTTCAATAAAATATCAAATTTATTGATTTAGAATGCATGAAAAATCTTTTTTGGTAGAAAATGCGTCCCTTGAATTTGTTTAAGTTTTATTTAAAAACTGTAGGCTGTGTTTAATGTCTGTTTTTTAACTGTCAGGGCACTGTAAGGACCTGCTATATTCAGTTAAGTATAAGTTTTAAATTTCAAAGCAGTATTGAGCTCACAAGAGCCTAATAATGTTGTCCCCAAATATCTTCAATCCTTGAAAATTAACGGGAATGAAAGAATGAATTAAAGAACCTTGAAACCGAGGACGACTGGTAACGATCGTGGGTAGTAAGTGCAGAGTGCAGTAACTTTTGGCGCTTTTCCCTAATTTATTTTCATATATGTTCTATTTCGCAAACGGATTTTCCATTTAAACACAGAAAACTTATTTTTTTATTTGCAATATTTAAAGCTATGAAAATATAAATTTATTTATATAATGGTGGTTTAAAAAACAAAACAAAAAAAAAAACCTTAAAATTTACCACATCAACCTTAATAACCATGTCATATATTAAAAATTGCATGTACATTAAATGCAATGTATATTATTTAATTTTGTTCAAAAATATTTATTTGTTTGAAAAGACTTGCAACACTTATTTCGAGGAAATAGGACTTATTGTTTTCTTACCAAATTACAATATAAGTCAATGAAAACCAAATTGTAAGATATACACGTATAATTAAATATACAAATTTGAAAATATAAATAGTACACTCGTATAGTGTAAACCCATTGAGGTAGCATTCATTTTAATTTTTTCAACCGCTGTTATTAAAATAAAAAAAAGATAATGTCACATTAATTGAGTGTGCATATATATATATATATATATATATATATATGCACACACAATAGTATAAATCACTCAAATAGTTTTGTGCACAGTCAATAGTATAAATCAATATATTTTTCACATTCGGAAACACTCATGTTTGTTAATCTGTGGTCCAAAGTATGTTTTTGAATAAATTGAAAAATTTATTAACGTCCACTTTTTGCTGCTACATGTTATCAACCTTTTCTCACCAGGCGGTTTTTGAATAGATTTAGATTCTGTAAAAAAAAAAAAAAAAATAATAATAACAGAATAAAATCTCCAAAAATATATATCTGGGATTTCCTGAATAGGAGAAACTAAATCAGGGTATCCAGTGGGATGAAATCTAAACATTTAATTAAATAATACTAAAATTGGAGTATAAATATAAAATATTAGTATAAAAAATATGAATGTTCAATGAAAAGTCGTATTAACCCTACGTGTTCTGGTATTTGTCTTTCTGATCTTAACTAATGTTGATATACAAATTCCACTTCATCCCCGGTCTTAGAAACATTTTTATATAAATTAAACCCTTACAACTCGATATAAAACTAGTTAGATTAATCGTTGTAAAATAAAAAGACCGTCACGCGGTAATGCGTAAATTAAGCAGAGTTCACTCCAGCTGTTATGTTATGTCATGACGTCAACCAACATTTTATTCAGTATTTCTTCCCTAATAAGAAGTATTTGTAAATAGGACTTGAAATTTGAGCTATTCATAAATAGATAATTAGTTTTGCTACTGTCAATTAATCAACTGAGCTACTATTCGAGTAACAGAAATTCATCTTGTATGAACTTATTATTGTATATACGTTATTATGAGACGGTTCGAAACCTTATTTAGAACCAATATTATTGAAAATTTCATGTTCTATTGCTATATACGTTTTTTTCACTATCTTCATTATTAACTGAGATATTTGTATTATTTATTTAGTTTTAGCCCTCAGTAAACCCCCACTCCTGCTCATGTCATATTGACAGTAAGGTGTTATAATTTGAAGCACATTACTTGAAGCCTAAATGCCAAATAATGATCTCGTTGAATTTTTATGTTTTGAGGAAAATGGAAATAGAGAAATAAAGTTCCGTGAGAACTCTGCTTATGCTAACTCTACTGCGCCTGTGTGACGGACTTTTTTGAAAGATGAAGAGACATTGGTCTTCCAGCACTTTCGTACTCTAAAACATGATTTCAGTAATTCATGAATTATCTTCCTCCTTTTTGTTTACTTATTTGAAACTTGTCATTTGTTAGCAAATCAACTGATTGTTTCGGAAATATATCAAATTGCTAAGTTTCATACAAATCTCATAAACAAATGAAAGGAGTCGATAATGAAAGTTTGAATGGAGCGAGAGGTCAAGGACAAAAGGGTGTACACCCCGTTGTCATGGGAACCATCCTACGAAGACCTTTCACATTTAAAACCAGAAAACATTACTTTCATTATTCCCGTTCATACATAATTAATTACAACATGTTCGGCCTATTATGATTATATATAAGTATAATTACGAATTTGGTTAAATAAGTAAAAACTAACTTCTTACCATATAATTATGAAGCCTATCAGAATTTAGAGGTGCACTAGGCATATCTATCTATCTATCTATCTATCTATATATATATATATATATATATATATATATATATATATATCTATATATTGGAACGAATTACCCGAATTATATACGAAATTTTACATTATAGAAAACATGTTCGTGGAACGAATACTTTAGGTTTTTTATTTCTATTCATAATTACTGGTGTATTATATGATATTTAATTGTTTAAAAGGAAAAAAAAACATAAGTGCCTAATGTCTAAAACAGAAAAACATTAGCGAAATAAGTAAGAATGAGCCCTCAATAAAATATGCACTAAATGATTGCAGAAGTCGATATTGCCTTTATATGCCTTATGACATAACAGAACTAAACAATAATAAAGATTTGCACAATACCGGGACGCATACGTTCATGAGAAGACAATAAATAAATATGTCTATTTCAGCATAGAATGTTCTCTTCTGCACTTTTGATACAACTGTGAATATATTATCGATTCCTTATGATACATACATGGATAAGAATTACCTCATTACACAAGTGAAACAAATATATAAACCATGCCGGGCTACGGTACCATACGTACTGTACCCCCCTTAAACTGTCTTATTTATTAGTTTTTTTGATTGTATGTATGGAGTAAGCAATAGTAAATGAATAACTGACAAATACTTTAATAGAACTATATTTTATTGGTGCTAAGGACAGAACTCACCCCCAGTAAATAATTAATTTTTGTTTTTGAGTTTATCATATTTTCCACCCTCTGGGTAACCCTCTACTGCTTATTTAATAGTTACTAGCCCGTATATCTATTAAAAAACTATTATTATTTCCCTCTTATAAACAAATAACTAAATTATTTAGCCACTATTATCCATTGATTGACGATTCAGTCGTCAGAGAAGGAAGAAAAAGTAAATCATACGAATCATAACTTTTATTTGTAGCTAATGAGCCACTAGCACCATAGAGTAAAAATACAAGTATGATTCACTTATAATTGTACTTGATCATTTAAGGAATAATAATAAAACTGTTAAATATTTTGTAGTAATAAGATGAGATCCAAGGGATTCAAAGATAGAAATTAGTCACCAATAACGACAATTTGTGTTTTAAATTTTTTACGTATTACGTACTTGTGCATTTCAATAAATTCTTCTTAAATACTTGAGAGCCCTAAATGGGGTGGGCAGTGTTGAGAGCTTCTTATCAACGACTCTCACATTGTAACACATCGAATATTCTTTAGAACTAATATATTCCATGAATTCATGAGTTCAATAACATCAAGGATATTTTACTTCAATTTTTCCCATTAATCTTCTTTACATTTGTGTTTCTTATTTTCATATCTGATATAATATTATACACGTATAATGAATTTAAATTATTTTAATCCAGTTATGGGCAGTTAGTGCCAAAATCATTTCTTTTAATTAATAATTTAACCATATATCCACTGTATATAATCTTTCTAAAGCTAAATTCGTAGTAAATTCAATATCACACCAAATAAAATAAACCATTTGATGCCAGTTTAGAATTTGGGAGAAAGGATTTATTTGTGAAAATGCAAGCCTTAAACACCAAGTGACTTATTCTAAAAACATTCTTTTGAGTATATGTAAGTTTATTCTTTGCTTCATTTGTTCAGAAAGTGAATTTGAGGGTTTGGATATTAAATTTCATTTTATTAGGTTATTTATTTTATTGGTCAAAATAAAAAAGTACCTTTTAGAAATAATATAACATTGTCCCTTCCACCATAAACCTGAGTGCACTCAGTATTTGGCTGTCTCAATACACAATAATTTCCTATTTTTTTATTATTATTATCCTATGGTTCATTTTCGTGTTTTATTTTTCTTTAAGTCAAATATTCGGGCTAAATAGGAACCATTACTATCTAATCGTAAGCATTATTCAGTATCGCGTTGTTGAGATCTCTTTGGTTTGGTTTTCAAATTTAAATTTAGCGGGTTAAAGGGCTAAGGAGGGCCGTTCATTACTCTTAGTTCACTCATTTCTCAGTAGATAGGGTTCCGATACCCAACTAAAAGCTTACTGACATATTGCTTTACTTAAAACCATTAAGAGGATTACTTTGAAGAGAAACACTGCTTAAATTGGTGTTAACTCATTTTGTCCCTTTATACTTTACAGTCAATTCGTTTCATCATTTGAAGTATCTCACTGGTTATATTTTATTGAAGAAATATATGGCAAGACTAAATTTCATTTCATCAAATATCCTTTACAATGCTAATGGGAATCGTTACTTACGAATAATTTATATAATTGATTGTACTGAATATTACATAAAGCTAAATAGTTAGCAAGACTTCAATGTGTACTTGCTTTTAAAATATTTAGCTAACACTAATAATGAAGAGACAGATAGTATTCAAGATTAATTTATTGTATTAATGGAGAACTTTAAAAGATTTTACCTTATCTTTCAGTCAAGATATTGCTTCTTTCAAGACGTTCAAACACCAACATTTCTGCCACCACTAATTACTTTATTTCAAATAAAACAGTTTTAAAGTTAATTTTGTTTTAAAAATAATTTACTTGTTTGTAATGTTTTGGCTGTTTGAAATAACGTTTCTGTACCACATAAAAATATAATGTAATAATTTTAATTGTTTTATATTAACAATATAAGTCATTATTAGTTTGTATAGTCCTGCCTTGAGTGTAATGGCATTTCCCATTAAATAGAGCTTAATGAATAATCTATAATTGAATATGACCTCACAGATAGAGTTTTTAGAGTCTCCTTGGGGTACGAATACTGGAAGTACATTTGAAGCCAGGTCAGTGTTGTTGGTTCTCTTTGCATACCACATACACAGACATTTGGCATCCCTGGGTAACCAAATATCATTACAGCTATCTATGAAGATAGGATCCCTTACAAATCCTATTACATCTAAATTCTTGGCCAATCAAAATTAATGCGTGGAGGAGGTCAAAAAATAGCCTTCGTCCTAGACTGAAAATATCGCCCTTCAGTTTTCTTCAACAACAACCATCCCCCTTTTCCCAAAGCCGACGGAATTTTTCTTCAACTCATAACTTGTGTGAGACCAATACATTAAACTGAAAAGAGAAGAACTCAACGATTTGAACTACTAATAATAAATAACATGCACTTATCAGTGCAAAACAAACTTCTCTTTCCTCAAAACAATATGGACTTAACGTATAGAGCTGCAGGTAACAGCTAATCTGCCTAATATTATTTTTAATAAAATACAATAAATAAACGAAAAACCACAAATGGAAAAAAACCAAAACTAAATATTTTTAAAACTTTTTAAATGTTGTTAATTTAATCGTTTTAAATAAATGGTGAAAAGTCACTAGAACAGCATTATTTAAAACAGTTTTTTATTTTTTTAAATAGTATTATTTATTGAAAACATGCTAAATTTAGTTGACTTAGTTGCATTTTGAAGTAATATTGCATTTATGAAGACATGCATCTAGATACTGTATACTTTTTGGAGCTGCTACTCTGAATATAGAAATTTTATCTACATGATACGTCCTCATGTTTCATTCCCATTCCTTTATTCAACCTGGAAGCCAGATAAAATAAAATTATTATCATGAAATATAAAAAAAAAATACATAAATTTATTAAAAAATTTAAAATATTTATAGTCATGTTTAATGAAAATATAACTTGATATAAGTTATATGTGAAAAAGAGTAAATTTTGGTACTTCATGTTATTATTTTAAATCCCGAGTTATGTGACAAATAGTTGAGTTATTATTTTAACACTTTGAGCAATGGAGCTATTATCGAAATCGTGGATAAGAAAACCGTGCAGTAAAACAAAAAAAAACATACAGATAGAATATAGCATATTTTTTTAGAAATTATTGTACTTTATTTTTTTTGGAAATTAATTTTTTCTAGTAATTATAATAAAACCAATAATTAAAAAAAAATCATAATGGTCCAGGGGCTGGAAATAAATAAAAACGAATTTTATGAAGAATATGCAAGGTTTTAAGAAAAAACAGTTGTACTTATTGATTAATCTATGGAATGAATTTCGCAGTTATTTGGGGACATTTATTTACTGAATTTAAGATAAGGGCGGACCAATATTGCAGAAGACTATAACTTCTATAAATTAATGAAAATATAATTAGTCATTTGGAGCGGCAGTGAATGCTCGACAAGGCTCCTAAGTAACCCAGTGCGAATCAGAATTTGTATACTACAGTTAGTGGCATTTAGCTGTGATATTACAGTGCTTCTACGATGCAATTTTTAGTAAGCCAGTGCGAATCCGAATTTATATACTACATTTAGTGGCATTTATCTGTGAGATTACAGTACTTCTAGGATGCACTTCTAAGTAAGCCAGTGCGAATCCGAATTTATATACTACATTTAGTGGCATTTATCTGTGAGATTACAGTACTTCTAGGATGCACTTCTAAGTAAGCCAGTGCGAATCCGAATTTATATACTACATTTAGTGGCATTTATCTGTGATATTACAGTACTTCTATGAAGCACTTCTAAGTACGCCAGTGTCAATCCGAATTTATATACTACATTTAGTGGCATTTAGCTGTGATATTACGGTACTTCTAGGAAGCACTTCTAGTACGCCAGTGCGAATCCAAATTTATATACTACATTTAGTGGCATTTATCTGTGAGATTACAGTACTTCTAGGATACACTTCTAAGTAAGCCAGTACGAATCCGAATTTATATACTACATTTAGTGGCATTTATCTGTGAGATTACAGTACTTCTAGGATACACTTCTAAGTAAGCCAGTGCGAATCCGAATTTATATACTACATTTAGTGGCATTTATCTGTGAGATTACAGTACTTCTAGGATACACTTCTAAGTAAGCCAGTGCGAATCCGAATTTATATACTACATTTAGTGGCATTTATCTGTGAGATTACAGTACTTCTAGGATGCACTTCTAAGTAAGCCAGTGCGAATCCGAATTTATATACTACATTTAGTGGCATTTATCTGTGAGATTACAGTACTTCTAGGATGCACTTCTAAGTAAGCCAGTGCGAATCCGAATTTATATACTACATTTAGTGGCATTTATCTGTGAGATTACAGTACTTCTAGGAAGCACTTCTAAGAGTAAACAAACTTTGGATTACCTCTAACATATCATTTGGAATTTCCAACTAAATGTGTGAAGCCTGCAGGTTAAGGGATGTGCAGCCAACGAATTCCATATTGCCGATATCATAATTTGACCATTTCATTGACATTTATGAGCCATTACAGGTGATATTTCAAAAAGTATATTAATGTATCTTACAAAGTTAACCCTATGGAACTACTGAACTTTCTATTTATCTATGTCTCTTTCAAAACAAATATTAAACACCATTAAATATTTAATAGTTTTTCGTAAGTTTAGTTGTAGCTTAAATTTTTCTAACATAGGAATCTTAAAGATATCCGATATTTTAATGGCGAAAACATCAAGGGAAACCTTGACATTTGTTGAGCTATAAATTATGTGCACATTTGAAATCTTAAGACCTATCTCCCAGAAGTCGCGCTGTATCCATAAATAACTAGTGAGTAAATTCAGTAGTGTTTGAGAATAGAATTCTAAATAAAATTAGTACAAAATTCCGTTCTCTAAACAATGCACAGGTTATTGGCTTCCGCTGAAATAGCCATGTGTTCTCGGGCATTTCACAAGTTGTTCTTGTTTTAAGAAGAACTATTATTTATTTTTTTCTTTATTAAATATAGATTTATCAGGATTCTTAAAATATTTTCCAATGACGCAATAGGAACTGTTAAAAACATTAGTTATAAATACTTTAATCCAACACCGTCTCGAGAACAAATAACTTGTTACATTTCTAGGGATTCCTCATTTATTATTATTTTGAAATAGACTTACCAAACTTTACAGATATCACCAAAACTGATTTTAATTATTAATCTGATTAGTTTCAAAATATTTTATTTTAATTGCTGGATCAATCATCTCATAGCTCCGTAGTTCTTCAAAACAATTATAGTTTTTCATCAGTAATTCATTTTTCTTCTTAATTTGGACTTTGGATTTTATTTAAAAAATAACGGTTCGTATATTACTTATTAAATAAATTTATCTACATTTCAACTTAACAAATCTGAGAATTTATTATGTGGATATATCTTGTAATGTACATATTAAAGAATAAAATTATACCCGAGATATGTCAATATTGTATATGTCATATTGCATGGCTTCCACTAACAAGAAGTAAATTATTCGGCCCCATAAATAACCATTTTTTTCTCATCTCGATAAAGTTAATTGTATATAAAATTTAGGTTTAACAAAATCTCACTAAATGCACTGTGTAATATATATTTGGAACAACTTTTTCTACAAAAGTGATTATAATTATTTTTATTAATTAATTCTTGAATGACCCTTTCCTATTTCGTGATTCCATTAAGGCTGCTAAAATATGAATCTAAATTTGTATTTGTGGGCCAGAAATACAAAGCAAAAGTCATTAAACACACTTGTTCTCGAATTTCTTTTTCAATGAAAGAAATTGAATGAACTTGTTCCCACGAACTGAAATTGGGCACAACATAAATTTTATATATATCCAAATAAATATAACACCTACATTATTACAATTGCAGAAAAAATAGAGCCGGTTTGTTTCTTTAAATTGATTACATTTTATTAATCAGTCCATGATTTAGTAGTGTTTTTATTTGTATTTATTTTTGACCTGTTACATTTTGTTTTAAATACAAAATAAATTTAATCATTGTATTTTAGACCTCTAGGTTTTTAGGTTTTTGGAAAAGACAGTAGGACAGTTGTTTTTCTTAATATTGAATTAATACTTAGAGGAGATTACTATCATATATTTGCTGTATTGGTGTGGCTGCCCAAATTTTAGATAGGCAAAGTGCTTTTCATTAGGATGAAAAATTAAATGGAGAAATAATATAATCTGTATGAATTTGTTTTATATTAGTTAATAATCAATATTTTAAAATTAATCTTCTAGCTATTTAGCTATCGAATCACTATTCTTGGCAATAATAACTTTTATAATAAAGTGTGTCCTTTTTCTATATATGTTAACATTTTTATTTCACTTTTTTTATGTTTGCATTTTTACCAATAAAAAACAAACAAATATTTCATTTTGTACATTCTATTTTTTTTTTTTGTAATTTCTATTTCTCGAGTGAGTGGTTGAAATGAAGAGTACACTTATTGCACATTTCTTAAGAAAAATAATGAAACGTCATTCACAAGAAAGAAAATCAAGAAGATTATAAAATTATACTCACTAAGCACACTTTTATTACAGACAAAGAATGAAAGGGTTGTAGGGAGTTATTTTGTGACGAACTCACTAAAAAAAACCGCAGCCCACCCTGGTTATAAAATGGTGGCCACCTGTAGATAACCCGTCCCAATTAGTCATATTAACATAAAGTCGACCGTAATAAATATCAAAACATTAAGTCAGCTCACCCTTCCCAAGGTTTAGGCTGAAAATTGGTTTTTAATTTTAAAAACATACCTAATAAGTGAATTTATTATAGTAATTAATAATTTTTTAGTTAGTGCAGTCCTTTTTTTAATAATTTCCGTTCAGCCCGACGTGTTGGGCTAAAAAAATCCGTCAGGTAGGTGCATCGTTTTCCAAGAAATATTCTTTGTTTTTCCTATAAAAAAGCTCAAGTTGAAATTTAAGGTAGGCATGGGATATTTATCGATACAATGACTTCAAGTGAAAATCACAGGATTAGAAGACGGGGTTTGAAACACTGAAAACTAAAAAAATAACTAGCTATATCGAGCAAGAGAAAAATTTATAGAACGACAATTGTAGAGAATTAAATTTGTAAAAATATTGGTAACCAATGTGTGTTACCCGTCGTCCGTTGAAACAGAAATGGTTTCTAGTGGAAATATTAAAATGGATATAAAAAAATTATCACGTAACATTCACCAATACTACAAATGCCCAGTACAGTAAAAGTGCTGCCATTCATTTGTTTTACCCGAAATATAAGCATGTAGAACAATTTATAATTAGTTAAAATATATATTTATGTAGTCATCTCGAAACTAATTAACATAGCGGTTTTCCGTCGAAAAATAAATACTCAATAATCCACGGAAGCACTGAATAATCCATTTATTGCCTTTCAATTAGTTACATTTATTGTTTTGAGCCTGTAACGTGGAATGTCATTTGAACGAATATTGACGAATTTATTATCGTTCTTGGGATTAAGTAAATCTAGTTTCCCGTCAAAGTAAAACGATTGTATTATCTTCACATCCGGAGAAAATATATGATAAAAGTTTGTTCAGGCATTCTATTGTAATACCATAGAAGAATGTATGAGGTGTAAAATGTCAATGTATGAGTAGTGAAGTCATATCGCTCAAATTAACAATACTCATTCATTTAATAAATACACAATTTCCCAATTCTATCAAGGCATTTTACATGAATTAGGAATTAAGTCTTTGACGCCGTAACGCGGAAGCCAAAATTTCAAAATTCATAAATGTAAATAATGATTTAGGGCTATAATTGTTATCCTAAACACAATTTGTTCTTTGTGTGTTTTTGATTAAACCAATAAGAAGATATTGTTAAATATGTATTTTTACGTAGAAACAATCCCTCCCTCCTTCTTATTGAAAATTCGGAATCTCATATAGCTTATGTTGTACTTTGGGATAATTGACTAGCAAATACAAAAAAAAAAATCACAGAAATCTTCCAAACCTTTTTTGAGTGATTAAATAACATACTAGCGGACAGACAGAAAACATTTTTAATTTTGTTGCGATAATGGTCTGAACGTAAAAAATAAAAAATAACTAAATAAATTGATCCTCGCCGAATTTAAACAAGAAATCAGACAAAGCTTATAGTTTTATTTATACACGTAACAACATTTCTTGATCGGGCTCATAATAACGGAGATATTTTCTCTAAGCCCCTCCCTCCTTTTAGTCGAATTTCAAGCCTTAATGAACTTGATTTTCATGAACACACAAATTGAAATGGACTTCATTTTCATGATCTCCTAGATAAATGAGTATTCCTGTTATCACAACTACTGATAGTAAGGATGAAATAAAAAGAGGGATATATCGGAATGTACTATTTTCGTAAATAGCGTCGACTATTTCCGAACTGGTCAATAAGCTGTAAATTGTTTATAGAGGTCGAGGATCAAGCTGGCCGCAGGCTATTTCAGCCTTAGGTCTATTCTTGGTAACGCCTCTAACTTTCTCGCAGTTATTTCAGGATCATATGAAACAATAATTCTCATAATTATTTCACGAGAGCATTATCCAGATGGTCTTATAGCTAACATATTATAGTATCTTCTATGAAAAATGATGAGTCCTTTTTTTCTTTTTTTCCTTTCTTTTATTTTTTGTTGGCTGATGTTATGAGTGTTCCTCTCCTTGTGAGGGTTAAGGACCCATGTTTCGGAACAGCTGTTATATTAATTGTTTTTAATCCAGAAATATTACAATGTTCATGATAATTCTAGCTTAATGCTCGATTTTCATTTAGAGTAGAGTCTTAGGTAGGATATTTGATCGAATTTTAAATTAATAAACTTATTTTCCACACAACTACACATATTTATTGGCCGTTATTTCGACCATTTAAATAGAGGCACAAACACATATTTATTCGGAATATGAAGAAGTATGTAATCCACAAACTATTTAGTTATAGTTGAATAAATGCTCCGGGTAACACTTTTTATATAATTCAGAAATTTCGTTCCGTTTATCATTATTTCTTAACTAAATAAACAGGTTGTTTAGATTTTTCTTTATTTTTTTGTCCTGTACAATGAATAACATGTATTTGTATCCTTATATTTTTTCATTATAAACTTGAGAATTTCTAATCCAATAACAATTAATATTTGAAAATTTATATTTTATAGTAGTTTTCATTGTCACCTTCAAAGTGATACTAATTTATAGTTTAGATAACTGAGTAACAGGGATCGATTACTTCATGATATTAATACATTTATTAATGCTCATTGGGATCAGAGAGGGTGATAAGGGCAAAGGATTTTCCAGAGTCAATTTCACACAGAATGTTACTTAGCTGAGAGGTTACCAGCTTCGAAGATTGGGCTCCAATACGTTCCAAGGAACCCACTCAGAAATGTTAAATAATTTAGTTTCGTTTCAATGGTGAAGCAACCACTTGATTATCCCTCAAATTCAATGTTCCTCATCTTCAGCCTACATAAGCTATTGAAGCAAAGATTTTACTCCTTTATTTCTTTTCATATACATGTTTTTTTTTTTATTTTCATGACCCTAAAAAAGATATATAACATGATTACAATGTTATGTTTTGAAAATGAATGTGCTATTTTTATATTCACGTAATCAAATATTGTTATAAATATTTGAGTACATTTCATTTCAGTTACTAACCGAGACACTCAAGCTCTAATTGCATTAAAAAAATAAAAAACACCTCTGTCAACCAAAATATGCCAAATGCAAGTATACTTAAAACTCCATAACGTCGGTAATATTATTTATATTGACAATTGTTGATTTAATTTTTGGAACATGTCAAATTTATCTTTACAATCCCATAATATGTAATATTTTCAAAAGCGGGGGAAAATTAATATTGCACATCCGAATTTTGACTTTCGTATCCAAGCACAAGAATTAAGCGAATGGTTCTCTTCAATTGCATCCCTTTTATGTTTATAGAAACATAATTTTAGCGCTCCGAAGTCAAAAGGGTGGAGATTTCGAGAAAACGAATAGCACACAAAAGGCTTGCCATTTTAAGTAGGAGATACCAAATAATAGTGGAAATGACTTAGCAAAAGAGTGGATATTTATTTTATTTTTTTTGCTTTTGTCTTTAAAGAAGAATATTAAAAAATAGTTAATCATGGTACAACATTTTCATTTAGTATTTATTAAAAAGTGAAATTTGAGCTCAGAATTAATAAATATTGTTAATATCCTCTTATAACATAGGCCTATTGAATTATAATAATTCCAATTAGTTGGGATAAAATTCGAATTTCATCACGTACAACTATTCACGTCTATACTACTTATAAATCAAGATAAACGAAAGACTAAATTAAAAATATTCTGTTTTGATGGCTTGTGGTTCTCAAAGAATCAATTAAGAATGATATATGGCTGCAGATATCATCCATATATCTTATAATATTGTGGCTCATATAATCATAACAGATGAAGCTGGTTAGCATTGCCTAAAGCAACTATTGTGATTAACATGAAAAATTAAGTCAATCAGAATATTAAGAATAGAAGATTAAAATAATAATTTCCAACATGAAAAATATATCTCTCGGATAATGTGAGTTTCGTACAAAGTGCTTTATTCTATCTTCATCAGTTTAATTTTTTTTTTTTATTGTTTTTGTTCTACATGTTTTTATTCAGTATACTTACGTATTTATTTACAAGAAGTTTGAACATCCGATAAATTCGTGACACTAATTTCTCAATTACGTTACAGATGCCGTATCCATAAAATATTTCTCGTTCGCTCTTTAAGGTACATTTCTTGCTTCAAAGGAATAGCTACCAAAACTAGAAAATACCTTTACTTTAGGCCAGCCTCATGCATAAGGCAACTGGAAACCACTCCGCGCTCTTTTGGCCCTCTCTCCTAACTATTCACTTGATGTCAAGATGTCCTGATCATCAATAGCATATTTAGATGCTCTAAATAGAACATAACATAATTCCAATGATGTGGATAGTGACGTGACAGTAATGACAGAAGAGTGAAAGACAATAAAGTCCGGATAATGATAATAATGATGAAACCGATTTCCTGGTAACCAAAAATACGTGTACATGACTTCTGCGAACTGCTGTATACGTAAAGGCTTGAATGTTTCTTTCGTCGTGAGATTTAACTGGTGGTCATGTTAGTTCTTTGTATGAATGAACGTTTTCGGAAACGTTAAAGAAAAAAAAATCTTACTTTTCGGTTAGTCTGTTCAGTTTGAGAACAGATATGAAAGGCAACTCACAAACTGTCTGAACTCTTTCATTTGTGAACTAAATCTCCTTATCACCTTAGAATCGTAATATTTACAGTAATTCAAATGAGAAATAAAACCAAAGTTAATTTTGGTATTCCTTGATTCATTTATCGTCCATCGATCTCACTTAAGACATGAAGAAAATTAGGTCCTTACAAAATTATGTGTATATATATATATATATATATATATATATATATATATATATATATGTCTGTTACAATCTCTAGCGGTTACAATTTTTGTTCAATCGTTCCAAAACACGATTTAAAAAGTGTTCACGTCCACCATTATTGGCTGAAATCAGACCAAGAATAAGGCGAGGACCAGGGATTAGGCGATTTCGAAAATTCAAAGTATATCTCCGCTTTTATAAGTCGGTTTTACTCATAAGTCGGATTCAAAAATAATATATAACTAATTCGGTTTCAAATTTAATTTTATATAAATGTTGTTACGTTTGTTTATCTTTGGTTGTTATTTCTATTTTTATTTATTTGGCCTACAGTAAACCCCCCCACTTCTACTCATGATGAGATCACCAGTATGTTATCCAGTGCTTGGGAAATTTGCTTACATTACATAGCTCCTACGTGACGGACTTCATATTTTGTAATCTAATCTTAAATTTTAAAATATTATGAAAATAAAAATAAAATACTTTTCTGCAGCGACAAATAGGAGACTAAATTGTGTTGAGAGATTGAGCTGAAAAGACGCCTGTTGGGCCGTTCCGGACTAAAGATCAATCAGTTTAGTAAGGCGAGCCCTCTCCAAGCCATTAAGAACTTGCAACGACAGGCCGACTCCTCTACGACCTTGAATATTCTCCTTTGTTGATTTACTCCCCGGCCCGGAGACCGCCTGTCTGCGCAATACTCCTCAGCAGAATCGTAGATTTACTGGCAACACAAATGGAATGAGATCGAATATAGAGGAAACCCGATAACTGTAAGACGATTCCAGAAACCTACTAAGTCTCCTTAACCTCAAACTAATCATATACAATCTCTTTCCAGAGCTCTCAGAGAAATAACACAAGGTATGAAACTAAAAGTGATCTATGTATATGATTTACGATAGGAGAGACAACTTTCCATCTGGCATTTACTGTCTTAAGTTAGTATGAGGAGAACTAGGAAAGAAAATAAAAGAAATCAATAAAACAATTCCAAAATTTGATTAATTTTATATTTGAGAACTTGTGACAGATAAAAATATTATAGGCTGGTAAGGCAGAGCATTCTGGTAAGAAATCCTGGTCTCCAGCCCTACCAGCATTTTGACGATTTAATGTATAAAATAACTTTCAAGTATTCAATGGGGAAAATACGAAAATATGAACTGATTTCAATATTCCAAGTTAATGAAAAGTCCGTCACGCAGGGGCTATGTAAACTAAGCAGATTTCCCATGTGTAGTTTAGCAATTGAGAAATCTGCATACTGGTAACACAATAGCACTGCGATTAAATACAAACGGTAATGAGAAATCTTTCAGTTAATTAAAATAAATTCCCAACTGAAAAGGCTTCTGAATTGTAAGAATAATTTATATTTTAATAACTCAAATTTTAGTAGTCCAAGAACTAAAGAAGGGGGGGGGGTGCGGATGAACAGAACGTATTTGCATAAATCTCACAAAGCAACGAAGGTAAGGTAAGGTTAGAAACGACAGGTAAGGTTAGAAGAAGCTTCCACCTGAGCCGAGCAACGAGGAAATAAACCGAGCAATATCCGACCACAGACTTCATAAAAATGCAAATATCTAGGTTAATATTGAAGATAGAGAATAAATGTATATAACAAAATTTATTGTAAATTTAATTTGCAATATGATTGGTTCTATACAATTTTCGATCCGATGCATAATAACGTAAATATTTTGAATTTTCGAAAATCCCCCCTCCCTCTAGTCCGGTTTCAGCCTTGATCTGTCTTTTTATATAAAACGGTTAAATATCCAGTTTCGTAACTATCAAACAAAAATTGCGACCGCTAGAGCGTTAACGGACACACACACACACACATATATATATATATATATATATATATATATATATATATATATATATATATATATATATATAATTTTGAACGAACCTCATTTTCGTCACCTCCTGGGTAGGATCGATGGACATTTGAAGAAATTTTTCAAAAATCGCGTCATGAGTACGGCTTCAATAGCTGATTTCCCTTAAGAGAAATCTGCTAAAATGAAAACAAGAGATTTCTGAAGTCACTTACTAAGGAACTTTAATTTTCTGAATGTGGTGAATTTTAATAAGCCCGCAGGCACTGACGATGGAGCGCTTACTCTGAATGTTCACTTTGCGCAAAATTAAAACAATAGTAGAGGACAAGGCCATTTTCTAAATCCTGATTTAATAAGTCCGTTGATAATGTAAAATGTTCCATTTCATGTTCAACAGATGTCGAATAATATCACAGTAGTCGTATTGAGTCAAAAGCATCAAGCTTGAAGTAATTTAGTGCAAAATGAGCAAGTGAAAAGCTTCCTTAAACAGAATCGTAATTTTATTTGCAAGCAAATATTGGTTAAGAATAAACCATTTGATGAGGGTTTGAGAATATTCGATGATTTTATTTCCAATGAAAGGGTTTCATTGGGGATTGAAGTTTTGTATTAATATGCTCGTTATTTTACAACGTTATGACTCGTCTTGGGGTGAGATGTTTTGTCTTTGATACTAAGACGATATTAAATCAGTTTTTTTTTCCCCTGGGACCAAGAAAGTAACTTATAGTAATATTAAAACTCTGGAGGTTTAAGAGAAACTCATTATTGTTTCTAGAAATAGACTGTTCCTCTGTCAACTCAGCTAATCATGAACCCTTCTGTTTGAAGTGGCATTAATGTCCATCTGTTCTATAAATAAGTAAGAGGAAAAAGGACATGCCAATCCTCCCGTCTTGCGCGAAACTTTTTCACCTCTCTCGTTTAAGAGCTTTTTCACATCATTAAATTCATATCCTTATAGAAAAACATAAAATTGCGAGCGACCATCAAGCAACACACAGGTCTTCATCGACTTAGCCATATGTTTACCAAGATTTTGCGATGCGGATCAGCTGCACCATGAATGGACTGGTACTGGGTATGAATGGATTGCCGCCAGTGGTCGATGCTGGAGGCGCCGCTCCTGACCCAGATAACATCCTGAGTTCTAGCTGCTTCCAGGACCGCATCGAACCCCTCCGCCTCAAGGTCTAGGTCTCTGTCAGCTGGTATATACATCTCTACTTCTGGGTTAGTGCCAGCCGTTCATGGCTATTGACAGGCAACTTAAAAATGGAGTGAAACTCTAAGTATAGAAATGTCTTTAATGAGAGGTCCCTTATCTGTTACTTACCCCTAGCCGATAATAATTTAGAAAAGTAAATACCAGATCTCCTTCATTTTTCGATAATGACGTATTATTTATGTACTGTGAAAAATTAAATTTTAATATCACTAAAACATGAATTTAACCCTCTATTAAAACACGGGTTGCCCAAGAAAGCCTCTTCATCGTTTTATGTAGGACTATATATGGGACGGGGGGGGGCACAAAAAAGATTAAACATGACCTTGGAAAAACTCTATAATTTACGTCTCGGGCAGAAGATCAAAGAACGCTTAAAGTAAATACTAGTTGTCACTCCATTTGACGCCTCTAGGAGCACAATTGCACTTAAAAACTATACTTAAGTTTATTACATGTTGGTATACGACCTTCGGATAGCGTAGGTGGGCAAACACCTTTTATGAATATAAACACTTTTTGTCCTCTAGGCGTACACGCTATGCCCTTTAAAGTATCTGAAGCTCCTTAAGTATGACAACTTCGTAGAAAAGCTCTAAAATAGGATAAAAGACAACTTTGAGCCTAATAAATTCCGGAATTATCTTGTTGAATAGGTTGGCATTTTACGAACTACTGCACATAGACATTTCAGAATCTATATGGAGGAATGCATATAAAACAGAAAAATATAAAACGCACAGACGACAATATATTTGAAACTTATTTATTCTAAATCAAACAAAAAATGTTAAAGTCACAATGACATGACTTTAAAGGCATTCCATTTAGAAATGAACAGGAAATAAAAATTTTCTTATTACTGTTTTGCAAGTTAGCATGAGAAATAAATTCCCATACTAGAGAGCGCTCCTATTGGGACAACTAGGAAATAAAAACAAAATCTTATTTAATTCAATCCAGAATATAGCCAAATAAAAATAAAACACATAAACGAACGAGTTAAAAATATAAAGGTGGTTTCTATTTTTTAAATTATCACCAACCAAGTGACTTTAAATACTTATATTATTTAACTATCATCTATCAGCTCCTGAAATGAATCTTACAGGGAGAAAAGCTGCCATTAAGTGCCACTAGATATTTTTGTACAATGTTGTTGCAATACTTTGCCTATAAATAAGCTCGATTTAGCTATTAATAGCGTTCAGTATTTCCAAGCAGTTCTGAAGTAGTTGTATAAGCTTTGCTAAGCCATTCAGTATTCTATAACTATTCTGCCTGTTGAATGCTCTTCTTCATCTGGCGTTATGCAGGACAGATGGTTTAGCCACGAGACGGGCCATTCCTCGCGTTGTAGAGAATGCGTAATCGGTTACCTAAAATTCGTCGTCTTAAGTTCTGTAAATTTGATTCAAGTCGTCTGAAACAGGCTGAACAGCAGTAGTTCGTTTACTATTAATCTTCAACGAATATTTGGAGCATCTACTGATGTATACCTAGAATGTATACGTTAGCCAAGGAATATCGGTTGGAAGAGTATACTCGTAAATGATATCTGGTAAAAAATGCTAAAGGCAATTGGGATCTTGCAGCACATGAATAGAGCACATTCATTGATTCATTTTCACTCAGAGCTGTTCCTGTTAAATGAAATACTGGAGACAAAGAATAATGTAAGGGTTTCTGCTATAAAAAGTTTTGGTAATAAATATTTTTGACGAAAGATCCCTCATTCCTTCATTCTGTTATATTCATTCCTTTGGGATCCAGCGTAATAGGAAAAATTAAGCAGATATAAACGATTATTTTCGTTGTCGTACTCCTTAGGTTACCTCAGGTATGTAAAGAAAGGCCTCGTTCCTTCATAGTTATTCATTCCTTACAACAGATCGCTTTCAGAGCATACGCTCCAACATCAGTGCCTTCCTCATAAAGATGTTACTGGAACCAAGGATTCCCAGTGGAGAGTAAACTGTCCTTAGGTTACCTTTTGTTGATAATATTTTATTATTTATTTTATATCTTGCATTCCAGTATGTGTCTAAAAATGGAAAATGTATGAAGTCCAGAGCAAAGTGTGTGGGAAAACAATTTAAATTTACATTTCATTAATTTAGCGAGTTTTAGAAGACGCCAGTGAAACGAGGGGTCGCCAAATATATCTACAGCTTACTTGTAGTTGTAAGAAATTATCAGCCAAGAAAGAAAATAGAAAAGAAGATGAAGAACAAAGGGGTACGCCTGGAATATGGAGGCCAAGCCATCACTTAGTCGAGAAAATGTCAGAATGGTGAACACTATAAAAGCTTCACTGAACTTCCATGAAGAAATGGGGTAGTCCGGGGAAAATCAAGAGTACTAGAGTACTGTCAGAAAATCGGAGAAGATTGAAAAATAAGTTAGTCATGGAGTGACACTTCGAAAGGAGGAATAGATAATAGCACCAAGCACCAGGCGCTTGACAAAAAATCAGTTGGGATGTACGATGCTCTCCTTCTAAATCAGCTAAAACACCGCTATGGCACCGAAAACTATGGGACGAGATAAGCTGTGGTTATGAGAAACTTTTAAATATACAAAACTACTCAACAAAGTTTTATAAAAATTTAAATAAACATATTTATTAGCGTCCACATTGTGCAACTAAGGGTAATTTGGTACGGGTTATCTACAGGATACCAGCTTTCTATAGCAGGGGCATAGTAACAGGATTTAGTTTTAATGAGTTCGTCACTAAATAAATTCTTATTGTCCAGGCGGAAATCCAACCCAAAACTCTAGGATTACCATGTGAAATTAAGACCAATGCATTAAGTCACTTAGATTGGTAACCTATAGATATTCTGTCCCAATTAGCCTTAGTATGACGTAATATATGTGGTAATTGTAGTCAGGTGAAAAGGTGCTGATAAAGAATTCACCAAAAAGGAGTTAATTGAAATATGAAATTAAACGGCAAAGGTAACTTTAAAAAAGACATCGGTAACTAAATGATCAATAGAAATGCTTAAAGAAAATAGATACATATTCTCGCTATAATATTGAATAATACGTTTGCAGATATATGAGGCGCTCAGTATTATAGTGGCCCAACCCTCAAATTTTTTTCATTTGACTTACCATAACATCTGTTGCTGAATAATGTGTTCTATGAAATATTAGTAGCCTAAGCCCCCTTCTACGTTTTTTCACTAGATAGCAGCAGCAGTTTGTTTTTAACTAACAGTTTTGGCGGTCTTTGAAAAATATATAGTGGTTATATACTAATGTATATAATGTTACTTTTTGGGGTTAGGCCACTATTATTCTGATCACCTCATATATAATTCACTATACTTAAATTTATATAAACATTGCATTTCGTCGAAGTTGGATCCTGTTTTGCGCTACATTTGTTACTACTGTTGGAAGCTTTGAAGAATTTTTTTATTTATTTTGTAGCATTTTCTCAGTCAAGTTCTAAAGAATGACGATACTTACTACGGTATTATTATTGCGGCCAGTAATTTTAAATCCGAAATTAGAGTAATTAAGAAGAGAAGAATTGTTGAAATGTTTATCACAGTTATCGAGCTCTAAAATAGAACGTATACTACTAACCAGATTTCTAAACCATTATATTGGATCTGCATTAAATGCATTTACGTAGAGTGCATTGTGGCTGTAAAGAAGACTGCTAAGCAACTATTAAAATGGGCGTGTAGAGCCATTTGGAATAGAGCGAGGCCTTACATTAGATGTTTACAAGGAAGGAGTGGCAGTCGTTGAGAAACTAATAGCCTCGTAATGGCAAATCCTAAAGCTCATTCTAGCGTTTAACACTCTGCGAAACCTGGGAAAGTACGTTAAAGAGGAAAAAAATAATAAACAGTAATTGCTTGTTGAAGAAATTTAGTTATCATGCCTTAAAAAGGACGCCAATGCTTCATAATCTTTTCATAGGTACTAAGAGTCAGTATCTTTTCTTATGTAAATTCTAAAAAGAAAAAAAATAATCAGTTACACTACAGCTCTTGAACCAATGAAGGCAGATAAGTAAGGATGTCCGGATAAACTCTTTATTGAAATAGATAATAAAAAATATTGACTAGAAAAATATTTTAAAAATCCATAATAAACTTCATGGAGCACGCGAGTAAATGGGAAACCCACCTAGGAAAAGTAAAACTAGCCTGCAAAGAAATTCAGTTTGACTCAAAACCAAATGTCCGTAAGGAAAAATGGATGATGGAGGACAAAATGAATGACAAAGCGAGACAAGATGAATTCAAGGAGAGCCAAAGGCAGACAAGGGCCCTGTCAACTGTCTTAAGCGATGGACAACTAAGATATATAATATGATTGTTAGGGCTCATTCGTAATATATGTCATTAAATTGTGTAGAGACTAGAGTGGATTCTATGAGATTTTATTAATGTTATTGAGATAACGAAAATGGGGAAATATTGTTTCTCATAGAAATTCCAAAAACCAGCTAGCCAAATGTATAGAATCCCGTCATTTCTGAGACTGAAAAACCCTGGCCCAAGTATATGTATTCAAAATAAAATCTGTCCTGAACATGGAACTGAGAAACCAAAAGTGGGGCAGAGGAAGAGAGGAATACTTATTTGAATGTAACATATATAACTCTCTGATGGCATATACTCGGTGTCATGGAGTGTACTTTTAATCATTAAGGGAAATTAGCTATTGAGGTGCTACTCATGATTTTTGAAAGATTTATTCAAATGTAAAAAAAAAAAATCACTTCGTTAATGGCTGAAATCCGAACAGTTGGGAAGGGGGGGGGGGGGGCTAGAAGGGAAATTTTTGAAAATTCAAAATATCGAAACATTGTATAGAACCAATCTTATTTAAAATTAAATGTACTATAAATATTGTTATATACATTTATTCCCTATCTTGAATAATAACCGAGATATTTGCGTTTTTCAGTTTTCAGCCTACCCCCACTCTTACACATGTCATATTAATAACAAGATGTTATATCATGAACCACTTCATTCCAAGTTTAAATACCAAATACTGTTTTCATTGAACTTCTGCTTTGTGAAATGTATGCAAATACGTTCTGTTGATCCCCCCCCCTCCCAACTTTTGTTCTTGGACTACTAAAATTTGAATGATTGAGATAAAAATTATCCTGATAGTGTTAAATAAAATTAATATGTTATATACAGATAACTTCATTAATTGATTTTTTTATCCCGTGTAAGAATATTTCTACCTATCTGTTCAGCTCTGAGAGATTGATAGACCAATTGGCGATATCCGTTGGGAGGTTATTAAAATTGACTGAAAGATTACTCATTACCGTTTCTATTAGCAGATTTCCCTTAAGAGAAATCAGCTATTGAGGTCGTACTCATGACGCGATTTTCGAAAAATTTCTTCAAATGTCGAACGATCCTACCCAGGAGATGACGAAAATGAGGTCCGTTCAAAATTTTATATTTATATATACTAGCTCAGATACCCGGCTTCGCTCGGGAATTCATTTGAGACTGAATGGTGGTGGTATATTTTTGGCAAGGCTTTACTTTGCACAATATTTTGACATTTACCCGTCCCAGTGTTTAGGGTTAACACTCGTCGTTTCTGTGGATTTGTTAATAATAAAATTATTTTTTTATGTAAGACTTCACTGTCCTGCATATTGTCATATTTCCCGTTTCCTGTGCATTGTGCATAGATTTGAATTATTAATGAGAAAATATTGATTTGACTCAATTTTTTCATTTGAGGTACCTGGTAGTTCATATAGAAAAGAAATGTTGAGCAAATTTCTCTACATAAGAAAATAAACAACTTTTGTTATATGTGCATATTTGCCGAAACCCCAATAGGAAATCACTATTTTTAATTTACCAAACTCGATCTTTAAACGTTTTATGCAAAAAGACAGATCAAGTTCGTTAATGGTTGAAATCGGACCAGTGGGAGGGGGGGGGGGTTTAGAGAGGGGATTTTCGAAATATCTCCGTTACCATACGTCGGATCAAAACATTGTATAGAACCAATCTTATTCCAATTAAATTTACTATAAATATTGTTCTCTTACATTTATTCTCTATCTTGAATAATAACCGAGATATTTGCATTTTTATTGAGTGTAACGGACGAGTGAGTTTCCCGCGAAAAGCTAGTTCGGCCGTAACTGTTGGGCTCTCGTATGGAGATTTCTCTATTGTATAACTTCACGTGGGAAATCTGCTTAGATTATGCAGCCCCTGCGTGACGGACTTTTTATTCAGTTAATATTCACGCAGGTGTTAAGTAGGAAATCTGCTTAGATTATGCAGCCCCAGCGTGCCGGACTTTTTCAATGAGATGCTAGTTATTATTAATGACTCCATCATAGCCCAATACGGAATATATTTTCGTCCTCTTTTCGTCACAATATCACAATTGTAGCTTTATGCATGTGTGAATAAAGCATATGTGTTTGGTGCCGGTGTGATAAAGTGACAGGGAGCCCATTGGTGAACAGGTGTTAGGGCGGGTCTATGGGTTAGAGGTCTAATGAATGAGGTGCTGCTTCGCATTGACCGGCCGTCCGTGACGTCAGGGGGCACGTGCGCCCTTGACCTCACCCCAACACTCCTTCAGACAGCCAGAAATTTAGCAATTGTCCCCCCTGTCTAGCTCAGTAGCTACCTTTTTCAGTAGTGTTTCAGCAAAACATAAGGGGAAACAGCGATTGAGGTTGAGTAATGACGCAACTTTTGAAAAGTTTCCAGCGTTCCTGCTTACGTGATGACGAAAATGAGGTACGTTGACAATTAAATATATAGGTATGTTCGAGTGGCGCTACTCTAGAGGTCGCATTTATTGTTTGATCGTTGCCAAGCGTTTCTTGTAAAACTAAAGATCAAGTTCGTCAACGGGTGAAATTGGACCGAGAGGGGGGGGGGGTCGACAAAGAGTATATCTAAAATTCAAAAAATCTCCATTACTTTCAGCCGGTTCGAAACATTTTATATAACCAATCTCCTTGCAAATAGAATTTTCTAAAAAGACTGTTCCTTACAATTTTCAATCAATCTATTTATATTATATACTAGCGGACCCGAAAGACGTTGTCCTGCATGATATTTCAAGCGATTAGGATATGAAATTTAATAGTTTTGTGCACCTTTGCCTAAAAACAAATAGAAAATGAAATATCGCGAATTTTTTATTCAAGCCTCCCTTACCCCCACTCCCGTTCGAACCAACACAATTTAATATAGGTTATAATCGTGGAAGAATAAATGATAATTTGCATATAAAGTTTTGTTAAGTTCAGTTCAATCGTTAGTGCCCAATAAAATTGTTGGCTCCCACTTTAATTTTTTATTGTATATCTCTTTTATACTTTGTAATATAACAAAAGTGAATATAACAAAAGTTACTCTAAATAACAAAATAAACAACTTTTATCCTGTGTATATTTGCCGAAAAACCAATAGGAAACGAAATATCGCTATTTTTAATTTTAAGCCTCCCTTACAACCCCCACTCCTGTACCATCTGACGGGCTGATTTGTGAATCTAAACCATCCAGGGCGTCACCCAAACGTATTCAAAACAATTCATTCAAATCGGTCCAGCCGTTTAGGAGGAGTTCAGTGACATACACAAGTAAAGTTATATAAAGATATATATAAATAATTAAATATATATATTTCAATCTATCTTGAATATTAACCGAGAGTTTGGCTTTTTATTTTCAGCGTTCAGTACCCCCCCCCCCCGCTCCTCCATTGGTAATTGCAGTTTAACAATAAGCAAATATATCATGAAACGGCTTATTCTAAGCTTATATACCAAATATTGTTTCAAGAGTTAGATGAGATGCATAAAAATACGGTGTGTGACGACGTCAAGATTTTATTTTTTGACTCAACATTTGATCTATAGCATACTCGACATTTAACAGTTTTATTGTACACTAAAGATTATATTCGTTAATACCTGAAATATGGCAGGAATGGGGGAGGCCTTAGCATGAAGGGGAATTCCATACATATTTTCATAACTCAAATATTAAACGAGTTACTGTTACTTTCTTATTTTCAGTTTTCAGTAAACCCCCCAACTCTCACAACAGCAAAAACTCCTACGCCATTCAATTTTTTTTATTTATACGAGATCAGTATTGTGTAAATCAAGTATGTGGGAAATCTGCTTTTTTTACTCATCCCCTTCTTGACGAACATTTTTTCTGTCACGAACTATTTCTGATGATGATGGGATTCTGAACTCTTACATTCGGATTTCCACTTTTCCATCAGTAGCCTTTGAATATGGTTACATTTGACACCAAGCAATATATAAAATAATTACTATACTCATATTTTAGTTTGGGGGGGAACAAATTAAGCGGGTGCTAAATAGTAATAGATTGATTAAAGAAAAAAGAAACTTCATTGACTTTTCTATTAAGCAGAAATCACAATATTTTAGTGTCACAATCTACTATAAAAATGATCAAAACATAATTCAAGAATGTATTAAATACATTTATCACTGCTCACAGAAAATTAAAATACAATAACGGATTCCTCTTGGTGCAATCACCGGAAAATCTTATTAACTGGATATTTCAACATTCAGTCAACAGGTGCGGGTGTGGTGTGTAAGTTAACATTTCTTGTTTCTGACAACAACAGCAACAGCTATCATGGGTAAGTCAACATTAACTAGTGAATGTACGTGTAAATATGATTTATTTTTGATTTGCAAATTTAACTTTTAAGTCTTCTATGTAAATCAAAAGATAAAGTTAATGGCCTAAGGAGAAAGAGTAAAATATTCCCCTTATGACTGCATAGGTTTAGACAAACAAGCTATTTACTTCAATTTTTGCTTTAGACGTTTTACTGTAACTTTGCATAATTGAAATTTTTTTTTCCGCTTTTTATCTTACCCTGCTCAGCAATTTACACTTAAAGTTAATATATCTCTAAATGTATCACGCACAGTTTAATGTTCATGCATTGTTTACATATTCTTCTTTCTAAGGGGAGAATAAGGAATAGAATAAGAGTTTGCACAACCTCAATGTAAAGTACTTTTAATATTCTCCAGATACTTTCTAATAAAACTATACACTTCATCATAAAGAATTCAACATTAAATTGATAGTAAACACTAATTCTTAATGAAACATGACCTATGTTTACAAAAACTATCCTTTTGACGTTTGTCATTGCACAATGGCGTAGTGTGAATTTTATTAATTTACAATACATACATTTTTTACTTGTTTTGTTCTGTTAGCACGTGGATATTTGGCTGCAACTGACTTTGATGTAATGACAGCACCGCTGCTGTTTTCTCACGAAAAGTTGTAAATCTAATCTATTATTTACATTCACGAGTTGAAGGATTTGTTGAATTGAGTTAGTAGTAAGGTTGTAGTAAAATCTGTGAAAGCTGTGGCATTTGGGGAGCATGGGCTGGAAGTCATGAATGAAGGAGCGCGTGTGACCTTGACCAGGCTACTAGCGAATCAATAGCCAGGGATGAATGGAGAGTTACGTCATATACCCCCTCCACCGGGTGACGCGTCGCTGATAGCGTTTTCGGCGAAGCAGGCCCTTATCGCCTCGGATCGATACGCGGGCCCCAGAGTCCCTTGCCCTAGGTATAGGGCGTCTCCCTTTTGCTCCCATCACGGTCTAACCTTACTCTCCTTGTGTCTCCTTATATGCTTCTTCTCGCTTATCAATCGATCAGTCCCTTATCACAGAGTCATAAACATTGCCAGCATAGCCACCGCCAAATTCGGGACTGTAAACATATGTTTGTAAAGTATTTTAAAACAGTATTTAGTTGTTGCATCCCTCTAGCGTCATTTTTTATCTTGCTCTGGAATCCAACTGATTTTGTATTTTTATCTCACCAATTTTGCCAAAAGTGCATTTTCTCACTGACGCATTTTCAATGCAGCAACAGCGAAGAAACATTGAAGCTGTTGTCTGAAGTTCTTCGTCCGTCGTCTTATGCATCTAAACATTTTGGCATCTAGGGTAAATTCTCTCTTATTCGGAAAACCTGAGCATGCATTTGTTATCATCTTCTTTCGCTTTGTTTTCTCTTCTCAAAATCAGAAATGTCTGTCATCAAACAACATTTCAGCACACTAGACTAATCAATTTTACTCTTACCCAATGCTACATTGCACCTCGTTCCCTCAACGAAAAATTTAACAGCGCCTACCCAAACATTTCAAGAGAGTTTGTATAAATGGTTTAGAACTGACGGAGATTTCCGTGTGTGCCAGATGAGATAATCTACGACCAGGTGCACTACCATATAGCTAAAACAACCAGTCCGTCAGTCACTAGTAATCACCAGTTGCGGATCCTAACACGCACACTTCATTCATTAAATAATCCAGCAATTTCTGTCAGGATCTAATCTTATCCTGGAGGACCACACAACACTGATTCTCTATGTTTTCTACACGGGCTAAAGACCACGGTCTCTGTTATTCAATAGAAAGGTTCATCCAACATACAAAACCACTTGTTTGGTGTTGATTCCGATCCTCAATCTGTCCTACTCATTAGCGACACCAAACATCTTCATTTCGGTTTTCTCTCTCATGAGGGATCAACTCTTATTCTAAGAGTCTACCTTTGATATCAATCCTAAAATATTTTTTAGTTTGAGCGATATGATTTTAATTAAGTTGGACGAGTAAGAAATTTCATTTTATTTTTGATGATAGTCATAGTTAAATATACAAATAAAAATTATCAACAACAAATTTGGCATTTGTCTACCCTGAAATTAATAGAAAGTTCCTTAACCGCAGTTTCTAATGTTACTTTGAATTTCAAATTCCCCTTTTTATTAAGGATCTATCCTATTTCAAAATTTTATTAGATAATTATGTTCAAAATCTTTAAGCAAAGATGGTGTGCGTCAGGGACACAAAGTGTCATTAGCATCTTCCGTCGTGAACTTCCAATAAATAATCCAATAAAGTAGACAAAAAAGGAAAACAAAGACAAACTGATACCTTTTGATATGCAGAGCAGGTCACACAGAGCCGATAGAGAGATGTAAAGAGGAGATAAAGCGAGATGACGGAGGAAGCCACAATGAGAAGGGGTGAAAGATGTGAAAACCGTGACTTTGAATGACGGGAGCTGTGACTGAAAGACGTGACTCTTGACTCTCGAAGGCCATTGATAAAAAGAAGGAATAAGGAGAAGAGGCATCCATTCATATCACGGGCAGGAGGAGAAGGTGGATGAATCAGAAGAAGGAACAGGCTTGGGTATTTAAGAAAAATTCACCTTCATAAATAAAGGACAAGATATTGGAGGCCATCACCATTATTTGTCAGTCAGCAGAAATGCCTCTTCCAGGAGAGGCCTATCCTCTCCGATTCACAAATCAGCCCTCTTCAAAATTCTCTTCCGGAAGAGATCTGCCTAAAATTTGCCTCGGTAAAACATTTAGAGGGTTAGGCCGTGGGTGGTTCCGATTATGCAGAAATATTTACTTTAAACGTTCTGTCTCAGATTCTTCTCTTGTTGACAAATTTTCTTCCAAGAACTTGACATTTACATTTGATAAACAGAGAAAATTTTCTCTATGGAATCCCTCAAAGCATAAGCTACTTAGCAGCAAATCTGCTAATTTCCTCGTGTATTTAAGTATTAAAAGTTCATTATCATGAATATATGTCGACGCATACGTCGTATCAAAACGATTTTTAGAACATAATTTGTAGGTATTTCTATATAGATATGCACATATTTTTCATAAGCTTAAGAGAAATGTAGAAATGTTTCTTTTTGAATTTCCTTCCCCTACCTCACATAACAACCAATTTTACTGTATACCAAAAATATATATTTGAAATTAAGCTAACATACTGAGTTTCATAAACTCATAGCTGGAGCTATCCCAATTCGCTTAAAACAAACGGTTTTATATTATTTCATTACGCAAACGAACGAAAAAAGTCAATGACGCAGGGGATGCGTTAACTAAGCAGATTTCCCACTTGTGTTACGTATTTTTATTTATCACAAAAAGTAAAAGTCAGATGAGAACAATATTTGGTATTTAGGCTTCAAATAAAGTACTTCATAACATATTTTTAATATGAGATATATAGGAGTGGGGGTTTAATAAAGACCAAAAACTAAAAAAATGGAAGTATCTCGGTTAATAATCAAGATAGTGAAAAATGTACATAACAATATTTATAGAACATTACATTTTCAATAAGATTGGTTCTATACAATTTTTCGACCGAACGCATAATAAAGGAGATATTAAGAATTTTCGAAATCCCCCTCCCCCTTGCCCGATTACAGCAGTTAACGAACTCGATCAATCTTTTTATATAAAATGATTATATAACAAGTTTGTTAACGATAAGACAAAAACTGCCAAAACAAAAATATAGATAGAAAGATATTATTTATTTATATATATATATATATATATATATATATATATATATATATAAAATTTGGAACGGACCTCATTTTCGTCATCTACTAGTAGGATCGAAAACAATTTTCGAAAATCGCGTCACGATTACAACCTTAATAGCTGATTTCCCTTAAGAGAAATCTGCTAAAAATGTTGAGACAAGTTGGAGGGGTTTGACCGCCACCACAGTAGTCTCATTATGAGAATATTTGTTCAATTAATGATAGATAATTTAAAAACCACATGACTCTAGTAAAAACTGAGATAAATAATTGAAATTTCATTAAAATCTGTTTACAAGTAACATGTTTAATCCAACCGTATTAAAGATGAGTATTACTACTTCCTTTATCTATTTATAGATTCGTATATAGGTCAAATGAAATCCCTCGTTCTGTCACCATGACAGTGGGTCGTAATACGTTGTAGTAAAGTTAAAAATAACTTCATATGAGCGAGGAAAGTGACTTGTATGGTTCCAATCAAAACAATCTTTCTGACGTAGGACGCGAAAGATATAAATACAAGTTATTGTCTGATTAACTGATAGTGCAATCAAATGACGAATGTTTTTCTAAGTTTGTTACTTTCTCCTAATTGCGTTTCTCTTCGTCGGATTTCCTCTAAGGAAATTAATTAAAGTTGTCGTGTCCCTGAAACGATTTATCAAATATTTCATGTAATATACACCATTCCTGTCTTGAAGATGGTACTATCAAATAAGTACCCTTCAGTTATTTTATTTGTAGTCTTGCTTCCCAAATATTAACTGTTTTTTTTTTTTATTACGGCCTTCAGGAAACCCCTATCTAGCTCAATTTTTACCCACCTCCCGAATCTACTTCTAATACCCAGTTTAAATATCAACTTTCGTTAGAGTGGGGCGCTTGCTGAAGAAACATTGATTTTAATGTGAGATTTGATCATTGACGTAGTTGCAGGGACTCCCTGTTTTCCGACTTGTTCCTACTCTTTGAAAATCTATCAAGAATATCAAATGTCAAGATTTACTTATTTTTCTTTTCTCATTCAGCATTAATAGGTCTTGCTACTCATCAAATTTAAATCATAATACAAAATTAATTTTCCTAATTAAATAATTAGCTTAAGTATACATACATCACATAACACTCCTAAGCGTAATGTCTTTGCTCATCTTATTTAAATTCCTTGTTTTTGATTCATAGCATAGGCGTCATATAAAGCTTTGTGTCTACGGCAAATATTTGAATTCGTCTAAAGCAAGTTAGTTTTTCTCTTTTCATTAATCAAACGCTTGAATTGAGAAGTGTGTATACCATCATTCCATTATGAAAATCATTCTATCAGGGCATGCAGATTTAGATTAATTTTTATCTCAGGAGAATTTATCAAATAGTTTTCATGTTTTAATTTGAAGAGTACTTAGCACAAGTCTTCCTGGACTGCCTAGGAAGTCTCTAATGGATTTAATGGATTCCTACGGTAGCTATTAAATTTAAAGTTATTTATATATTATTTATCGACAGTGTTGATTAAATCATTCAGTATATGAAAATATTGATATATTACTTCCAATTATTTCAAAGTACAGGTGAATAATATAAAATAGTTTTGAATATAGACTTCAAACATACCAGAACATCAAGAACAGTACAATTAATATAAGTAAGCAAAAATCAGGATTTATAATTTTTTGACATACGAGGTTGCTGGTCAAAACTGTCGATATATATTGTATATATGTTATACAGTATAAATATATTGACAAAAACATATTTTTAGTTCCTTGCACAAAGAAAAGGAAGTATTGTAAACTCGAAAATTCCCGGGTTTCAGATTTCAAAAGAGTTATGTGTTTGGACCCTCCCTGAGCCCATTTTGTCTGGTTTTATCATGACGTGTGGACACATCACATAACTATAAACGATTATCCATAGAACATTGTAATTAAATATCAAAATCAACTTAGAGAGAGGGGGTACTTTAATGATAAAATAAAAAATTCTAAATTTCTTCTAACGTATTAAAGATGCTAAAAATTTGTATAGGATCTTTTTTCTTTATCGTGAAAAGATGTATAAGTTATGTTATATGACATTTTTCGATCCAGTCCATTGGAACGGAGATATTGTTATTACTTGCAACTGAAACTATTTTAAATTAAGTGCAACCAAACATTTCGTTCATTTAATTTAGTAAATAATAGTTGAGAATCGAACGCACGACTTTAGGTTTGGCAGGTAAGACAAACTCACATGAATAACTAGGGTCCCAAAAATAATTGAAATTATTAATGAGTTATCGAAGTCGTTAGTCATGGTAAACCAAGAGTGGCGAGTTCGATTCCCGCCTGGACAATAATAATTTATTTAATGACAGAGTTCATTAAATAAAATCCTTAGTCCCACCCTGGCTAGAAAATGATAGTAACCTGTAGAAACACATCCCAATTAGCCTTAGTTGCAAAAAGTCTACGTTAATAATAATTTAATAATTTTAATTTAGTAAAAGTACAAATAAGTCATATGGTCCCGACTAAAGATTTTTTAAAAATTAATTTATTTTTAGGGCTCTAGGTTATCCATGTAATTTTGTCTTACCTGCCAAACCCAAAGTCGTGCGTTCGATTCTCAACTGTGCAATAGGAATTTATTATTAGGGTCGTTTCTTTAATATCTAAAATTAGTTCATCCAAATTCCCATTCTTATAGTTCTCAGAAGACGCTAAATCCCTTTTCTTTTCTTCTTTGTTATATCTAGAAATTTTATTAATTTGATTGATATTTCCAAAATAACTTTCATAGTTATGTGTAATGTACAGTAAATATCTTAGGGGATTAGGTCACTCCCGATCGTCAAATGTTCAATAAAATTATTTTAAGCTAAGGCATCTGGGATATTAAGAGTTGTATAAAGTACCGACAAACTTCAGAAAGCTGAAATTGAACTTACTTGCTGGTTTGGTCCTTGCAACGGGCGAATTCGTGCTTCAAGAAGACCTAGATTCGTGTCGAAGAAAGGTGCACGCCTAATTTCTTTAGCTTCCAATTAGCAGACCAATGAGGTGTGGTTGCAATTATTTCACCCAAACACACTCAGCGTCGTTAGGCAATTGAAGGACAAATTGAATTGTGAAGTAAAGAGAACGTGGAAGGGAAGCTCTTGTAAATTAATGTCCTTGACCAATATTCGAGCGGCTAATCCTTCAAGAGCTACTAGCTATGCAGGTTAAAGCTGATTTGTTGTGTACGTCAACACGACAATACTAGTTTACATTCTGCAGGACATGAGAAAATTACACTGGGCCTTAACAATTTTAGAGAGCCATTCCTCCGTCTATGTATATTAGTAGATTTCCCTTAAGGGAAATCAGCTATTAAGGTTCAGGCGTTTTTCGAAAAATTTCTTCAAATGTCCATCGATCCTACCCAGGATATGACGAAAATGAGGTCCGTTCAAAATTATATATATATATATATATATATATATATATATATATATATATATATATATATATATGTCTGTTAATGCTCTAGCGGCCACAACTTTTGTTTAATCGTTACTAAACTCGATATTTAATCGTCTTATGTAAAAAGTAAGATCAAGTTCGATAATGGCTGGAACCAGACCAGTGGGAGGAGGAGTTTAGAGGAGAGATTTTCGAAAACCAAAATATCTCCGTTATTATGAGTCGGATCGAAAAAGTGTATGGGACCAATCTTATTACAAATTAAATTTACTATAAATATTGTATTAATATATATTCTCTATCTTGAATATTAACCGAGATATGTGCATTTTTATTAAGTGTGTGCCTGATAACTGAGTTAAGGACGGCTGAAGCCGGATCTATTCGGGACTTTCCTCAGAAAGCTAGTTTGGTCGTTTCCGTTACTGTTCGGCTCTCGTGAAATTGTTTTAGAGACTCGATACCCCTACTGTTACTAGTATGCAGATTACTCTATTGGAAAACTTCACGTGGGAAATCTACTCAGTTTACCAAACCTCTGCGTGACAGACTTTTTTATCTAAAGCCCTGTCGTTTTTCCAGAGATCAGGAAAGACTCTGACATCATAGAAATTTGATTCAATATGTACAGCGATTTAACTAACAACGAAAACGTCAGGAAGAATTAGTATATATCGAAGAGACGATGCCACCCAAACGATAAACCTTTAAAAGCCCCATCCTATCAATAGAATGTGAAGACTGACTAATGCTAGGTATTAACTGTCATTCCTATAAAGACTATAATTTAAAGTACTTCCAATTTTACCTGGCTACCCTCTCTATTACAGAAAAAAAATGAAGTAAATAATTAATTTTTAGAACATATTCTTAAAAAATTAGTAATTAAGACAAATGGTTTTTACTCGTTAGTCTTCTAATGAACCGTGTACAAAGGAAAAGTAATGACAACTGGCTAAGATGGTGAAACTGCTCCCAGTATAGCTGCAGGCAGACTCATTTGCAATTTAGAAACAAAGACAGACAGGCAAAGAGAATAGCCCAAGTGATAGATATCTTTGCCCTTGAATTGTCTCAAAGATATCTAAGAGGATTGATCCCTCGACTCTATGAGACTATTTTCTCACGTCATTAAACGATAATAAATAGCGACAGGTTAACGCTTTGCACGACAGGAACTGCAGTCAAGGATCTGATGAGGCTGCACAAATCTGTCAGAGCCTTTCAAATGGTATTTGTATCAAGACCTGTCATCATGAAATATTTCGCTCCGTCCTGAAATGTCAGCTGGCCTTTCTATCAAACGGAGCATATTGGGGCTCATGTGGTTTATTTGGCAGAAATTGAGATTGACCAAAAATTAAATCAATCTTAATGCTGAAATAAAGCCCGCTAAAAAAATTCTGATGTGCCTGAACGCGCACGCGTGTGTGTATAAACTCCTACCTCAAATAGGCACATTCCTTGTTTACATGCCCCAGTCGAATTGCCTAAATTGATTCCAGGAAGAATTTGGAAAGTCGATGCTGGACTAAGAGTTCCCATGAGTTACACTATTGGTTTTAGAAAAAGGAGAGCCATTATTTTCATATATAATGTGGTCCAACCTTAGAAATGCTATATCTGGAATATTATTAGTATATGGTGGTTAATTTATTTTTTAGTTGTATTTTGCATTACGTTTCCTCTGGTGTGCATTTCAGCCCCCCCCCCCTCCACCGTGATACTTTTATATAGTTTTCCTATCTGTAATTTTTTTTTTTTTAACTTTTATTTATAGTTTATAGATTTTAAGGTTTTATCTTTGTCATACGCTTATCGTTTTTAACTTTTTTAGTTTTATTAGTTGACTATTTATTAAATTTGCTATTGTTTTTATCCTGGATTTATTTTGGTTTGAATGTTTTTATTCTTTATTTTTTGTTTTTGTTTTGTTGGGACTGTTTTTTACACTGTTCGCAATGCTATGATTGTTAGATTGTCTTAAGGTTTTGGTTTGTCAGCAGGCACTGACGATGGAGCGCTGACTCCGAAAATGCACTTTGCATAAAATTAAAAACAATAGTAGAAGACAAGGCCTTTTCATTGATCCTTACCTTAGAAGTGCTAATAAATAAATAGGACAAATTCTGTCAGACCGAAAAATCCCTCTGACAGGGTTAAAGTAAGAAAACATGTTACATTGAATTGTATGTTCTGTTCTGAATTGTATATCCCTCATATGAGCCTTATTGTGTGGAACTCTCTCTCTTCGTTTTAACTTACAAGTATGAACTATTCGGAAAATGTAATAATATCGTTCTTAATAGATTTAGAGCGAAATTTCCGAGAGCAAAAATGAGTCATCTAGTCGGTAAGAGCACGTCCTAATTGGCGTCCAAAGAGCTAAGACTTTTTATAGGTGAATGTCAAATAGTTTAAACAGCACAGCATATCGTAGTGGGGGAAAGGTCTCAAAATAGTCGGTACAGAATACGGGGGCTGACTCAGTGGGGGCGTGATGGCCAAAGATAGTATTTCTGACGTATCACCTATTCCTTCTGAGCTCTGATAATACAGCTGATTGCAGATATCTTGTTTATTTTTGTGCAATATAAATATTTACTTTTTTGCGAAGCAGAATGTGAGCGATTTTACGTTGATAGAAACGTGTTTTCTTTATTTTCTCGCTAAATTCAGAAAAAAAGTCTTACTTCAAATAAAAGAATTGAATGAGTTATAGAATATTTTATCAGTAATCGGTCTTTGGATACTTTTTTTAGAGCATTTAATTCATCCATTTTTTTTTAATAAATAGTCTTCCTTCTAATGCGGTGCATATCTCCATAAGTGTCCAGTGCATAAAAACAAGTCAAAGAAATACTAAAAAATAAATTACCGCTTACTGAATGTGAATACACATTGGAGTGAAAGTAACATAGGGAATGTTTTATTGGACTCTTTCAAACGAAAAGAATAAGATCAGTTCTAAGTCCAATACGAAAAGTAGAGAAGTTGTTGTAGCTCTTGAAACTTATTTTGGAGCTGCGCTGATAATTCTGTTAAGGACTACAGTTAATATCAAGAAAAACAGGGTAACCATAACCCTTAGTTGTTTGAAGAAAAAATTACTTTGCCTGCTGACCTGCCCTAAAAGTATTCAAAAAAAAATTCACACTATCAAAGTAGAATTTGGAAACAAAAATGGAATGTGTAAAATCGTTCAGCAATAATTGGAATTATAAATCCCAGAGAAGAGAAGAGTTGATCTACTTAGATCATTGAGATAACAGATATCCACCAGCCCCCAAATCAGGTACCTAACCTAATTTATAAACTACCGACATTCAATAAGCGAAAAACAAGTAACAGAATAGAGGATGGAGAGGGAAAAAATGCCAATTAACACAATTTTTTTGAATTGCATGAAAAGAAAACATTCATTTTGATGGTTATTAATATAAAGGAAAAAGTTTCAAATATATTCCAAACTCAATAAATATGAAATACAAGTGAAATAAATGTTGGCCCTCAATAATGATGATGAAATTGTAATAAGGAGCCCTGATATTTAATTTTTAATTATAATACACTAGTTCCCAATAAATTGAGGTTAGAAAAATATGTAAAGAAGGCTCAGTGGCAAAATAAGGAATAGGTTTAGTCATGTTGAGGACAAACTAAACAGTGAAGAAACTAAATACAATGTATACCGAGATAAACGTTTTAATTGCGATGAATTTTACATAAGAGAGTCAGCAAAAAGATACTGAAGCAGCGTTCCAAAAATATTTTCAAAATTGAATATAGAATAAAAATCTCTTAATGACCATGCTCTTATCGTAAACTTTGGTATTCTTTTTATTTAGGGAATGTAAAATCGTGGATAAGCCGCATACTTTTTCTAATGTCTTTCTAAAATAATAAAGGTTTTATTATTATTATTAATTAACGTCCTTTTTCTGCTACTATAGCGTATTGAAACGTGCAATCTACAGGTTATCACCCTTTTGTAGCCAGGGTGGGACTAAGGATTTTACTTAATGAGCTTGTCATTAAATAAATTCCTTTACTCCAGACGAGAATCGAACTCGCCACTCTAGGGTTTTTTGCCATGTTGTTTTTAAATATTTGCTTTACTTCATTGATGTTTTTTAAATTTTAAAAAAAAATCTTAAATGCTAAATTCAATTGTAAACGTTTCTTTTACTAGCATTGATTTTTACCACTTACAGATTTATGACGCGAAGTTATCTTCTGTTCAGAATAGACGAAGCCGGTTTAGAGAAGGTTATCACTCAAGGCCATGGTCTGACATCGTTTTAGTATTAACTTACATATGGTACACTCCTGAAGAGGCGTGAAATTGAATAAACCCGAAACATGAGAGTATTAATAAACTTGATTGAAGAAAAGTGGTGTTTTATACATTCTGCCTCATTATCTGTTAGTGATGTCAGATTGAGTGTGTTTGGGGTCTAGTATATCATTTAAATATAAAAAATGGATGTATACTTCATGAAATATACGACTAATAAACGGTGTTTGGTTTATATAAAGTTTGAACATTTTTCTTGGTAGTTATGTTTTCCCTAAAACGGTGTAAAAGGTCCAAAATTCTTACCGAACTGAAGAAGGTCATCCATTAAACAATATTTGAATTAAAGTGACAACGCATCGGTTAAATATTTTGCCATTTACAAATAGCTCAACACTGGCTCTAGCATTAGTCAATTACTTTAAATATTCCAGAATTATTTTTAAAATGGAATAAACAGAAGTAAAATGATTATAAAAAGATTGTGAGTCAAAGTGAGCCCGTATAGCCAAAGATAGTGAGTGGGTGTGTGACGTCTCTGGGTCTTCTGTCTTGGCGGAGCCTTGGCACCGCAGCGCTCTCCAATGGAAACCTGTGCAATTAGCTAAGAATTTACAGCCCGCACTTGCCAATCGTCAAGCTTCATTAAATTATTCTAAAAGAGCTCCCTAATATTTGGCCTACTGTACAATTGCAAAACAAAATAGCTTTTTGTCGGTCAGGTTCTTAGAATCCTATTGCTATAGAAGCAAGCTTCAGTACAGGTGAAGCACAAATAAGTAACATTAGCTGAAGTCCCCTAAAAAAATATATCTTAAGTAGGATTTACTCATGCCACTAAAGTTGTCTCCATCAGGCATGCATAGTTTATGACGAATATGAAATTCTTGTTTATGTAAATTTGTCTATTTGCTCTCAATCGATCCAAATTTTTGTTTGGTCGTTACCAAACTGGATATTTAAACGTATGGTTAAAACTAATGAGCAAATTCCTTAAAAGCTAAAATCGGACGAAGTGAGTTAAGGGAGGGGGGGGGGTTCTGTTGATACATATGTAATTATTTATAAGTGTTGTATTCTACCCCGTGTATAAATAGGACTCAATCACTGGAAAAGTAGAACATGGAATTTGGGATGACATTGTTGTGTCATTCCGACATGTCTGAAATTTTCTTAGTCTTCTCAGCTCCTACGTGACGGATTTTGTTTTTCTCCACACAGGTAAATGAAATATAAATATGCCTAGTTTCGAAAGAGTATATTTTTATATATATAATAATATTGTATATGTATGATGCTCTTTTCAAGGGAAAGTCACCCAGCAACTATACATCGGGAAAAATAAAGTCACAAGGACATTCATAACTGGGAATTTTTGGCCAACATAATATACTCTTGTAAACGTAGGCTAACAACGGACAACATTAATAAACAATATAAGCAATTATTGTTTCAACATAACTGTGTTTGGATAACTTCTTAAAATCTTTGGAGTTGAGTTGAACTCGCTCAACCCTTCCTACTTCTTAGAAGTTTATAATTACCCATTTTATTATTTTTATTCATTTATATTTTCCACATTTCTTTATTCGTATTATTATTTTACGTTTCATTTCATATGTAAAGTAAAATAGCTAAGCAATTGTCACAATTTGTTAATTTTATTTTACAATTCTATTTACTATAAATGTTATTTTTTTGATTTTTTTAAGAAATTATGTTAAATAGGAAATGACGGAGTATAGGAAATAGATCAGTATATTGTACGGCTACTGAAACATAGAAAACGAATAATAATCTTTGCAAATTTTTGCATGTATAATAATTAGTTTCGTAAGACGTTTATTGTAGATAATGAACCGGCTGTTGGAAAATTTAAATTGCTGGGTTCTTGTTAGCACTTGCAATGATGTTTAAGGGTTATTTCTATATTCCATATCTTTATTTATGGTTCTTGGAGAATTAATAACTTTTTTTTTTAAATTAAATTCTATAAAATTAAGTATTAACTTTTTTTTATTATAATTTAACACCGCTGTTGAAAACGAAAAAAATATATTTGGAGATGTTTCAAATCACATGCGTATTCGTTATTGGACCATCGTCCATACTTAAATATTTATTAGTTAAAGTGTTCCTTTGGAAGATTTTAATTCTGGTTTCTCTTTCACGTCCATTCTAACGATTTGTGTACCCTTTATTTTAGTGAATGTTCCAAGTAACCGTCTGTGTTCCCAGCCTCTTTATAGAGCCAGCAACGATTGAGATGACTGTAGTACGTTTAAAAGAACTTAAGCCAACCGGTGTAACTATGAATTATTCTTTGTGTGTGTGGGTGTGTGTTTTATTGTGAGCATTCAACCTTTTGTCATCGAAGGGGGGTGAGGCGGAAATTGTCGCAGTAATAATTTATATTTTAATGTTTCAAATCAATGAACAGCAGCAGTATTAGTTGAATTAGTGTCTCTTGAGCAATTGTCAATACTATAGATCATATATGCATGTGAATGAACTAAGGTGAGTTAGATTTCTTTTCTGATGTTTTTACTTGTACTAGGAAAACCACACTAAGAAATTGCTCGCGTTCTTTCCTTTCTGTAAAATATATCATTAACTTCATCAAACAGCTTAATTATATTATATTTAACATGTTTTGGTTTTGTGATAAATATATTTTCCATGTCCAGCTTCAAGCTTAGAGGTGTAAAATTTTCCACGCAGTCTTTTTTAAATTTCATATCAAGTTAAAAGAATAAATGCAAAATCTTGATTTTGTCTGAAAGGAGACAAATATGAGTGACAACTGTTCTTAAATAAGACAACACTCCCGATTTTAATAACAGAAGAATTCCCGGATGAGGTAAACGGTGTAAAAACAGCTGTTGTGAGAGAAGCTGCCTACGTAGCCCGGGCGCAGCCAAGAATAGCTTGGGCCAGATTTAGTTGGGAGTCGGTGGGCCAATTCGTGCGGATAGCCGCTTTACCTCGTGGAATCTGTTGGAGGCGAACCTTCAGTCTAGGAAGTGCTGTCAGACTGTGTCCCACGCCTTCGCTCGTCTACACCCTCCAATGTAAACCAACAGGTAACCTCTTCGGGTCAAGTTCAGTTTATAAACACAAACCTAACCCACACTTTTGCTCTCCTCCAATCGGCCTTAAACATGGACAATATAAACACGCAGTATTTTTAGCTTTGTTTTGACGTCTGCCAGTGTGCTTTTAATCAGTTCCCGTGGTGGTTTTGAGCCCATATCAAGGAATACATGATGATAACAATGGTGATACAAGTAGGTCATTCTTTTTAGGGCAAGATTATTTGTAAAATCCGCAATTGAAAATCTTTATAGGCGAACGAAATTCAATGGTATAGGCAGAGAATAATGAACTCATATTGTGAGGAAACCAGGCTTTTATCATGATATTAAAAGCGATTGGCAAACACTCCTAATAAGGAACGACAGTATGAGGCCCCAAGTGGGTGCAAAAAGGTATCCATAATTATAGACACTTAGGTTGGAGGGAAACATTAACATTATCTAGAAATTTACTGATTTTCAAAAATTTATAAAATTGTATTCCCTAACTAGGATGAATTATAGTTAAAACGTTTTCAGTGTTAACCATACGGTCATCATATGGATTTAGTGTAATCATAGATAAATTTTGCAAACGGTAGCACATTGGAGATTGTGAAAATGCTTTCTTCATATATATTTTAAATACGATGAGGATGTAATTAAATATAACACTAGTTACTATTTACAATCCTCTTAGAAAGCCAGTTAAATTTAACTGAGGTTTAATTGTTTAAGATAGTTGTCGGAAATTATTTGTATTAAACGCCTTTAAGCCTGCAAAGGGCCAATTACTCCTTTTCTATTCTATTTCTACATTCTATTTGACATCTCATTAGTATTGATCGCGTACTTCGGTTAAAACGTGCCTACCATTACTGCCCCAAAAAAAGTCCACCAAAGAGGTTCTACATAAACTAAGCAAAATTGTCTCATGCAACTCTACTCTGTATTTCTTCCTTGAACCCAATATGAAGAAGACTGGCAATTCTTGTGACATATTTAGATGCATGATAACTTAATTCAAACGAATGAATTGAGTTTTACAAATTGTTTGAAAAAAAAATACAAATAATTCAGTTGATATTTGATTTATTGAGAAATGTATAGTACATCAACAAAAGTAAATAATATCACTAACTATGCTCATTATTTAACATTTTTCTTGTGACGCTTAATAAACGTGCTATTTACACATCTCTTATATATCTGAATCACAATTCCCACTCTCATTATGTTCTATAAAGCAATTAAAAATTAAGAATAACTACAGCCACTAGAGAGAAAAAATTCAAGGGACCTCATTATCACTACCTTGATTATCACATTTCCTTTTAAAGAAAATTTACTAAAACAAACTACATTGTATGCCAAATTCCTTCTTAAACCAAATTTTTGTGTTATTTCACCTTCATTATCATTAATCAGGCATGTCTACAATGAAATATATATTGACGTTTCTTCTGGATATTATATTGGAATTGGGTTTAAGTCAAAAGCTACAAATCGGTTGCTATGACTTTCTTATACCAGCTTTATGTCATTTTTTAGTCAAACAAAATTTTGCAATTGATATTCATTACTTTTTTAATGGTGTACTTACTATGTTTTCACTGGTACTGCTTTTCAGTTAATAATGTAGTTTAGCCTAGAAAATGAATTATTGATGAATTCTGTAGAAGTAGGTGCTAAAATACTTCTGAGTCAAATTTTGTGTCACTCGCACTTGAGCCTGTTTGTCAAAGAATGTGGAAATCATCGTGATCAGACACTTCAACTAAAAGTTTACTAAAATAACCGACGATTATTTCACTAACAAAACTTTTGGCTTTTCGGTGTTGCATCAAAAGTCGTGTCAATGAGTCATACTAACTGGCATGCTTGATCCCTGCGATATATACTGAGACTTGCTGGCCAAACACGATTCGGGATAAATGGTCAAATAACAGCTGTCTACGTATTTTCCCTCGCATAATAAACATCCATTTTATATAAATAACACTGATGTGTGATAATGGTTTCGCGGGTTTCTTGCTAACAATACACCAGCAGTTCCTATCAGAGCCGATATCTTTGTAGCAAATGAAGGGGCTCGTTTCATGTTTTCACACGAAACTGGCGACCGCTCGAGGTAATTCGGACCTATGAAACAAATCGTTTTCTTATCTCGTGTATCCGTTTTTCCCTTGGTTTTCACTTTTTTTGTCGAGGAAGTAAATCCCCTTGTGGTGTTATTATGCGTCATATTAGGTATTTAGTCTGCAAGGATGTTCGCTTATATTATAGCAACATTTTTTCAATAATATGACACTCTCTCTAGATCGTGCTGGTGAAGAGACTGGTAAGTTCGAATGTCTCCCCACCCCGGTGTCACTCTCTCTCTCTCTCTCTCTCTCTCTCTATATATATATATATATATATATATATATATATATATATATGGCATTCCAAAGAGTATCCTGGAATTTGGAGTGCGTAGAAATCTGCATGAAGGATTCATTCCTGTGCACAGTGAAATACTAGTGGATAATGTCCAATTGGCAGCCTGTCTTTAAACGTATATTGCCAGTCTTTCTATGCTGTTGCTGCAAGGGAGTTGAACACTCTTCCTATAGAAATAAAAGCATCGCCATCTATTTCGTAGGGCTAGCGTTAATAATTTACTAACAACCGTGATGGGGATATGACAAAACCATTTTTAAATATTAGTGTTAATTTTGTTATATGTCTCATAATAACCAATTAATAAATGTCATATTATACATAGTGTTAAGAGATATTTCGTAAATAGTATTGTTATAAGCATGTATTTCTATTGTCTGTAAAAGAGGACCACTGGTCCTATGTCGATAAAGAATATCTCTCCCTCTCTCTCTGTATATATATATATATATATATATATATATATATACATATATATATATATATACATACATACATATATAAAACAACAACATAAGAAGCTGCCCTTCTACTGGAAGGGTCCAATTACCGGCAGCCTCCTAATCTGCCCAAGTGGGTACTACTGAACAATCTCTTTATTATTTTTTAAACGAGCAATTCCAATTCAATTTTGAAGCGGGTCATTTGGAAGGGAGAGCAGCTTTATGTAGTGCTTTTATTTATGCAAGTTATAATTTATAATTCTCGCCGAATGCTTGAGTACAACAGGAGATAAATTCTTTAGGTGCATTAAGGATAATCCGAGTGCTATTATAACTTCGGATATTCTCTTGGATATCTCACCTATACACACAGACACACACACACACACACACACACACACTTACACACTCACATATATATATATATACATACATATTGCCTAATTGCCACTGACTACATCTCCTGATTTCAGTCTACTTTCTCCAAGTCTAACAGTTTCACTGCTTTGTTCTCAATTTTTCTTCGGAAGATATCGGACTGAAGAGATCACTGTTTCCGAATAGATTCATTCTCCTCAGTGATTTTCTGGAGAGGACCAGTCCCAAATTCCTTATATCTGTATTTATTAATAGTTTCCTGAATCACCATAAAAAGTCTTGTTATCCACTGTTCAATGATTCCTTTCTTTGGGGGGGTCTGTCTTCCATTTCTTTCTTTTATATATACATATTTACTCAAGAACATGTTAATTCTTCAAATGAACGTCTATTTGTTCTAAACAATGAAATGCTCTAGGAAATAATATATAGCATAATAGTTTAATTAAATTTGGTTGAAGAGATATAAATATACCCACCTTACCTTGTTGTCTTTATTATTTTCCTCATGAAACACAAAATATCTTCAATATACACGAGGAAAACTTGAAAACATGGATTTCCCAACTACCAGTTAAATGTTATACTTTTTAACACCTCGATTTTCCCTCTAACTGAGCGTTGCTTTCTATACAAACCTGTATATTTTGTTATTGACAAATACACCCTAAAGCCTTGGCATTAATATCTTTGAGATGAAGCGCTAAAAACTGCAGTGGTATCTTCCTAAAGTTCAAATGTTCTTTTCAAATAAGACTCACTAAACGAATTAATATTTCTATTTGAGCTAAAGCATTTGTTCCGGCTTTATTGAATCGTAATTACCATTAATTTTGGTATTTTGTGAGTGAGCGTAGTAGATAAACCCATTTTCATAGAAAATGACCTGCATCTATGAGCAGCTTGAATGTCAGAACGGTGAATTTGGGAAGCGCAACCATTTACTGACCGTAGTGTCCAAAAACTAGGCCAACTTCATCAATAAATAGCAGACAACATACAGATACGATAAAGGAGTTACTTTAATTAAAAATAAGATCAATTTTTTAATTATTTTATACTACGATGAGAAAATGGTAGTCACTATACGTTACATTGAAATAAATCCCACCCTAGAGGCTAGTAGAACCGAGGCTCGACATTTTTTTACGATGATTGAAAAATGCCAGTTGACATTTCCACTTTCCAAGGCACATAATTTGTCTAGTTCACATGGAGTTGCAAAACCTATTTGGCAGTAATTAGACAACAAATGAGAGTGCTGCAGAAAGTAAAATCACCACAATTATCTGCTATGTGACACAATTAGTTACAATATAAACTGCGTGAAGTGACATGTCATTTGTATGTTCCACCAAAAAAAAAATTTACTAACCCCATCGAAATTTACTTTTTGCGATTTAAAATTACTTGTTGAAAAGGCCACTTTAAAAAAAGCGCTAGAAACGCAAATAATAAAATAATTGACAGCCATCACTAAGCCTATTTTTGTGTTGCTTTTTCTGTACACGTGACGATGCTGAGAAAAATCCTGTTAGTTAATGCGGTCTCGCATAATAAATGTATATGAGCATAAATTTCATTCAGAGAAACAAGGTCTCTGAGAATTATATTACAAGAAGTTGTCCTTGTATACTCAAGCCGAATAAAAATTTTATTTTTAAATTTAGCCGTTTTAAAAATTTGCTTGGCTCATGTTAACTATACCAAATGCAATGCGTTCCGCTAATAAACCGTAATCGTTTCTTCCTAGAAGGATATATGGATGTTTTATTCACCCCGTAATGTACGTAATGGGATTATTCAGAGCACAAACGGAGGTACTTCTTCAACAAATAAATGTACATAACATGAACAGAAAATATGAAAATCCTTATGATAACGAGATGCATAGCCAAAGGAATTTCTAAATACTCTGAAGTCCTGAAATCATAACCAAGAAATAATGCGAGCGTTGAAACATTACGGGAAGAATTACGACAAAACACCTCTTGATGGTGCTCCTTGCCATTGAAAGTTAAACGTATCGGGACATTCGATGTATGGAAACCAGCCAATAGTTTGATATTTGATAAGAATGATCTGTTCTCGTCAGAATGGTCTAAAGGAGTCAAAACGAACGCTATTTTCCTGTTATTCAATTCCAGTTATCTCATTCCCCGTGAGGAACTCCACTGCAGACAGTGCTGCGAGATAGAAATCCTTTCACATGTACAGGGCTCCTGTCTATGAGTAGGATTTGATATCATAGGATATGTTCAGAAATATATAGCCAACTAAAAAAATACCACCGAAATTGGGAAATCAAAGAATAGGTAAGTTCTTGTTCTTCAGAAGGACTACTAAGATGAACAGATAAGTACCTACATATCCTGAAGATAATCGAGGAATATCCGCAGTCCAATGGCACATTTTAAGAGGAAAGAAGTGAACTCGGGAGAAGTAAGAGCCTTACTACTGATTAGCTGTTAATAATCCTGAAATAATTTTATAATTAACTAGCGGACCCGACAGACGTTGTCCTGCATGATATTTCAAGCGATTAGGATATTAAATTTAACAATATTATGTTTAAAACAAAAGGTACTTTTAATAACACACCAAGCAAATGTTGTTATGTGCACGTTTGACTAAAAACAAATATAAAATGAAATATCGCGAATTTTTTATTCAGGCCTCACTTATAACCCCCACTCCCGTTCGAACCTAAAAAAATTAATACAGCTTATAATCATAGAAGAATTAATACTAATTTACATATAGAGTTTTGTTAAGTTCGATTCAATCGTTAGTGCACAATAAAATTTTTCACTTTAATTTTTGAGTATATATCTGGTTTATACTTTGTTATACTACAAAAGTGAATATAAAAAAAGTTACTCTTAATAACAAAATAAATAACTTTTATCCTGTGCATATTTGCCGAAAAACCAATAGGAAACGAAATATCGCTATTTTTAATTTTAGCCTACCTTACAACCCCCACCCCTGCTCCATCTGCAGGGCTGATTTGTAAATCTAAACCATCCAGAGCGTCGCCCAAACTCATACAAAAAAAATCATTCAAATCGGTCAAGCAGTTTAGGAGGAGTTCAGTGGTGTACACACGTGAATATATATATACAATTTTGAACGGACCTCATTTTCGTCATCTCCTGAGTAGGATTGATGGACATTTGAAGAAATCTTTCAGAAGTCATGAGTAGGACCTCAATAGCTGATTTCCCTTAAGTATTAAAAGTTCACTCCATGACACCCAAGTATATGCCATATAGAGAGTTATCTGTCACTTTCAAATAAGTGTTCCTCTCTTCCTCTGCGTACAGTAGAATTATATATATATATATATATATATATATATATATATATATATATATAAAGATTACAATATGAATCCTGTTTAATTTTTTCCTCAACATTATGACCATTTTCCAATTTCCTTTATTGACAATAGCCCTAATCTATGAGCCTGATTCGTGGATATGAGCGGTGTAGCCCTGTTTGTCACTATCAGTGGGACAGAACTATTGAGGCTAGTTGAATGACGTCCGTAATATGTTGATGATGATGTGTTGCAGTCACCATTAGGCAGTTAGCTGGTGCAATTCCACCTAGTTTAGAGTAAGGTGACTCAATATAGGGCTCTTCAAGACTGGTGACAGCAGACATCCTTTTTACCCTTCCTCAATCTAACATCAGGCCGACAAATAAAATGGATTAACCGAATATTTAATTTTTGACTTTCCACATTCTGGGAGTCTTCAATCCAATCCTCTTAAATTGTAATTTAAAATTTACTCATTTGTAGAGTCTGAAAGTCATAAACTAAAAAATAATCTAAAAGAATCAAATATTTTTATCAGTAAATGAGTGTGTGAGTCTCCTCTGTAGATTTTTCACTCTACCCATACATGTCTCACATCAGGAGTAATCCTGTCAAGTTAGAATTTATTTGATTGCATGTCCTAGAACTCGTTCTTGTGATTAAAGATTAGCATAGTGGCTGCCTTTGCAGATGGTTTTCTAGACAACAAAATTTAACCTTGAAACGGATTACGAATAGAAGGAACAATTTGTAAACTCATTACTGAGAAACTCTGTTTTATTGTTTGATTTTCACGGCCGAAAAGAAGAAGTGATAAGAATGAAGATGAAATTGTTGGTCACTATAGAGAAGTAGTGGGTGATTTCAAAGGAAATAAATACCTCAGTATAAGTTAACATAGGCCATTATATGCACGCACGCACACACACACACACACACACACACACACACACACACACACATATATATATACATTATATGCTGGCCCCACTTCCTAATAACCCATGCGAAAACCTAAAGTTTCGATTACTGTCATTCATTTTATTGAATAAGATAAGTAACCTAATAAAGTGTTTCCATTTTTCCTTAACCGTATGGACTGTTTCTCTCTGCCCCAAGTCGTGGAAGGGTTTTTACAAAATTAGACCTCAAACGAAATTTATGGTGGATTCATAGAGGCTCCTTATTCAGCCGAAATTCAAGAAAAATTCAGGGTTTTGAATGTTCGAATGACGAATATTTTAAACTAAGGTTAATATGTATATGGCGATATCTTATTTCAAATGGAACGTTTCAGCTATGCACCCTGATATATTAGGCATAGTAAAAGTTTTGAGTACTTAAAAGACTGAACATTATTATTCAAAAGGTTTAGTTGACTTTTTAGCAGATTTCCCTTAAGGGAAATCAGCTATTGAGGCCGTACTCATGACGCGATTTTCGAAAATTTTCTTCAAATGTCCATCGATCCTACCCAGGAGATGACGAAAATGAGGTCAGTTCAAAATTATATATATATATCTATATATATATATATATATATCTATATATATATATATTTGTCTGTTAACGCTCTAGCGGTCGCAATTTTTGTTTGATCGTTACGAAACTCGATATTTAACCGTTTTATGTAAAAAGACAGATCAAGTTCGTTAATGGCTGAAATCGGACCAGAGGAAGGGGGGGTTTAGAGGGGGGATTTTCGAAAATTCAAAATATGTCCGTTATTATGCATCGGATCGAAAAATTGTATAGAACCAATCATTTGCAAATTAAATTTACTATAAATATTGTTATATACATTTATTCTCTATCTTGAATATTAACCGAGATATTTGCATTTTTATGAAGTCTGTGGTTCGTATTATGTCGGCCATCTTCGTCAATTCTCGGCTCAGGCGGAACTTATTCTAACCTGTCGTTTTTAACCTTACCTTACCTTACCTTCTTTACTTTGTGAGATTTATGCAAATACGTTCTGTTCATCCGCCCCCCCCCCTTCTTTAGTTCTTGGACTACTAAAATTTGAGTTATTAAAATATAAGTGATTCTTACAATTCAGAAGCCGTTTCAGTTGGGAATTTATTTTAATTTACTGAAAGATTTCTCATTATCTAATCACGGTGGTATTGTGTTACTAGTGTGCAGATTTCTCTATTGTAAAACTTCACGTGGGAAATCTGCTTAGTTTACGCAGCCCCTGCGTGACGGACTTTTTCATACGTAAAGGGAAAGCTGCGATCATTTAGTATAGCAGTAAGCATTAAAACCAGGAGGCTGCCTGAACAGATATTACACGGTATACGAGGTGGTCTTAGGAAAAGGGGAACCACCAGAAAAATGTGTCTAGTTGCCTTGAGAAATACTTGAATATGCTGGATTTCCTATATTGGAAAAGTCAGGGGAAGTGATCTGGGGGGCAGTGGTAGAGGTCCAGGTCCTTCCAGGTGATGCTCAAAAAACCTGTGTACTCTATTCTGTTTCCTATAAGTCTCGCCATTTTGTCCGCCTCTCACACTTTACATCATTCATCTCTGGGAACCTTTTATTAAGCACCTCTGAAAAACCCAGCACAGAATGTTTCAAAATGACAGAACTTTGACCGCTCAAGTTCGTTTTAATGGCCCTCTTTCTTATTTTCGCCCCTATTATATTTTCTGAGCTATTTTTATAAGTATTTTTGTCAAAAATATTCTTTCCTTTTTTAATTATATAGGGCTCAGGATAATCGTGTAAGTCTTAATAAACTCGGTAAACCTAGAATCCTGGGTCGGATTCCCAACGGCAACATATCCTTCTCTTTGGCACTCTGTGCGTAGAAAGTTAATTTTTTAATAATATATTCTTTTCGAAATAAAGACATCTGCACTTATGTTCATTCTAAAATTAAAGTCTGGAACTGGATAAAACACATTAATATTCTGTGCAAATATGAAGTAAACGTGATTTATGAAGATATTGGGCCTTGAAATGTTGCAGACCATACCTAAATACCAAGCACTGCAACCTGGCTTACCTTTCCAAAACCTGTACTGCTTTTCAGGGGGTGGCCTTGTCCCTCTTGTATTTCATCGTTTCAGCAGAGAATCAAATGACTTGCAATTAATATTGAGTAAGGTGAAAAAAGAAATCAACGGAAATAAATTGAATTTTTGAAACGTGATAATTTCTGTCGAGTGCTGTGTTTTCTGATAAAAAGAGAGATATTAATCGTCAGTAGAAACAAAAAGAAATGCTCGTTTGACATGGTACTTATCACAACGTAATAATTTTATTAAAAATTCTATAATTATTGTTTTGATATAATATTATATATTCTCGTCAAAGATTTTGAATAACAGAAGACTGGATTTATTTTGAGTTGGAATTTCAAGAGCATTATATGTGCCTGGATTTTGCGTTCGTTATCCTTAGATCACAGAGCAAAAAATGTTTCGTTAATTAAAAGCTAATATTTAACAGTTAATAAGGATTTTTACGATCGACCAAATATTACTATTGCAATAAAAAAATGAAGAAGATATATTATATATATATAAACTGCTCAATGAATAGGGATATTGGTAGGGTGGTAGGTTTTGTGGTATTTATGGGGCCTAGCATTTTTTTTTTTTTTTAATTATAAACATCATTAATATTTAATAGAAATTATTGTCTTTTTCCCCCCATAAAAAAGTTATTTAATTAAGGTCGATTTAATTAAAATTAATAGGATAAGAAAAAAATAACCAATATCCCTATTCATTTTTGAGCAGTATATATAAATTTACTTTTTAACGGGCATCATTTTCGCCACTAAGTATGAAGACATTTCTCGAAAATCACGGCATGTGTAGAACCTCAATAGTTGATTTTTCTTAAGGAAAATCTGCTAAAAAAAATATACCAGCTCAGACGATTCTCAGAACAGTATGGATAATTAAAATAACGTACAGTGTAATAAGAAAGATGATCCCTTTAAATAAATTAAATTAAAAACTCTATATTTAATTTTTTAAATCGGCTATGGAGCACAGATCTCCTGAAAATCCAGAGTACGCGCTACTTACTCAAGTAGTGATTGATTATATACATAAACCAAAAAAGATAACCTAGGGGTTTGGATTCATGTCCAGGCAGGGTCAATGACATCTCTATCAGAACAAGTCGGAGAATATTGAAGACATGACAAATAAAATCAGATTGGCGATAAATTCAATTATAGTAGCCGAAATACACAGTGCCGAAAAGGATTTTGGATACCGTCTTTTGAAGTGCATAAATGAGGGAGGAATAATGCATTTTCTAACAATACTAAATACTAGCTGTAAGTATTGTAGTGCAAAGAAAAAAATAGTTCCTGTTTTTTTTTTTACATGAAGCTACACAGGTGGGAAAATGTATTCCTTTACAATAAAAGCCTAGGTAATTAGTTTAAAATAAATTAAATCTAAGAACGTTTTTTAATATGTTGATGTACTTTGAAGTAAACATGTTTTTTTTTAATTTCAGAATCATTTTTTACCCTTAGACTTGTTTCAATGATTATTTTGTTGGCTACAAGTTTTATGCCACAGCAATTTTACATAAAATGTGCCGTTTCTGAATAAAGATTTGTGCGTTTTACGGCTAAAGGATACGTCAGATCGAAAAATTCAACGATATTAACAAGTTTTAGAATTTTATTTTCTACAAGAATCAGTCATAAAAAGTACTGGAGAAGTTTACGAGGTTTAATATAGACTGAATAGATTCTTCAGAGGTTACAATTCTTGCTCACAGAGTCTCAGCCTTTTATTAATACAATTGGCAATTTTAAGGCGGGATGGCACGGGAACTTGGGACATCTTGTGTGTCTATGAAACGATCAACTAGGAGGTACAACCCCTATTAACCAAGGCTGATCTCAGTAGTATCCAGTAAAGTGACTCTTCATAGTAGGAGAAAACAGTTGGTCAGATCACTAGTGACAAGCTTATCAAAGTGATAATAATCATACTGATATGGTTATCAGACCAATTTACTCTCACACTCCCACTACTCCATTAACGCTGCAACACTAGCCTGCTCTGGTAACCAACTCGTGAACTTTATTTTCCCATAAAGAAAGAGCCTCATCTAATTCACCATATAAAGAAGATCATTCAGATTTCTAGTGTAGCTACAAAACATTTGTTGTAAATTATTTTGGAAAATTATTTGTATATTTCCTAAGCCCTTCCTCGAGTATCATTTGTGTAACTGAAGAAATTAAGACAAAAAAAGGAAGAAGTTTGCAGGATTACAGATTCTTTTTCATGCTTCTAATCTTTTACTTTAGAACGTTCAGTTTTTATTGCATCGATGCACAACTGCGTTATTAAAAATAAAGATGAGTCCTTTTATGGACGGTATCGGACCAAGATAAAGAGCTAAATACGAAATCATGCATATCAAAGATAGGCCAGACTTATAACCTAATTATTGTATTGTAATTGTTGTTCTAAACCGTTTTTTTTCTTTTTTCGATTCTCCATATATTACTCGAATATTAAAAGAGCAGTTTACAATTTAATGCTCAGTCTTTAGTCATCCCTCACAAATGATATTTATTTATTTTTCCTTCCAGTAAATGTTTCTCAGAATAATGTAGTATGTGTACTCTCTGTGTAGGTTAAATGCAATATTAGTTGAAGTATCAAGGCCAGTACGTGGGAAATCTACTTCAGTCAGTTAGCATCCTCACGTGTGCGCTTGTGTGTGTGTGTGTGTGTGTGTGTGTGTGTGTGTGTGTGTGTGTGCGTGCGTGTGTATGTGTGTGTGTATAATGGCCTATGTTAACTTATACTGAGGTGTTTATTTCCTACATAACTACATTTATATCGTGACCAACAATTTTAATTTCATTCTTCTCACTTCTTCTTTTTGCCCGTGAAAATCAAAGAATAAAACAGATTTTCCCAGTTATGAGTTTACAAATTGTTCATTTTATACGTAATCCGTTTCAAGGTTAAATTTTGTCGACTGTAAAACCATCTGCAAATGCAGCCACTATGCTAATCTTTAATCACAAGAACGAGTTCTAGGACATGCAATCAAATAAATTCTAACTTCACTGGATTACTCCTAATGTGAGACATGTATAGGTAAAGAGAAACACCTACAGAGAAGAATTACACTCATTTACTGGTAAAAATATTTGTTTCTTTTAGATTTTTTTTTTAGTTCTTGACCTTCAGTCTCTATAAATGAGTGAATTTTAAATTACAATTTAAGAGGATTGGATTGAAGACTCCCAGAATGTGGAAAGTCAAAAATTAAATATTCGCGCGCGCGCGCGCGCGTGTGTGTGTGTGTGTGTGTGTGAGTGAATATATGTGTGGTATTGTTTAACAGAAAAACGTAGCATATACATTATTCAGGGTGAGGGCCAATGCAATTTCTTCTAATTCTTTCTTAATGGTGTCTGAGTCCTTCTAGATAGCGGCCTCAACACGCTTTGTTTTATATAATAATTTTATTAATCTTGTAAATGTGCAGATTATGTGAATGGGATAAATGCATATGAAAAAAAAAAATTTCCTTGACATAGGGTAGCACATGTTAGGAGACCTACTACATATTATGATTTTTTTTAGCGTATTTCCCCAAAGGGAAATCATCTTATATGGTTGCACTCATGGCGCAATTGTAGAAAAATGTCTTCAAATGTCAATCCATCCTACATAGGATATGACAAAAATGGGGTCCATTCAAAATGTTATATATATATATATATATATATATATATATGTGTGTGTGTGTGTGTGTGTGTGTGTGTGTGTGTGTGTGTGTGTGTTGATGTGTAGATAGATAGAGAGAGAGAGAGAGAGAGAGAGAGAGAGAGTGAGAGAGAGAGAGAGAGATTTATATATTTGTCTTTGAACGCTCTAGTGGTGGTAATTTTTCTTTTGTGGTTACGAAGGGGACGTTTTATGTAAAAATAAAGATCAAGTTCGGTAACGGCTAAAATCGTAGTAGAAGGGGGGGGGGGGTTAGATGGGGTATTTAGAAAATTCGAAATATCTTATTATTATTATACGTTGGATCAACCAGTGTATAGGACAAATTTTATTGCAAATTAAATTTCCTATATTCTGAGATATTTGATTTAGTTTTTGGTCTGTAGTAAACCACCAATCCTACTCATATATTAATAATAAGCTGTTATATTATGAGGTCCATTATCTGAAGTTTAAATACAAAATATTGTTGTCGTTGAACTTTTGATTTTTGAGATAAATGCAAATGCGTGGTAAACGAGGGAAATCTGCTTCGCCAATGCAACCATGTAACTATTATCAAAAACGTTACCCAATATTAAAAAAAAAACATTAAGTATTCATAACTATATGCACTTTTTTTTACATATAATTCATTAATAATTTATTTAATGCTTTTTTATGTGCATTTTGTGTGATTGAAAATGTTTTACACTTTTTATATTAACACTTACAATTTTAGTTTTAAGTTGTCATAAACTTATTATATATTATATGTATTTTTGTTTACTTTATAGTATTATTAAATTTATCTCTACTCCATTGGACAGGGGAAATGTAAATCATCTATAACACATTGCAAAAATATTGCATCGCTCCGTAATCCATTTTGTCGTAATAATACTAAATGAACCACTTTTTTTTAATGACTAAACACCACTTCCTTAAGCATCTTTTTTTTCAATTATGAATATCCAGTACCTATATTTAAAAAACAAAACAAAAATTTCCTAAATGGGATTTTAGATGTAAAATTCAAATAGAAAATAAAACCAATATTTATGGGTTTTTTTATATTTAGTCGCCTTGAGCGACTAGCTTTTGCTTGTTTCTGGGGAGTGACCACAAATCAAAAAAACAGTTTGATAGTTCTGTATGTCCCTAAGTTGAGATATTCCCCAGCAACATGACCGGAACATGTGCAGAGATGCAATGTATTTGCAAAGAAGATTAGATTAGCATTAAAAAGGTTACTTAAATATTTTATTTTGTTTTTCGTCAATCTGACGCAAGGATTTATTAGTGGCATTAAAACGGTAAAAGAAGAAAAGTTAAGAAATAAAAATCTTAGCTTATGTCTTGCAGCATATACGGCATGTTGAGAGAAGGGCAAATCTCACTATTGGAAAATCTAACTCCCCAATCGTGTCTGGGAAGATAGGAAATGTTAAAGGGTAACTTATTAAGGTCCACTTTGTGCTTCTATGGCTATACAGAACAACAGCCTTTGCTAGCCAGAGTGCGACTAAGCATTTCATTTAATAAGCTCCCATTGCACATGTTGGGAAACAAACCTTGGGCCACTTTACCATGTGAATTAAGATCAACATTTTAACTCACATGGTTAACCTGAGCCCGTGACAGAAGTCTGATGATAATATTGGGATATTTTTATACTCTTAAACACATACAATGAGGTTTTTAGGTTCACGTGCCGAGCATGTTTGAAAATAAAAAGGTGCTATTTGCTGTTCGATACATTCCCCTTTATTTTTTTTTTGTTCATGGTCAATCAAGAGTTTTTATTTAATCAGTAAAATAAACTTCAGTTGTCCCTAGGAGAGGATTTCTTTGTTCCCTCTCACTAAATAAAATTTGTATCCAGGAATTAATAACATGTGTTGAATATATCACCCAGTGAATAGTAGTTAAAAATTAGTAAGGAACTTTGGCGGGGCAAATGAAATTTTGGAATGAATCCAAATATTTTTATCAACATAAAATTTTCGGCAATTTAATTTAGGACAAGAGTGAAATTTGTAATTATCGGAGATTTGTTGAGTATCAGCTAACTAAACAAATCAATGGATGCTTATAGTAAAACTTGCATTAGGACTTTTCAGCTACTGCTTGGTGGTCTCGCTCAGGCATATATTGCTGTGTTTAACGAGCTGATACCCAATACATCTATTTCAGACTCCTCAAATTATTATATTTGTTTCTAATGGAAAAAGTTATTTATTTCTAATTTTTTTAAAAAAATCAATAAGCGAGTAATGTTTCTAATGAAAATCAATTATAATATTTCACTTCGGAGTGCCCAATTATTATAAAATAATGGAACTAAAGGTGAATGAATATTTAAATTTATAGGGAAAACCTAATTCATTGAGGGATGCCTAAGAACTGAATTATACGCAACTTAAAAAATAAATTAAGCTAATGTCTGAGTTCACTTATGGTTAAGACTGATAATTTACTTTTTTTGGTCAATAGATTCCTGTTCTCTGAACTTATATACCATCTCTGAAAGGCTTACCATGAGATGAGAAGTTATCCTCTAGATAGTTCTCAGGGGAAAGTACAGTATTGTCGTGCGAATCTGGTTGCTAAAAAATGTGTTGGAACTGAAAGCCACTTATTGCATCCTTGTGTCTCTTGACAAACAGGAAAATGGTGGAGCCCAAATTATGAATATTGTGCCAAAATAAAAATGGCGGTATTTTGCAATGGCAGAAGACTTGAGGTAGGCCCACTTTATGGAAAGGGAAGGGGTGCAAGGATAACTCAATGTAACCGATGTGTAAACAGGGAGGGGATCTATACCAGCTCGGGCAAGCTCGGCTCAGTCCGTCTCCTGGAGGGGAGGGGGTGACGTCAGGAACGCCGATTGGCCCTTATGCGCCTGCCCAAATAAGGCTTAACCCCCACCACGGAGGGGAGGGGAGCTCTTCTCCCAAGGAGTGGGGGACCCATTCATAACGGTGCCAGCCATAGTCAGTGAGTGACCGTCTTGTTGTGAGCAGGTGGAGCGAGCTGCGCCGGGGACGAGGCGAGCAAGATGACCATGGATGGCCTCGAGACACTGGGCCACCAGAGCCCCACACCAGGATTCCTCCTCGGCGACCAATCAGGACCACCGCCTTTCCTATCGTTCGAGACCCTCAAGTCGACCTCAGCTGGAGGAGCCGGCGACGATGACCAGCCAGAACTGAACACCCCTGTCACCACCTCCGGCGATGGACCTTCCTTCTTCGGCCCCGTCGAACCACCACACATCACCGGTGAGTACATATAGCACAATTCACTTTGTATCTTAGCAGGGCACGCCCCCACTACCACCTTCCCGCCAGATAGATACCTCCCTATCTTCAATTTCAAGATGACTTCATTGACCAACTCCTTTTGTTTTATCACTCTCTTACCCGTCAGCGAATATTTTTATATATAATTGCATAAGCGTTATCCACAAAGTTACATACAACCAATAAATAAGCTATTCACAACAAATCAAACAGACATACATTCAATAATTACGGTAGAAATTTACGTAAGTACTTGGCAAAACTGTCAAAATCCCTTATAGATTCTCAATACAGTTTTCTTGTTAAGTGACATTTGACAACAAATCGATTTTCATGTTTTGTTTTCCCTTTCATTGCCTATTATACTTTTTATTTACCTTCACGTCTGGCAGATTTGGAGCTAAACCCTTATTTTATCCCACTAATGTTGGATGGCTCTTTTTTTCTCATTGAACACTCCGAATGATTTAAAAGGATATGTTTATGTTGTGAAATATCGATAACAACCCAATAAATTACTTGTATGCCAACAAAGCATATCAATGCCTTTGACAATGTACTCTGAAGTCTTGGTACTTGGTGGATCCTCGGAAACCAACACTTTCACTTGTTGGATTTCGCTTTCTTCCCATTGATGGAATAAGCCCATCTGTGAAGCTGCATGAAACCCCATTCATGGAGACAAGCCCTTTATCAATGGGTGTTGATGCCGCCCTCTGCGCAACTCCAGCCCGCCCGTCTCATTCAAATCAAAACCTAAGCTCCCTTCTACACCTAGTCATACTTCAAATACATTCAATTCGCCCTATCTATCAAATAGATAATATAATCTCTTTACCGTCTATTAAAAATGTCCTCACCATATGTCAAATTGAGTAGATAATGGTTTTTAATCTACACTAGCTCTAACTTTCATTGTTTACTCCTCTAATCTTAATCTATTTAATTCATTACAAACGAAACAATATACCATTTAGTAAAATAGAGAAATAATGTCTCATATAGCCTGTTAGCAATTATTATAGCCCTAAAAAAATACTACAACACAAATGTTAGGACATAAAAATCAATAATATGATTCCGAAGTAAACATATAGCATTAAAATGGACAGACAATTCAGCCAACAGTAAATATTTAAAATTTAAATATCAAACTTTTAAACAATTAAATAATGTTAAAGGAAATGTAAACAGAAACATAATCACATGAAAGTATATTAAATTAAAAAACTGGTAACTTAGATATAATTGGCATACTATATTAACGAAAATAATAAATAAAAAAGCTAAACAAAAATTACTCAAATAATCATGAATACATTTTCTCTCTCATTTAGGGGATTTAATAACTAAATTCTTAAATTAGACATAATATTATGTTCTTGACTATTTATTAATCGCAATATTTTCTTTAATTATTGCAGTAATTGCTTATTAGTTATTTCTTTATTTGAGTTAAATTGATTGACTTTGGGAAATTAAGATATATTTGTTTTTAATTATTATTCACTTCGTAATTAATTTGAATGTTTGTTGCAAAGCGAAATTGATGACTAGATATTATCTTCAAATTTCCCGGTATCGGGCCACCTGTAGGACCACGCCCGTTTCAAACCGACTCACAAAGCATATTCCCTTATTGATAAATCTCTTTAAATTGAAGTCGGTCATATTACTTGAAAGAAATGCCACAAAATATGTGCATTAAAATCAATAAAAGTTGGCTTAAAAGATTAAATATAAGATATATTCAAAGTTGGAAAAAGCCGGGTAAAAGAAGAGAGCTGTCCGAGTTTGCGCGGGACCTATTCAAGTTGGCCCGCTCAACTTTCCCTGGTAAAGCGAGTAGGAATATAGCAGCAATGGCTATATTGTACCGAATTGTAGATCATCCTGGTGAACCACCTAAAATGTTATTGCTTTGGAAATATGATCCTTCGCTGGGTGGGTAAAAATATTTATTTCCAACTGAAATGAAAACCAATCTTTCACGTTTATGTTATCAAGGTAGAAAAGTACTAAAAACTTGTTTATGTCACTATTATCACCTTTTCTTCTGCTAATCTTTTACCCTCATCCAAATTTGTCCTTTATACACTTTTACTGGGTCTCTGAAAAGTCTGTTTACATTCATGTGTTTTGTTTACATCGCTTTCTTATCTTGCTACGAAACACATTAAGAGGAATTTAGTGGACAATAACTTAAAATCAAACTGTACTTTTGTTTTTAAAGAAATAAAATCAGTGATTTTAAACCACTTCTGTTTGAAACTTTGACGTTGAAACATAACCTTAACTATTGTTTACTAAAACAGCATTGGAATTTTAATTTTTACTTACATTTTCAGTGATTTTATTAACTCTTTTGTCCTCAAAAATTAACATAAATATTATGTTAATAGCTTCAGTTTTTAATAAACTTACTATATTTCTCTCAATCGACAATTTATAGTTTTAATAGTCATATAAACAGTCTAAAAAACATTAAAACGATTGGCCATATCAATCAACAAATGAAAAAAATACATTACTGCACAAATATATCAATGCACTTCAGTGAAATATAAAAATAAATTGGCAACTAAAAAATGATTATAAAGCCTAGTCAATCAAACCATAACGTTTCGCCTTTTTATAACCCAAAAAATAACACCCAAAACCAAATTATATAAATCATTATGCATTAAATTTGATCTATTTATATTTCGCGTTAAGTGATTCCTTGAAATTCAATATACATTCCTCCACTTGTTGAATCTTTGTAATACAAAAGTCAGTTACCGAGTGATTCTATATTAAAAACTTTCATAAATTAAGTTAGTCGCCATTCTCATAAGAAATATTATTTAAAAAGAAAACTCGTATTAACAAAAAATTGTAATTGAAAAATAAAGTTAATTTGACAAAGTTTAAATGTAATTGTTTTGATTTTAATTGTTTCTTGCAGTAAATAAAATTGATAATTCGGGGACTTATATTCAATATATATATATATATATTTTCTAAAGTTCAAAAGACTTATAAATTAATTTCAATAAATGAGAACGAATCATTTTATAACCAATTATTAACAACACGTCATAAATTGGATTCCTTTCCTATAACTTGGATATTATTTATTATAATATTTCTAAATGGAATAAAAGTGAAGTTTTATACACTGATGGACCTGCGCATTAACTACCAATGCGCATTATATAAATGCATCACATCATGTCCGCTAAAAATAATGTTACGGCAAATGCACATAACAGAATTAAATTGCAATACGTTATTTGAGTCCGCAAAATAATAACTCATGTATTTTAAGTTTACAATTCTAAAGACATAATTAATAATACAAAAAAAAAATATTTAATATAATTTATTATATTATTTCATTAAAATAATCATATTTCCTCCATTAAAAATGTTTGAAGAGAAAACAAAACAATTATTGTTTTTTATTAAGGATATAGTAAACAAAACTAAAAGTAACTAACTGTTGCTAATTGGATCAATAAAATTTTAAATGCATTTATTTGTCTATTTAAATAATCAACTTAATACCGTGTCAAATCTTAGATAAGAAAATGTTAAATTTGCAATTTGATTTTGTGTCAAGAGTTTAAAACTACTTTTTGTTACACCCAAAGAATAAAATGTTCATATAAAAAATTTGGAAGCATGCAGGAAAAAGATACGAATATCACACAGTGAATTCGTATTCCAATATGTTTATTTAAATTTTATTTTGATTTGTTTTACTTTTTTATTAAACTTTCATGTTGTTTAAATAATAGACAAGATGAAAAAATGTCTATTGATTTAATCCTATCTACTTGAAAGAAACGAGATATTTTTCCTATTGTAATAGAATTGATTTCTTCTTAAAACAATTATGTATATTTTCTCTTCTTCTTTATCTAATAGAAGTTCGTTATGTGAATGTTCTATTAGATTGCCTTCGGGTTAGACCAATTAGAATTAAAATTCATTTCGATTTGATTTCTAATTTCGACATAGCTATTTTTGAGAATGATTTTTAGGGCATTAAAGGTTGGCTGAGTTATGTTACATGCTAACAAGTTTTTCAAATCAATGGAAAAGTTTATTTTATGCACCATGTTCTGATAGAATATTATATATATTGTTTACTATAGTGTCACAACTAATAAGCAACATGCATTAAGAAGACTTTTTTCTTTGTGTACAGGTAGCTTAGACGAGAATGGCACTAAGCTGGATGGGAGCCCTGTGATGACCCATGAGGAGGAAGAGGCGAACAGTGTTGGCAGTGGTGGAATGTACCACCACAATTCCGGAGGACCCAAGATCAGTTATAGAGGAGTATTTACCACTTCCAGTTCCAGCCCTATCCAGCCAGCAGCTACGATGGCACCAAGTCCTAACTGGCTTCTTCCTAGTCCAGACAAGACTCTTTTCCCGCCAATCTTTGGAATCCTACAGCAACAAAACTCACCCCAGTACCCCAATTCAAGCCCTGCACAGTACGAAGACCGAGGACATCAGGTGGAACTTCTTGGACTTAGCATCGAGTGCGGTGGCAAACAATATGCTTGCGAACAGCAGGATATGTACCCCAGGCAACAACAGCAGCAGCCACAGCAGATGATGCAGGGATCACCCGGGAAGTACCAGTGGTTGGATTCACCAGTTGCGGAATACAGTCAAAGTATGCAAGTTGCTGGACCTTCCGGTTTGAAGCAGGAGCCACAATACCCACCCCCAGGATGCTCACAATCTCCTGGATACACGGTCCAACTTGCCGAGTACAACCCTTCAACAAGTAAAGGACACGAAATCTTAAACCAGGTCTACCAGCAGTCGCCTGTACCTTTAAAGCTTGTACCCGTTAAACCGAGGAAGTACCCTAACAGGCCGTCAAAGACGCCGGTTCACGAAAGGCCCTACGCTTGCCCCGTAGAAAACTGCGACAGGAGGTTTTCCAGGTCCGACGAGCTGACGAGGCATATCAGGATACACACTGGTCAGAAACCTTTCCAGTGTCGTATCTGCATGAGGTCGTTCTCCAGATCAGATCACTTGACGACGCACATTCGAACGCATACGGGGGAGAAACCTTTCTCTTGCGACATTTGCGGAAGGAAGTTTGCCAGGTCGGACGAGAAGAAACGACATGCGAAGGTACACCTCAAGTCTCGAGGGAAGAAGGAATCAAAAATGGGTCTCTTGCAGATGCCAACCACATCACTTTAGAGTCTGTGATCCCTGACTACATTCCTGTAAAGACCGCACGACGGCCGCAAGTGCAATACTGACAACATAGTGTGAGGGTCTCCTCCAGGGATCATTATTTCTGCTTAATGTGTTTGTACGGCATGAACTTTGTAAAATGCATGTGTCCTAAGAGCTATTTTAATTTCTGTTACCAGAACCCGGGCTCATGTAGAACATATGCATTATGCCAGGCTTAAATAATGCTTCCTGGGACACCCATGAGATTAGGAAGAGACAAATTATTATTTTTTTACTAATAATTTATTAAGAGTGTAGTTGATGGCCGGGAGTGGTGCGAATCGTCTAGTCGTGAGGCATCGCCTCCAACAGAATCATTCCAAAGCGAAGCCTTGCCGATCTCTCCGAGTTTCAGTCTCTAAGACTAGAATAATTGTTTTATAATTTATATTTATTTTTAATAAGCTTTAAGTGGAAGAGATCTGCTGGGTTTCTCTTCTCCCTCAGTCCGTGTTTAGTTACTCAGAATATGTGATGTGCCAGTGCTCAAATGGAAATTAGATTTTGAGTTGTAATACAGCATCGCATTATTGTATTCTTTTTTATTTCACTTCCCACTACATCCGGTATTCGAATCTATTTTCGGCAAATTTATATGCCACTAAATTGTATACCAACGTACAAATTAATATAGGCCTAAAAGTAAACCACTGTTCCATCATTTATAGTTACTAACTGTAAAGTAACATTTATGATTTGTTATTATTAAAAGTTATTAGAAGTTTGTAAATATTTATGTAACAATGTAAAATTAATTCTGTTGATCTTTATAGATGTATATATGTTTTCTCTCTCTTTTCGTTTTATTTTTTTAATAACTGTCATAATAATAATAGTAATTATAAACTAATAATTAATATTAATATTATGGAGGATAGATGTATTTATGATGTGTGTCTCGTCTTCTGAAGACTGGGCTCAAAACCTTCTAAGGCTTTTAGTAAACGGAATAGTTATGTATAATTTAAATTTTTCTAAAAAATACCTGGTCTCAGAAGGAAATACACAGCTCAAAATGTGTGTCTTGGTAGTGTTTTTCATCCTTGTTCTCTCGTTTTGATATTCAAGATTAAAACGATTATAAATATCTTTCTGTGATGTCATTAGAATTTTACTATTCAAGGCACAAAAAATTTATGAAAGATAAATCAAACAGTATTTTCATTGTGTATTAAAATATATAAATGTATATTTAATTGTTGTAAAAAATATAAATATATATTAAAAGCAATGAGAAGACAGTGGCGGACCATGTCTGTTTTTCACAGAAAAACTAGTGAATGAAAAAAATTTTTATAAAAGGAAATAATATTGTCAGAGGGACGTGACTCTGCTGTCTCCTTGAATAGATCTTTCATCGTTATTTTTTTGTTTTTGTTTTTTACATATTGATGTATAATTTTTGAAAATGGAATTATATTGAGTATTCCATGGCTAAAAATAATGGGAGCTCAAAATGATTTTTTTATTGTAAATATGCCTCATTTTTATTTAATTTTTTTTTTTTAGTTTAATATCATGATCTTATCTTTCTCTTTATCTCTGTTTCTCTTTTATAACTGTGACTGATGTTGATTGGCTGTATAATTGTTGAAGATGTACGATTATAATTATTATATGTGAAAAATCTTTACAAAATGTTTAAATTAATTAACAGATAAAAGTCAAAGACAAATTTAAATAGAATTTTTTTAATCGTAACTAGTTTTGTTATGTCGCCCTAGTACCCTTATCCTTCAGTTCTTCCTCTCTGAAAGGAAGCTGATATCAATTGTCGTTGATATCTTACACACGACGAAACGATGCACTCAAGTAACAACTGGCCAATATCTTAACATCTATGAGAGGTAATATACTAGTTTATGTCACTATTAATAAAAAGAAATAAATAAACAAAATTATTAAAAAATTAAAAAAAAGTAATTTTCAGTAATATTAATTAAATCTATTTATCATAATGAATAAAAGGTGGCTGAACTTTTTTATAAAAAAAAAAATTGTAGAGAATAATTAATATTTTACATTTAAAAACATCGAAATAATAAATATAAACATTGTGAAACAAGTTATACAGTAAAATATTCTTGAAATTATTATTTTTTTAATAAAAAGAATAAAATTTCACTATTGAAAAAATATAAAATTGTATCAATGACAGTGTTGATATTTGAGAAATTTGAAAACATAGTTCACTAAAAAGTCAAAATATGGGTTTACCAATATCATAATTATAATTGATATTCTAATTACCTTTTTTAAGAAAGCAAGTAAGAATATTTCCTTGATTTTGGGAGTTGATTGGAAGTGTCATTGCACTATTTTTGAACAAAGACCGACTCAGAATGATGTTATAAATGACATTCTCCATAGTCCTGTGACACGGATTGATGTAGACATGCATTCGATTTGTACTTTAATTCATAGCAATAAGTTTATAAGTAACAGAAAAGGAATGGATTCAGCAATTTTCAAAATTTATTTTTTCCTGATTGTTTAAAGACAATGTAGAATTTTTTTAATCATTCTCTTAAGATAAAATTCAGTCATGAAATATTACATACAGGGCATTCAAGATTTTTTTTTTTTTACTTTTGTCAGGTCACGAACCAATGCAGTAGGATTAAGCTGTAGTAAACAATAATCTTTTGAGGTTAATTTGTTGAATAAATTCCAAGCTGATGGATAATAAATGATTTGTATTATGCAAAACTCTTATTTTATATATTCTTTATTTGGTGTGTGCAACGGTGGCGTTTCACAGGCAATTCAGTCTTAGGTAAAACCACCTGTAGTTTTAGGAGTGTCAAAAGCATTATGCAATAACATTCATTTATAATCAATCTTCGCAGTGCCTTTAAGACAATCAATGCTAATTTATTCCAGATCTCAATATCCCCTGAAGTAATTTAAATGAAAGGAGACAATCAAAATGAAATTTTAATTATACCAATCTTTGTTTTTCTTATTTATTGATTTCAACAATTGTCTTTTCTAACACAATTGATTTCATTTCTTAAATTTTCATCAAGAGAGTGCCAATTCTTCTACGAACTTACTATAAAAGCATGAGCTAACCACCTAATAAAAACGTACAAATAATTAACACAAACTTTGTAGAATGTAGAGATGACTTTTTTTTTCTGAACTTCCCATGATAATTTAAAGAGGCCCATCTCCAAAGAATAGTTCTATTTTTTTAAACATAGTTTGGGTTTCAACTAGCTTTGCTAGCTTGGATTTATAATACATCCATAATAACAATTCACAGATATTATTAGAAACTCGAAAGTATATTTAACAATCCTGATCCCTCCTTTGAATATAATTATATTTTAGAGATTTTTTCTCCTTAATTAAAAATGCCAGATTATAATACATCATTGATGTTGAGCACAGTAGAGGTATAAAAATGAGTTTTAATTTAAACACTAAATAGTGTCCATCATTTTCTTTTCTACCCGGATATCTGTTCATCAGTCTTATCGTCGTTTGACCGTGACCAAGCGACACTAATTGTGTTGGCTACAATTTTTAAGAAGGTACCCGAACCAGCGATGTCACAGACGAAATGATAGGTGCGATCAGAACATATTGTCCAGTCAAGAAGCCTAGATATCATATGTATGTAAGTAATTCATCCGGCTCTTTCTAGATTTATCATTTTATTTATACGCAATCTAAAACCATAGGATTATTATTTTTTTTCTGTAATCGTTGAATAATGGTAACATTACTAAACTGAAATGAGTGAAGAAAGTGAAACATTTTGCAATACAGTGAAGAAAGTAATCACTTTCTTCCCAAGTGAAGAAAGTGAATTGCCTTCTTAATTAGTAATAAGTATAAATTAAAAAATAATTTGAAGTTGGCAATTAAATGCTTTTAAATGTTTCTTAACATTGTAAGAATTTATTTTAACAAAATAAATTGAAATGTGAATGAATTATTGGTGGAAATAATCAATATATTTTGAAATTTAAATATAATAATAATTACCTTCCTTGTTTATAACCTGCACTTGTTTATAACCACTACTTCACAATCATCACTAGTTAATTTATAACTGTGCTTATAACCTTTCACAACCATGCTTATAACCTACCAACAACATACCATAATCTTCACAACATCATGGTTAGATGGTTAGATCTGATCATGTATTACACGATTACAGAAAAAACTTAATATTACACTCGTGACGAAAGTAGAATTTACAAATCTCGTGTGGGTAAACGTTTCACTCGAGTTGTAAAATGATCTACTTTCGTCACTTGTATAATAAATAACTATTTATACTGGTCTTTCTTAGAGAGCTTCATTTTCTATTGCATGTTAATTCAACTGAATAATCTATGAGAGACTACACAGCCAAAGAAGAAAGAAGAATTGTATTAATAAGTCTAGTTAATACTCAACTCTTCCATTCAAGCCCAAGCCGCTCTCTATGAATTAGTCTATGTCGTATATTTTGTTATATCGTCGTGTTGTAGATCCAGTTGTTTACGACTAGCTACTTCAATAATTAATTTTGGATGGATGTCTGTTATACTAGTGAGTATAAATCAGTCATATTCCGTGGTGTATTGAAAGTTTAATTTTGTTGTGGGAAATGTTTAATTTCTTGGATATATGTTTCTGGGAAGGGAAAAATCCTTTTCAAACATTTAGAATGTTTATAAAATAATTAAATGATTTTTAATCACGTTCATTGTAACCTTTTCCTTGTCAGGTCATTAAATACCCCAGTTTAGATATTTAGATTTGAATTGCGTTTTTTTTTAATAATTTCGTGGGGTGGTCAAATTCTGGTATCCTCCCTTGCTACTCCCTAGCTTACTTTGGTATACACTTCACTGACAATTACCTCACTGCTTACCTAAATTCCGTCGGGAAAGCAGATTTCCCCCTTGAAGTTTTACAATAGATTTAACTCACATGGCTAACCTGAGTCCCTTTCATTATATAACACCTACTTAGTAATCGCAGTACATTAATAATACTACATGAGTAGATGTGGGGGTTTACTGAAAACCGAAAACAATAAAATCCAAATATCTCGCTTGATATTTATGATAGAGAAAATATGTATTGAACAATATTTGTAGATCATTCAATTAGCAATAAGATTGATTCTATACTAATTTTTCGATCCGATGTATAGTAACAAAGATATTTTGAATTTTCGAAATTCCTTCCTCTAACCCCCCCCCCACTTGTCCGATTACAACCATTAACAACGAACTTAATCTTTCTTTTTACATAAAATGTTTAAATATGGAGTTTGGTAACAATCTAACAAAAATTGCGACCGCTAGAGCGTTAACAGACAAATATATATATATATATATATATATATATATATATATATATATATATATATATATATATATATATATATATATATATAGATATATTATTTTGAACGGACCTCATTTTGTCGTCTTCTGGGTAGGATCGACGGACATTTGAAGAAATTTTCCGAAAATCGCGCCATTAATAGCCCTCAATAGATTTCCCTTAAAAAATCTGCTAAAAGCTATATGGCCCTGATTTTTCTTTTGCAGATAAGACATTAAGGTATTACGAAAGTTGAGATGCTTAGCAGGAAAATTAGGATCCGTAGCAGGAAAATTAGGATCCGTAGCAGGAAACATTGAAGCTAACCATTGATGTGCGTTAAAACTGAGTTGGAGACTACAGAATGGTGACCTTGAATCAGTTCACACTCAACGACCTCAGCAAAGAATCCCAACTATTGAGAACTCACTCCAGTTGGGTGCCCATAGAAATGCCGTTCAAAAAAGGACCAATTCTAGGATACTTTTGCATTGGCTCGGAGGTGGAAGTTACATTTCTAAGCTAATAAACAAGACACCAACCTTTCTGAACTTAGCTTTAGTTGGAATTCCGTGCTTCATAAAAAGTTTATAATTCATAAGACAGAAAACATCAATATTTTCGCCATTCAGAAAATAAGTTAACTTATAAGTTATGACTAACAAAACAATTTAAAAAATGTCGTCATTATAAAAAAATTAGGGACATAAAACCTTTAAAAATCTCATTCATCTCGATAAATATATGTCATTATAAATTGATAAAAAGTAAAGTATTAAAGGCTTAATAATAGTTAAAAATTGTTCTATCCAATTTCTCGTCATTGGATATATTAAAATTGAGATTTCGTACATCATTTTGAAATGAAGTGCATCCAAACATTTTGTTTACTTAGTAGGAGTATTAGGAAGGCATATGGTACCCACATACGATTCTTTTCGAACATAAATTGTATTTAAGAATAAGGTACCAACACTATATTAATTATGCATTCTTCTGTTCTAGCACTGTTGTGCCCTCGTCAGAGGTATGAGCTATTAAAAATAAATTATAAATGGTGTGGTCTGTTCAAAAATAATTTTAGTGTTATATTATTATGATTCAATATTTTCTGAGTACTTTCAGTATTTTGAAAATGGACAGGACCTGACGGGAAATTCCGTACTATTTAGTTTAATAATATTGAGTTTAATAAAAAAAATGCTTAAGTTCTTTCATCATTTTTTTTGTTTTGTCACATAATTTTTTTTGGACTAAAATTATAAAAAACTATATATCACATATGATACTAGTCGTTTTGTACCATTTTAGAAAAGGATTTTTCTTCTTATTCTGGATCCAATATATGTATATGTGTTCAATGGCGAGAATCACCAATAAAAAACATTTTTTCTATGCAAGCTTTACTCATATTCCTCTACATGTTGAAAAATAAAAGAGAATCATCACATAATAAAAAATAGAAGAAAAAAAAGCAGAAATTAAATACCTCAATCGTTGGCATTATCTTAAAATAATCGATTTTACATTATGACGCGAAATAATCGAGTTCATAGTTGACTGTAAATAATCGATCATTAGTCAGCTGACTTAACCTACTTCGGGAATCTCAGTGTCAACGACGTCCCAAAGAACGTAAGAGGAAACGAGCACTTCAGAAATTTAAGTAGCCATCTATAATTAAATTTAATAAATAAAACATGTAAGTAGGTCGTTATTAATGCAGTATCTCGTAAACAATTATCATTGGGTTTTTTTTTTAAATTAATGTTATTATGTTTTTTGAAAAGGGATGGCATCTGAAGAGGTGGTATTTAAGCCACGTAACATGTAGGGCAAATGAATAAAGTTTGAGCGGTAACAATTATTTTATTGGTAACCCTTGTCATTGAACTATGAAGAACATATAAAAGGATTTTCTTTTTTTATTTAATTACTAAAATGTAGTGTATTGCTATAGTCAGCTCAGGCTAGATAACGAGTATGTCTGTGTTCATTCTTCAACAACCCATCCAGTGGTCCAACGTTTGTGAAATTTAACTTAATTTATTTTTTAATTTGCTGAATTTGATAATTCTTCAACGTGATTTAAAAACTCCATAAAAAAAAATGAAATGTTAAAAAAATAATTTTAATTTCTTTTTGATATGTAATTCTGAGTAACTAATATCAAAGAAGTGTGTGCATTGATATTATTTTAATTGTGTAGGAAGACTGGTGACTGCTCATTGCTTAGACTGCATCTATTCCCATGGCATTTCGAAGTAAAAGTAGGACATGACAAGCAATATGCAGAACGATAGAGTAATCTGAAGTACCACTCAATAAAATATTTCACAATAATTATTCAGAATAATAATAAATTAAAATATGCTTAGCCGTATTTAGCTTGAGAGGACTTTACAGGTGTTTCTGTGAAAAGCTCCTCGTTTAAGCAAATGTCGAGAAACCTGTTCCGACTTCATGCTCAGAGGAGGAAAATTTTCCAGCCGGTCCAAAGCAAATGGAAAATAAAGGACATTGAGAATAAATGAGTCTTAATACTGGCGAGGTCCTCTCCACTGTGTAAACAACTTTATCTGAAGAAAGGAGTTACTGCCAGCACGGGCCCAACAGCGTGGAGGAATTTTTATGAGCCAGCTTTTTAAAAAGTTTAACAAGTCCTTTAAATTCCGTCTCTAGATAGGAGGGCCACTTGGAACCAGATCAATTAACCGGCTCAAATCTCTGTTCTTCTCTCTCTAAGTATGACCATCTGTTCGTCTCCATGGAAACCTGTCTAATCCAGCTGAGATCTTCTTAACGTCCGGCCGACATATGTGATAATACTTGTAAATTGAAACGTAAATATCGTTATCTATTCAATTTTAATTAGTGATGGATCTAAAGAGTAGACATAATCTATTCCACTGAAAGTCATATGGTTTTGCAAATGATCTAAACAATCGTCTCAAGAATACTCACCTATAACATCTAATTCTTTTATAGGACAAACTCCCAAACCAGGAGCTCAGACAATTTACAGTATTCAAATTTTTCTATTAATCTTTAAGAATATATCCCACAAATAACCCCACTCCGGGTACATTTTTAGCACCAGTTGTGGTTGTTTAGGGGTTAAGACCGAACAGTGTCGAAGGCCATAGTCGTCCAATTCAATGCATTTTATGGGCAAGTGAGAGGGAGCAACAATACAATATCAAAAATGAGATGATCTTCTTAAGAATGACTTAAAAACAGTGTAAAAAATTATGTATTTTCCCCTAAAATCACGCTGGTCTAAGTCCTCAAAACTCTCTTATCGTTGTGAAAAATATTCTGTAGAAAAAATACAAGAGTTATGCTTTAAAAACTAGTGATTAGTTGCATTCTTTTCTGAACAGCCGCTTTTTACTTGGACATCATCCTTCAGTCTACAAACACTCAGTAAGCTTTAATGGAATCACTGAGTTAAGCACACTATATATTTATTAATATTTAGGCTTTATAGGACTTACATATTTATTATTATTTAAAAAAGCGTGCACGTCATGAAAACTAAAAATGTTTTTAGGAAGTCCAACAATAGGATGCTGTTGCAGATGAAGAATGCAAATTAAATAAATCAACGATCTTCCAGAGAAGGTGTCACTTGTTCCTCCACGTATGTTGATCTTCATATTAATATTATTATTATTTATTAACGTTGATTTTGTGATTTATTGGGACTGGTTAACTACAGGTTCCCATTCTTTTCTAGCCATGGCGGGACTAAGGCTTTTATTTAATGAGTTCGTTACTAAATAAAGTCCAAGTGCCCTGGTGTGAATCGAACTCGCCCCTCTAGGTTTACCATGTGTTAAGATCAGCCTTTAACTCTCATGGCTAACCTTAGCCCCTCATATTAATAATTCCATTTAAGTTTGTGCAACTGCCTTATTCATTGTAAATAATTAATTTAGTCAATGAGGGGAAAATAATTATATAAATATAATAAAAAAAAGGAACATACATACTAATAATATCCCAAAATAAAACCTAGACCTTACAGTGCTGTAACCATTATCTTCTGACGAAATATAAACCCTTCATATAACTACTCACCCAAATCTTTATACAAATTCAGAGAACCTTTGTAAATACTGATAATACCTTTGAAGTACTTATCATATGAAGCTCAAGGGGACTTCTAGATGAAGAAATTCGTGCAAGAAATAAAACTTGCTAGACATAATCGGTCAAACGAAGCACAAGTTATTTTCTTTTTTACCATAGAATTTATTAATCGATAGCATCAAATATATGTTAATTTAAGGCCAAATTAAGACTCTACATATCTTAAATCTGCATAAGGGATTACGCAAAGCCTAATTTGTTAAATTTAGTTCTTATTAATCATTTTTGTTAGAGGTTATTTTTTTTTACTAATTATACTCAATTAACTAAATTCTTTATCTTTAGTTTCAATTATTTTTTACATGAATGTATTTATTATTCACTCCTTAAAAATTAAATATTTACATTATTATTTCTTTGCCAGTAATTCATATGAATAGAATGAAATAGTTTATTTATTTCGATGGTGTAAAGATGATATGGATTTTGACGTCAAAAAACACTTGTAGCTTAAGATCAAAAATAAATAATAATCTAAAAGCCAACAGCATTCCATTCACATTTAACCCAAACACCTGTTCCCAGACGTGAGTGAAAATTATAATTTAATATTTATTAAAATTCCATCTACATACAGAAATATTTTACCAAAGAAGGAAGGTGTCACAATATTTTCATTCTTCACTTTTGTGTAGGGCTCTACTAAAAAACATACGTTCTCCGTTTTATTAACCATATAACAGGATAGCTATCCTTAATATAAAATAAATACAAAATAATGTGAATCTAATTACAATAAACTATGACCTCCAGAGAGGTAAGAATGTTTCCGTTATATTTCCAATGTGGTCGCTGTTATTTATATTGACGCCAGAGGCATTTTATAAAGGCACTATCACTGTCAGAGCGTGCCTTGTTGGTTTCTTCCAGCTCAATATTTATAGGCAGCCTGAGCATAATTAATAGATTCGGACCTATACTGTACACCAGGCTTTATTTTATTCTTTTCTCCCTCCGTGGTCCTTTTTTCCAATGCCCTGCTTCAGTCTCCTGCATAACTCACTTCCACTTGGGAGCCATCGGTATACTTTATATTGCAATGGGACAAAAAGTGTAGGGCTTAAACCATAACTTGAGATATCCCCTGCTTGACCGGGGATACCACGAGGACTTATTTACGTATGTATATATCCAATGTGGTATTTAGTAGTGAAATGTCTTTCTTAAGTTCTTTTTTCTTCGACAAGGCCACCCTCAGTCCTCCCATTGATTTTGTCTGTTTGTCTTACCTAACACTTTTATATCTTTACTATAAGTAGAAGTAGAACTACAAATCCGACATGGGTTTTAACTTTCCTCACTGTTAGAATTTTTAATTCCAAAAAGTAGAGAATGAATGGCTTTGGTTGGGTTTTTTCTTCACCATCATCCGTCACCACCCTATCTGATGACTATTCTTCAGAAGGTTTTTAATGTAGAGAATCCAACAATTCTAGCTGTATTGCGGAGAATTCTAAGGTTACAATTTTTTGTTTTATCACGGTTACTTCTGATAAATGCCGTTGGTTATTGAATGATAGAAGAGTGAATGGCATTCAAGATGTAATTTTCACGGTGTGCGGTTGTTATTTTTCTCTCTGGTCCTATTCTATTACGATTGCCATTGGTGCTCGGAGCTGTCGGTATAATAAATAAACTCCTCTATTTGAAGAATTTAAAATTTATAGCCGATACTCAACCATCAAGACTACTTCTGATTTTGAACTTCATAGAATAGTGTAAAACGGATTTCTTTCATATGTATATTGAAAAATGTCGTTCTCACAATTTCCCTGGATAAATTGAAGTACTCCGAATGGTGCATTCAGAGTACTCGACAGTGGCGACACCGTTAGTGTTAACCAGAGTTTTTGTAACCGAAATGCACCGTATGATGTGCCTGATACCCTTTATAGCCCTCTGAGAAATGTAAGTTACAGGATTGAGGACGAGTTTCTAGAATGGAACACAACTGACTGCGCTAAGCATTCAGTAATATTCTCGAGGTATCGCGAGTTGGATAGACAGACCCCGGACCTTGTTGGCTGAGGGACCCGCTAGAGTTCCTGAAATTTAATAAAAAGTTGCACCCAACCATTGAGATCGAGAGGATGATTTTTGGCACCTCATCCTTCAAGGAATGTTTTACCTAGTAATTAGTGTGTGTATTTAGCGAATTTCCTTTAAAGACAAGGTATTGCTTACAATAATATTTCATATATATAAGCGCGTGTGTGTTTGAATGCTCGTTAAGTTAAACACTAATACCAAATTCGGTGACTGTGCATCTATAAGAGATACAGAACATTTTCGTTTAACATAAAAAGATCTATACAGGAAGGTTTATAATATTTTGGTCCTATTCATAGATAATGGGATGTTTCTGATTTTGTTTACTGCCCTCTCTAACTACTCTCACACAGATTAGTCACAGATGGCCAGCAAACTGCATACATTGGACCACGGCTTTAAAAGGTAAATAGTATCTATTCACATAAGTTACTAATTGGATACAATGAAATGTTTTTAGTAAATTTCGTCAATAATATTGAAATACTTAAAGTGTTTTATGGAGTAGGAAATTTGTGGAAAAGGTTCGTAGGTTTGGAGTAACCAGAGTAATTTTTATCTGTAAATTATATGTATTATATTTGATCTTTCTCACTCTCAGTACATGACATAGAAAATGTATTTAACACTTTCATTTATAACAAAAGGCCTGGTATAGTATGATAACGTAGTCGGTGAACGCATAGAAATCTGAAACGGTCCTCTAGGATATAATTGTTGCTTGTATGCATTTTAAAATGTTGACTCCCGGTCCCTAAATATAATTCATTAGTGTCCCAAGTGAGTTGCCTAGATAGAATTGTGATTTTTTTTTAATATCTATATCGATATGAATATTGTGAACCTGTGCTATTTCATACTTTACTACCGTTGACTGGAAGGGAGGGAAGATATTTTGAATGATCTTCCGATCGTCAATATCTTCGTTATCGTTGTTTTTAAACGAAAAAATTGTGTTTAGAATTTATTTTACCGTCCTAGAACGTTATATATCTATGAATTTAAAAAAAAAATATGACTTCCAACTTTTGATCGCCTAATAGGGTTTCATAAAAAAGCCACAAAGAATTTATGAAATATTACATGTCTTTTAATATTTTAGTCCAACGATTTCCACGAATTTAAAAAATGTCGACTTTAATATTTAGAACTCTCTCGAATCTTAAAAGAAAAATTAAAATAATTGTTAATTTAAGTGTTGAATACTAAATAATGGAGGTACTCAATTATGTGCCAATCTCTAAAAATGATTCACAGCAAAACATTATACTCAATAGAAACTACACCAAAACTTGAGTTATAGTATTCATTGTTTCGTTGTTTCAAGTGGCTATAAACCTCCAAATTGGCAAACACAATGGGCTCGAATAGAAAAACCTTTCTAACAATGACTTCCACTCGATTGTATCTAATTAGTGGCATTTATTTGTTCGCAAATCGTCCCATTTCATTGGGAAGGGCGAAAAATTTGTTCCCATTGAGAAGAGATCATTGAAGAGAAAACGCACTTTAGTAGAATGGGGTATATCATTCTTTCTCAACTCAACTCTATTTCCATTCAATAGTAACAGCTGAATGGGGGCGATGAGCGTGTGGGCCGAAATGGACACACTTGGAACAGCTTTTATGGATCATTCATTGAGACTCAAGTTGAATGAAAGTAATTTTTACTTCACCAGATATATTTTTTTAAATTGTCCATTGATAATGGTCATGAAAAAGCTACATAAATTTCGTAGAAGGATTTTTTGGATGATAAAGGGAGGTATACAAAAAATATACAATAAAAATTCTCAACAGATCACCCCTATTAGGCAGATGGAATGAATATATTAAAAAACTGGGATCTGCTCACTTAATTATTTTCAAGCAGTATGGTTACAATATAATTTTCGTAAAATGAATTTTATTGTTCTTATGGCTAGAAATAATGTACAAACGGTCTCTAACGAGGAAAAATTCCAATTTTTAAACTTCTGGAAATTTAAGGCAACGCACTTTCTGCTAAGCTACTTATCTTACAAAGATACTGTTTACAAAGTGGACATTCTAGCCGTTACTCACAATCGAACATCATAAATGGTGAAACTTCCATTAGTTTCACTGTTCCGAATCACTTAACCCCTGAAATTCCTACAAAATATGATGATTCAAAAAATCTGTCTATCACGAGATTAGTGTACTTCGACTCTTTATATTTAAAATCCAGATATTTAATTTTAAAGTTTTGAAATGGCATTAATGTTGACTTTTTAAAGGGCAAATCACCTTTGATGTCATGTCCATAAATGAACAAATAGTGGTAGTGCTTAATGGTCTTGATGGATGGAGATTTAGTGACATATTCGGCCTTCTTCGGCTGGTTAGCGGGTATTTACTATAAGAATAAAATTTGCTAATATCAATTTATAGGATACAATATTAATGTATACGAATGCCATTTGGTGTTTAAGCTTTTTGGAGGGAAGTATGTGTTGATTGCCTATAATTTCGTATATGGATATGTCGAAGAAATAAAGAACGGCTTCTAGTGTTTTCAATTAAGATAATCGACTATTCATATCATTCGCCTGAGGACGTACTTCGAAGGTCTTTTAATTACAAACAATATAGGTCCGGTGCCGATTTGACGGAATTATTAATAACAGAGAAAATCATAATTTTTATGTCATCTTCCACGAGCCCTTCTCGTCCTTGAATAACTTACTGGTTAGCGAACTCAGATCTATAAACAATGCTAAACAGTTTATATTCCAATACTGTATTTTTAGTTGATGAGACGCCACTGATCCTTACTCTGGGTTATTCTTTCACGACTCCAAAATCGCTCTCCAATACTAGTGTAAAAGTGCTCCATTATTTACTATATACCACTCTTAGAAAATATCCTGCAGGAAATCTCGCTGAATATAATGGTTTTCTGCGACGGAGGCATTTATTCTATTCATATGTCCTTAATCATTTCTAGGCCTAATAATAGAATATCCAAAATGTATTATATTTGGGAAATGGTTTTATTTTTAAGTGGATGTCCTCCAATTGATATATACGTGCTTAGTGCATGCAAGAGAGAGAGGGTATGACATAGAGAGAACTATATACAAGGAAAAAGAAAGAGGATGGTACGAAGATAGTGAGGAAAGAAGAGAGAAAGATTCAGAGAGTGGGAGAGAGAGAGAGAGCGTGTGTGTGTGTGTGTGTGTGAGAGAGAGAGAGAGAGAGAGGGGGGGGGGGTTATAAGACCCAAACTAGAGAAAGAAACCCCTCGACCGGTTCTTCCTTGGAGCCTTCAGTTCTTTCAATTAAACCCGAGCCATCCTCTTTAACTCGGGCTATTGATACATTTTGGGAGATTGGCCACTATTAGATGATGAATTAATGCCAAACCAAGAGGAAAAGCTGTCTCACAGTAGTGCTTTGTAATGAGCCGGTCAACGTATTCTTCTCTGGGTGGCCAAAAATGAAGTATGATGTGTTCTCATTGTGCTGAAGAATCAGTAGGACAACCTAGGATTCCTGAAGACCCAAAATGCCACGCCAAGATTAAGAAAAATAACCGATGTCAGAAGATACAGAGGTGACTCAAGAAACCTCACACAACATAGGCTCCCCTGAATGTGGCTCAGCAAGGATACACGAAATTCAGGAAACTAGCATTCTAATTCTTATACAGCTATCTCTGTCTAGATCTAGCCCTTTTCTCATCTCATGCGTTGTTCGATATTGCATTTTTGGACAGCTTGTGGTGTTCATTCCTCAAGCGTTGCCCAATGATTAACAATCTATCTTTCTTCCGCAAAGATTCGGTTCGGCATACAGAGTCATTAGTCGTTTCTGTTAGCCCATCAGTTAGTTGAGGCAAAATATGTGCTACTCTTTCAAGGCTCAAACATCTTTTCAGGGCACATTTCTTTCACGCCTGTGGGTGCTCTTGCTACATTGGTGAGAGTCCATGTTTAACTCCCATTCACAAATGCTGGTGTCGTGGCGTTTTTTTACAATAATTGAGACTTTAATTTTAATTATTTGGTTGAGACGTTCAACTTTAGTAGAAGCTTTATATTTATATTTTCAAAGCTAAATTCAATTTGATAATTGGCTCAATATATTTTGAGGGCTAACTACTGATTAAGTAGAATTTAAAGTTTACATGAAAAGTCATATAATAGCATAATGTCGTTTATTTCATCCCGTTTTCCTTCATGCTATTTATTTTTTTTTGGAGTTTGGAGCTGTATACTTAAATAGTGCACATAGCGGATTTTAACATAACTGAATAATACTGTATACTACGCTATTGTGTTAAAGGAAACGTTAATACCTCAGAGAAAATATTTAGGTGTCCAAGCTAAAAACTAGCGTGAAAAGGGGTCGTGGGATTAAAGACCTGAGTATTTCATTCATTTATGGAACACTCTGTAAATATATACTCCAACACCAGAGGTTCTAGGGATAAAGCACGGTAACGTAGCAATTAAATGTAAAATTGTTGGCCAAGTCTTATCACTAAGCTTATTTACATACACAATATACATACGTTATTATGAAAATATGTCAAAACTATAGAAATGATAATGCTTTTAATTTTTTGGAGAGTTTATGGATACAATTTTCTAATTTCAATTTTTTTTTTAGCACTCATTCAGGAGTTGGACTAATTTAGACTTCCTACATGTGGTAGTCATGACACACAGATGCTGGGTTGTCAACAGGTTACGAGCCTTTAGAAGGCAACATAGGGCTAGAATTTTAATTGATGAAAACGTTATCAAAATATCCGTTCTCACGAAGTTACAGAACTCATATGAGCTTCAGAGCTCATGGTTCCTCTGGTCCTTCTATTCATCAAGATGACAGTCTCAACTATCCAAAACTCTTTCTATGACACTTTCAAAGAATCAAAACATGTTGAAGGACAGTTTTCCAAAGGTAGATTATCTAGAAATCAGGCAATTACTTCAGACCGACTCACGGGATATAATAATAGCCTGAAGGAGACAGAAGCTATTCGTCGTCCCGGTACGACACCTGCCACCTGCGACAAATGGCTCCTTCTAGCCACGGGTGGAGGTCTATCGTCAAGTGGACAAAATAAAGGAATGAGAAAGGGCTCAAGGTAAAAAAAAAAAAATATTGAAGTTGTTAGAAGAAAGTAAAAAGTGGAAAGGGCAGAATGGAATGGGTGCTGTCGGGCTCTGTAAACAGTAGGCTTTTTTTCTAGATGGTTCTTGACCTGGTACCACCTATGGTGTTCTGGCCTACCGTGGGGATGCCTTCAATCCTTTAAAATAATCGCTCATCATGGGGGGCTTCAGCTCTGCTAGCTCCCTTTTAGACGCGGCGTCTGAAGAATATATATTAAATACAAAATTGTATTCTTCTATAAAGGTATTGGGCATATAACATGTAATAATGAACTTGCATGACCCATATCAATTACAAACAGTCTTCGCACTGAAATGTTCCTTCTACTACTATTTAGAATTTATACGGCATCTCTTCATACACTTTAAATCTTTCTTCAAATAATATGATTCAGAAATCTTTAATCCGGTCATCAAGATATAAAAACGTTATGTAGTTGCAACCTATGAGCACTGTCAGGAGTAACTCGCTGTTCCTTTTGGTCAAGAATCTGTTCTTCAAATGAACGTGATGAAATCGTTGTATTTCATCACATTTGTCCAATAATGAAGCTATATTTTCTTTTGACATTTACTTTCAAATGCTTCAGTTATTTATGTATGACGTACTTCTTTTCAAGTACAGTACAATGGTCAACTCTTAGAGGATCTTGTTAAAGCCAGGTCAATTTTTCTTTATTGTCTCCAAGAACAGTTTTAGTTTCTCTTCCATCTTTACTCCTTTTCTGATTTTCATGTACATTAGATAGTTTAGTTGAATATATTCATGCCATTGTAAGAGGACAGTTTTAACACTTCGCATGACGGAGGGTAATTGACCCTTCAGCAGGTAAAAGTCAGTTATCAAACAATGACCTATCCTCAGTACAGTTACTTCAACTTAGCGGTTACACCTAATTAAATACCTATTAACAAAATTTGGCCAGTACTGAATACAACTTAAAGATTAAGACTTTATTTTGCTTAACACATTGAGCAAAATAACCAAACACATTTATGCAACTTTATTTGTAACTCTATTTGTCACAAATCACTTTCCTTATGTTACGAAAAGGTTTTCGGGTTATTTTTGGCGTTTTGGCAAAAAAAAAATGTTTTTCCATCCTGGACCTGTATTTTTCGATAATTCAAGAGTAGTTTACACAAAGGTATTTTATACGATATTCTCACACAAATCATTCGTGGCTCATGAAAACATTTGAACATCAATGAAACCTGCACTACTTTCACTGTACATCATCAGCATATTCAGAGCAGGTTCCAAAGGGGTTTAATGCGTATATTTCTTTTGCTTACAAGTGCTTAAAAAGAACCTACAACACAGTCACATATATGTATGTATATATAATGACAAAAAAATGTGCCCACACTAAGAATCACTGTATATATTAATTGAATGTCGAAAATGTATATATATTAGAAAAAGAAAGAAAAGTAAGCAAAATGAAAATAAAAGATAATATTTATTTATTTATTATGTAGAGCTCCGCAACTGTGGCGACTTGGCTCTTCTTAAACATGGGGGGAAACTAGTAAAAAAACAAAAAAGAATAAACAAAATAACAAAACAAAGTAACACAAAAGGAGCAAGGAACACGACCACAAGAAAATAACAAGAAACATGTAAACAAAATAACACGAAAGGAACAAGAAACACGAACACAACATAGAACTAAAAACAGGTGGTAAATAAATAAGTGAAGAGAAAACTTGGTGACTTTGAAACAAAACTATTCATAAAAACAGGCATCATTCAAATTTAAACACGTCACATACAACACACACACACACACACACACACACACACACACACACACAAATACACACAAGCACATACACACATTAAACATTTTAAAATATGGAATTAAATATTCTCAAACTGCCCAATTGTTTTTAAATATGTCAGAATCGTGGCAATATGTGGGCTACCCTCAGTCAGTAGTTCGTTCAAGTTGTGGAATGTTTAAGTAAGTTCGTTATCTGCATTCTGTTAGTAGGTGTTTTGCAGTCCAGTGTTGCAATGAGTACAAGTAGGCTTGTCTTTTCTGTTCATTATGTAAGAATGTGTTAGGTATGCATGTCCAATACGTAGTCTTGTGAGTATTACTTGGTCTCTTCTTGAATATACGTACTGTTTCTTTGTCCATCCAGTAACATTGCGTTTTATTTCCAATAGTTTGTTCAGTACGTAACCAGTGTTTTTGCCAGTCTTGGAGTATTTTTGTTTGTACAAGCTTGTTGAGGTCTGTTGGTGTTAGTCTAGTTACGTCAGTAGTAGTCATTTTTGTTGCTAGTTTTGCATATTTGTCGATATCAGTCATTTGTTTAATGTCCTTGTATTTGGGTAACCTCAACATTTTAAAATTGCATGTTTTTAGTGCGTGTAATGGTTCTAGTATTTTTGTAATTAGTGGGTGATTAGAGTAGATGTTTCCGATGGAAAGTAAAGAACTTAAAGAGTCTGCGCATAGAATTACTTGGTGTGATTTGTTTTCTAATTTTGAAAGTGCTAGTATAATGGCCTGTAGTTCTACAGTATATGTACTTGATTCGTCGTGTAGTTTAACTTTGTAAGTATTGTTTTTGATAGTGGTGGCTGAGCCCGTCCCGTGTTCTGTCTTAGATCCGTCTGTGAAAATGAATAGTGTTAGGGTTTTGTGAAACTACAGCCTTGAAAGATGTCTGATAACATTTTGAAGAAAGAGGGTTTGATTTTTGATATTGTGTTAGCTTTAAATCAATTTGATAGTTCTTTACTCTCCATGGGGGGAGTGTAAGTGTAGTGTTATGGTACATTGGTGTTTGATAAAATTGATGAATGTTGTTATTTTGAAGGAGGCGGATTAAAAGCGGTCTGTTTGGGACAGGGTTGAGAATATTTATTTAAAAACATGTTATTTAAAAATGTATTTACACATGGTTTGTCTAATGCCTTTGACTGGGATAAAAATTTAAAACTCAGCATTTGCCTTCTATACTCCAGGGGGGGGGGTTCCTCAGCTTCAACACATAAGCTGTCAGTGGGACTTGATCTGAAAGCCCTTGTAGCGATTCTGAGTCCTGTGTAGTGAATCGTGTCAAGAAGTTTTAGTGTACTGCAGCTGGCAGAAGAATAAGCAATACAGCCGTAATCCAGCAATGACCTAGTATAGGCACGATAGAATATAAGCATTAAAAACCTGTCAGCTCCCCACTGCGTATTGCTAAGTATCCTCAGCAAATTCAAGGATTTCTTGCATTTGTTAAGGAGACTTGTTAAATTGGGTAACCAAGTTAATTTTAGTCTAGTGTGAGTTCTAAAAATTGTAAAGGATTTGTGTATTTTATGGTAGTGTTATGGATATGTAAATGTGGTAGAGTGATTGTTCTTTTTTTGGTGAAGATGATGCATTTCGTTTTCTCCTCTGAAAATTTAAAGCCAGTATTTAAGCACCACTGCTCTAACGAATTAATAGTCGATTGTATGTGGTGTTTTGCATTATCAATATTGGAGAATGTGTGATAAATTAGCGAATCATCAGCATACAGGCAGTAAGATACTTCTTTGGGTATACATGCAATGACTGAGTTTACAGCTATATTGAACAAAGTTGTGCTCAGTACACCTCCTTGAGGCACTCCATTCCCCTGAGAGAATATCCCAGATAAAGCTGTACCAATCCTAGCCCTGATTCGCTGAGAAAAGTAATTTTTTAGAAATAAAATAACTTTTCCTTGAACTCCCCATTTAATCAGCTGCGATATTTTTAGTCTCCTCCAAACTCTGTCATATGCCTTCTCGAGATCAAAGGACACAGCTAAGACACTTTTTCATCATGTAAGCACTTAAAATGTCGCTTTCAATTCTTGCTATATGATGCATAGTAGAATGTGCCGGTCTAAATCAACATTGATAGGGAGTAAGGAGGTTATGAGTTTCAAGGAACCATAATAACCTTTTATTCAAAATTTTCTCAACGATCTTGCAGGCACAGCTGGTCAATGAGATCAGGCGATAGCTAGAAGCTTGTTTTTATCTTTGCCAGGCTTTAATATTGGAATGACAATGGCTTCTTTCCATGAATGAGGATAGATACCACGTTCATACATCTTGTTATATTTTGATATTAATCAGCTGACTCGGCCTGCTGGTCACAGCCAGTGGAAGGTAACGATGTAGCCTTATATTTTATTTATTTTTCCGATGAGGCGTTAAAATTGGGTGCGAAATTAGACGAGAAATGAAAGAGATTTTAATAACCATCTGATGTTTTTCTTAGAGTTGGACTGTGAAATGATTGGTATAAGTATATATATTTAAAAAATCTATAACATTCAATGAAAACTGAAAGAAATTAACATAATGAACACACGATTTCGGAGCTAGCTCCTCATACAAGAGTTTGAAATGTTTGATATGTAGCCAAACCTACTCTATTATTTTCTGTGTAGTCTATTTTGATATTTGGCATAAACACAAAATCAGTGAAGCGTCTCTGTCAGGCTCCAGATCCTTCAACAAGGAGGCTAACGTTTGAATAACAAAACCGATAAACATTCCAAATATTTTTTTATGTTCATGGATAAATAAAAAAAAAGAAAAGAAAATTAAAAATATATTCGATTATTTAACTTAATTTTCTTATATTTAACAGCTGTCTTGGACTTTAAACAACAATTTGCTATGTGTTATATCATAGTGTTGTATATAAGTCTTCAATTTCATTATAGATTTATAGCAAAGCTTAGCTTTACTTTCAGGGTTGAAAATTATTTATTCGCGGATTACCAATCCAATTATATTTACCACGATTAATGGAAATTCTTTAGGTTTGACATATTTTATTTTTATTAACCTTTTTCTTTTCTTCTAATTCCTCATAATAAGCTACGGTCTTTGCCTGGAAGAAACATAACTTGTTGGCCCATTTTAAAGCTCAAAACATTAGTTACCCAGGGTCTGCAAAAGTTAAGTAGAGTGGATTAAAACACAGTCAATTTAATAGAATCTTCTATTCTCTAGTATGTTAACGCTCTAGCAGTCACAATTTTCGGTTAATCGTTAACAAATTCTGTATTTAATCGTTTTATGTAAAAAGGAAGATCAAGTTCGTTAATATTCCCTGAAACCGGACCAGTGGGAGGGGGGATTTTGAAAATTCAAAAATTCTCCATTACTATAAGTCGGATCGAAAAATTGTATAGACCCAATCTTATTGCAAATTTAATGATCTATTAATATTGTTCTATATATATATATATATTTTCGGTGTCATGAATATTAACCGAGATATTTTGATTTTATAGTTTTCGGCCTTCAGCAAACCCCCACTTCTACTCATATTAAACTAACAATAATTGGGTATGTAATAAACCACATTACTCGAACGTTAAATACTAAATATTGTTTTCAAGAGACCATTACTATACGACATACTTGCAAATATGCTCTGGTGACCCACCGCCCCCCCCTCTAATGTTTTTGGACTACTTAAATCTGATTGATTGAGATAAATACTATTCTGATTCATTATAAATTACAATACTAAATATAGTAAATAGTTTTCAATCAAATTAATTTGTTATATTCTGATATATTACAGTAATTGTTTTTCTTTCCGGTGAGAGTCGAGTTGGCAGACTGTTTGTTTACATTTCATACGCTACCCGTCGGGATGGGAAATATTTCTTATTACCATTTGTATTTATTTACTTAATATTCAAGGTGGTGTTGTCTTGCCAGTATTTAGATTTATCTATTACTAAACTTCACGAGGGAAATCTGCTTAGTTTACGCAGCCCCTGCGTGACGGACTTTTATAATATTCACTTAGCCTCAAATGTATACATGACTTCAAATATATCTATCTACCTGGCGCTACACTCTTCACAGGACCTAGGCATTTGCCACTACTCCATGGGTCTGCAGAAGGATCCTCCAATTCCAGCCTCCTAGCCTCTGCAAGTCATCCCTCAGTCTCCTATGCCAAGGCCTGCCCCTCCTCCTTGCACCACCTAGTGTACCAATCAGTATTTTCTCTGGTAGTCTGCTGGGCTCTGTGTGCATTTCATACGACATCAGACCCACCATCCAACTCCCTTGTACTAACCAGAGTACAACAACAAGTGGTAACAAACGTAACTCAACTACGTTAGTTCTCATCCGCCATGCGTGCGCACTCTTCTCTCACAGATCCAAATATCTTTCTCGGAACATCCTCTATCCGGACTCTCCAAGGATATCTGAATTTCCTTGGTGTGAACCCACATTTTAATGTCATACATAGCAGTTGGTCTCATGACCCTTTTGTGTGTAGTATCCAAAGGATGGAGCACACAAAATTTCAATAAATTCCCACGTTAGAGGGATACTCTTCGTGGGGAAACAGGACCCTTTTCAATATTGTAACAATCAAGTAAATCATGTTTATTTTTTAATAATTTTTGTTCCTACATATCCTTTTATCTCAAATATTAAATGAGTAATTTGTATTGTTTCTAGTAGGATTAAGGTCATATTTGAGTCCCTACTCTATTCACTACATTATTATAATAACTTAATTTACCAAAAATTATCTTATTCCTCTTTTTGTTTATGAGGTCTTAATATTTTAGTGACTTATTTATAGACAGCAGTGTTTCCGCTAAATGGGAGAAGCGCATTTGACTTTGGTTTAGCCTTGAAAGGCTCAACGTGTTTACTTCACGAGTAAACACTATGAGTGTCTTTGGTTCAATTGAACGCGGGAAATTTGCACGTATAGGCAGTACCTTCGTGTAAATATATATATATTAGCTTATCCTATTGCCCAACTTGGGTTTCTCTGTGAAATTACATGTACTTTTTTTGAAAGAAGGAATAAATAAAATAATGTATTCGGGATAATATTTTATAAATCTCATTGAATAGTAACAGCAATAAGAATTGCCACTTATTTATTTTTGTAAGTGTAATGAATTTGACTTCTCTAACGGCTTAAACCACAGACATTCGAAATTCGAAGCACCTCGATTCTAGGCACCTCAGATGTGAACTGGAGATCTACTGAGATCTAACTATTTTGGACATAACCCATATACTTTCGCCATTGGCAATTGAAGCCTAACGGACTTCCCAAAACAGAACACCGCTTCACCTTGAGCTTATCACATTGGATTTAATGGCTTCTTACTTAACCTGATAACTAGGGATTGAATTAGGGGAGAGCCAGATAAAGCCAGGATACATAAAAAGACCTGCACTCTCCCAACAGATAGGGGAATTCTTGGCTAAGAGGAGACGCTCCTGTTTGACACTCACAAATCGTACAAGCTCTGGTCCGAAGGAGTCTCCATTTTTCAACTCCCAGATAGGATAGCCACACGTCCCTGATGTCTAAGTAATTTCACTTATCTAATTTGAATATCCTGTCAAAAAGTCCTGGTCCTGCTGCATATCTAAGTGGTGTCCTGCTACCAGTCCCTATTTCCGAAGATGTCCTTCTTCTTTCTTTTTTTTCAAAACCCACATCGCACGGCAGCAGAGTAGTAGCTCATGTCCTTTTATATTATTTAACTAAGTATTCTGTTTTTATATTTTTCTTTATTTCTAAATACTTACCACAAAAATTCATCAGAGGCACATAAATGCAGAGTATTTTTATTGGTTACGACAACACTCATATAATAAATACTTGATATTTAAGAGTTTTACCTTGGCGTGACGAATATTAGTTTGTGAAGAGCTTCTAATGATGTTTTCTACTAAGTTTAATTCTCTGTCTAGTAGCAGTTCGTTTCATATCCTGTCTATTAGAAGGGCGTTCTTCCAGTTCTAATATTTTAGGGATTTTCCTATTAGAAAATGACAGTTTTCACATGGTTTACTATTATCACTTAAGATAAGAGTCTCGAAACCAAGATTATTTAATCTTGATATGTCTAGATGCCAAAAACATATTCTTATACATTATATATTTATATATATATATAGTGTATAAACATGAATGAATGGTATTTTTGAATATCCGTTAACACAATATATTTTGTACGGGTCTATTAGTTTTGAGACTCGAAATATGTTTTTTTTTAAAACAAAAAAATTGTATATCTATGTTCAAAATGTAATATGTCGCTTTCAACATCTTTTATAATCAACATCTTGTATGGTATAATCTATTATCACAAAGGAATGGCTATGCAAAAACAGAATATATTAGGGAGGATATATATTAGTTCTGGTATGAATTTTTCAGTATTCTCAAAACATTAAAAGTATGCAACACGATTTAATTGATACAATATAATAATCATTATTGATAGTGAACTTATGAAAAATGTAATGGTCTCTTATCAGAACCGTTGTAATATCACTAGCATAAATGGGTTCAATGTCCGATGATAAATATACCTCCATGACTTAAGCCAGCTATTAGCAGATGTTAGTATATACTAATTTGTGTTACAATTCACACATTTCAGCTATCACCAATTGTCGATCAACTATAATTGTCAGGCACGACGAAAGTAAGAATCTTTAATAACTGTGCCTTTGAATTGTTGTTCACAGTTAATTCAAAATGATAAACATTCTATCAGCATAAGAGTCAGTGCTTTTCTTGGCTTTTCAAGACCTCAATCTAAGTCTCTCTAAGATCATTAGCTCTAGATTTTAGTCCATTTATTTTAACTATTTAATAACTTTTTTTAAAAAAACATTTTCCCTTTGATTTTATCATAATACTTAGTTATTATATCACCTATTTTCAGAACAACCCCAGGTTGAAAGCAATGAAATAAGAACTTATCCCAATTCATATAATGACTCATGTAAATAAGAACTAAAACTAATACAACCCCATATAAAGGTTTCTGCATATTTCCCTCAAGGAAAATTAACAATTTATAATAATAGTATGTCTTTTTAATTGAATGGTCCCGATTGCAGTGTTAAAAGCCACCCAATTACAGAAATGAGACAATTACAGGATTTAACACAATTTTAATACACACTGACAGTAAAACAGATTGACAAACTTAACAATAGCCAAAAAAAATAACTACTTACCAAATGAAACGATTTTGAAATATTTTTCAATGTAATCCAAAGCAATTATTTATAATATAATATTTATTAACGTCCACTTTTTGCAACTAAGGCTAATTGGTACGGGTTATCTACAGGTTACAACCCTTTTCTAGCCAGGGTGGGATTTTAGGGTGTTATTTAATGAAATCCGTCACTAAATAATTTCCTTTGCCCAGGCAAGAATCGAACTCGCCACTCTAGGTTTTCCATGTGAGATAAAGCAAATAGAAGTAGGGCTAACTTATATTAAAGCCCACACAGGATATTTAGGTAACGAACAAGCTGACTTACTAGCCAAAGAAGCTTCTTTAAATGGTGACCTTACATTCAACGTGCTCCCACTGCAGACTGTAAAACGACTTTTGAAAGGACGATCTACTGATTTATGAGACTGGACGAACACAACAAAAGGTAGACATATATATGACTTCATTAAAACTGCACACAAAAGAAAACAAATTAAATACATAAACTTACTCAAGTTACATGGATCAATTAAAAGTTATTTCTGTAGTTTTGGTTTAACTGACAACAATACTTGTGACTGGGATAACGAAACTGAACAAACTTTTGACCACATAATAAGCACATGTAGACTTTACGACAGACAATGGACGACATTAATAAAAAGCAATCATAGTTCTTTAGAAAGTAACTTGGCCAACTACTAAACCGCAATTATTGTTTCAACACAACTTTGACTATGCGAACTTCTTAAAATATATTGAGTTGAGCTGCTTTAAACTTCATCTAAATATCATTTTAATTTTATTATTTCTACTTCATTATTGTTTTTTCATAATTTATTCTTATTATACATAGTTACACAATTGTTAGTTTCTTTTACTCTTTATAATATTTTTATGTTATCTTTTTCAAATAAAAAATTATAATTTGATTTGATGCTGTTTAAAAACATAGAAGAAAAAAGGAATCATGTATTATCATTTATGATGGAGATTGGGGAATAAATTCCTTCACTGCAGCATAGAAAACATTAACAAAAAAAATCGTTTTACTTTTTTCGAGGTAAACAGTATTCTACTGCTATAGCATGAAATTAGGTAAATATATATTTTGTAATTAAATAAGACTCAATCTGAACTCATTAGCTCATAATTTTATAGACTATGCTCTATCTAAACAAAAACAAAAAGCTTTCTTTGAATTTCATTACTACGCTCTAAAAGTCTCTTAGTTTTGTTTTCTGGTTCTTTGAATTCACTGAATAATTAAGGTGGATCCGTCAAACTTGAAGACTGCTGAAAAAATGGTTAGTATACACACACACACACATATATATATATATATATATATATATATATATTAAAAATTTCCTTACTTATGGAAAATAGTTGAACCTAAAACTCATATATTTGAATTAACAATGCATCCATCTATTTAAAATTAGGGGGCTCAGGTTAGCCACGTGAGTTAAGGTGTTGTCTTAATCTCACATGGTAAAGCTAGAGTAGCGAGTTCAATTCCCGCCTGAGTAATAGGAATTTATTTAGTGACGAACTCATTAAATGAATTCCTTAGTCCCGCCCTGGCAAGAAAATTGTGATAACCTATAGAAAACCCGGTCCAATGAACCTTAGTAGCAAAAAGTGGACATTAACAAATAATAATAATTAAAATTTAATATTTTATCGAAGGCAATATAATTATTATGTCAAATTATTTTCCTTGTTTTAATAAAATAAAATTATAGATTAAGTATATTATATAAAAACTGCACATTATGAAAATAAATAAAATGCGGGAAACTTCTTCCTAGTTTTAAATTTTTCAGAGGCTAGGCCATCATTATCCAACACCGGACTCTAAACAGATTGTATTTACTGAAATAGGCGCTAATGAAAAACGTGTATGTAGTTATAGATTCTTTAAAGAAAGACTAGCTATAGCCATACAGTAGAGTATCAGTATCGAAAAGGGTTACATTAAATCAAATTAAAATAAACAAAAATACAAAAACAAGTGTGGAAATAGAAGTACATTCACAATTTAAAAAATAAAAAAAAAAGCGGGGATGTTTAGTCTCTCTATTTTACAATGTTTCTGAGAATTCTAATTCAAATAATTGGCGTTATTTAATTGAACGTTGAACATTGAGATGCACTCACTCTGCTTCATTGATAAATCCGGCTTTACTTCATTTCCTGATTAGAGTGCACCCTGAATTAGAGGCTTAATTAATAATAAATGAGCTCAAAATGGGGGCATTAACTCACAAATTGATAAATTTAAACTTCACTGATACTGCTATTGATTAGCTCCATTCTCGTGTTTTGCTCATTCATAGTTACTCACAATGGAACTCGCTACAGCTCCATCGATATATATATATATATGCGTTCGTTCTTGACTGATAGATACAGGTGATATGAACCAAACAGAGAGTACATGTAAGAATATACTGACGAATGATACACGGTACGGTCTTAAAAGATTCCTGGTTCTTCGACAAAAAAAATAATAATTATAATTATACTTCCTTTAATAATAAAACACAGAATATTTTCAATAACTGAGCTGTGGCTGGCATTCATGAGACCCTGGGGGACCAGCGACTTTGTGAAGACAGATAGCAATAGCGTTGGCTTATTTATTTATTTCATATACCCTTGCTTCCTTAAGCACAGTGCAGAAGGTACATTTGATTGTGATTATTAGTGACTTTTTTTTTTTTTTTTTTTTAACAAATTGTTCTTAAGAAATTATGCTGTGGTATGTAAGCGAAACCTATCTATTAGAAGTAAGAATGAGATAATCTTTCATTTTGATTCCTTCTTTGAGGAATATAACTTGTTACTTATAACAAAAACAGCATTTATTCCCAGTTGTGAATATTTGTTTGTTAACAAGAAAAATGTGTGAGGAAGGAATATATGGGGGGAAGGGGAGAAAATTATGTATTTCTGTGACACTTAGCGAACGAGAAATGTTATAAATAAAGAAAAAATTTGTATAATTTGTTCATTGATAGTAGAGAGACCTTCAAAGGCGATCCAATAACACTTTCCGAACCGAAGCATTCCTATGAAACTATTTACGATGTCGTTTTTGATTTGTTTTTGACACCCGCCAATGCCCAGATAGCAGTTACTATATAGTGAGTAAGTAGTATATGTTTTACTATTCCTTCAAAGAGCTACTTAACAACCGAGCTCTCCTTGTGAATAAGTCAAAAATTGTCGGCGTTTCATTTCGGTTAGGAGGGTTCTTCGGAAAGATAAGTTTAAAAAAGAATGAGGTAAGAAAGAAAGTTCTTTGAGAACGGAAATGTTCTGCAAAGAGCTGTAAGATACACATAAGGTATTTTTAATTGACTTTTATTTATATGTTTTAACTTTAGGTTTCATTTATATTACACAAATGCAAATATTTAATTTAAGTATGAACCTGTTCCAACGATTGAAAAGCACATCACGCAATTAAGGTTGCGTTAACTAAGCACATTTTTCACGTGCAAGAATCTCATCTCACCATCTATTCATTATGTCTAATAATAAATCCAATGAGCAGAATTGAAAATTTACTGATGACTGAAAATAAGAAAATACCTTTAACATGCTTCAAAATTCGACTTACAACAGAAAAAAAAAAAGTTCAACTGTTGATTAACAAAGTAGATTCTTCAACACTTTTCGATGACACATAATAACTCAGATTTTGGGAATTTTCGAGTTCCCACTCTAAACTACCCCTTCTCCTGGTAAGATTTCAGCCATTAATGAATCTTATCTTAAGGGTTGGAAGAAACGGTTAAATATCGAGTATGGAATTGATCAAATACTTATTTTCGAGTAAGGTGTGTAAATTCTTAATTGATAATGTCACGCATAATATATTAGCATGTATCTTAGACAGTAAAGGTTCGTTGAAAAACATATTTGATATCTAACAAAAGAATACTACCGATTATGGGTTTAGGACCGAAGGTGCCTGGAAATTGAAAAAATATGTATAAGACAATATTTATAGAACATTAAATATTCGAAAGGATTGGTATTATAACCTTTCCCGATGATAACAAGATATTTCAACTTTTCGATATATCCCCCTCTACTCCGCCCCCCTGGTTCAATTTTCAGCTGTATGTGTACATATATAATTTTGAAAGGAATTCATTTTCATCATCTCCCAGGGAGGATCGATGGAAATTTGAAAAGAATTACTCCGAAATTTCGTTTTGAGTCCAATCTGATAATAGTCTTTAAATTTAAAAGTCTTGGAAATTATAGTAAGGGAATAGTAAAATCTTGAGATACGTTCGGACTTGTAAGGGAAGAATCCCTGGAGTAGTGTTTGAATGATTACCTGAATAAATTAGGTCGTGCCGATAGAAATGAATGTTGAATGGTGTGTAAGTGAAAAAGGCCCATAGACTACGGAGTATGATGAAGAGCTGCCGTGGCGGAGGTGTCATAGGGCGGACAGGGAAAAAAGAGCTGTAATAAGCCTCTCTCACACAGTCGGTGTTGGGTACGTCCGTCTGTCTGCTCCTCTCTAAGCCCGTACTCTAATCGAAATCTATTACCTCCAGAACGGCCCTTGAGAGTCGTGAACCGTGTTAACAAGCCACGCCACAAAAACCGCCTCGAGTAACAATTACCCCCTCTAAACGATCGCATCGTGTTGAAGGCTTGAACTTTGACTCTGAATATTGAAAAAGCACTCTCCGAGAGCGGACCGACGGAGAGACGGTCAAAGACTAAGCAGGCTGTCAAGGTGGATCTGTCAGAAGTCGGCGCCTTTTGATGGAGATCGCGCCAAACCCCCACTCTCTCGGGTTTGAATAGTCATGAGCCTCGTCCGCTGCAGAGCCCATCTCCCAGTAACAGAGAGAGAGAGAAAAAAGAAATGAGCTCAAAAAACCCGAGGCAGGTATAAAGGGTATGCTAAGAGAAATAATAAAGTTATCACTTAGCTAAAGGGATTGGTCGGTAAGTCGTGACTTTGTCCCAAATTGTTTGTCTTCAGGGCACAAAACCTTTTTAATTGATACTCATGAATCTTATAAAGTAATTACTTTTTTTTAAAGACATACTCCTCTAATCATTCACTACGGCTTGTTACTTAATCACTAATTAGACTTGATTATAACTAGTGAACGGCCTAACCAGGCGCCTACGAAATATAGCTAAGCTAACCTTCACCGACCTGTTGAACGAGGAGTTTCACTGTAAAGAATAGATAGAAGTAAATCGTTTTAATTATTTTGTTCTTAACAGCAAGCAATAAATAACTGTTCTGTCTAATTCAAAGCATCATTATTCAATACGACACGAAAAACTCAATTTCTTAAGAATTGAAGAGCTTTTCCTCACATTTGGGACTAATAATAAATAAATCTCAGTCTCATGGTGAGGCACAAGGAACAATTGTTGCTTTTGTCACTTAGAGCTTCTAGGTTGTGACGGAATTTTTATATATGTCAGAGTGCTGTAGTGGACTAATATTACCTGGGTTATTTTGGGCTCTCCAAGTATATGAAAAGCACGGTACATCCTAAGCTGGGGGATGCTCTGTTATATAAAACACTTAATCGACCGACCTCATATACGACTCACAATATTGGGTAATATTCGAGGGCGAAACTCCACAGATTTTGGAGCTATGGAAATAAGTATCCGCACTATTCACGTTATGTCTGTATAAAACAGTATTATATATTTTCTTATCGACAAATTGTTGAATTATTATCTCTGGAATATGCTGGATGGTAGAGGAACAAATGTATAAGGATCAATAAGAAGCCCAAGTCCTCTACTGTTTTTTTAATATTATGCCGAGTGCACTTTCGGAGTCAACGCTCCATCCTCAGTGCCTGATTAAAGCTGCGTTGCCTGGACCACGATGTCGCCCGGCAGTCGTTACCATACGAGGTAACATCCCACCACACGAAAACAATTACCTGAACATCAACATCCCTCGTTTGACAGATCTTAGTGGTAAGTAAACAGATCTGGACTAAACGTAAACAACTAATACGGTGAACAGAGCATAAAACCCACTGACTGGCGGACAACCAACTCAATACAACTGTTGACAGGCTTGAAGATGATGCAATCGCATCGAAAGCGCTTGGCAGCGGTACTCAACCATCAGCCAGTGACGACGGTCTCCACCGATAGGTATGGCAATAGTAACTTTATATATATATATATATATATATATATATATATATATATATATATATATATTTGTGTGTTACCGCTCTAGCGGTCGCAATGTTTGTTTGATCGTTACCAATCTCGGTATTTAGCCGTTTTATGTAAAAATAAAGATCATGTTCCTTAACGGCTGAAATCAGACTGGTGGGAGGGGGGGGGGTTAGAGGGGAGGATTTTTGAAAATTCGAAATATATCCGTTACTATACGTCGGATCGAAATATTGTAAAGAATCAATCTTATTGCAAATTAAATTTACAATAAATATTGTTATATACATTTATTCTCTATCTTGAATATTAACCGAGATATTTGAATTTTTATTAAATCTGGGTGGATAACGGATGAGTGTTTCCCGCCAAAAGCTAGGTCGGCCGTTTCCTTAACTGTTCGGCTCTCGTGAAATTTCTCTATTGTAAAACTTCACGTGGGAAATCTGCTTAGTTTACGCACCCCTGCGTGACGGACTTTTATTTACACAGTAGAATTAATCTATAACTGCTTTTTAAATACGAAAGTAAAACGACATTCATCGATTATATGTAGGTTTTATTTGATATTACTCATTCTGTATGGACTAAATCATAAAAGATCGTTAGACTTATTTCGTGGCGGTACTGAGTGAGGCTTGTGGTCACGGCCTAAGAAACTTTTTGGAGGCTTGTAAATTCATTAGAAATAGTAACCTTCTACAAACATAACAAAAAGAAATGTTCGCTGTTTGTGTGCTTAGTTATCAACTAGCTCACGCCAGCAAGAAGGATACATAATCTTAACCCTGTTCACGGCGCGCAAGTATATTTTAACAGATTTCCCTTCAGGGAAATCAGCTATTGAGGTTGTACTCATGACGCGATTTTCAAAATTTTTCTTCAAATGTCCATCGATCCTACCCAGGAGATGACGAAAATGAGGTCCGTTCAAAACTGTATATATATATATATATATATATATATATATATATATATATATATATATATATTTGTCTTTACCGCTCTAGCGGTCGCAATTATTATTTAATCGTTACCAAACTCGATATTTAGTCGTTTTATGTAAAAAGATAGATCAAGTTCGTTAACGGCTGAAATCGGACCAGTGGGAGGGGGGGTTTAGAGGGGAGGTTTTTTGAAAATTCGAAATATCTCTTTTACCATACGTCGGATCATAACTTTGTATAGAATCAATCGTATTGCAAATTCAATTTACTACAGATAATGTTCTATACATTTATTCTCTATCTTGAATATTAACCGAGATATTTGCATTTTTATTGTGAGTGTGGTCGGCAAGAGTCGGCTATGTTCGGGACATTCCGCCGAGAGCTAGGGCGGCCGTTTTCGTCACTAATAGTCCCTCGTGAATAGGTTTAGAGATTCATTACATCTACTGTTGTTATTAGGCAGATTTCTCTATTGTAAAACTTCACGTGGGAAATCTGCTTAGTTTACGCAGCCCCTGCGTGATAGACTTTTTGAGTTCGTCGTAACTTGTCGGGACGACAGACGGCTTTTATTCCCGTAAGGCATCGAACGAACAATGTATCCGAGAATTTTTCCCCGGACCGGTAAAGCGATACTCAAAACGGCCAGAAAAAATACCGAATTTAATGTGTTGTGGGGGAGGTTTGCACTACAAAATTCCAGAAGGACTTATCTTGCCGGAAGTGGGAGGTTCCCTCAAAGTCGACAATTTTACAAAGCAAAAAGTGACCATGAGGAACAATATGGTAGCTCAATCTCGAAAATCCATCGAGTGGCATGAGCTTCACAGCTTGCGAAAAAATCGGTTTACTTTCTAAATAATAGAAAAATGTAAAAGTACCCGTTTTTAAAAAGATTCACTTCTTTAAACTTACAATTTTATTAAAATCTTAATTCAATTGTCGGAATGGAGTCTGGAATATGACTAATTACAATAAATAGACTACTTCCCAGATTGGTGATAGGAGTGAATGAGGGGAGCAAAGCTTGGCTTGCGAACATGAGTGGTTACCAAATAACATATATATGTACACACACACATACTCACGTATGTGCGTACATACACTCACGCGTAAAAATTGTATTCCAAAACCAACCCCAATAAACCGAGCTTATTTCCCTATAACGACAATACCTTTCCTACTCCTAGACAATAGTTCAATACCAGTTGAAAAGTGAGATCGAGCATATTAATTTTAAAAGCGAACCCCGCCTGCCCAAATTATTTGTCTTTACTCATCACAAATGAGTTGATTTATATTGGGAAAGATGATGGAGTGGACAAACAGACAGCGACAGCTGAAGTCTTAAAATACACAATGACGAATAGGTCTGCTATGGCAAACTAATTCACATCAGCATACCAGTCAAACCGTAGAGTCAATTTTCTGGCGATAAAAAGCAAAATTCCTAGTAACACTTAATTCCTTATGGCAATATGTATTTAATTTGGTACTCAAAGAGAATTTTAATTTACCTAAAATAATAATAATGTTATTTTACAAAAATAAATTTACCTAAATCCACCTCTTTTCCCTTGGTCTCTTTTTTTTGTCTTGCAGGAAAACTAAAAGTCCTTTGAAGTTATAACAAATATATGGTACTGGGCTTTTTCATCTATTTATTTTATTCACATACAACATTGAGATTCAAAGAGCCTAGTATTGTCTGGACGAATGTTGTCCTGTCAAAATAAGAAATCTATTGGGATTTTCGTGGTTTTTAATAAGAAGTGTTTCACAATCCTGTCTCCTTATCAGTAAACCTTGCAATGAGTCCAATTCGAAGTTTCAGACAAAAAGTCTGATGACGCCTCCCAATTAAGGCGAAATTGAACTTACCAAATAAATAACCCTGGTGGAATTTAAAAAAATTGTATAGATTTTCCAGTCATGGGTCTGTAACTTAGTTATATTCTAGTTTGGTTGTTGGAACCTCACTAGTCAACGCAGCTCTTAAAGTTAAATGTATTCTTATAGTTTTTCAAGTTATCATTCTTACACAAGCTTAAGAACATTCACACTACATCAGATTGGAGCAGGTGGTTTTATTTCTTCGACGTTTCAAAGCAATAGGATTATTTCCATAGGGGCAGGAAACGTTGATATTACCCCGCGTCAATATTGTGACACTATCGGATGGATCAATCGGCAGATAAATCATAAATCAAACGAAACACAAATAAATGATCTGACGTGGGTCTAATCCTATTAAAATTAGGATGTAACAAGTAGATGGTATCACTGTGCCACGGGTAAGCCGAATAACTGAATGTCTCTGGCTATTGAACTTCTCTGAGACATAGGCCAAGTGACGGGACCAACCAGGAGTTGATGAAAAAATGGTTCGTTATAATGTACAAAACGCATATTGGTAGTTTATTTACTGAATAGTGTTTATGAATTGTTGCATCTTGCACAAAAAAGCCTAAATGCCTGCATTCGCAGTTGTCACTAAACTACATGAGGTAGATTTGGTTCCCCATGCTTGGCTAATAGCAGAGACTATCCCAATGGCAGTATTCCACCCGAAATTGCGAGAGTGCTTACCCCCCTGTAATGTAACTCATACGTTTATACCTTATACAGCTGGTAAGTGTCTGATATCTATCATACAACATTAATACTACCTCCGATCTTCCTAAATTTAAACCGTCACTTAGGGAAAACATATTTTATTGCAGATTTACAGATAGTCGGTCAAAAAATTGTAGCATAATCCTAAAATTATGCCGTACAGTGGTTTTTCTGTACATTTTCCTATGACTGGAATATTAACAAGGTATTTTAGCAAATTCAATCCTCATTAAACCTCTACACCTACTCTCGGATTTTCACTTAAGGCTATTATACTACTAAACATCTCATAATCAGCTATAATATTAAGTATTGTACACGTAGCGCACTAAGAGGTAAATAGAGAATAACAATTGATAAAATTTCTTCTGTTTCCAATTCTAGCACATCGGAAATTTGCTTAGTTTACTCAGCTTTTTAAATTGTTAGACTTTTTAAAATGTCCGTGACTTACTCATGTACAGTAGCTCACTGTAAGGTTTAGGGGTGAGGAATATTGTCCAGAATTTGAATGGGTCATTAAGGAAAAGTACCCTAATAACTTATACATAAGAATATATAACGTCATACAGCAGTTCAAAATGGCTGCAGGTTTTTGAACTCAATATAAGTGCTGCAATAGGAAACCCTCTGGATATACACAAGTATACATTTCTATCTAGATCCATCTTCCTGTTCTGACTGACAGTATCTCCTTCGCGCCTATAATTATTGAGATAATATTAATACCAACCGTATTTCAACCCTTCATTATCTGATTGGGAAGACATCTTATCTATAATCGATTCCTCTCACCTCACATCGACATAAATAAACATTGCTTAGCTCTAGCCACTCAGTGAGACGTTAAAATGTGCTAATAAATAAATGGAGAGTTCCGAAACGAATTATTTATGTTCTCACAGGCTCATAAAGTATGTTTCAAAGGAATCATAAAGTATGTTTCAAAGGAATCATTTATAATTCTCTCAATGACCCAATCTTTTAGTGTGTTTGTTGAAAGTCATTCCGTAAATAACCCAGCACCGTTACAAGGCTGATAAATCAGATATTAGTTATTGAAGTGAAGTGTGCGCATGGCAACATTAGTGAACCACAGATTATTTAATTCACTGAAAACTGAGGAGACGGATATAGAAAAGGGGAACGTCAAGTATTGTTTCATCAGAAAAATAAAGGTTTGCTTAGGGATTCGAACCTTGGTCTTATCACTATCTAGGTGGGCATATAACTCCCGAGCCATTATAATATCTACCTACTAAAAATAAGTCATGCATTCTCTTAGCCCAATCATCAAGTTGAAACCCCAATTGCCTACTGTCTGTTAAAAAAATTAAATGCTGTCTGTTGTATTGAGAATTGCTAGTTGTCTTTATGATCAGAATCAACATTGGACCTCCTAACATGGCTGTTCAGTATGAGATTATCGTACAATGGAAGTACCCAGAAGTGTGGAGAAAAGTTGAAATTACTAGAGAAACTGATTAACCATTTGCGGTAGCTTGAATTTGCAATATATTCGAAATTAATCTGCTAGGTATGCATAGCGCTGCCTGCTATCATTGTCATCATTTAGATTATTTTTTTTATTAAGAGGTTTGCTAATGAGCCTATTAGCACTTTTAATCGCCTCAAGGAAGCCAAGACAAGTTGAGAGAATCCTTGGACCAGATTTCTAGCTGTGACATTAATCTGAAAACCGAACCTTGTAATTTAGAAAAAAAAATTGTGGCAAAACAAGAAGATTTCACCTTTCAAAAATTTATGAAAAATAATTATGAATATATTTTTAATCTAAAGCGTTTTATTTTAGAGAATCAGTATTTCCTATTTCTTTCATTCTTTCTAAATACATAAAAGAAAAATAAACAATTTCTAGACTTCATTGATGCTTACTTTTTCCAGTTTATTTTTCATACTAATCAAATCAATTAGAAGAATTAGTTCGGTCTATACAAAATTCTCAGAGTGTGTCATTTGTGAATAATTAATTACTATATATTTTTTTTTAATCTAACAAATTGTTCGATTTATTTCGAAGCAGAGAGCAGCGCTGTTTTCGCAAGGTTTGGTAGTCTTGTTAAAAGTAAAAAATAAGTAAAACATATTTAAATAAATTATTCAGTTACAATAACTGCAATCGTTCTAAAAATCATTAACATTTAATGGTGATTTCGCTACCTGCAGCGGCGTTAAAACGTTTATATAATATATTAGACATATAATACATTAAAATAATATATTTTTTCTCATCAATTTGTTAGGCATCCTGATTTTTTTTTATTAATATGTTTGTGTTAAAGTTGAAATACTCTCATATTTGTAAATTATAAAAATGAATGTTTATGAAAAGGTAATTTCTAATCCCTCCATAGATATGATATTTGAACATTCCTACACAACATAATTATATAAATACATGTTATCAGAAAACAATAGAAATGGATATGCCACTATTTAGAACAAAAAGTTCCATATTCGTTGGGCCGGCGCAAACTAAGTAGATTTGCCACTTTCTGGGATAGCAATGTGACTTGATTCCCATGTTCCATAGTCTACTTCAACCACCGTGTATATAAGTGGGACATGACCTATTTAATGATAGAATGACGACTTCAAAACTGGACGAATAGGAGAGTATAATTTTCTGAAAGCTGAAAACAAAAAATACAAATTACTCAGGAAACATCGCAGCATTGTAGGTCATAACTTGATTTGAGAAAATAAATTGTTTAATATTTTTAACTCTGACTCATAATAACGGAGATAATTTACGATAAGGCGACTCTTGAAGTCATTTTTGCTATTTAGTTTAGTTTTACATAAGGTATATAAAGTGAAACTCATATTTTGTAGTGTATTTGGAAGGAATGGTAGATGCTTAAAGAATGTTTTGAAAAATCATGTCACGAATAGAAACTTAATAATTTCTTGCATTTAAGGGAACTCTGCTTAGAGGTGTATCTACTTACTGCTAGTATCGTCCCACTATTATGACAAACCTTTGTAAATCAATTTATTACCAGTAAAATGACTTTGTCATTGATTTTGCTATTTATGAATGTCCAATTGGCTAAGTTGAGTTAAAAGACGTTATTTATGCTATTTGTGCTCATCGAATAGGGTTATCAACAACTTTTATAGACAGAGGAGGACTTTGATGATTTTCTTTAATGAGCACATATACAATAAATTAATTACTATTGCTCATGCAGGAATCGAACCCACGACTTTTGGATAGTCAGATGCAACATACAGTAGCTCAAAGTTGGGCAAATAATGATTATCTTCAAGTTATTTAAACTTTATATTTTTCTTAATTAATATAAATGTCTTGAATCAGCCTGCATGATCTGAAGTCGTGAAATGAAAATGTAAACACTTTAAATAGAACCAACTTGCTCTCTTTATGGAAATGATTAATTTGAATTAAAGCGGCTATCAAGAGCAATTAGGTTTAATAGAGATGGTTTAAACCGATCAATACTTTACTGCAGTTTTTCCCCCTGATAGGGTTATGCAACTTTGCCCCAGCCACGCCTGCACTTTCAAAGGACATGTAATGCAGTTACTCAGAACTAATTTTCCCCCATTACGGCTCTATTAGCTCTTTAAAAGTGATCCTCTTTAATAGGTAGCCAAAGGTGCTAGTTTCTACTCCATGCAGTACCGTAAAAGGAGTCAAACGATTTTTATTTACGTTGAAGAGTTTATTTCCTATTAGCTCCGTATGTTGCTTCACATAAAACGGTGACTAATTGTATCTCGTGATGAGCGATAATGTATTTCCCATAGACTTCCAGATAAGCACCTACGAAGTTAGCCGAGATTGGGCATGGCTTATATTCCAAGTACTTCGTATAATAATGTAGAGACTAGATCAGTTATATGTGGGTTGTATACTTCCAAAGTTTTAACGAAACCAGTGAACACTATTTTTTTAAATCATTTTTATACATTTTTTAAATCAATGACCCTTTGAAAGCAATTTGAGAAAATGTGAGATAAAACAATAAAATTAAAAAAAAATAAACAAAAAGAACGAAATTGTTTTCCTTCATACTGTCGAATGGAATATTTTAATTTCTATTGACATTCTTTGAGAATCTTTTCTTTCTCTTTCTTTCCATGAAATGACAGTGACCCAAAAATACATTAGTATTTATCAATATGAGCTAAAGGGTCAAGTTTATAAAACTCTTTACGCAGCATCTATTAAGCCCAACTTTTAATGAACCAACTAAAACACAATTCTAAAAATGTAGAAGAAATGGAAAATAAAACTCCTTTCACTGAGCATGTTCTTAAATTTGAGGATAAATATGATATTGGTTATTTCAAGATATTGGAAAATGGAAAGAAACCACAAAAAGGAAAATAATGGAAAACATGCACAAACATGCAAAAATTGGAAAAGAACAGTAAACAAATATAAAGCACTTAAATAGAAAATTTTTTTTTAATATTAAACTAACGAAGTAATGTTAATATAGAATTGGCTTAGTTTTATTCATTGAGAAACATTTTTGGGAGTGTGTGAAAACATTTTATTCAAAAATGTATGTAATACAATATCGTAATATAATATATGTGTAATATATGTATTACAATACCGGTTACGAATTATTATTATTTATTAAAATATAACGTCCCCTTTTTGCAACTTAGGCTAATTTGGATCGGTTACGAATTAAGTTAGTTAACTATCGATTGAGTGAGCTGATTCCATGTGCCAGCCTGTGTCTTCTTCACTGTCTTAAAGAAGGCTTCCTCCTTCGGCCATGGGCTGACTTTGGTATTTATTCTAGGAATATGTTCCTGACGAGGCGTTAAGGAAACGGGATGCACTCAGAACAGATGCTTGATTTTATTTTATTTTATTTAGTTTTGTACCCCACAGTGATGGAGATTGCCATTATTAGAATGATATATTTACTCCTTCATGTGCTTATCTTTTTTGTACTTTTATATTATGGAAAATATTTCTTTAATATCTGATTCTTTCTCATATCCGTGCTTTTTCTAAAGAATATAATAAAAGTTAACCCTTTTAAATCTTTTTAGGTATGCTGTAGACTTATTGTATTTTGTATTATATGTTTTTGTAAATGTTGATGTGTTTTAGATATGTTAGTATTTGTGGAATATATTGATTGCTGTCAGTTAATAGTTCTGTCATATCGTAGGGTATGTGAAGGTTTTGTCGTTGGATGCAGTCTGTCAGTATGTGTTTTACCGTAAGGTGTTTGTTGCAGTATTTGCATATAGGGTTATCAGTCCTTGTCATTAAGTGTCTATGTGTCAGGTATGTGTGATAAAGTGATATTAAAATTTTGACCCTTTACCTCACAGTGAAAGGTTTACTCTTTTTTAAATTGTTATATTATAAAACATCATCGTCTCGGTTTCATATCCATTAATCAATAATGAAGGTAAGGTGATAGGAGTATTGGGCTGGAGAACTAAGGAATAAATCTGGGGGAAGACAAGCATGAGTTTATAGCCTTTGATAGGAGTGGAGCTAACAAATAAATCTGCTGTGGGAGTGGTCATTTAATGCACTATTGTCTGTCGGTGTGGTCCTCAGGGGGTACCAACCAATAGTCAATTCGCCCTACTCTCTCTCTCTCTCTCACACTCTCTCTCTCTCTCTCTCTCTCTCTCTCTCTCTCTCTCTCTCTCTCTCTCTCTCTCTCTCTCTCTCTCTCTCTCTCTCTCTCTCTCTCTCTCTCTCTCTCTCTCTCTCTCTCTCTCTCTCTCTCTCTCTCTCTCTCTCTCTCTCCTCTCTCTCTCTCCTCTCTCTCTCTCACACTCTCTCTCTCTCTCTCTAACTCAGACTCTCTCTCTCTCTCTCGTCTCTCTCTCTCTCTCTCTCTCTCTCTCTCTCTCTCTCTCTCTCTCTCTCTCTCTCACACACACACACACTCCCCTCTCTTCCCTCACTCCCTGCCTAACTAGTACAATAGAGTAGTAGTAGGTTTTCAAATAATTTGTCTGAGTTTTATTTATCTCAAACTGCAAGACTCTATTCAGGAGTATCCCTCGATTATCTTTAGGATCGAGAAAGAATTATGAAAAAAGGTGTCATTTATTTATATCTGTGGACAATTCCAAAGAAGCCCTGGCCATTGTTATCAAATATCCTACACTTACCCGGTTTTAAAACTCACACTACCATTTGATTCAAATTTTAGGGTCACAGGACATCCAGATAATATTTGGGTATGGTTGTGATCCGTACGGATTATAATATTTCTTGAGAACGTTACACACATGGAGAAAGGACCTCCCATTGGCCTCTGAATAATCTCAAAACTCATACGTGTCTGAATAAAGCAAAGAGCCAGGAAACTCCATTGCTAGTTTAAAATCTTTTTGGTTGTTCTTCTAATGATTTTATTCATATTTACCAAGAAAGTTAAAGCATTCGAATGGAACTCACTGTATTTGGTAACATAAAAATTATAAAAGGTCCAAACATAACGATTAAAAATATTTCATTTTTAAACGGATTTGAGTAATCAACTAATAGACAATTTTTACCATTAATTTCTTCAGATTATCTGTATCAAGGCTCATTTCATGTTGGAATGTCACACATCTCGATAGCATACCTTATTCTGGATCTGCTGTCGGATTGTTTTCTATAATTACTAATTTAGAATTGCCCGATTTAGTGGTTAACATCTTACTATTTAGGACATTTACTTAATTGTAAGCAATCGATTGCAGTGTTCAACCGATTTTTGTCCTCAATGAAAATAAGTTTAATTATTTAAGTTCAGTTTAAATAAAAACGTTTTAAAAAGAAACGCTCAAAATATAGATTGACCGTTTTTGAGATAATCTTCTATGTAGTCAAAAACTGAAAATGTGTTATTACTTCCATAAAACAACTTTTATGCTGAGTTACATAAGTCTGATACTGAATGCTGCCCATTGAGGTACCTTGAAGGCTTAAGTTAGAAACTACTATTTGAAAATCAAACTATTCTCATGGTAAAAATTTATTGTTTGCTTGTCATGGAAGAATGGTTATGTCTCTTTATTGTAACGAAAATGGACTCTAAAATACCTGAGGAATTTTCCGATCTCATTCATCCATACATCAAAGAAATGAGAAAATAATTTTTGTTATAGTAAATTATTCATTTAGATAACTTATATTTGCGTAAGAATTTACCTTTCCAACATCTTTGAAATGATTCAGATTGAATTAAATCATGTCACATTAAGAGAATTAATATTAGGTTTTATAACTGCACCTGTCCTACATTGTTCTAATATTTATATTGCGGTCACCTAGTTTCTGAAATTTGATTAACGTTATTCGCGGAAGTTGTTTAAGAAACTCGTTTTCTTAGCAAATTAGGAATACATATACTGGATTACTCCGCTAATTATCAAGACCATTTACTTAGGCTAATGGTTACAGCAGATTCTTTCTTCCAATGTACAAAAAAGAACTCTTGAAAAGAACCACGTCTGGGACTGCGTAAATTAAGCAAATTTACCAAGTGCTGGTATAAGACACTTTTGAACTCATCTTGCCACATACTCTCTATTTCTATGTGAATAACCGATGAGTAGAAGGAGGGGTGGGGTAAATAAAGGCTGAAAACAAAAAAAAAGAATAACTCTCTTCATACTTTAGTTATGAAAAAATGCATAGAGGAACAATTGAAGGACATCAGTTGTTTAACAAGATTAATTATGCAACATTTTACGATGAGACTCATTATAAGGGAGATATTTTAAATTGTCGAATCCCCCCCCTCTAAACGCATCTTATTCCCAGCCCGATTTCATCTATTAACGACTATGGACTTCAGAGTTGCATGCCTGGGTTAAATATCAAGTATGCTACAGATCAAATAAACATTTTTGAGGTAAGAACGGAAAATCTTAATTGATGACGTCAAAAAACAATGAATTTGCATGTCTCTCGCATAATAAAGGTATTTTGCAAACAATATTTAGCATTTGGAAGTGGTTCATGATATCAGCTTATTGTTGATATGTCATGAGTAGTAGTGGGATTTTACTGATGGCTGAAAAGTAAAAAATCCTAATAACTCCGATAATATTCATGTTGACGAGAAAATAGGTCTATAACAACATTTATAGGTATAAATTAATATTTTAGTCAAAGCAGCGTTTGTAACGGGATACATTGTCAGTAGATATAACTCATGAAGCCAAGTAGTTTACTGGATAGTGGATGGCAGTGTAGGCGACTGTTAATTAGGTTAAGTGATATTAAACTCCTGAAAAGTTTTCACGTAAAGCCAAACATGAAGAGGCTAACAATGAAGGAGTCAATGATTGAAGAAGAGTGAGATTGGGTAAATTTTAATAATAACTAAGAAAAATTATTTGAATGCAACTAGCCTCGAAGCTGTGTGTAGAAATCAGCTAGTGAGGTCCTACTCATAATAGGATTTTCGAAAAAATTCCTTGAATGTCCATCAATCCGGCCCAGGAAATGGCGAAAATGAGGTGCGCTCAAAATGATCTATTTATATATTTGTATGGTAATGCCGATCTTACTCCAATTTAATTGTTCTATAAATAGTGTTATATGCATTTATTCTCTATCTTTAATATTAACCGAGATATTTGCATTTTTTCATTTTCCAGCCTACAGCAAACCCCCACACTCCTACTCATGTCATATTAATAATAAGCTGTTATATCATGCACCGCTTCTTTCCAAAGTTAAATATCAAATGTTGTTAAATTAAACTTCTACATTGTGAGATATATGCAAATACGTTCTCTTGATCCCCCACCCCTCCTTGTTTTGTTCTTGGACTACTAAAATTTGAGTGATTGAGGTAAAAATTATTCTGATTCATTATAAATTACAGTACTAGATATAGTAAATGTTTCAGTAAATATTTTTCTTTCCAGTTCTGAGCGCTTGGCAGACCTGTTTGTTTACAATACAGACGCTTCCGTTGGGAGGTTATTAAACTTGACTAATTTCTCATTATCGTTTGTATTTATTCACTTACTGTTCACGGTGATGTTACCAGTGTGTAGATTTATCTATTGTGAACCTTCACGTGGGAAATCTGCTTAGTTTACGCAGACCGTGCGTGACGGACTTTAATCTTTGTAGTCGGTTTACTGATAACATATTGCCAGGAATCCATAGATCCCTGTGGATGATAGATATTTATCCCCTCTGAAAATAGTGAACTGCTTTTAAGTAGTCGAAGTTTCTTTCTTTTTTTTCTGTAAGCGTTATAAATAGTTATGTTTTCTATGCATATTTGACGATATTTGGTTATTATTGTCTGTTCCCAAGAGAGCCTTTGCGTTGAACTATTTGAGCCAAATATATTATGTAGTTATAATTTTGGGTCGAAATAACGCTTATAAAATGCATAAAGTTATGCCAGTCGAATGGGAGTTAAATTTGAAAAGCCTAAAGGCAGTGCCTTAAGTCGAGCCAAGGTGTGACAGACCGACAATAGGGTACCTATTGAGATAAAGGTGTGGCCCTCTTTCATTAGGTTTGACCCTTTGGCCCTACCTAGTACTTTTTATCTATCCAGGTCTTTTTTATTTATTTTTTTTATATTAGAAGTCTTTTTTTATGTCGAGCTGGGGCCCCAAGGTCCTCCTAATGATCCAAACATACCCACAAAAAATTGATATCTCAGCCGCAGGACAGGGATTATGTCCTGCTAATCGTACTGTCAATACGACACGGCTTCCTTTTATAGTTAATAATTTTCAATCCTAGTGTAACAAAAAAAAATCATGTTATTCCCCTACTAACTATAAATTATTGTAATATTAATTTATCGAAAAGCAGTCCTATATACATAATTTTGGTGATAAACCTCTTAAACCGGGAATTTGAAAGAAAATTATAATTCAAGTAGTGAGCTATACCCAAAACCTAAAAAATACAATCGTAAAAAAATCACATACACAAACAATTTCAGTTTGCCTGCTTAAAGGAGGGTGAAAGGTGAATTCACAATCTATTGGTAACAAAAATAAATATAAAAAGCAATGGCAATGGGAAACAATAAAGAAAAAGTGTGACGTCAAATGAAACTTGATTATTTTTTCCTTTCAAATCTCGTTTTACCTGATGAAGAGGAGATTTGCAGAGGTTTCAATTTGCTAGAGAATCAATCCAATGGAGCGTTTTATTTCACTCAAGTTTCTAAGCCCTATTGTGGCTAATATTCTACCAAAAGAAGGGAGAAAAGTGTGAAAAGAGGAATACAAACCAGGATGATTTAGGAGCTTCTCCAGTTAGTCGAAAATTAAACGATCAATGTTCTGAATTTCTTTTTCACGAATTCGGCCTAAAGTCCTTTGCTTTCAGAGAATACACGTTGCACAGGACCCCCCACCAAACTCTTGAGAAATGTCCGTCACGCAGAGTCTGCGTAAACTAAGAAGATCCTCGTGAAATTTTACAATTGATAAATCTACATACCGATAATAATTAACACCATCGTGAATATTAAGTGAATAAATACGGACGGAAATGAGAAATCTTTCAGTCAAATTTTAATAGCCTCCCAACGGAAAGCGTATCTAAACAAGCAGGTCAGCCAACCTCTCAGCGCTGAACAGATAGATACAAATATTCTTCACCGGAAAGAAAAACAATTACTGAAATACGTCACAATATGTCATGTTCATTTTATTGAAAACTATTTACTATATCTAGTACTGTAATTTATAATGAACCAGAATAATTTTTATCTCGATCACTCAAATTCAACCAACCAAACGAAAGAATGGAAGGAGGGGGGGGGGAACAGACCGTATTTGTGTATATCACACAAATTAGTAATTCAATGAAAACAATATTTGGTATTTAACCTTGGAATGAAGTGGTTCATGATATAACAGCTTATTATTAATATGACATGAGCAGAAGTGGGGGGATGGGTTTGCTGAAAACTGAGAAATACAAATAAATCGGTTAATATTTAAGATAGAGAATAAATGCATGTAACATTATTTATAGTACATTTAATTTTCAATAAGATTGTTTTTATACAATTTTTCGATTCGACGTATAGTAACGGAGATATTTCAAATTTTCTAAACTCCTCCTCCCACTGCTTCGTTTCAGCCATTAACGAACTTGATACTTGTTATTACATGAAACGATTAAATATTGAGTCGAACTATTAAACAAAAATTGAGACCGCTAGAGCGTTAACAGACAAATAGCAATAGAAACTTCCCTACTCCAATTGTAATTCAATTGTTTTTACTTAATTACTTGTTGCTTTTACCAATTACTTAATTACACTGGTCCTACAGTGCTTGCAGGACTAAGGATCCATCAATTCCACTCCTCCCTAGGCTTTACAATACTAAGTAAATGGACTTATAGCTTATCCACTGAACTAAAAATTGTTATTTATTATACAAGTGACGAAAGTAGATCATTTTACAACTCGAGTGAAACGTTTACCCACACGAGCGAAGCGAGTGTGGTAATTTCACGGGAGTTGTAAATTCTACATTCGTCACGAGTGTAATATTCAATTTTTTCTGTAATCGTGTAATACATGATCAGATCTAACCAGAATATGAACAAAATTAGGATGTAACATGTTGAGTCCAGTCATCTGATAAAGAAGATGAGTTTACCGTCTACCAGTCTATTCATAATTATGAATGCAATTATAATTGCATGAGCCTGATTAAGGACTTTAATAATATGAAATAGTTGTAATTAGTTGTACCCGAATTGATAGCGGTATCCCCAGCAGATTCAAATAATTATATTTATTTAATGCTGTCCAATTTATGATACTAAGCCTAAATAAACAAAAAAATTAAGTTTGTTCAATCCAAAAAGTCATAAGAATACAAAATGATAACATTGATTATTCAACACACAAATATGCTGTCAATACGGCTAGGCCACAATCTTGCATTATCAATAACGCATTTATAAACTAGACTACTACTCAGCGAATACTAAATTATAAATTTACTTTTACATTATTGGTTCAGCTTCAAGAGTAATTATAACGGCTTTACAAAACGCCGTTAACAAAGAGGTTAATGTTGAAAGGTTTTAAGGTTATCTTGAACGATCCAGTGGACCGAGAAGTCGTCTCTTTTAACTTAAAAAAAATTACCTGACATCCATTTTTCATAAATATCAATTTTCTTAAAAATGAAGTTATTTTTAATCATATTCAAACAACGTTTTGAAAATATTTCCTATGTCCACTACAAATTTTAAGTAAAGATTTATTGTTAAAATATATAACTTACTAGTTTTGTTAAATAATGAGTTAATCCTAAATAACAGATTATAATTTTTTTTTAAAATATACCCATTGCCAGTTATATGACCATAGCTTCAATAAAAATATTGATAGCATTTTTTTTTAATGATAGTGCAATTCAAATATTGATAATCAATGTATGTTTCAATTCCAAACGTTTTGAGGGGGGGGGATCATTTATTTACATCCACTTTAGGCTTTGATGCTAATCGAGTCAAGTTAACCCCCAGCTAGAAGAAGGAAGTTAACCTATAAATAATCCTTCTCTTTGGATTTGATGAATGGAGGAGCCTCAAAAGCATCATGTGGACATTAATAGATTTTTTTTTATTTTTTTTAACAATAAGTTGTAAAATTTCATTTATTATCAATAAACGAATTAAACTATTATTATTTTCTTAACAGATGCAATCATCCTATAAAAATTAAATATTAATTTTATTCAACAATTTCACAAAGCCTTAAATAAGAGCCAATCACAAACCACCTCTAGCAACTCAGATGAAGAATAAGCCAAATGAAAAGATTTATATTTTTTGATCGATAGACATTTGAAGAATTCTTTCGAAATCTCGTCATAAGTACGACCTCAATAGCTGATTTCCCTTAAAGGAAATCTGCTAAAACGTGTATGTAGAACATACCATGAACCATAAACACACACCAATTACCCACAGTAATATTGAATACATAGAGACTCCACATAACATGTACGAACTTCTTACAGACAGGAGCCCACATATCGGCAATATACTAAATAACGTTAAAAAATTGGATTTGTTTTATAGAATTTATATTTTTTTTATATTTTTACGTAGTGAAAAATTGAATATGATTTTAAACTATTTTAAATAATATGAAGTTCTAAGTACATAGGAATAACATAATTTTTTTTTATTAAAACCATTTTAAATTGATGTCTTTATAACTAGTATAATGTTTATTCGGTATCTTTATTACATGTATTTAATTTTCATTTATTGTGTTTAATTATTTATTTGTTAGTTCAGTTTTTGTCTATAATTTTGATTTTATTTTACATTGTTAAACTTTGAGCCAAATCGCCTAGTTGCGGGTGCTCCTGTTAAATAAAGAAGTTCGGCTTTATATCTGAAGTGCCAACTTCTTCACTTTGGAAGCTCATAATATTTTTCTTGAGGCTCTTCCGAATACCCATTTTTTTAGTTATGAATCACCTCTTGGAAAAGTGGAACTACGAAGAAACCACTAGTTTGTTTTAAATGTCATCGTCTTATCTATGATGTGACGTTCAATGTTATGTAAATTATTGCCTTTCAGCCATTGCTGCACACCCAATATAAATTAATGGGTGTGTAAGTGTGAACAGGTGTTGCTGGGTTCGATGACCAGGTAGTGAGGGGGGCACCTCACCAGATCCCCCTAAAAACCATTCCCACCAGCTCTTCCTACCCTAGAGGGCCCTCACTTGGCCACTATGAGTTATGCCTTCAGAAACGTGGTAATTGTTTGTCTATGAATTTCCCAACAGTACGTCTTCACCTCTCGTCTTGTTTTAAACGTCCCGGCAGAACACAAGTCTCACACGCACGCACACGCAGACGAGGCGAAGGTGAGGGGGGATCTTTTCATTTTGTACGGACTGGCCTAGCCGCCGGCACCTCTCAGACACTTCTTAACGCGAGGATCACGCCCTAATAACACCGAGATGATTGCTCATAAAGATGCTAGTGCCGCTCGCTCTCCTGTCCCTCACATCACCACCTAGGTATCCCTCCGTCTTATTGATTCCCGGCTCGCATCTAGTATTTTAGGGACTAAATCACTCTATGCCCACCTTTCTTTGATAAAGGCGCTTCCTCATTTCAACAGTCACTTACTCATCCGCTAAGTGTATAGTGTAGGTCATAAAAAATCTAACACGCTCCAGCCAAAGTTCTTATTCTGACGAAAGGTTAGTAAAAACAAAAATGGAATAAATCCACAACAGGAAAAATCTAGCAAATGTAAAGATTGGACTCGATATACAGATATCGTGCTTGGTTGGTCTAACTGTGACACGCACTCTCGTGCGTGCTAGGATGGGTCTGTGAATGTTAGTAAGACTTTTCTAAAGCACATTGTCCATTCACAAGCTGATGCCCATTCATTAAAATCTGCTAAAAAACATTGCCAAAAATATGTCGTACTTTTGGTTATTTTGCCCTCTTAACAACGATATTAGAATACGGTCAAACTTTAGCACAATATGAATGGATATAAGTGAAATATATATCCTATTCAGTATTCACAATTTACCCAGTCTCATTATGGGTAATTTTTCTATTTCATTTTGAGATATATTTTATGTTTAAGTTTTAACAATTTTCCCCTAAATGAAATCAGCTATTGATGTTGTACTCATGAGGTGATTTAAAAAAAAAAATCTTTAAATGTACAACGATCCTTCCTCAGATGACGAAAATAAGGCGTGGATTCAAATTTATACGTGTGTGTGTGTGTGTGTGTGTGTGTGTGAGTCACAAACCTTACCCCGCAAAGTCAATTGATAATTACCATACTCGGTATTTAAACGTTTTGAGTGAAACTAAAGGTCGAAGTCGTTAATGGCTGAATTGGAAAAGTGAGTGTTATTACTTAGAATAAGAAATATCTCCAATATGATTAGTTGGATCAAAAAATGTCACATAACTACTTGTGTAAAACATGTAATGTACTGCAAATGTCGGTCTGTACGTTTATCTTAACTTGAATCTTAACGTATTTATTTATTATTGGGTTTCCGGACTTCAGTAAACCCCAATCCTGTCTGCGATGTTAACATTTAAGTACTGTATAACTAAATATACTATGCCAAGTTTCAAGACGTTTACATTGAGTATATATTGTCATTTTTATGCGCATATGACGTCATTGGTAGAAGTAGGACGTCATCGTTGTCGTTCCTGCAGAAGGATAATCTGCTGAGTTTCCTCTGCTACTGCGACTTGGATCTTTTAAGAGAGTGCAGCTAATGTTTGATTAACTTTTAATAGTGTATTTTTGTATATATTCACTTCTGTGAAAATTATATTATTTGCTCAACTTCTTTAAGAACGTGTTAATTCTTTAGCTTCAACGCCCATTATTAGTAGGACAACAGAAGGTCGTAATATCTTCGTCGTGTCTTTTTTTTTTAGTGAGAAGAAAAAAGGCGAGAGATCGAAAAAGAGAAACTTAACGTACTGCAGGCGACAAAATATGTAAGTGCATTATGAACTAGTTCATCATATGGCAATTGTCTAATGGATATATTTCTTAGGGCAGACATGTAAGGCAAGTTTATTGCTTCATAAAAGCCAGGTTATGAGTGTCGGCGAGTCGCGTATGGGTAGAAATTATAACAGTCTTTAAGGTGTGGACTCGTTCTGGAGGAGGCTCGTATGCACATGAGTTACCTAAGATATTTCACAGGTCACAGTTTTTTTTTTTTTTGTACGTTTTATCTCTCCTCAGTCCAACATCTTTATGTAATGTATAGTGGTAGCGAAATGGAAGGCAACACTTTTCGTGATGTTTATGTCTAAGGAATATAAATCGTTCTGTATTATATAGAGGAATCTTTCAGAGATGTAACTCATAGTTGTAAAAAATTGGGTAACGAAAAGTTCGTCAACAACTGGGACTGGCCAGTGCCCACGGGAACTAGCATTTCTTCTATTATACTGAATAGTGTACAGGCAACAGGATGTGCAAAGTTCGGGTTGGTCAAGACTTGGGCAGTGAGATATTTTGGGCAATTCTTCAGTTTCCTTTTCCAGGCTGGTCATCGCTAGTGCTCCTAAGGTTGAACTCCGGGGGCCCATAATAAAGTCCGTCACACAGGGTCTGCGTTAACTAAGCAGATTTCCCAATTACGTCACGTATTTTCATCTATCTCAAAACGTAAAGGTTTCATAAAAGCAATAAACAAGGAATATCTCGTGCCCAGCTTAAATTTTAAAAAGTCCGTCACGCAGGGGCTGCGTAAACTAAGCAGATTTCCCACGTAAAGTTATACAATAGAGAAATCTCCATACGAGTGCCGAACAGTTATGGAAACGGCCGAACAAGCTTTCGGCGGGAACGATTAGAAGCGACCATAGCTCGCCCGTTACACTTAATAAAAATGCAAATATCTCGGTTAATATTCAAGATAGAGAATAAATGTATATAACAATAATTATAGTAAATTTAATTTGCAATAAGATTGGTTCTACACACTTACTTGATCCGACGTATCGTAACGGAGAAATTTGAATTTTCGAAATTCCTCCTCTAACCCCCCCCCCTCCCACTTGTCCGATTTCAGCCGTTAACGAACTTGATCTTTCTTTTTATATAAAACGATTAAATACGGAGTTTGGTGACTATTAAACAAAAATTAACGACTAGAGTGTTAATAGACAAATATATATATATATATATATATATATATATATATATACACATATATATACATATATATATATATATATAGTTTTGAACTGACCTCATTTTCGTCATCATCTGGGTATGATCGATGGACATTTGAGGAAATATTTTGAAAATCGCGTCATGAGTACGACCTTAATAGTTGATTTCCCTTAAGGGAAATCTGCTAAAAACGATGAACAGTGGTGAAAAATCAGTAGCGTGTTCATAACTTGAGAAATCTGCACTGTGGCTTACACATCCCCTACGTGACTGACTTTTTTCCCCAATGAATATATTTGTTGACATTAGTTCTTGTACAGACAGAGCGGGGGGGGGGAGGGGTATCACCTAGAATATTTATTCAGGGAATTATGTCATAGATATAACTTGAGGACCCAATTACATCTGGCAGCCAGAGACGGTCAACTACCGGGGCTAGCGTATCTCTGATAGGAAGTTCGCCGGAATCCTTGTGCGATATTGAGTGAGATAACAATATGCTAGCCACGCGTTCCGCCTTATCATCAAAGGACTAGCCGTATTTTAACTATTGGTCTATGGCAGACATTTATATCTTAAATATATGGCTACTCATTTTTCTCAACTTATTCATTGGACGCAAGACGTTTCGAACTATCCCAAATAGCTGTTGGTAATGTAATTTTCAGTTACTGCGTCGGTATAAAGTGTTTCTCAAATTAATACATTCCGGATTTTAAGGATATTCATCGACGTCCTGCGATAATGTTCAATGATGAAAGTCATTTCCGTTGCAATTATTTATAATAGCGTTTGTGTTAAATATGAAAGCAGGGGGAGGGGGAAGGCAAAACAGTAATTTTAGCAAGTTTTTTTAAAGAAAAGCAAATAATTATGCACTTTTCACACTATGTTACCAACGCACACATATTCTGCACTGCTGATGAAAACGAGAAGAGTAAAATAGATGAATATAGAACCCCAAATTTTCGTTTACTCAATGTTAAACATTTCTCTTTGTATTAAACACATGGTTAAAAAGAAATTCAATGTTCTTGACCGAAAAAGGAACACTAGTGTTGAGAGGTTCAGGGATAAAATATACAATATCTCTAATTATGGGCCGCATTCTTTCTGTAATCAATCTTGTTAATCGAGTCATTTTATGAAACAGGTGTTATCTTTAGAACTACAATTGAAATATTAACTGAGTCATTTATATTTTAGCCGATTTTTCTTACAGAATACTAAATTAAACTAAATATTTCGAGTTCGATTCTCACCTGGCAAAGGATATTATTTAGTGACGGTATCCATTAAATAACATCCTAGGTCCCAAAAAGGGTAACCTGGTGATAACCCGAGCCAATTAGCCTTAGATGCAAAAAGTGGACATTAATATATAATAATAATAATAATAAATATTTCTGTAATAAAAAATGTATTATTTATATATATATATATATATATATATATATATATATTATATATAGAGTGAGAGAGAGAGAGAGAGAGGGAGAGTTAAGGTTTCGATTACAGTGCGGGCATTAGGACATTATTGAGTGACGAGGTCTCTAAACCAAATCCTTAGTCCAATTCTGGATAGAAAAGGGTGGTACCCTGTGAGCTGTCAAGAATTGTCTCAGAAGCACGTAGCACAAAGAGAACGTTAATAAATAACATATTACACATAAATATAAATATTGAGAGCATATAAGGACAGGAATGTGCATATGTATATTTGTGTGTGTGTGTGTGTGTGTGTGTGTGAGTGTGTGTGTATATATATATATATATATATATATACATACATATACATATACATATATACGTTTGAACGCCTTAAGCTACTCAATGCATAATATAGATAGTATCAATCTATGTGTGTGTTTATATATATATATATATATATATATATATATATATATATATATATAAAATTAATAATATTAATTTAGAAAATCCCATAATAATTCTTTTGCTAGATTTTGTATTAATAGGTGCCTACATATATGATATAATCTCTTTTATTTTAAATAAAATAAGATCAAAAAATAACGAGAATATTAACATAATAAAAAATAGAAAAAGGGCATTAAAGAAAAAAACAGAAATGAAATACCTGAATCATATATTCTATAACATTTCATCTTAAATTAATCGATTTTAAATCATGACACGAAATAATCGAGTTCAAGATTGGCCTGTAAATAATCGATTTTTAGTCAGCTGACTTAACCTACCTCAGTATCAACTACCTCATCAGTGAGGACAGTCGCAACGAATGTAAGAGGGAAATGAGCACTTCAGAAATGTAAGTAGCAATTCACAACTAGATTTATTAAATATGTCATAGATGTGGGCACCTATTAATACAATATCTAGCAAAAGATTTTTAAGGAATTTGTTAAATTAATGTTATTGTAATGTGAAAAAGGAAGAATGAAAGAAAGAAAATTTTTATTTTGGACCAATACAAAAGTATTATACACAAAGTGTTATTATAAGATTTGTTACAAAACTAAGAGATTTTGGTACAATCTTGGACGTAGTCGTCCTTCAGTCATTGTGCCTAAATTATACTGAGTGGCTCCACTTGTCATCGGAAGGCTGCCATGATATTTTCTCACAAGTTTTTGAAGATGTACTGAAATAGGAGCGACCTCCAATTCCCTGTGGATTTGGCTGTTCCTAACAAACCAGGGAGCATTTGCCGCTATCCGAAGTACTTTGCTCTGGAAGGACTGCAGACTCTTTTTGTGTGCGTTGCTGATACCCAGCCAGACTGGGCATGCGTATGTTAATATAGGGAGTATGAGTGTTTTGTAAAATAGTGTTGCACAAGTCAGTTTCAGTGGTGTATTTTTGTTCATTAAAGGGTATAGTTGTGTAAGTCGTGTGTGTGCTTGTTGCAATTTAATGTGGATATGATGCCGCCATGTAAGTCGTGTGTCTAAATGTACTCCGAGATAGCGGATGCTCTGGTCCTTCGGTGTCCAAGGAATTGAGTGATGCCCAATTATCAGTTGAGGAAGATCTTCATTCTTGAAACGACGAAGAGCAAAAATCTTGGCCTGCGTTTTATCGGGGTTTAACGAGAGCTTCCAGTTCTTAAACCACCTTGAGACCTGGTTGGCTGCTGTTTGGAGGTCGAGTATGGAAGAGTTTAGAGTTTCGTCTTGAGTGAGGAGGAGTGTGTCATCTGCGAATGTAGCTAATAAAGAATTTTCCACCTGCGGGATGTCACTGCAGTAGAGGATGTAGAGCAAAGGGCTAAGTATGGATCCTTGCGGTACGCCAGCTCTGATATTCCGGTTCGTGCTGAGAGTGTTGTTTATTTTCACTTGAAATGTTCTTCCTTGTAAGAAGGATGCAATAATACTATAGAGGTATGCTGGAGTGTTTGTACTCCTAAGTTTGTACAGGCGTCCTTCGTGCCATACCGAGTCGAAGGCATTTGAAACATCGAGGAAGAGCCCCGTTGTATACTGCTTTTGCTCGTACCCTTTTGTAATGACTTCGGATACCCTTTGAAGTTGTTGGACGGCAGAATGATGAGGCTGGAAGGCAAATTGATGGTGAGGGATGAAGTCCGTAATATGCCTTCTAAGTCTATTATTAACCAGGCGTTCTAGGAGCTTTCCCGTCGTGTTAAGAAGGCTTCTGGGGCGGTAGCTTGCAGGGTTTCCTCGGGGTTTTCCTGGTTTGTAGAAAAATGACATGAGCTTGTGAAAAAGGATAATCCCTGAAGAGTTGGCAAGTAAGCATCGAAACATTTGATTATTTTCAATAAAATTTGCATCTATAAAAATGTTCTTTATTGGGGACACTTGCCATGAAATATGAAGAATATACAAACATATTTGGTCCAGAATAAGCAGAACAACATTTAAAAATTATTTTCTTATTCAAATGTGTGTTCTGCCTGTGCTCGGCAACATATGAAAATGATTCGAAGGTAATTTTGAGAGTAAAGTACTAATGGCTCAGCTGAATAAAGGATGAAGAAAGAAAAATATGAGTGTGAGAGAGAGAGAGATTATAATGGAGTAACACTGGCTGCTTGTGTCATAAGTTTTATGAGCGCTGTCAGGCTGTAGATAGGGTTAAGCAGCTGATTAGCTTGACGTGGCTTGAGGCAGGCTCTGCCTAGGCGTGAATTGCATGATTGGACAAATCACTTCGGAAGATAATTGACTTGCTTGATTGATTTTACTTTGTATCTGGAGTTTGACTGCCAACCATGATTGTGCACAAACAAGCTAAAAGGTATTTCCTGATAACCCTTAAATCCGAACTTTTGTGCATTAATGTTTAGGAAATTATGTATTTTATCCCATTTCCCTTCGGGGAAATCAGCTATTGAAGTTGTACACATGACGCGATTTTCGAAACATTTCATCAAAATGTCCATTGATCATACCCAGGAGATGACGAAAATAGGGTCTGTTCAAAATTATATATATATATATATATATATATATATATATATATATATATATACTTGTTTGTTATCGCTCTAGCGGTCGCAATTTATGATTGATTGTTACCAAACTCGGTTATAAGTGTTTCATGCAAAACTATAGATCAAGTTCGTTAATGGCTGAAATCGGAACAGTTAGAGGGGGGAATTTCAAAAATTCTAAATATCTCCGTTATTATAAGGCGGATAGAAAAATTGTATGATACCGATATTATGGCAAATTAAATTTACTATAAATATTGTCATGTAAATGTATTCTATAACTTGAACAGTAACTGAGATTTTTGCATTCTGTGTTTTCAGCCTTCGGCAAACCTCCCACTCCGACTCATGTCACATAAACAATAAAAACTCTGTCGCGCAGGTGCTGCGTAAACTAAGCAGATTTCCCACGTGCTGGAATGAGACACTGGTCATCTCATCTCATCATATACCTAGTCACTATTTCGCCTAGGCGCGAAAAACTCGCCTAATACTTAAATTAAGAAAAAAAACATCGATCAACAATTGTAGATCGTGAATAGTTTAAGAAGATTGGTTCTACAACATTTCCCGACAATCCTGTTCATAATAATGGAAATATTTTGAATTTTCGATGTCCTCCCCTCTATACCCCCACTATTCCATGTCCCATTTCTGCCAATAACAAAAGTGATCTCTAGTGTTGGCTGAAACGGTTAAATATCTCGTATGGAATTAAAATCTTAAGTGACGATGTCATCGCATATATTTCCATTTATCTCCCATAATACAGGTGTCTTGAAAGCAACATTTCATATTTAAGCTTAGAATAATGTTGTTTATGATGTAACCGCTTAATGTTAATATGACATGGGTAGGAGTGGGGGTTTATTGAAGGCTGAAGATGGAAACATCCAAATATCTCGATTACTATTTATGACAGAGTAATTATGTATATAACAACCCGTGTAGGTAATTAAATTTGAAATACGATTGGTTCTATTAAACTTTTCGATCCGACGCATAATAACAGAGATTTTTGAAATTTCCCCCTACTAAACTCCCCCTCCCCCGCTGTTCCGCTTTCAGCCATTAACAAACTTGATCTTTCCTTTTACATAAAACGATTATATATCCAGTTTGGTAAGGATAAGACAATAACTGCGACCGCTAGAGCGGTAGCAGACAAATATATAGATAGATGACAGACAAATATATTGGCAGATTTCTTCAAGGAAAATCTTATTCTCTGTTATATAGTAAACCACTTTATTCGAAGCTTAAATACCAAATATTGTTTTCAAGAGACCTTTATTATACGAGATACATGCATTTTCTTTGTGTGATGACGTCATCTATTAAGATTTTAAGTTCTTGCCTGTAAAATGTTTATTTGATCTATATCACACTCGATGTATAGCCGTTTCATTCAACATTAAATATCATATTTGTTAGTGGTTGAAATCAGACTAGGTAATGGGGGTTTAGAAGAATAGGAGGAATAGGAAAATTCAAAATATCTCAGTTATAATGACTCGTCTCATAAAATGCAATAGAACTAACCTTGATAAACTATTAACTATTTATATTCTTCAATATTTGTTCTTAATTCATGTATTAAATGAGTTATTCGTACATTGTTGTTTTCAGCCTTTAATAATTTCCTCCCCCTGCTACACATAGGTTTTTCACTTAGAAGTAGAATATATGTGGTGACATATCACAAGTGCATTGTACCAGTGCGTGGAAAATCTGCTTAGTTTACGCAATCCCTGTGGGCGGACCTTTTTAGTTTTCGGCCTTCAGTAAACCCCCAATCCTACTTGAGTTATATTAGCAATAAACTGTTATATCATAAACCACCTTATTCCAAGCTTAAATACCTAATATTGTTTTCATTGAACATGTGCTGCGTCATCAATTACGATTTTCCAGTCGTGAATCAAAAATATTTATTTCTTCTTGACATTAGTTAATGACTGAAATCAGGGGTGGAATAAGAGGAATATTGAAAATTCAAATATCTCTTTTATTATGAGTCGTTCCCAAAAGATAATAGAACCAATCTTGTTAATCTATTGATGCTTCACAATTGTTGTTCTATATATTTTTTCGTAACTAAAGTATTAAGTGGGTTATTTGTAATTTCTTGTTTTCAGATTTTAGTAACTCCCCCTCCCCAAAATAACCTTTTACGCGTCGGTGTTTTACACAGAACTAGAGAATATGTGGTGAATGGGATCACAATTGTGTTATAACCAACCGCCAAGCTTCGTAAACTAAGCAGATTTCTCGTGTGCAATAACATGTTAGTGATTTCAACTGACGACCTACTTCTCCCGGAATGAAAAGTCTACGTAAATAGGAATTGAAATGTAAATTAAACCGCCCAAATTTGATAAAGATTTGACTAACTTCATAACAACAATCTCTATATCTACTTTATTTTTGAGTGGGCCATGATTAGTCTCCGTAACTAAAAATGAGTTCTTAATTCGAAAAAGTAACAATAAAAATTGTTCTTCAAATTTTATAGCAAGGGTCTCCAATAGAAAACATTTATTTCGGTGCAAACTTTATTGCAACTGCCCTACATGTTTCGTGGCTTATTTTCCACCTCTTCAGGGGCTATCCCTTTTTAAAAGAATAACAAAAAGAATGTGTAAATAATATTGGGCCCAGAATAAGAGGAATACATTTTTCAAATGTTTAATTTTCTGAATTATGTCGCCAATTCATCAATAGCATTGAACTATTGAAGCCCTCGGAAAACCAATTGGGTGAGGTTTTAAGGATAATTATATAACCTCCTTAAGTCAGAATGTTATTATAAAAATCAAATAGAACGCCCTTGGTTAAAAAGTAATTTCTCCAAAGTGTTTCCGAGTGCCCCAAATCGCATTATAGTTATATACTGACAATTCCAAAACAATACCACGTCCCGAGACGTAAAAATGTTAACTTCTTTTTAAATAAAAAAAGCTTAAATTCATGGAAGCAAAACACATTAACTAACTTATGGCATTATTAATGACAATGAGGAAGGGATAAATTGCTTTGACTGAAATTAAGTTCTTTAAACTGGCATAATGAGTTTTTTTTTTTTTAACTGATTCCATTTAAATCATTGTAGTCTTGTCTAATTTACATTAAGGGAAAATTATCATAAAAATACCCTCATCAATTATAATAAAATACTGTCTATTCTTTCCCATTTGGTATTACATAAGTGGACAAGGCCCCTCAACGAGGAGAGAAGAAAACCTTGAAATTGTGTAAAACTCGTTTTGATGACTATTTTTCGACATAGAAAGAACCAAAAGGTGGCATGTGATTGGTTTCGACACCCGCGATTGACGCCTTTCGTAAAAACTCCATACGACCAAAAGAAATGGAGAAAAATCGAGGAAAATCGCCCATCTGGCAGTCAGCCTGCTGCCGGATTGCTTACGGGAAGGTGAGGGGGGGGGGGACTCAACGCCAAGGAGTGGGGGAGAAAAAAAATAGACCCTCAGGTGGGGAAAAAAAGAGAAGATAAAGCATTACAAATGGTCATGAATATTTAAATAGAGAGGCTCCGCTGGAATACATTACCCCCACCAGACGGTAAGCTAGGTCCATTGATAGCTGCGGCCAGTGTGTAGGTTTCATTAATAACTATTGCAAAAGCCGAGGCCAGCTGGTACACCCATTCACGGGAGCCGTAGTACGTTGCGTAAAGGGACGCCTACGCCTGGTGGAGGAGGTCTCACTCCATTCAGGAGAACCATCTCTAGCCTAGCTGTAGGCTCATTCACTCACATATTTATAATCACTAGAGCTCATTTCAGTTGCAGCTTTAAGTCGAGATATAGAGTCTCCAAGGTGAATCATGCTTTGGAGTCGCCTTTAGAGATGAAACCTTTCCGTTTCGCCAAGAGGAGGCTATTCTCAAAGGTAGAATGCTCTGGAGACGTAGAGGCTGTGAAAGTTTGATTTATAATTCGCTGCTTTCCTTTAATGTCTGATAAAAATTAAACTCTCTTGAAACCCAAATAAGAATCGAAATATTCAATTTAAAATTATTTCATAACTCAACTGAGACATGACTACCTTTAAATAAAATAAACAAACTATTTGGCTGCATTTCAATTGATTGAATTTTACGATGTGTTGAAATAAATCTGATCGAAAAATGTCTTATAATTTATAGACAATTTCTAGATAAACAAAACAAGTTTACAAGTTTTGTGTAGCTTTTTCCTAACCCCACTCCCTTTCTCCTTAGTCGTTTTCAATAAATAAAGGAGGGGCACAATTAAACATTACAATAATCCAAAATTAAGAAATTCCAACATTCTTCAACAAGCCGTGTTTGCGTTAGGTACATACTTTCTTACGTCACGCTGACCCTACTCAAAATGGTTTCAGATCGCGTCACAAAGGAAAGTTCCCTTGAAATCTGAAAATCAAACATTCCTGAGGTTACAATTAAAAATGGTAGACAATAAAAATGGTTGTTTTTTTTTTTTTGGTTTGCATTGTATGCCATTGAGATCATTAGCGCCCTCAAGTGGCTTTCCTGAAAAGGGGTTTTACGTATTGAGTGATCAACTCTACCTACGACCTCCTTTTAACCAAGGCCTTGATGAGTTGTCTCCAGTACACTGGCTGGCCTTATTATAACCAACGGATTAGTTGCCAAATGGCTGGTGGACCGGATTGAGAAGACACAAAGTCCATCGTCTGACGGATTTTCTCACTGAACTACGACTACACTAAAAGCACCGTGACACTAGTGAGCACTGTTGGAGGAGTAAACAAGAAATAGTGTAACACTCTCATTAAAAATAACTACGTACGTAATTTACAACAGGATATCGAACGGAATCAGGAGCAAGTTTTTGGGGCTGCCATGCAGTGGTTAACGCTATATTATGATCCCAGATTTCGACTGATCAGTTCTAGATATAAGAGAAGCTCTATTAAGGTGATTTAAGTGTGGACATATCTTTGTAGTTGGACTTATATCCACTGACCTGGTGCATACGCTGCATTGTATGCATAATTGCTATTTGCTATCTTTGTTCATGAAAGCCACCACATATGGCAGGCAATTTGTCAAGCTGATCACGCGACTTTACCACCAAAACTGTGTGGCAGGCCTTGGCTCTTTTCATTACAGCCCTAGATTACAATTTACATTCATCAGTTGAAGAGGCGTCCATTGATGTGGTGCTAGCGTAACTGTGGAACTATTCATTCGCTGATTCCTAGTGGCTATTGCTCATTCCAGTTCCTGTAGAGTCCATTATTTACGGCAGATTAGCTTGATGACGAATTGTTCGATTAAGGCGCTATTATTCGGCTCTCACTATAAAAAAAGTAAGACACTCAAGTGCTATGCAAGTTCCAAACACTTCCCAAATAAAATTGGACAGGTTGTGTGAATATGCATCGTTGGTTATCCACCAAAATATATTTAGAAACAACTTTATTTGTATTTTTTTTTTTTACATTTCTTTTTTGTTTAGCTATCCAATAAACCAACTTTGTCATAGTAGATTTGTCTATATTAAATGTACCATATTATACAAGTATTGCATTTGTTAATCTAATTCTAATTCACAGATCTGTATCAAATTCAAAAAGCTATATGAAGACGCCCTTTCGTAGTTTTTGGATTATTGTATTAATAGCTTCTTTTTGTATTTAGAAACTAAAACAACAATAGTTTTAGAACGTTAACGATTTAAACGTTACATTAGCTTACGTTATATCGCACACTTTTCCAAATTAATGCCGACTATTGGTCTACCTCAATTATTGATCGGGTGGTCAACCTCGATTTGCAGATTTCATTGTATATTTTACAGTCTCTGGTGTTTATTTACTATGTTCTTAGCAATAAACCCATGCTCCCTGTTTGTACAGTTCTTACTATATACAAAATCGGAAATTGGAAGGGCAAGGCATAAAAAATTATTGGGAGTTTGGAAAGGAATTTTAAAAACAAATACCTAATCGCTGAAATTAGCAAATTTGTGGATGTGATTGAAACCGGAAGATTCTCTCTCAACGATTAGGCCCCAGAAAGTAAAAAGCTAAAAGCGCATTTAACTACTTTAATGTCACTTGATGGTCACGAGACCATTATTAAGAACGTAAAAGTTTTTAAATTGCGGTTTTGTTTGTTTTAAAGTTAGGTTGCTCAAGTCGGGCTATAATCATAAAACGACTCATATTGCTTAACAAAGAAAGAAAGAAAAATGAGTTCAATTTTTTTTTTTTTTTTTTTTTTTTTTTTTTTGCAAGATCAAAGCAAAGAACTGTATGCTCCTGCAATGATACAAATGATGTCAGAAGGCTTTCACATCTCACTAAGAATAACCATCATTTAGTCTAAGAAAATGGATACAAATTTCTCCTCTCAGCCTCAATTTGGTGAGGTTGGCTTATGGAACTAAATGTCTGAAATACTAAATATCCAATGTAGTGGGGAAGAGGGTTAGAATCGAATGTGAGACAATCGGGGTCATTTTTTTCTTCTAATATAAAAAAATAGCAATATTAAGTTACTTACCCAAATATTATTTGAAAATTCCATGTTCTTATGAAAATAAAACAAATAAACTCCACCACGCAGATGGCATGTAGTAAGTAGATTTCCCGCACTGATAATGTTATCTCACATTTTATTTTGTATATCCCCAGTAATAAGATCTTTATATTAACAAGACATAAATTTAAAATGTGCACGAGGTGATTACAGGTGCTGTTGCTTCAAGTGAAAATTGCCTGAGTAAGGTTAAAATAATGATTTTAAACGATACGGGATTTTTTTAATGGACACCCCCCGCCCCTTCAAAACCAACATAACTATTGATCTACTCTTGATTAGGCCAATCAGTCAAAAAAAGAACATGATACGCAGTTTTACTCGAAAAACTTAAATATCGAGTGTGGTTCCAAAAAAAAACCAATGGAGCTTTAACATAGAACTACACATATACAATTGAATGGAGCTCATTCTTGTGTTCTCCTTTGTAAGATCTAGAGACATTTGAAGAAATGTATCTACAAAATCAATCGTATCAATAATCCCTCAAGGAATGCTTTTAAGATGCCAGAAATTGAAAATGACTTAAATTATTATTATTAGAACCGTCTTGCTTGAAGTACTAGGTATATGCTTCAAGATTTTACAGAAATTCTATGATAAACTATGACCGGTTTTTCAAATATAAAAACGGTCATTTTTATAAAATATCATATCTGGCGTGGGTGGTTGAAAGGAGTTACGAAACAAATTAGTGCAGGAAAATGTTACGCCACAACCCAGTTAATATTTATTTTCCTATATAGCGTAGATTGGATAACATGAGTGGTTATGATTTTAAAGTAAAATGTAGATAAAAGGGAGTAAATATTTCGATAAATAGTTTCTAGGATCCATTGTTCATTATAAGTACCCTTAGAGCCTCACCACAGTGCAAACCTGTCAGCAGGTCTATAGCGTTGTAAATTCACAAAATTCGGCATTCATGTGCTTTTTATTCTCGATTATTATTAGGAGGTATTTTAATAAAATTCGTCATACAATCCTTATCGTGTGCGATAGCACTTCTCCTCTCGTTTTATGACTTTTCAAATGTATGCCTTCCAATTTCTTCCTGATTAACGGGGATTGAACGTCTAGTTGGTAACACTCTAATTATTAATTATAATCGCAAATCCCATTTGAGGGCGAAAAAAGATCCTAAAGATCTTTCATTGCATATATACATATATATGTATATATATATATATATATATATATATATATATATATATATGCGTGTGTATGTGTGTGTGTTTGTTTGTGTGTGTGTGTGTGTGTGTGTGTGAGTCTGTGTGTGTGTGTATTAGTTCATTTGCTTGTTGATATTAATTATTATGGGGAGGTCAGTTATCAAAAAACTGGGTTAAACTCCACAACTGTAGAAAAACAAAAGTTTGTAGTTCTGATATAAATGAAATTAAAAAATTTTTTCAGTAGAATGATGTGTCCCTCGCTGTGCTTTTTTTATAATTTCTATTGGCTTTCTATTGGCAGATTTAATTTGTGGTGCCAATTATTGTAGCTTTAGACACGAGTCCATTTGTATTTAGATAATAGCAGTAATTATGGCAGTTTTGTATATACATATCTTTAAGCTCAATTGCTTCTTCTTGGCTTTTTCCTAATTTATTGGCATAGGACTTACGAATGTTCTCATAGTTGGGTACTGGGGTAACAATAATATCAGCAGTCTTATTGATCCTGTCCATAATGACAATAATCCGTTTGTTATGATGCACAGTATGGTCGGTTACCATCGCTTTTCTAGACATCGCTTTTTCAGATACTTTTCTAGCTAGGTAGGGTCTAAGGATTTTATTTAATGAGTTCGTCAATAAATAATTAACTACGGACCATGTGAAAATCGAACTCACAACTCTCGTGTTGTTAACGCCTTAACTCACATGACTAACCTGAACCCACTGGCATTAATTATATTACGTATAAGAATTATTCTCTCTATTATTATATTATCATACATAGTAAATATTATAGAAATTCAGAGTTAACTTACTACTTGTATTTGACAACTAACCGCTAGTTCTTATTGTTACTGCTGGCTGAGGGAAGAGAGCTGATGAAGACTCCCAAGGAACAAACTCATCTCCACTATTGAAATACTTGATGAATCCTTTCTCAGACTCATTTCCTGGGGCCGGACGGTCCGTGCGCTCTTTCCTTTCCTCGAGTGGTGCTTCACATTTAATCATCCACAAGAAATATTTCAAACAATAATTACGTGATCGATTATAAATACTCATTTAGAAAACGGCTGGTCATCTGGGAGATTGCGACGACGCCTCCGTCTGCGCATTTGAAGAATTACTCCTATATTTCCTTTCCCTTAGACAATCTTTTGTATTTTGCTTTAAGTTTCTTTATTTATAAGCTATGAGGAATATAAAACCTATCACTGCGTAAACTAAGCAGATTTCCCATGAGCAGATAATCTTTTTCTTCCTTAGGTATTACCTCATGTTTACAAGACTTGAAATTTAAAGGTGATTTGTCTCATAATAAACTCAAATCGCACGAAATAATCTTGAAAGTATATATACCGAACATTGACCAAAAAAATTGATTTACCACAGTATATAATCGAGATATGATAAAATTTATGAAGAAAATGATTGGTCATACATGTAAGATTTTTAAAACAAACATAATAACGGATATATTGGAGTAATGACACATTTACCCTTTATTTACTACTCTTTTCAATTTTCTTTCATCAACGATCTAGATCATTTGTTTCTCACCTCAAAAAAAAGTTTAGTTGGTTATCAGTCAAAGAAAAATTCCTGTAAGTAAATATGGGAAAATCAAAATAAATTGTGTATATACAGCGGTATTTTCATATGAGGAAAGTGAATGTGAGATTGTCATTTTTGTATCATTCCTACATTTTCACTTCCTTGTACTGAGAAAAGGAAGAATTATAATCAGGAAAATATTTGGTTTACAGATTTCAACGGAATTATCCGGGTTTTCCAGAACTCATTTTGACTAGTTTGGGCGTAACCTATGTACGAATCTCGCATAAGAAAAATACGACGTACCTTAGAATGTTGAAATTTCATAACTAGGACTTTAGCACTGTCTAGTGGTACACATCTCTTTTTAATCAACATCAACTAAAAGTGATGTTGTTTAGACGGAAATAAATATTGCTCCATACCATGAAGTATCTCCATACCTTTTAGAGATACAAAAATTTATATAGGTACATTTTTGTTAATCAAAAAATCTAGAGATTAACTGATAATTCCAATAAAGGGTTAGAACCGCCAATATAAATGATACTATTGTCATACCTCTCGGTGGAGACCGTCGTCACTGGCTGATGGTTGAGTACAGCTGGCAAGCGCTTTCGATGCGATGGCATCATCTTCAAGCCTGTTAATAGTAGTACTGAGTTGGTCAGTCAGTGGGGGTGACGGACAACCAACTCAGTACTACTATTGACAGGCTTGAAGATGATGCCATCGCATCGAAAGCGCTTCCCAGCGGTACTCAACCATCACCCAGTGACGAAGGTCTCCACCGATAAGTATGACAATAGTAGACATTAACATTCACGACAGCTTAATCCACTGCATTGGAATGGAAATAAGGTACGTAACTTTCAAATTAAATCATGTTAAATGCAGTGTATCAAAACATTTTGTTTATTTAATTTAAAAGAGTATATGGAATTCATGAGGTCTCCACTATGAATTGTCTTCGTTTTCCAAGCCTATAACCTGTGTGACTTGGTACGAACGCATTTAAATCTTCTATGATGATTCTTTCATTAAATTATTTCTTCATGTTTTATGTTAATTGTTATTTATAGGTCCCTATCCATAGACTAGATCAGTGCAGCTATTGTTCATTATACTTTATCGTCAGTTTGCGTTTTTTACGTCTATATTTTGTTAATAGTAAATATCACTTATTTATGTTTTCAGAGAAATATTTAAGAATAGTGGTAGCTAATTGCAATCGTTAATATTTATAATGTGCGCATGCAACTAGGTATACATAAAGACGAATAAATACCCTTAAAAGCTTAATAGGTGAAGAAATAGTATCCACAATTTAAAAATAGAATGAGATACAGCTTCTGTCTTCGGAACACCCAGATGAAAGTGCATAACCCCGCTTTCCCCATTAACTTCCTGAAAGTAGACCGAAAAAAAATTACCAACTCGGCTACAAATAGAGGAGCTTCCTCCATTTGTATTTATTCATTAGCGCAAATAATTAGCATATTCAACATAAGTGGGGAATACTTAAGCGACACCACTTTGAAGCGGTGAAGAGGAGCACTAAAACTAAGTAGAAAAGAAAAGAGATAAGTGAAAAGCCCTACTGAAAAGGAACCGTCTCATTACTAAACAGTGGCTGGCTCTAAACTAATTATTTTATCAATCATCAAGTCGGCGGCTAAGTAGTGTAGTGGCTGCTAGGATCGCTTACATTTTAATCAGGCTATCCCCACTCCCTCTGTTCAAGTCCGCTACCTTCTTACGGACTCACTCACTACATTGATCTACTAAAGAGTGATGCCTTGTGCTCTGTACTAACTACTTTATCAATCATCAAGTGTTTAGTGGCTGCAAGTATTGCTTAATCCTTTATCAGGCTATCTCCACTGTTCAAGAGTACCTACATTGATCTGAATATCAATCATCAAGTGTTTAGTGGCTGCAAGTATGGCTTAATCCTTTATCAGGCTATCCCCACTCCCTGTTCTGCTTCAAGTCCGCTACCTTCTTACGGACAGTACACTACATTGACATTGATCTGAATGTGATGCCTTGTGCTCTGTACTAACTACTTTATCAATCATCAAGTGTTTAGTGGCTGCAAGTATTGCTTAATCCTTTATCAGGCTATCTCCACTCCCTCTGTTCAAGTCCGCTACCTTCTTACGGACAGAGTACCTACATTGATCTGAATGTGATGCCTTGTGCTCTGTACTAACTACTTTATCAATCATCAAGTGTTTAGTGGCTGCAAGTATGGCTTAATCCTTTATCAGGCTATCCCCACTCCCTGTGTTCTGCTTCAAGTCCGCTACCTTCTTACGGACAGAGTACCTACATTGATCTGAATGTGATGCCTTGTGCTCTGTACTAACTACTTTATCAATCATCAAGTGTTTAGTAGCTGCAAGTATTGCTTAATCCTTTATCAGGCTATCTCCACTCCCTCTGTTCAAGTCCGCTACCTTCTTACGGACTGACTCACTAGATTGATCTACTAAAGAGTGACGCCTGTGCTCTGTACTAACTACTTTATCAATCATCAAGTGTTTAGTAGCTGCAAGTATTGCTTAATCCTTTATCAGGCTATCCCCACTCCCTCTGTTCAAGTCCGCTACCTTCTTACGGACTGAGTCACTACATTGATCTACTAAAGAGTGATCTGAATGTGACGCCTGTGCTCTGTACTAACTACTTTATCAATTACCAAGTGTTTAGTAGCTGCAAGTATTGCTTAATCCTTTATCAGGCTATCCCCACTCCCTCTGTTCAAGTCCGCTACCTTCTTACGGACTGAGTCACTACATTGATCTACTAAAGAGTGATCTGAATGTGACGCCTTGTGCTCTGTACTAACTACTTTATCAATCATCAAGTGTTTAGTTTAATCCTTTATCAGGCAATCCCCGTACCCTGAGTTCTGCTTTAGGTCCGCTAGCTTCTTACGGACTGAGTCACTACATTATAACTGAAGTGTGATGCCTTGTGCTCTGTACTTTATCAAGTCTGTAGCTCTGTTTAGTGGTTGCAAGAACCACATACATTTTAATCAGGCTATCCCCCCTTCAGATCCAATGTCCTCTTACTAAGTGCGTTGACCAATACAGGTTTTGTAATGTTTTACCAATGAATGCTTTATTAATTTAAAAAAAGAAATTCTTTACTTTAAGTATATTCAGTATACCTTACATGGTGGGTTCCGAAATAAATAGTTTTATTTGCATGATTATAGTTTATTTGTTAACTAAAAGCGTTGAAAGATAAGCAAGTTTAACATTACAAATTAACAAAAAACAACAAAAAAATACGCTAAAAAAGTTTTTTTTTTTTGGGGGGGGGGGGAGATTTATGTATGAGAGAATTTAAGAAGAAATTATAGTAAAGTCATTCAAGCTGTAATTTATTATTATTTAATTAGTTGTATTAATTAAGACTACATAATATAAATATTAATTTCTTAACATTTCTTGTTTAATTTTACTCATCTATCAGAAATCATTCCTCAAGGATTTTATAAACTTATATAAATGTGCATATATCAAATAAGGTTGTGCATATGGCTATTCAGTTTACTACTTTAACTCTTTGTCATCATTTTAATTGGTGTGTTCTCCTAAATATGAGGGCCATGCCTGAAGGTATAACAGGCTCGGGTGATAGCTGGACTACAACCATCAAAGAGAAACAAGAAAGCCATCCTGGACTGGTGTTTGTTTAGTTTAATTAGGTTTTATACCACTAATAAACGCGTTAAGGGGCGTAGATGATCGTTTGTTATGGCCCATTTTGTTTTTTTTTAGGTTATCTGTATTGTACTCATGGGTATTTTTATTATCCAATTGAGACTGTTGAAAGGGGAAATCACCGATGTAGCGGAGCTCATTAAATAAATAAAAACTATTCAAGTAATAAAGTCATGCTTGTACATCACAGAAAGTTTATTCTAATAAAGAAGTATAATTATAACGCTTAATTACATCAAATTTAATGAACAGGACTGCAATACTGAGTTACCTCTTTTTTATGACTGATTTAGAGGAGGACTCCTTTGATGTCTGATTGGCCAAGGGGATAAAATACCAAAGTACAATGCTAAGCTAGCAATGATTTCAATAATCAGATACGAAAAGAAGTCACCTAAAGACGTATTATTGGGTAGAGGCATAAGGATCATGATTACAATGTTTATGAAAGAATAGCGTTAAGAAGAAAATGGAGAGGGGCTATGAGATACAGCCTACAAGGTACTATGTGAAGTACTGAAAAAAGGAACATAATGGAAATGAACACTTCATTAGCTCGAAAAAGTGTGATGGTACTTATGAAAAGAATGAGGCGTGGCACAAGATGCTCTATAAAACCACGCTTACGTAAATAGCTTATTACATGAAGATATATAATAAATATTACATATAGTAAGAAAGCGGGGAAACGCAAAAATTATGTTGGCTGAATCTGTTCTCACAGAACTTCTAAATCTAAGAAACTTCTGGAAATAGAGATGCAATTTTGAGACCCGTAAGTACTACAAGTATACGGAATGGTAAGGACTAGGATTTTTTCATAACCAGCAAGAGAACTTTCTCATTGAGAGCGCCCAAATCAACGGTAGGTAAGCGAAATACTTCAAAGAAATATAAAATCTAGACGCCAGACAGACTAAGGAAATCTAAACAGTTTGATAATGCTGACCTGCACCTTCTCTTTATTTAGTTCCTAAAGGCATATTCCGTGTTGAAAGAGGCAAGTAGTCCCTGAGAATGTGAAGCAAGCTTTTCAGATTGATGAGGATGACATTGGAAAGAACTTTCTGTAAAGTTAAAACCTCTTTGGGCTTCTCAGAAAGCTTTGAGGTTAGTAGAGTTCTATAGCATAGATAGGACCAATCAATATCACCTGTTGTGTTTGGCATAGTCCTTGATGTAGCAATCCAAGCAATACAAACTAATTCTGGTAGTAACATGCTTATATGACATAATTACTATAAGAGCCATTGCGGGATTGGCTGAAGCTACAAAAGAATTTGTGTGACGAGAGTAAAAAGCTTTACCATTCTTAAGGATAACACGAAGTACGTGAGATCGTATAGGAAAGCGGGAGGGAATTACGTTGTTTGGGGAGTACAAGTTTCTTACTTTTGCGTGACTTAAGTTCCTAGAAGAAATGGTAACAAAAAGGAATAACATAGGAGTTTACATTAGGTCTAGAATAGTTACAGGTACCAGATGCACCTATGCCTTACAGAAAGCTTATGAACCACTCTCGGCAAGCGAAACTGAGAATATACAAAAAGGTGATTTCGATGACTGTGATCATGTATGACAGTAAAACGTGGGATCTCACAAAAGAAAAGAGAACTGCTGTGCTGGTCAAGGCATGAAGAACCCTTTGAAATAATAATTGTAGCAGGAATGCTTCTATTCACTACAGAATACTCTATGCTGCAATACTTTTCTTAAATCCAAAAGTAGCTTTCTCAGGAGATGTTAACATTCTGAACCTCGCGTGCACAAGATCTTTACATCAGCAAGCTCCAGGTCATCAGTGGTAGCAACAACGTTATTAGTAGCTTGTCTGAATCCCCTTACAAAATATTTTCGTTCATTTATTTATGACATTTTTTTGTTCCATGTCTGAAGTTTGAAAGTCCAAGCTGTGTTTTAATTCTGTAAATCATTCTGAAATAATTCAGTGTCCACTTCTTAATTAGCTCATTAAAATGAATGCTTTTGGAAGAAGACCAAAAGAATGCCAGGAGAAACAGGTTAATTCAAACTATATGAAATAAAACGAAAAATTAATTATAAAAGTAAATGCATTTATTATGTGTCATGGGTTGCGTGCTGGGTCCCCCTAGATCCCAACAAAGTGGGTGTCCTCAGATTTCCCTCAACACATTAATCTATTGTCAGCCCAGCCTTTTCTACCTAATCAAAACACGAGTTCTGAAGATAAAACAAGGATTCTGCTTGTTCTGCGTATTATTGAAATGGAAGTACCATGTCGTCAATGTGTTTATTACTTCTGGCTTCGTTTATTACTTCAATTGTAGCTGTTAATACATATCGATAGGAAATTCATATTAAACATCACGTGGGCAATGACAACTGTAGCACTATGACAAGACTAGAAGACAGCTATTGAGAGGCCGTATGTATGGACTCACTAGAATTAAATAGTATTACTTCTAATGAGGGTGGTTATTGTTCTTTCATTCATTAAATCTCCGAATTTAACTTCTCATTGCCTAACGTATCTTTATCGACTGGAATTATAATATAGTTCATAAAATAATAAATTGACATCGGTGACATCCTGCTCCATATGTTGAATGTGGTTTATCTACGATACATCTCTAGCAAACCTTTCTAATCAGCCAATACCTTATAGGGAGAAATATCAATTATATGATCATTGTAAATGAGTAAGGATGACTATGGTATGTATTTCGAGGCGTAGGCGTTACCAATATACTACTTATAACTAACTAGTTTGAGCTTATTTCTTGCAGGAACTGGACCTCTGCCATGATATTAAAACATTCGGTGCGGTCTCCAATGTGGATCTTCCAATGCGAGTGCCACCCCTGCGACGAGGCATCAGGTATCAGCGAACATTTTCCTTTCTTAATAGAAATCGCGAAAACAGGCTCGCCTTCTTACAACTAAATACATCATGGAATGTGAGCCCTACAAATATGCTGGTTATGATTATGGCATGTAATATAGGCTTGTTAAGTTAATTGAATATAAACTCCGCCCTATAAAAATCAGTGAAGCAACCTGGAAAATGTCTGCTTTAGCTACATATCACTGTCATTGTGAAGGTATTATTTATTTTCGATGGCATTGGTGCCAGCGACTTTAAATCTCAAATATATTACGCTTCAGAACGTCCGATGTGAGAGATTGGTACATACCTTCAAGATCAATAAATTGCAATAGTGTCTTTATAGCCAGCTTAAGGAATGAAGGTACTTCATAAGTTATTAGTATTAAAAAATAAATTTTGATAGAGTCAGATGTGTCCTCCTAAACGCTGCTCTTAGAAGATAAACCAGTTTCTCTAAACGAGAAAAATAATTTGCAAAACAGTGCAATTATTCGGAGCTCTTTCATTTTTATATTGAATAACGAAGTTCATGAGGTGAGATCATCGAAAGATTCTCGTATTCAGTACAGTCGGTTGCAGAAACCCAACCCAACTGTACTCACAGACTTTCGGGTTATTTCCTCAATTACATATAAACTCACATGAATTCCAACTTTTTGGTAGCAAGAAAGAAGAAGAAGCTGATGGAAGATCAGCATTAAATGTCCATCCCAACGAATGAAAACATAATTCCGCCCTGGAATAGTAATTATCTAGGTCAGAAGGATTTACCTTAAAGGAATTGTGAACTTCGCGCCGGCCATTGGTTCTGCTATGACTCGGGCAGTATCTTCCAGTCGGCTCAACAAAATGGAGAGATATTATGTACAAGTAGTTGAATTCCGATCGAGCAAGGGGGATAAACCGCCCTTTGAATTCCAAGGTAGAGATAGAGCTGTTGCCTGGCCAACAAGAACGTCACTAAATACGGTCAATATGATGAAGGAAAATCGAGGGACCATGAGATTTGCGTATTTCCTTTATAACCGCAGGAGCTTTGTCCTCTCAAAGGAGAGCATCGATCGAAGATGGTTCATCAAATGTTAGGTCTGCCAACTTTAAGAGGTTAGGCCCTTTGACTGTGACAGGGATTGGATCGGATGCTATTTTAGGAAGCATTATATATGTAAAGGTATTAACGAGTACTCTTTAGTCTGGCAAGTTATAAATTACTAAAGGACTTGTTGTCCTTCTCCTGACACTGCAATGGAAACTTGCAGCTGCGGTTTGTGCAAATTTCTGTTGAGAAACAATAGTTAATTAGTCTGTACACATTTTTTTTTTAAATCAGTTTTAATGTTTTTTAGCAGATTTCCCTTAAGGGAAATCAGCTATTGAGGTCGTACTCATGACGCGATTTTCGAAAAATTTCTTCAAATGTCCATCGATCCTACCCAGGAGATGACGAAAATGAGGTACGTTCAAAATTATATATATATATATATATATATATATATATATATATATATATATATATATAGATATTTGTATGTTAACGCTCTAGCGGTCGCAATTTTTTTTTGACCGTTACGAAACTCGATATTTAACCGTTTTATGTAAAAAGACAGATCAAGTTTGTTAATGGCTGAAATCGGACTAGAGGGAGGGGAGTTTAAAGGGGCGATTTTTGAGCATTCAAAATATCTTCGTTATTATTCATCGGATCGAAAAATTGTATAGAACCAATCATATTGCAAATTAAATTTACTATAAATATTGTTATATACACTTATTCTCTATCTTGAATATTAACAGAGAAGATTTCCATTAAGGGAAATCGCCTGCTGAGGTGGTACTCATGCCCGAGTTTCAAAAAATGTCTTCAAATGTCCATTGATCCTACCCAAGAGATTGTTAAAGTTCACGAGGGAAATCTGCTTAGCTTGCGCAGCCCCTGCGTTACGGACTTTTTGAGTGTAGGTTTTTAATGGCAACGTTATTTCCCACACTTTCCGTACATCAGCACGGCTAGAAAGCATTATGGGTGAGAGACGTTCTTTTATACATTTCTAAACTGTTTTGTAACAGTCTCTTTAGACTCTTTCATATATCTCTGATCTAAAAAAAAAAGCACTTTGGGAAATTTTATATACCGATTTTGTACTTTTTCGATTCTTTACTGTTCCAAATCTCAACAACCCTTGAAGGGCCTTCCTTATGGCTTGGTGGATGGCCTAGTAGTATGTTTGACGCATTTTGGTGTTACACTACCAGAGACCAGTACTTATTTATTCTTTATATAAGTAGCTACTCCATTTCCTTACGATGCACAGCACTGGGGAGAAGGAAAGGAGTCTATTCTCAAAGCTCAATGATCTCACAGCTGAATAAAATTTTGGGGTGAGATTCCGGGGTTCACTCTAGCATAATATCCCAGTGCTTTTATCACAGGACCATGCCCCACTCTAAAGTAATATTTCTCTATCATACTCTTCCATTCTAATTCTCAGGGATGGAAGTACTCTGACATGCTCTGAGGAAACGTAGGTAAAATAATAAATAATTAAGGTATTTGTGGGGAAAATAATTAATTCTAATAACCTTGTCCGAAGAGGAAGGAAGATATCCTATTTAAGACAGGGAGGAAATTAAACCTTCCTGAAAGCCTCTTTAAAATTTGCCTAATACATATTAACTTGGAATAAACCGGCTTCTGCTCCATGAGATCATCCGCACTTACGAACCATGTATTTTACACATTTTACCCAAGTGTAATGCTCCCACAATATCAGTAAGAAATATGAAAAACATTTATCTACCCCATTATAACATTGTGAATTTATTCAACAGTTTTGACTGGATTGTAGGGATCACCATCAAGGTCGAATAATTTGTTCTTCATGGTGATCCCTACCTGGAAACCTGTAGAGAAATAGCGCTTATTATATGAAATTATTATCGGTATACATGGTAGTGGGTTGGTGGAGCTAGCATATATAATACTATAGTCAAATCTGTTGGTCATTATTGGCTGTTAGTACAAGTATCGCGCTTAAGGATGGTGCCAGCTCACCCAAAACGGTTGCCCCAAGATCGACCAGTAATGACGACATCTGTCTACTGATTTGACTATAGAAATTAGTAGTGTTTAGCACTTTCAGGGATGCATCTCATCATCAGTGACAATGAAATATAATTTACATGTTTTAACTGTAAATAAATAGTAATCAGTAGGTACTGTTGTTTCTACTTCTTTATGAATGATGTTATTGCTATAATATATTGAACCTATCGTTATTTGCAGAAAAACCCGCGTGAGGATTAATCTGTAAGGACGGTAAAATAATTGGCGAACCTGGTGTAATTTGTGGAGAAGAAGTGAATTTAAACTATCATTCATTACTCAGCCCCTGCGTACCGGAATTTTTGTAGTTGCAAGACGCTAAAGTAGTTGAGTAGTTGATGGTTGCGGAGAATAATAGGAGATATAAGCGTAAAACCCAAAATGGTGGAAAATACCAGTTGGCAAAAGACCATCCATTTTGAGAGTCGCTCTAGGAAGGAAAAAGTTGAAAATGTACAAAAAAAGGCCATCAGAAGCACATTTATATAAACGACAAAAACTTGTGGACTTTCGCCAATGAACCTGTCTTGAATTTGGACGAAATACATGTGATTTTTGATGTACGTGTGAGAAATACATTTAGAGGTGTGATAGAGCAGCACTAATGTGGATGGGAAGGGCTGCCGAACTTACCCGTATGCTATTTTATAGAATGCCTGAAATCATTAATCCTATTATATATATATATATATATATATATATATATATGTGTGTGTGTGTGTGTGTGTGTGTGTGTATACACACAACACACATGGGACCACAGGTTGCCATGTGATTTTCGGCGTTGGTCTTAATCTCACTCGGTAAAACAAGTGTCGTGAGTTCGATTCTCATATGGGCAATAGGAATAGTGACGATCTCATTAAATAAAATCCTTAGTTCAATTCTGTCTAAAAAGAGTGGTAACCTGTGAAATGTCCCGTCTTAATTAGACATTATAGAAAAAACTGGACGTTGATTAATAATAATAATACATGCACAAAATATATGTGCATGCTTATTTTAGCTCTTTATATACGAATACATGATGTGGCGTAGGAACATCGATTTAGGCTTCTTGGTCTCATGGATTTCCGTTGGGAGTTTGTTTTCTCCATTCCTGGAAAGGATGATGCAAGCCAAAACATATATACTCACAAAACGATTAAAAGTAACATGATTGTGTTTTTAATGGTGAGAATAGGTGACTGAAGATGAGACAGGAAATTCCAATCGTGATTAATCATGTAGGTGTATTGACACCTTGACGCAAGGCAGGAGATCCAACAATCTAGTAGTTAAACGTAGCCTTAACCTTTGAATCGTTCATTGAAAAAAAAATTAAGAAAATTCATTCAAGATAATTCATAACTCTTAATTAATATAAGACATATAGTCAACGTATGAAAGACGGGTTGGGCTAACGGAAAAGCCGCAGCATCAGTTAGCATACCGAATCTCGTGACCTCAAGCCAAGGGCAAACTGGATTCATAATGCCTCTTGAGAGGAAGTGATGTCACCTAGGTTTGAATACTTTCAAATACCACTTTGCAGCAGATGTTAACTTTATGACCTCTTTGGAACGCCTCTACTACCTCAATTCACATCACATTGTCTCGTGACATTTGAATTTAAAAAGAGTTCTGAGAATCAGATAAATATCTTCTTTGAATAGTTTTCAACTCAGTGAACCGGCTATTATAACTGAAGGTGTAATACTACACTTCATAGATACCTTGGTGCTGGGAATTAAAGGAAGATTTGAAGCGATTAGTCTACCATGATATTCATTCATAGTTGGCTGGATATTTATATGAGGGATCTATTTTAAAATAACCTGCACCAGGTGAGACATGTTAGTTAAGGCGAGAGTCTTAGTACACTTGGCAACCCTAGAATGGTGTGCGCAATCAAAACATGGACAATGAGAATTTATTCAGTGAGGAACTAAAATTCTGGTTCCAACGGGGCTAGAAAAGGAAAGTAACATGCAAATATTCGGCCACTTAAGAGGAAGAACATCTTGCACAATGTTATAGAAATGAAAGGATTACTTAGCGCTTCTAATAATCCAATCTTTATATTTCAATGGGGAACTATTTGTACTTCATTGAAAGGTAACAAGAATTCTTAACATCGATAATAATTCATCTGTCACCACCTTTTCCTTTGAGGGTATATAAGTGAATGCCAATATTTATCAAATAAAATTAGGAAGCGATTATACATTTAAAAATGTCCGATGATAATATAATATGACAATATCCATTTTATATTTGACCCTTTACAATGGTTAATTAGGAAGAGATTATGCATTTAAAAATGTACGATGATAATATAATATGACAATATCCATTTTATATTTGACCCTTTACAATGGTTAATTAGGAAGAGATTATGCATTTAAAAATGTACGATGATAATATAATATGACAATATCCATTTTATATTTGACCCTTTACAATGGTTAATTAGGAAGAGATTATGCATTTAAAAATGTACGATGATAATATAATATGACAATATCCATTTTATATTTCACCCTTTACAATGGTTAATTAGGAAGAGTTATGCATTTAAAAATGTACGATGATAATATAATATGACAATATCCATTTTATATTTCACCCTTTACAATGGTTAATTAGGAAGAGATTATGCATTTAAAAATGTACGATGATAATATAATATGACAATATCCATTTTATATTTGACCCTTTACAATGGTTAATTAGGAAGAGATTATGTATTTAAAAATGTACGATGATAAAATAATATGACAATATCCATTTTATATTTGACCCTTTACAATGGTTAACATCACTTAAATGTGAACGGGTTACGTAAATTATAGCTTTTCGTGGTTAATGCTTCCTTTTTTTCACTCCCTTGTACTAAGTAAAGATAATTTTTTTACTGCGAAAAATTTCGAATTTTAAATATCCGTTTTGATCTCCCATGGACCCGTATTGAGTACCTAGTTCGGCGTGAAAACTCTGCTAAGGCACATAATTTCTTAAAGCCAACACCTTTGTTCACTTGGCTAACCTGAGTATCAGAGACATTATTGTTTATCATAGAAAGATCTATAGATATATGTTCTATGTCATTTCCGCATTGGATGTCTTATGGCACTGTTAAACGAGATCATTTAAAATAAAGTGCATCAAAACATTTTATTTATTTCATTAATATAAGTACAGCGAAGTGGTATTCTGGGCCCATCGGATGGTTTCTGATGACATAAATTTTGGGTTAATTCTCCAGGCTTAAAATGATTATGTTCCACCACGTACAATAAAATAAAGTCACTACCACTTGTATAATTTTTCAAACTTTCAACGTTTCAGATAATAAATATTATAAAATTCTAATTAGAATGTATATAGTATTAAGTACTTGATGGATTATTATAATTTAATCATATGACTAGAGTCCTTTATGCAATGAAACTTGATAATAATTTCCTTGTTTATGCCCAGAGAAACCAGCTGCATATAAATGCAACTGGGTGCAGCCGGTCTTCAAGGTAGATGAAGATAAGAATTAAACATTTCCTCTCGCAATCATTTGAAGAAGTCTCAAAACTCATAACAAGAACTGGGAGCGCGACATATATTTATTCAAATGCCTCTCCCATGTCATTTCATAAATATAAAATGAAGGATTATCTGATATCCATGTTATGTTTAACACGAACGAAATACATATTTGTAATCAAATTATTCTAATTCCTAGTACATTTGAGCCAATCTATTATCTTATATGGCTTCATTCATCAGGCATATTCTAATTAAATGAAATATTTTCAGCAGATTTCTCGTAAGGAAAACCAACTTTTGAGGTTATCCACATCGCGCTATTGTTGACAACTTTCTTCGAATGTCCACCGATCCTAACAAGTGAAGGGGATAAATAAAGTCTGAAAATAGCTTTTACATAATGTGGTAGATTGAAAAATGTTAAATGGCAAACTTAAAAACATTATTTCCTGTATATAGTCTGATGGTGTTCTCTTGACCACATTAGCAAATTTTGTTCAAGGGAAGCTTGTTATTGAGATTTTTCTCATATCGCGATTTTTAAGAACATTCTTCAAATTTCCACCTATACTTCGTAATGGATAAAACAATGAAGTCCGTGTATATTTCAGCTCTGTTATAACTCGTCACTTCGAAAAATGTTGAATGAGGATCTTGAAAACATTACTTTCTACGTAAAGAAAATAAGCTTGAATTATTATAAGATTAACTTGTTTGTTTCCTTATTGAAGAACTTACAAACGCGTCTTTTATAACAGCCAGTTTTTGGAATTTGTAAAATTCAAAAAGCAGACATTTGAAAAAACATTCAATCACATTATTAAAATTCTATGTTCCAGCCCTCAATGGATTTTTGTAACTAGCAAAGCAGTGTTAACAAACGACTCATCATCTCTTTCCTGTCAGTGAGTGTTTTAGTCATGATGAATAATTCTTAATCTGATAGAACAACTTCTAAGCTCTGATTTCAGGTTACAGAGACGTTCACAATTAAGTGTTATAGTTCAATATGGTCTAATATGCTCCACAATAATACAATTGTAACTATTCATCGAGAAGGTTAAGAAGGCTCATCAACTTTTACATTTTGCCCATATGCAACGCCAATCACAATTCCGGCCATCCAAATTCTAACATTTAAGAACTTGGAGAACATTTCAATGAGACAGGGCAGTATTCAGAGTCTTGGGCAAAACATTTCAAAGTCACTCTAAATTTAGCACCATCCCAAGACGAAATATAGATAATTTATTATGAACTAAAATTACCCTTAAAAGACAACAAATTTAGAGATATATAAGGTTAACTATGAAATGGCGAACATAAGGGCAGGGCTAGAAGGAATTATGTATGACTCACAATGGCCCAAAAAATAAAATAAAATTACAAATGATCAGCAGATAAAACAGTCTCTATCAGTGATTATCATTGTACTATTTCAAGCTGTGAGGCCAAAGCAAATACTATTGTGCGTCAATGACTGGGGTAGAGAAACAGAAAGAGAGAGAGTGGCGAAGTGCGCGAGAGAAAGCAAGAGCGAGAGAGGGACAAGGAGGGAGAGAGAGAGTGTGTATGAGAAAGAGAGAGAAAGATTAATATTGTATTGGTCTCTCCTTTAAGAGGACCGAATAATAGAAGGATGAAGGATGTTTTTGAGGTTCTCAGAACGCTTGGGCGGGCGTGAGGAAAGGTCGAAAGCATTACAGCTTCCATTCCGAAAAATAACAGAAAATATTGTGACATTTGGCTGATCGGCAACCAATTTATCTTCATTCTACGCCTTCTCAGAAGCAACAACAATTTATAGAGAGCTGCAATTAAATAATATTGTATTCTATTTTTAAAATATTTCTCAAAAAACGAAGGAAAACTAAGAAAAACAAAAGGTGACCCTTACGTAATTCCTGTGGTAGGTATCTATTATTTAATTGAAAAAAAAAATGGTTCTTGAGTTGTGACGTACATCTGTAAATTCTTAACCATTTACAATTTATTTGTGAAATTTTTGCACTTTATATGGCGCGAGTGGGCCTGCAATACTTTATTAATTAATTATAGCTTGTCTTCGTTGGTTAGTTTTGTTTTATTTCATGCTTAAAAAAAAGAATTTTCCTACTCGTGATTAAGCATATGTGAATATGTAAATTCTCTTTTACTTCATTATAATCAAGGTAAACCAGGAGTCGCGAGTTCGATTCCCGTCCTGTGCAGTAGAAATTTATTTAGTAACGGACTCACTAAATAAATTCCTTAGTCCCACCCTGGCTAGAAAAGGGTGGTTCCCTGTAGATAACCCGTCCCAATTAGCCAAAGTAGCTTCAAGTGGGCGTAAATTTAATAATATGTATCATTATAACTAGTCGTTAAATTATGTTATGCTAATTTACAGTTTTAGCTATGCGAGTTAAGGTGTTGGTCTTAATCTCAGTTGGGAAACCGAGAGACGTAACTTCGATTCTCACCTAGATAATAGGAATTTATTTAGTGACGAACTCACTAAATAAAATCCCTAACTAGAAAAGAATGATAACCTCAAGAGAGCCCATCCAAATGAGCTTCAGCAGCAAAAAGTAAACCTTAATAAATAATACACAAATTTATAAAACTAGTTTAATGTTAATGGATTATTTAGTATTAGTTAAAAAAAATGGTATTTACTTGCCTGGGCGTCGTTGAAGACCCTAAGACTCTGCCACCAACATTTGAATTATTCCTCGCTTTTGTGTGTTTGAACGCTTTGTTGCTTCCTACTTCAAGAATTCACATTTTACTGTCATAAATGACCACGAGAATAGTACATAATTTTCTATAATATTCTGGTTCTAGGTTTTCCTTTGTGAGGGAGGTTCTTAAATCTGACATATTTCTGCAGAGCACGGGAGCATCTAGTCCCTGCAACCAAGCTAGCTCTAATTTCATCGTAACTCTTTGTCACCTTTCCGTGGAGATAGTTGAGTGATGAAAATTAAGACATGTGTACCTGTCAAAAATACATAACCCTCTCTGGTCTCTCTATACGATCTCATGTACTTCGCCATTTCGTCAGTACTTGCACTGAACCTCAAATCGTTTGCTTCTCGAACAAACACTTTTTCTAATTCCTTCATTTTTCTGCCTATAGTCATTGCATTGTCTTGTATGCTGTGTGAGTCTATTGTACCCAGATTACTTTTTATTCCTCGGATTCCTACTTCATGGGAAGGATAGTAAAGAATCGACAATAATGGGTTTCATTGGGTGTTATCACTAGTATCCTCAAAGATACCTAAAGCGCAATGGATCGACTGTAAAAAAAAAAAGTCGTTTCTTTTGTCGTCCCTGTGAGTCTGATAAACTGGTATTATCGGAGGCTGCGATGGCTAATAATCTTCGAAACATTTGCCCAGCTTATTGATTGTCAGAAGCCAACAAATAAGTAGTGGAGATCAAAATCATGCTTAAAAGAATTAATGGCAAACAATTTAACATAAATTGTTCGAAAATCGAATTATTTGTTGACTCGGGTTCACTAGCATTAGGCACTACACTTAATTCTGCTAAGCACAACGATAACTGCTGTCAATTTTCAGAATTTCTACATTTGTTTCGTCACATTAAACAATGGGGCATTATGCAAGGGCCCAATCTCTTCACAGAGTTATCATATGGCTGAAATCGAATTTTGAAGCTGATTCATTGAGTACACGAGCTGGAGTCCATTCATGCAGTCGTAAAACGGCATGATTACCAAAAAAATAAAAATGAAAGAAGGAGAAAAAGAAATAGATGACATGAGAGGTCCTGGAGGAGAACATAGGGAGCTATAAAGCGCGGAGGAGGCCGGACCGAGGCAAGTCCTTTATTGCATTATAAACAGGGCACGTAGGGTACGTGGACGAAATAAGGCCAGCTATCAAAGGTAACAAGCCGGTACCAGGGCGGCAACTTCTGCTCCTCTCCTCCCTTCTGGGCATCACGTGGCTAGTCTGATTTCACAAGACCTACCCTAGAACCCCCTAGAGCAAAAATAGTTTTTCATAACTCAAAAAGGAGTGAATTATTCTTTTGAAATGTACTAAAGTAACACCAGCGTATGAAACCATTTGCAATATATATAACCAATTAAATGTGCGAATCATAGTGCTACTCGAAACTAGAAACACAACACTCCTTGAAATTTAATTTGTATTTTCCTTATGAACGCTATCCAGTCACAAAATAGCCTTATTATATGTATGTAACATGCATATTATTATAATGTTTTGTGTAAACTATAAAGAGAACAAAAATTACCATTTGAACTAACAAAAAAAAAACGGAATGAAATATCCCAGGAATTAAAATGTAATAATTAACAATCAAAATTAATAAGACATAAATAAAATTCACTTGAGTAATAAGGTGCATTTTTTGGTCAATTCCCAGCTTCATTTATAGTTTCTTGTTGTTAAATTCGTTGAAGTGGTGTTGTTAGTGAGCAACTGTACAATGAGTGTTCAACCGTCTGTTTTGTAGTACTCCAACGGGGATGCCCTTGATTTTATAGTTTTAAATCGTACATAACTAATTAAAAAGAAAAAATGATTTATTAACGTCAGTATGATGTTACTACTGTTAATTGAGACGGGTTAACTACAGGTTACCACTCTTTTGTAGCCAGAGTTGACTTCAGAGTTCGTCATTAAATAAACTTCTATTCCCCTGGCGGAAATTGGACACATGACTATGTTAGAGATGAACCTACAGTTTAACTCTTTCTGTTAAACCCCATATGTCACAGAAATATTACGTGAAATATCACTGAAATTGCGTAATTAGCGAAATTTCTTCAGCACCATGGGAATACATTTCAGTTTGAAGTTACAGCCCTCAGTCGGGTTAACGAAGTATATATGACAGTGTTCCAAATCCCTAGCTGAAAATTAAATAAAAGGTATTAATGTTTATTAGCAGATTTCCCTTAAGGGAAATCAGCTATTGAGGTTGTACTCATGACGCGATTTTCGAAAAATTTCTTCAAATGTCCATCGATCCTACCCAGGAGATGACAAAAATGAGGTCCGTTCAAAATTATATATATATATTGTCTGTTAACGCTCTAGCTATTTTTGTTTGATCGTTACCAAACTCGATATTTAAACGTTTTATGCAAAAAGACTGATCAAGTTCGTTAATGGCTGAAATCGGACCAGTGGGAGGGGGGGTTTGGAAATTTGAAATATCTCCGTTACCATACGTCGTATCAAAACATTGTATAGAACCAATCTTATTGTAAATTAAATTACTATAAATATTGTTCTATACATTTATTCTCTATCTTGAATACTAACGAGATATATGCATTTTTATTAATTGTGGGCCGATAACAGATGACTGAATTTCCAGCCAAAAACTAGTTCGGCCATTTGCCGTAACTGTTCGGCTCTCGTATGGAGATTTCTGTATTGTAATACTTCACGTGGGAAATCTGCTTAGTTTACGCAGCCCCGCGTGACGGACTTGTTGGTTAACCGTTAGTTATTGAATGCCAATAAATGATGATTGTGTATCGGCTACAAAAAGTAATCAATCCGTCTAATAAGGAGTGTAGTTTAGTGGTGACGTTTCGGACACCACTAAACTACTTGTTATCGTTCTTCAGAGCAGTAATGTTGTACAGGAGGAACTGCGAATATAATTGTATACGATAATTCACATTCATGATGTGACCTCCAAACAGTTAGTTTTTTTTTTCTTTTTTGCCTGCTCCTCCTCTACAACATTATTGCCCCTGAAGAAGAATACCAACGGTGCCCGAAACTGTCACCATTAAAAATACAATCACCTATTTGACGGATTGAGTACTTTTTGTAGTCGATACCCAACCATAGTTTATTGCTATTCATGGTTTACTTATATTTACTTCCATAATATTGAAAAATATATCGTGTATGATTCGTCCAAACGTATTGTATTGAAGGTAATGATGTACAAGGATACCCTGTCGTAGCCTGCACACTACTAAAATACAACTTGACTTTTTGTTACAAATTCATCACAGTAGAATAATAATACTTTATAATTAAATCCAAGAAAACGAAAGGCTGCTTCTAGTAATTGATCTCGTGAACAGGTAAACCTGATTATAACGGGACCGAACATGGGAATAGCAGGGTCCTAAGGACATGCACTGGTTTTCCATTGCCTTCTGCATCAGACCACCAGAAATAAAGGCATCGTGGCGAAAATTCCATTCATACCAGTAAAGGAATGAGTGGAGAAAATTCAATTCAAGACCAGAGTTGTTAGACAGCCATCCCTCGGTAGCCAGAGCCTGCATAAACTGACTAATGATAGTAGACTATTAGCCAGTATGAGTATGCAGACTACGACTTTAATCTACCCTCCCAGTCTTGCCCCACTGGCAAGTTGTAGGTGAGAATTCAGACAGGCAGAAGCGATAATTTAGAATATGATTAGGTAATTGTTCGGTTTAAATAATGAAATAATATAACAAAAACTTAATTTGACTATACAATTCATTACATATCATAATCACATACACATCAACAATTGTATTTAATTTTGAAGTACAGAGCTACGCCAAAGCGTGAGCCGATGTGGTTTTTAGCAATCACTTGAAGTTGTGAAAGACGCATTGAGTAATTTGAGTTATGTCCTTCTCTCCACATCCTTGCGGCTCTTAAATATTTAATTACTTGAACTTGGAAGTACGGCACAACAGCAGCCCTGCCCTGGGATGACTAAGTCAAAGTAATTATTCTTGCTTGTAGAGAGCAGTTGTACGAGTCGATACGAAGGCTATTAGTAATCAACTCGTAACTGTTGTCCATTATGAGGTACAGTGACTCTGTCATAGTCTTCCCACGCCAGGGACAGACATTGAATCTTCAAAGTTGAAAGGTCTAATTTGGGTTTGCATATTAGTTTCGAATTACCTTTGTTCACTTAGATACCAATAAATTAATGTAACAATGATGATTACCTTAGTTACGCTACGTATTAGAATAAACCGACTCCCTGATAAACTTGAATTCATTGCATATATATGTATATATATATATATATATATATATATATATATATATATATATATTCTGAAGTCATTTTGTTCAACTCTAAATACGGTCCAAAAAAATAATTTGCTTTTATAATTATTTTTATATTTTTAACGCATTTACCCCCATGCTTAAATTTGCTGAAATAATATAACTAATTATAAATGCAAATCCTTTTTTTTTAATGTATTTAGACTTGTGCAAAATGGTCATCCGGCCCGGAGGACCAATTTATTACCGTACACATTTACTAAAACTTTGGAAATAAATTATATTTGCAAATTCTTTAAATATTCGTTAAATATACAATTGTTTTCTGAAATAGACATTTCTGCCGAATTTAAATAATAACCAACAATATATTCATATCTTTGGCAACCTGTTGCTGGGGACCTCCTTTTTCATGCCGGCCATCCAGTTCAGCAGGTTATACATCCATCAAATATTTCACAATCCAATATTCAACTTCCAGCAACAGACTGTTTTTACTTTCGGCTGATACATATCATGTTGCAAACTGATGTCCAAGAAGTGTAGACAGATCTGGATCCAAAACTAAGCTATTTTAATAGTAAATCTTAGATCCTTGTTTGTTGCCTTAGATCTTTCATAATGCATGGATGCCTTCTTTCAAAATGCTAGCAGAAAAGGAAATAACTTCCTTTACGAAAACATCTGTCAAGTAATGTACTGAGTGCAAGCACAAAAAGGTCTTATTCTCTTTATATATATATATGAATGATTAAGCATACTTTCTAAGACACTTGGGTCAGATTAATAACTTCCCAGTAAATCTTCCCTTAAATATATCAACTTCGTCTGAAAGGACCGAGCTTAGCATAAAATAAAAATAAAATTTGAACAATTGGGTGGAATTCGAAGGCAATTGAATAGTTATTTCAACACAAATTATCAATAAATAAAAATAATTAAGGAAATTAATGTATTTTAACTTATGAACTTATAATGTTACATTAGCAATGAAATTATCTTTAATAGGGGCGTACTTAAGTGGTGGGACAGAAAAATGCCCAATTCATCAGTCCTCACATTAAGGTGGCCGGGGAGATTGGTAGTCGTGACAACTTGGGAAATTTATATTTCCTTGCGTAACAGGTTCATTCGTTAATACCATTGGAGTGGAGTGTAACAGACCACATGAGCCAAGAAGGAAATCAGAATCGTTTCCGGGACAGAAAGGAGCTCTCTGCTTAAAGGTCTTCCAAAGAAGACAAGGTTAGTTATTAGCATGACATTTATCTAACTAGCAGTAACTGTATGACAGTAAAATGTTGACTTTTCTGGGGAAACAGGAGATGTCAGCAGATGGGATTGAGCACTAACGGCGAGTACAAGTTGAAACTAACGGATTTAAGAGGAACTTGATAGGTGCGCTAATAAGCCCTGACCAAAAATGTTGAATGGTATGGGGTAAAATGTTGAAATGAAAAGGGGTAGGAAGGTGAGGCAGTGCCAGTCAAAAGAGGTTGTATGACCAGAGGGGGACTTTCGGGGGCTAGGGGACAGCAATTGCAGGACTAACCCTATGAGAAGTTATTTATTTGAGAGTATGTTCCATTGCCAAAATATCAATGGCATATTACATGGATGAATGACTATGTTTAAGTACATTTTAACTATATATACTACTTAATGGGTTATTAAAACATAATCAAATATAATAAAAATAAATTGAAACAATAACAAAAGAAATATAAAATATGAAATAAGCGAGATAACTGCAAATAAAATTAATAAATGAAATTGAAACAAATTAAATTAAATTAAACTCAACCAATGTTAAGAAGGTTTTTCCCTTCTTTAATTTACGAGTCTATGTAAGGCAAATACGAGTACATTGAATTATAATTATATTTCCTCATAATGAACTTTATATTATAATATTTGTTTGCTACTTACATAAACTTTTGATAAATTACGATTTCTTTATTATATTTACTAAATAATATATGAGAAGGGTCTGGCAATTTACCTCCTTTTAAAATTATTTTCATTATGAAATTTGACCTATTTTGATTATATGTTAAACAGTCATGGCAAATAGCCTTGTAAGCAATTTAATAAATACTGGACATTGCCAAGAATCAACATTTTTGGTCTTGTTTTAACAGCTAGTCAAACAGAAAAAGGAAACACTCTGAGCAGGTGTGGCCAATAAAATGGTTGTATTTATACCTCTCGAACTTCTTGAGACAGCACAAAGAAGCCACTTCTACTTTATCTCAAACAACAAAACTTAGGAGAAGTCTTGGCCTGCAGATCCCATAAATAGAAACAGGAAGAGGGAGTCGTTAAAAGTGAGATCAGAGAAGAAAATAAACCATATGGAAATAAAAAGGCACCCCCGCACTTATCCGATCAGCGGAGAGGGGATAGTCTGTCAATTACCTCCTCGCTTTTATAACCTGATTCATCGTTTTACAGCCTTATACGGTGGGGTGGTTAACTTTCCACGTGACAAACTACTTATGGTCGTAAAAGCCTTCATTCGCCTCAAAACTCAGCCATCAATATTCTCATTTTTGTTGCATTAGTAGAGTTGAATATAATGCAGTATGTACTAATCACACATTTATGAAAATATAAAAAAAACACATTTTGTTTAAAAAGTTCCCATACACAGTAAGGTGTTAAAATGTTTTCATTTACGTACTGAGTAAAGAACAATTCAATTAACCCATTGAGTACAAAACAAATTTATGAAAACGAGTACGTCTAGTCATGGTGGATCTTGTCAAGTGAATCCCTCTGTCTAAAATCATTCAAGTATCAAGAAAACTTAACACTTACCGAAACATGAGTTCCGTGACGTAAACCGAATCATCCGGTCGTACAGACAAGGAAGAGTTAATACTAATTCCCATCAATAAATTCGTTATTTTTATTTATTGTTTGAATAACTTGTATCACATTTAATCTATTATTGTCATTTTTAACCCTTTCATTGAAATCACTGTCATCCGTGCAATATATAGATCGTGACGATGAGTGCTTAATTGGTCCATGGCTCGTGGAAGGCTCCATAGCAAATCATATACTATGTAAAACACACACGAAAAGAATACGAGCAAACAGTGTTACAAGCTATAATAAAAGGTACACAACATACGTAAACCGAATTACCCCGTATCATAGACCTACAATACGTTGGCTGTTAACCGAAACAAGAGGTACAGAGACCGGAACAAAACGAGCAATAATTTGTCAAGGTCGAATGGCGTTGACAAACTAATCCAAAGCACATTCTGTGTGTAGAGGAAGGAAAGACTCACAGCTAATGGGGTGGAGAACCCACCAATATTAGCAGGTCTACCAATACATGAAATTTAAAAAGCTCTACAGGTCTCTCAGACTGGTGTTTCGGTAAAAGTGTTAATGATAGGCTCACCTTAGTTCACGTAACGTTTCTTTCGCTCCTGTAATAATAAGCCCATGTAAATAGCAGAACTTTATGCTGGGTTTGAGGGGTTTAGTGCTACAAGTTACCTTACGAGTAATTTCAGTCGTCTTGGCTAATTTACGACACCATGATCTAAAGAAATTTTGACTTCCTTGTATAAAAATGTCACATTTGTTCGGAGAGAGGGGGGGGAGAGAGAGAGAGAGAGAGAGAGAGAGAGAGAGAGAGAGAGGGAGGGAGGGAGAGAGGGGGAGAGAGAGAGAGAGAGAGAGAGAGAGAGAGAGAGAGAGAGAGAGAGAGAGAGAGAGAGAGAGAGAGAGAGAGAGAGAGAGAGAGAGAAGAGTTTAAAATATAAAAAAGTAAGCTTTCTTGTAGAAAAAGAGAAATCAATGGATATGAATTGAAAGGACATTGAGCATATGACTCACTATCATTCAAGAAATATGGACGAGAAGGAATCTACCTTTACTGTCAATGTTTAGATTCAATCTTCCATTTATTATAATTCAATGCCTTCATAATGACACGCCTTTAGGCATGGGTTCTCATGGAACTAGACCAATTTAAATAAATTATTCAACTTTCCCTCCATACTCCGCGCAATAACATTTTGACCGGGCAATAGGTACTTATGATAATTTGTTTTGAGGTCTTGCTGACTATGGATCAGTAAGTGCCGTCTTCTATGTTCCTCATAGTAATAGTGCCTTATAGATTCGAGAGAAAGCTTTATTTGTTCCTATGATAATTAATGCTAAACGTGTTGTAAATACTAAGGCCAGGTTGGCTTTATATAAGTTTTATAAAGTATGGAGGGCTAAATTTATTTAGAATAAAAAATAGAACATAGCTAATTATTTAATTACTTTTTTGATTATAGGCTATATTTTCTAGTGGCCACAATTTTTAATTGACCGATACTATACTCGATATGTAAACGACTCATATAAAGCTAAAATAAAATTCGTCAATCGTCATAATTAGACCTACAGGAGAGGCGGGTAGGGTGGGGAAGGAGTAGTGTAGGCTAAAATAATAAAATAGAAATATTTTCATTATTCTAGCTGCATCAGAAAATTTTAAATAATTGATCTTATTAAAAATTAAATGTCCTACAATCGTTGTACAATATGGCTCTAATTTGATTATTAAACGAGTCATTTGTATATTTTTTTCAACCTCCATATTACCAATCTCCTACTCATTGGATTTTCACTTTTCGGCAATTGTATAACCTAATCATCTCATATTCAACATAAACTGTGCTGTTACACAGGTTTCGTATTACTGGAGAAATAGAAATTCCTATTTTACATGCCATTCCAGGAAGTATAAAACCTCCATGGTTTACGCAGGAAATGGGTGACGCGCTTTTATATATTTATATGCAAGTGTATAAGAATTAATCGTTTTTATTAACTAGACAAAATGAAAACTCTATTTGTAAAACTAGTTTTCGCTGAAAGGATGAAAATTTATATTGAGTAAAGTGCGAGAATGTAACCAAAACTACGAGAATGTACCAAAACGAGAAATACCACTTATATATTGGCTTTTTAATGCAGTTTGTTGTTTTTAAGTTACCATATTTTCTGTTCACTTATTTACTTACCACATAATTGTAAGATGTGTTTGTTTTTCTTTGAGTGTTTTGAGTTTCGTTTAGAGTATTGTTCTTTATATTATTTTGAGTGTTCCATTTTTTGTTTTTCCCATCTTTAAGAAAAGCCATGTCGCCACTGTTGTGGAGCTCTATTGTTTATAACGAATAATATATAGGCAGACAAAATATTGTTAGCACTTTTTAAATAATAAGGCTTACTAGCCATCATCGAAATATAATGAACAGTTGCATTGCAGTATCGTCAACCTTATTACTCATTAAAAACGATCCTTTAACAAAATTAGGGCTGGAACACGCCCATGCGCAGTAGCGCAGCGGCGAGCTGCGGTGTCCGAGTGGTTAAGGAGTTGGACTTGAAATCCAATGGGTTCTACCCGCACAGGTTCGAATCCTGTCCGCAGCGCTTTATATTATTTTTAATTATTATTGAGAAATAATTCTTTTTGATCAATAATGAATTGAATTTTCGCCAATTGGTAAAACTCAAATTTTTATAATGCTGAACCATTATATAAAATTCTCCAAAATTAATCTCAACTGTCATTTACGTTAAATATTTTTCCCACCCTGGCTAGAAAAGGGTGGTAATCTGTAGGTAACCCGTCCCAATTAGCCTTAGTTGCAAAAAGTCGACGTTAATAAATAATTTAATTTTATATTATTTATTAGCTTGAAATGATAGATTATCAATCTACATTATATTCAGTGTTCCTATAGAATACATATGTTATGGAGCAAAAATTACTACTAAAAAGATTACTTCAAGTATTAACAGAATAAATAGAACAATAAATATTATTGTGAAGTATTAAACCAATTTTAAAATCTATTTGCACAAAAATCATAATTATTGTAATACTAATGTTCTGAAACTACTTACCAAGGTAGTCCACATTAAAATATAAATACCTTTTTGTATCTAAATCAAGATGTAATATGAAAGAAACACATGATGAGCTTATAATACATACGTTATTATAGGGAATATAAGAAAATAAGTACCCATAATGTACTTAGTTATGATATTAGAATGAATTAACGAATTAAAATGATTAAAGACAATTGATATAAAAAAAAATAATAATAATAATAAAAAAGAAATATATTCAATATTATTTAACGTTATTAATAGTTTAATTCTTTTTTATTTGTAATTATATATGAATTTATGAATGTGACTCTTTCGAAAAATTACACTTTTACCACAAATTGAAGAAAATTCAATTTATTCTTAGTGAAAAAGAATTATTTCTCAATAATAATTAAAAATAACAAGATGCGCTGCGGACAGGATTCGAACCTGTGCGGGTAGAACCCATTGGATTTCAAGTCCAACTCCTTAACCACTCGGACACCGCAGCTCGCCGCTGAGTAACTGCGCTAGTTTCAGCTCAATGTTTAACGTTCATTACATAAGTGTTTTGTTATTTATATATAATATTTAAGATTGATTACTCATTATATAGTTCAACTACTTGTTTTTCCTCTATTTTATTAAAATGACACTTTTTCACTCGTGGATTTAGATTTTCTATGAATTTGAAGGAACTTTACTGTCCAAGAATTTCAAAATTTCTGTTTCTCAGTTCAGATTTTGCGAAAATCATCGCCACCCAGCTTATTATTATCATCATCATAATAATAACTTTACCCACTGATGATCATGCCTTTGAAAAATAACGTTTTTACAAAATACTCTTAACATCAAATATATATATTTGTGCGGAAGTCGTTATGCTTTAGGTTATACCGAATCAGCTTCAGCCTTCTTTTAGCAGATTTCCATTAAGGTAAATCTTAAGTATAATAAGATGAAGTTCTCTTTTAGGGTAAGGATTCTTTTTATTTGTTTCTTGAACATATGTTATTGCCAACAGAGCAAAGATTAGAGTACCTGATGCAATGAACTCATTTTCCGTTAATATGTGTAACTTCTTTCATTTATACTATTATTCTTCTGCTGAACATTTTCAACATATAAAGTGATTCATGGGATCTGGTCTTAAACAGTTCTTTACCCAGTCGAGACAGTTAATATTCTCATATTCATTTTTAGCTGGTTGTGAGGGTGATAAATCAGATTAATCAGAAACACTTTGGTGGCTTCTCACAATTTATTTCTTAAAAACGCTTAGCGCTTTCGGGAATTAAATTCCCATCCTCAGAGACATACGCTTTTCATACCAGAGCTACAAACAATAAAACACCATAATTAAGGAGTCTAAAAACTATTTTTAAAAAATGTACATTATTGGTCATGTTACAAACAGTTAATATCACTATAAAATGTATAACAATAACACATATATTGAACAACATAGTTATAATTAAAATATAATAAATTAATAATATTTATTTAATTACTATTTAAGCATTAAAAATATTTAAGCCAAATTACCGTCAGAGCGTAGGGCGTGCCTACCGGGCTGAACCCTGCCGATGCAGTAAGGCCGAGGGGATCCGTCCAAAAACACGCTAAGCGTTTTTAAGAAATAAATTGTGAGGAGCTACCAAAGTGTTTCTGATTGACCTGAGTTAATATTCTCCTTATATGACCAATAAATATGTAAATAAAGAAATCATTCATTAAAGCAATATCCAAACAGCCGTTAATAATTCTGCTTATACCTGGTGGGGCATATCTTATCCTTGATGGTATGCTGAAGCTTAGATTGATATTGAGCGTTGCTGGGGGATACAGGAGCTCGGGATAGACAGTAAGTAGGCCCCAGTACCTGGACAAGGGAGAGATAAGACCTTAACAAGACCCCAGCGTCTAAGTCTCCTGTCTAGGACCCTCGGCTAGTCGTGAAAGCCCGTGTTTCCTGAGATGCATTGCACTCACGTACGCCACGACTAATTGCAGATCCCCGAGATCCGCTGCACTCTTGAGATATGGCAACCCCTCTCCGTCGGTTGGGGGTATAATGAGGTTTTATGTCATAAGTAATCTAGTGGCTATTTATCCTGCACAGTAGCACAGCTTGGCAACTTAGTTGTCCTCTACAAAGCATTCCAGGAACTAAGAAAGTAGGCATGAAACGGTTGGGGGGGGGGGAGAGGAGAGAGAGAGAGAGAGAGAGAGAGAGAGAGAGAGAGAGAAGTCTATGTGAGCCGAGCATGAGGTTTTTCTGTTGTATAGATGATAAGTTACATTATGTGAGAATCATCTGAATTTTAGGCAGGAGAAGGCTAAATGAAGACTAAGAACAAACATGACTTCTAGTAAGAAAATAATGCACTCAACAAAAATTCCAGTGCGTTACTTTAATTTGGTTTCATTACATTCGTTCCTACGAACAATAATATAGATTGCATGATTTGTTGATTGATGCCTTCTCTAATCTCCTACTCATTGTCCTATTTCGGCTATAAATGAACTTCATTTTTAGTTTTTCATGAAGCAGTTTGATATCGAGTACGGGGTCGATAACATGAAACTCGTAACCTATGGAGCATAGAATTCTCACTAATCAGGCATGGTTGGTCGAATTATATTTTTATTTAATTACCCTAATTGTTATTTTTACAATATTTTAAATATTGGTCATTAAAATACTTTTTCCTGTTGCCTGTGGTATGAACTGAAGATTACCCTGAAGTTACTCTAATCTTAAAATCTTTTAAGTGTACTGGGAAATATTTATTTTTCCAATTAAAAATAAAATATGTTTGGCTATTAAACAAATATTTTCTATGAATTGGAAAGCCTTTTTCGACTCTTTACAGCAAGTGAAAGTGTTCATAAAGGGTAATATTCATCTAATGGGAATCTTTTAAGCACATTTTGAAACTCTTCACAATATTCCTGTCACTATGTGCTTAATATTATTTAAAAAGATTTTTGTGCTACTGAATTTTCCGATAAATTATTTTTTTTTTAATTTTCTCAGTACCTTTTAGTTGTCGGCTTTAAGCAAACCCCCTCTCAAAGTCACCTCTTCTCACAAGAAGCCAATATCTTACGAAATACTTATTCTAAGCTTAAACGCCACTTGTTGTTTACATTGTGCCTTAACTAAGGAGAATCAGGGACTTAATGAATGAAAGATGTAACATCAACAGCGAACATTGTGGTGACGTAAAACCCTAGAGGTCAACATTTTTTTTGTTTTAAAGTAGATATTTAAAAGTTTTTCTGTAAATATAGAGACTCGGTATTAAAATGCCTGAAATCGGAGGAGTGGGACAAACTTACACCTTTCTGTTATTGCGCATCGTGATAAAAAAAAAAGGGGGAGTTTCTATGTTGTTGTGCATATTATATTTTTCAATTTATATAGTATTTTGCCCTGACTTGAAAGTAAATAGAGTAACTTGTATTTTTTTTTCTTTTTAGCCTTCCATAAAGCATTTCACCTCATGCTCGTATCACACAGACCCAAAATTTCAAAATAATTTGATTGCTGGTCACTTATCAAATGCGGTCAACTGCTAGAATTTTTCTACTGAAGATACCTAACCTCCGCACGTCAAATGTCCTCAGCCTAGGCCTGTTTCCCCCACGTGGAAACCATACTATCGTTTAGGGGGCTCAGGTTAGCCATATGAGTGAAGGTATTGGTCTTAATCTCAATTGGCTAACTAGTTTGATGTGGTCGATTCCTGTCTGGAACTTAGGGATTTATTTAGTGACGAAATCATTAAATGAAATCCTTAGTCCCACCCTGGCCAGGAAAGGGTGGTAACCTGACATCATTTTGAAATCCATCCTTTTGATGAGTCCTAACTAGCGGAATTTGTCTTCTTGCCAACTCAAATGATATCTGGCTCCATCAGGTCCATGTTTTCTGAGTTCTCCATATTTCTCTCTTAGTGCTCGTCTCTCCTAGACTAGTAGGGTTGATACCATTTGACGCTTAGCAGCCAAATATGTAACTGCGATATTTTTGATAAACGTCTAATGATGATCCAAGAACTTCTTAAGCGAACCTGAAACGTAACTAACTTTTTTCCTTATTATCTCAACTCTTATCAGCTGTCATACTCTACTTCCGAGTCCTTCAAATGTAGCCATTAGATATGATAAAAGTTATCTTATTTTATAAGTCAAGTCTCCATAAAATTCCACGTTGAGCCACTGCCGGAGCATTGAGCAGCCCTTAATCCCCCAAGAACTAGTAAGGGGAAGAGCCTAGAATTCCTTTGGTAGGTCTTCAAATATATTTATTACCTTGGCCATACGGGCCTAGCTGACTTTAATACCTTTCCATCTTTTATTGTTCCCTCGTTTGGTACAACAATAAATTTAGTATTTTCAGACACTGCTGTTAACTTTCTGTAGTCGTATAACCTCATTGATTTTGTGATGTATAGTAATATAGTTTTTTTTATGATTGGGCGGGTTAAAAATAGTAGGGGTTAATAAAATATAATCTTTGGCCGCCGTTGTTGGGCCTCATTGAGTTGTTTTGTCCAATAACCTGTTTCTATTTATTTATTTCTTGTTTGTTTTTTTCCAAATTGACTTATGTATCTGCATGGTTGCAGTGAGGGAAATGCAATAGTTCGGGTTAGAAAAACGGAGGGAAAACAGAATAAGCAAAGGGAAAGCACAAATATGGTCAGAACTGAATAAGAGATAACTATATCATAATAAAATCACTATTTACAAAACGAAGAAAAAAAAAACATATCTACGAAACAGTATATTCAGAATTAGTGGTTTACCACAAACTATAATTTAATTTACTTTATCTCAGATTAAACTGTAAATAATTTGTAAGCTTATTAGCTCTTTGGCTAACTGTTAAGCTCCTTGGCTGGAATGAATAACTCCAAATTTATTAAACCTATTTACTTCATTATTTAATGCCTATTTTTGTATTTTTCTTTCTGCCAATGGTCCTTTATAGCAAGGCAAGATTTGTAAGTTTTAAGCCCCGTCACTCTGCGTATGAAATAAACTGTAGTATAGTAGATAAAAATAATGAATATTTATAATATTCTGACAAGACCATTTTGAAGTTTAGAAAATCGACACTAGTGGACAGCTGATTATTTTTTTTAATTATAGAAATATTGCCTTCCCTTAAAATGTCTTAATAGGGTATGGGAAAATGAATTCTAAACAATATACTTCTTTGGGGGTCAACGAAACCTTCAGTGCGCACCTTCCCGAGTGAGAGTTCAGTGCACAGAAAGTAGTGAATGAAGCATTACATTATTGTGAATGGAGCCAGGAATATTGCTTTGTGAATGAAGGTTTTCGAAAGACCTTGATTTAAGTGAAGAGAAAATGGCGACAGACAGCATTGCTCAACAGGTAGTAAATCCGATGTCTTGTGATTCAGACACTGGTTTCTCTATGAATGACATGTAACATTTCAATGACAACCGCTCTCACTCTCTCTCCCCACTTTTAAAATGTATTTTTGCATTCTATGACCTTCAAATATGCATTAGATGCAACTGACAGACTAGTGTATATATATATATATATATATATATATATATATATATATATATATATATAGAGAGAGAGAGAGAGAGAGAGAGAGAGAGACATATACACTTTCATTGAATTTCTTCACAAATCTATAATAATTTTTTAAAACCATTAACAGGTTGAACGAAGAGCAACGTATTTTGTCGTGCCCCCCCTTTCTCCCAAACAATAATTAATCAGAAATGTCATTTTCCTTTTAAATGTATTTAATAGTTAATTTAATTAAATCAGGAAACTAGTTGAGCTTACGCTTTTCATATTGTGAAGTTAATGCAATCCGAATTATTAACATAATTTAATATAAATAGAACAGATATCTTAAATGAGTGGGAGGTTGGTTGCCATCACTGAGTACAGGGAGGGAAGGTAGAAGACTTCCTTTCTATTCTGCTAGCCTGATATGAGTGAGTGGTTTAAGCTATTAGCTCTTCCATGAATATACAGTTTACATTCGTACATACAAAAGAGTACTTTTAGTAGTTGTTATTCGAACATAAAACAGCTGCTATCATTGCGCGTTGTATGGCTTTTGAGGAAAGGAACTTGTATCCATACATGGTTCAGAATACAGAATAAATTCTACGATTATGAATCATATGGTAAAATGAATGTTTGTGTGTATGTCCTATATAGGCTCGTAAATGGCTGAACCGAATTTTATGAAACTTGGTATGTATATTACTACTAACTCAGGCTAGGTTTCTGGCTATATTAGTATTCTCTGAGACGAACAGAGAATACTAACCACCCACTCGGGTTATAAGGGAGGCCTGAAATTAAAAATAGCGATAATTCGTCTCTTATTGGTTTTTCGGCAAATATTCACATAGCAAAATTTGTTAATTTGTAATTTAAAGTAATTTTTGTAATATACCCTTTTGTCGTATACCGAAGTATAAATGAGTAATACGCTAAAACTATAGTGGGAGTCAACAATTTTATATGGCGTAAAAGACTCAACTGAACTAAACGAAACTCCGTATGTAATTTGGTATTAACACCTTCCTGATTATAAGCTATTTTAAATTTTCAAGGTATGGACAGGAGTGGGGGTAATGAGGGAGGTCTGGAATTAAAAATAGCGATATTTCGTTTCCTATTGATTTTTCGGCAATTATGCACATAACAAATGTTGTTTATTTAGTTATTTAAAGTAATTTTTGTTATATGCTCTTTTGCCATATAACCAAGTCTAAATGAGGTATACTCGAAAAACTATAGAAGGGGTAAACAATGTTATAGGGCATGAAAGACTAAATCAAGGAAACTCTGTAGATTTGACTATAAGCTTTACTAACATTTTTAGGAATGAACAGGAGGGAGGCATGAAATGAAAATCGTCATATTTCATTTCCTATTGTTTTTTTGGGCGAACAAAAGATGTTTAATTTGATATTTAGAGTAACTTTATTTATATACATCTTTATCGTAATTTAGTATTTTAGTTGATGGCGTTGCAACGCGCGCAGGGTAAAGCTAGTTATGTTATCGAAAAAACTAAATGAATAGGAGACTGCTAATATAAAAATATTGTAAATAGTGAAGCCTTACATAACAAATACTTTTATTATTAACACAGTACCACAGGGTACTCACTTATAAGCTCTAAATACTGAGATGGGGAAAGGTAAAAATATTGGTCAAAGTGATGCCTTGCCAAAAAATAAATACCATCATCATTCAGCCTCAATCGATTTCCCGGGCGAAAACGGGTACCTTAGATAGTATATAATATATATATATATATATATATATATATATATATATATATATATATATGCACAGAGAGTGAGTGAGTGAGTGAGAGACAGATCTCGAGACTGGAAAAAAGAGTGAAGAACTCCTAATTTCTTTCACAGGACTAATTGATTTATTATCATTTATAAATACATGGACCAGATTCATCATTATTATTCCAAGAATGAATGAAACTTATTCTTTCATAAATCATCGGGGTAAGGAAAAAAGGAACACGAAAAGAAAAAAGCCAAGTAATCAATGTCACGGCTGAAGTGATAATCAGCAGATTTATTAAAAGGATAAGTTGTGGGGATACGAGAGGTCCCCACCTGATTCCTAATCTGTTTTTAATCTCATTTAGTAACCATCAATCATATTGCAGAGGATCGGTGGGGTAGTACTTAAATTACTAATTTACACAGGTCTCCATCCTTTGTTCTCTACAACAGATGTTCGCTTTGTTAGCACGGGGTTGAAGGTTAACTTATGTTAAATCGAATTAATTACCGACCATTGTCTGTCCCCCGCAACGTCTTTTGTCAATGGGATACACCTTTTTTTTTTTTTTTCTCCTTTTTATTTATTCCCCCTCCACATCTGTGGACGCGTGAACTGAGAAGTAATGGAGTGCAATTATTGAGATTAGAGTTTACCTGTTGAATTTTAATGGGCTCCAAGGAGATTATGCTCTCCGTACATGGATGGCTAATGTAAAAATGTCAGGGTATTGTCGAAATCTACTGCGTTAGTCGATTTACAAGTGGAAGAGATATATTCTTGGCTGAGAATAGATTGGCTTGAAATGAATCTCAATGGACGTTGCCATTATCTCGCAGTATTAGTGAGTATTGACAAGGGTCCAAGTGGACTTTTTTACTCCTCAGATTTATAACATTTCATATTAGTAAAATAATAAGCAAAACATTAGTAAAATGAAAAATTAAATATAAACGAAACCAGAAGAAAAGAATAAAAAATATATATATGCTATTTGCAAAAACAGATTTATCGATAATTTTTGTCATTCCAAACAAAATTAAAAAAAAAAAAATCGTAAAAGAAAATAATATTCAAAATATTAGTAATGTAATATGTTAAACATTACTAATGTTTTAATAATTTTATTAGTAATGTTTCAATGTATTCAAAAATGTTTATTTGATTTAAACGTTTTATTAAACACCAAAAATCATATTCGTAAATGGCTTAAATTGGGCCAGGAATAGGGGGTGGTTGGGGGGGAGGGACAAAGGAGGGAATACTACTATTCAGGTCGAATGAAGTTATAGAACCAACTTTGCTATATTGTTGATGTCCTACAATTGCTGTTCTATATATTTGTCGTAACTCAATTATTTAGAGTGTAATTTGTAATTTTTTTTTCTTTTGTTGTTCAGTAAATCGCCACTTTTACTCATTTTTACATAGAAATAGAGAATATATGGTGAAGGAAAATCACTATTGTGTCATACCAGCAAGTAGGGAATTCGTTGAGTTTACGCAGCCCTTTCTTGAAGGACATTTAGCAGATTTCCCCTAAGGGAAATCAGCTATTGAGGTTGTGCACATGACGCGATTTTCGATTTTTTTTTTCAAATGTCCATCGATCCTACCTAGGAGATGACGAAAATGAGGTCCGTCCAAAACCGTATATATATTTGTCTGTTACCGCTCTAGCGGTCGCTACTATTGTTTAATCATTACCAAACTCGATATTTAGTTGTTCTTTGTAAAAAGAAAGATCAAGTTCGTTAATGACTGAAATCAGACCAGGGGGAGAGGGAGAATTTAGACAATTCGAAATATCTCCGTTACTATAAGTCCGATCGAAAAACTGTATAGAACCAATCTTATAGGAAATTAAATTTCTATAAATAATGTTATACACATTTATTCCCTATCTTGAATATTAACCGAGATATTTGCGTTTTTCAGTTTTCAGCCTTCAGCAAACCCCCACTTCTATTAATGTTACATAAACAATACTTGGTTATGTATTAAACCACATCATTCGAAGCTTAAATACCAAATATAGTTTTCAAGAGACATTTATTATAAGAGATACATGCAAATATGTACTGGTGACCCCTCCCCCCCTTCTTAAGTTTTTGGACTACTTTTTGTTGATTAAGATAAAAATTATTCTCAATCATTATAAATTACTGTACTAGATATAGTAATTATTTTTCAATCAAATTAATACGTTTTATTCAGCAATATTACAGGAATTGTTTTCTTTCCGGTAAGAAGATGGCAGAACTGTTTGTTTACATTTCAGATGCTTTCCGTCGAGAGGTTTCTTATTATCTTTTGTATTTATTCACTTAATATTCACAGTGGTGTTGCGTTACCGGTATGTAGATTTATCTATTGTTAAACTGCACGCGGTAAATCTGCTTAGTTTACGCAGCACCTGCGTGACAGACTTTTTTGTTATTCGAGAAACAAGCTTGGAAAGATATAAATACAATTGTGGGCCGTCATTTCAAAACAAATCAAAACGTTTAAAACAATCCTTTCATTGCCACAGTAGAACTATCACGTTTTTCATAATTTTCTATTTTTATTAATCAACAAAAGTTTCTTAATCAATTTGACGAAGGTAATTGCACGTTGGGAAGATTAATCTTTCTGCAGGTGCAGTCTTCTTGTGATTCGTGTCGTGTAGAGTTCCCCGTTAGCTATCATCAGCGTTGGCAGGTGCATATGTTGAAGTTTGCAATCTTAAAATTGCACACTGTAAAATTATAGAGTGAATTGAACCCAAGATGGTAATTTAATTATGAGACGCTTCGGGGTCACCTACAGCAACCCCACTTATAAAACAAGTCCTCCAACAGGTTGCTGGCTGCAATACCTGAATGACTGTTACAAGTTTTCTTGAACTAGAATTAATACAGGTTCTAGTAAAATAACTAACGAAGGGTTAATGCCCGTGGTGTTAACTTTCCAATAAAGCAAGATTTAAGCTGATAGATTCACAAAATCAAAAATGACCACCCCAACTTAAAAAAATTCTGTACTGCTTTAACTAAGCACATTTCCCACGTATTTGCATTTATCTTAAAAAGTAAAAGATCAATGAGAGCATTATTTGAGGAGGTCTACGTACAAAGGGCTGATAACTGAAAACCTAGTATTGAGATATTGTGAGTGCAAAATTTCACTTGTATACATCTTCTAACCTAAAATTTTTGCAACTTGAACTTCCATTAATGAAATTATGTTCAGTTTTTGGTGATCTAATTTATGCAGAAATCTAAAAAAAAAAATCGTTAAAAATATTAAATAAACTCCTTTAAATATAACCTTACATACGCCCTTATTGCATAGACATTGCCAAGTAATCTGATAATATTGAATAAGAACTAAAATAAAAACACATTTACAGCTATATGTTGAAAGTTAGTTTTTTAATAAAATAGTACTGTATAAGAAACGTTACAGTATAGGATCCTCTTTTCTCAGTGAAATTGCTACCAGAAAGTACTTTTCCCTGAATGACACGAAGGCTTTCCCTGAAGTTTGGTAAAGGCTGAGTAAACATTTGAGACAAACATTAATAGGAGTTCCGCTGCATTTTAATGGATAGTTGCACAGTATGTCTCTATGTTTTTGTGCGGGTACACAGTGAGTGGAAGCACTATAAGGTATCCCGCAAGAAGTGAGTTTTGGTGTACTTTATCACAACCATAAAAATGATCAAACAAATTCTCGTGCTCATTTGGAGTAACTTTAATTCCACAGGTTTACTTACAGTTCAATTTCGAGGTAAAGTTCTTAGTATCCATCCTACCTTCTATTGAAGTATACGATTCATCCGAACATCGTTTCTTATTGTTTATGCGATCATAAAAAGATTCATTTTTCCTTTTTTTCTTCAAAGTTTTGAAAATACTCTCATCACTAATAACTTCCTCCAAATTGCTCATTTTAAAAAGCACAGCAACAAACGAAACAACCTCACAATTTACACAGCACTCAATTTAGAATGTTTACGAATCACAATAGCAGAAAGCAGGCTAAACACCAGCTCATTCAAAGAGGTGGTAAAAGGTGAATCAAAGAGATATAAACACGAAATTTCGTACAGATATAAAAGAGACTACAAGGAATCTAAAAATGCCATCTCCGCAAAAAGGGCTTATACCGTCATACGCCCTTTTTACGTAGACCTCCTCATTTAATATTTAAGATTCAAAAAAAGTGTTTCACTATATAACAGAATATTGTTTATGTGACATGAGTAGGAGTTAGGGTTTACTCACGGCTAAAAACTGTAAAATGCAAATATCTCAGTTAATATTGACGATAGAGAACCCATGTACATAGCAACATTTATAGAAAATTACATTAGCAATAAGATTGATTCTATACAATTTTTCGATCAGACTCGTAATAACGGAGATATGTTGAATTTTCAGGCAGTCGCCCGGCAGCCGTTGTAGAAGCAAGTACTCTGTAACGCTCACCAAAATAAGGCACTGAAGATGGAGCTGTTGCTCTTAAAGTACACTCTGTCGAAAATATAACGTATTGTAGAGGAAAACAGGCCTACTGTGTACATCCAGACTAATTCGTTCCTCTACCTCCCAGCTTCTCTAGAAGAAAGGACATAATATTGGAGATAATTTGAATTTTGGAATCCCCCGCTAAACACTCTCTATCCCTCATCCCATTTCAGCCTTTAACAAATATGACCACTAAAGTTGAATGAAACGGTTATATATAAACTATGGTATAGTTGAAGTATACATTTTCGAGTCAAAAATGGAATATTTTAATTGATGATCTTATCACATCATGTATTTGCATGTTTCTTGCATAAGAAAAGTTAAATGAAGACACTATTTGGAGTTTAATCTTAGAATTAAGCGATTCATGATATAACAGCTTATTGTCAATATGACATTTGTAGGAGTGGGGTTTATTGAATACTCAACACTAAAAAATACAAATATCTCGGTTAGAAATCAAGATAATAAAAAAAAAACATAAATAACAACATTTATAGGACAATTAATTTGTAAGATTGTTCTATACAGTTTTTCGATGCGATTTAGCGGAGATAAAATGCAGTCCCTGCGTAAAATAGGAGATTTCCAACGTGCAGGTACACTTGTAATCCCATTTCATCTCATACTCTCTATTTCAATGGGGGGGGGGTAAGTAAATGGTTAATGAAGGCTAAAATCAGCAATATAAATAACTCTTAATATTTGAGTTGCGCATGAGTTGTAGAGCTTCAATAGCTTCACAAGATTGATTCTATAACATTGGACGATCCGACTCAATATAACTGAGTTATTTTGAATTTTTGAATCCCCCTTTCAACAACCACGCTATTCCAGGTTCGATTACAGCTATTAACTCGTATGATCTTTGGTGTGCCTGAATCAGTTAAATATTGAGTGTGGTATGGATAAAATAAATATTTTAGAGAGAGGAACATGAAATTTAAACTGATGACGTTATAATAACGTATAAGTATGCACCTCACGCAGTAAATGTACTATGAAAACAATATTTGGTATTTAAGCTTCAAATAAAGTGGTTCATGGTATAAAAGCTTCTTATTGTTAATATGACATTAGTACGAGTGGGGATTTAATGAAGGCTGAAAACTAAAAAAAAGTCAAACATCTCAGTTAACATTCATGACACAGAAAAAATAAATAAAACAACATTTATAGACCATTAAATTTGCAATAAGGTTGGTTCTACACAATTTTTAGATCCAACGCATAATAACTGATATATTAAGAATTTTCGAAATTCCCTCTCTAAACCGCCCTCTCCACAGTCCAATTCTATCCGTTAAAGAACTTGATCTTTAGTTTTACATAAAACGGATATAAAACGAGTTTGGTAACGATGAAAACCAAATTTTAACCCGGCTGGAGAGGTAATAGATAAGTATATATATATATATATATATATATATATATATATATATATATATATATAGAGAGAGAGAGAGAGAGAGAGAGAGAGAGAGAGAGAAAGAGAGATGAGTTTTCGATAGTCTCACCATGAGTACAACCTCAATAGCTGATTTCCCCATTGGGAAATGTGGTAAAAACAAGGTTTTGGGCTGATTTGGTTCTTTATGCTTGGAAGACTATAGGACTAATGTAATAAGCTGTGACGTTTCTATTAAGGACCTTTCAGACTTCACCATATGTTTATCCTACTGGTCGGACCTGTCGCCCCGTGTAGCCTTGAGCCGCGTTCATCTATGTCGTAATACCATTAGGCATTATTTATTTCAGTTATTATTAACGACCAAGATATTTTTACACTGCTGTCAATTGTGTAAAAGAAAGATAATGGATGTGATGTAACGGTAAGTAATATATCGAATCATATTTTACCAGTCATTTGTGATATTATTAAAGAGAAAAAATTAATAAATTTATCCATTAGCTTTAAATTTATAAATTAATTTTTGTATTATTTGTTATATTGACAGCCAATCTTAAGTAACGAATGTGGCTCTCAGACAAATTTATCTTGAGACAAAAAGGAACGAAAATTATTTGAATGGATTTATCATTGTTCAATGAATGAAAGACGATTTCCATTCAGAGCAAACTAATTTTATTTTTTTAATTCTCTTACGAACCAGACGTTAGATTATTATTATTATTATTATTTATTAACGTCCACTTTTTGCAACTCAGGCTCATTGGGACGGGTTATCTACAGGTTACCACCCTGTTCTAGCCAGAGTGGGACGTAGGATGTTATTTAATGAATTTCGTCACTAAATAATTTCCTTTGCCCAGGCAAGAATCGAACTCGCCACTCTAGGATTACCATGTGAGATTAAAGGCAACGCTTTAACACGCATGGCTAACCTGTGCCCCTGACGTTAACTTTGAATTACGTTAGATTAACCAGTTTTACATGAATAAGTGCTTTTAGATATAACGTGGTAAATGTTTTAATACAAAAAATGAAAATAACATAAAAACCGTATACCACATTAATTTTCAACATTAATTAATACTCAACAAATGTTCTGTGAACTCTCTTCATTTTGGGAGAAAAAATATTCACTCTAAACGAGACATTATTACACTTAAATTGAACTCTCAGGTAATAAAAGAAAGGCCTCGTTCTTTCACAGTTGTTTATTCTATGCGACAGAGCGCTTTTAGAGCATACGCTCCGTCATCAGTGCCTGTTGGCAAACATTTACCATTAAAAACGTCGCATAAGAAGTCATTTAATTAAAAAATAATAAATATATGTATTTTGAAGGTCAAGAATTAGAGTTAGAACATAAAACTTTAAGAATACAAATTAGTATCCCAGTGAATATATATGAAGAAAAATATTTTTACAGATTAAAATTAAAAGCTTACCAGTAGAATACATACCAAAATTTCAATAAATAGTCAAAATATTTACAGTTAAAAAGTATAAAGTAGGATAAATAGTAAAAATCAAATAGTCAAATTAAAATTAATCAGCGAGTTGTTTGTACTTTCTTGTTTATAGCCTTCAGTATCCCGCCTTCCCCCCGTACCGATCCCTTCTACTCATTTGTTTTCTTTTAAACAGAAATAAGGAATATGTTGTAATATGAGATCACAACTATTTTATACCAGCAAGTGGGAAATCTGCTTAGTTTACGCAGCCTCTGCCAGACGGACCTTTACTACTATTCCTAATTGGTTACGATTATCTAAAGTTCACACCCTATTATAGCTAGAGTGGGACTGAAGGTTTTATTTATTGAGTTCGCCACTAAATACATTTCTATGACATTACTTTATAAACAGCATAGGTTATCTAAAAGTATTAACGTACTTGACTTTTAGACTTAAATATTGAGTTTTACAGTAATCATAGAAAAATTGCGACTACTAGAGCATAGAGACATTTAACACAGCAAGGCGATTCAATTTAATTATTGAAAGGACCTGATTTTTGCCACCCACTAGAAAGATTACCAATATCTGAAGAAATGCTTATAAAATTGCGAAATGAATACAACCTCAAAAAGATTTTCCTTGAGAGAAATCTGCTCATGGATCTCATATTAGTTTACACACCATACATGTACTTTCTGTACATATATAGTATAAAGAATTTTTTTTTTTATTACTAGGCATTTCTTGTTTTTGTATAGTTCTTATATATAATCTCTTCTTCTTCGAGTGTTCTTGTATATAATTTTGTGCAGTATGATATATATTTCCTAGTGATACAGTTTTAAGGGCGGTATTTTACGCTAAATCAGTATTGGTAGTAATTCGGGAACGTTAATAAAACTAAATGTGATTTAAGAATTGGTTCAGGTGCGGTATAGATGGCGCGGAATTACAGTCCAACCTGTTCAGATTATACTAATCCATTTAGCTTCAGCTGTAGACCAGTCACCTGTTAAATCCTCCTGAGCTTTCATTATGCTATTATCTATGGATATGATCTCATTCAATTTCATAAGAGTGAAAAATTATTTCTAAGAAATTCTTTTTATTTTGAAATTCACTCAGTTACTCTTCTAATAGTTTGAGGTGACGTAATATTTAGAGCTAACTCTTGTGACTCATTATTTTAAAATGGTGTTTTAGTGCCAGGTTTAGATGAAAACGCAATAGCATGTCTATATGTAATTAAATAGCAAATACTCCTTTATTATTCACCTTTATGCGAATTTCCTAATACCTTTACGAGTTCAAATATTTTAATATTTAAAAATAAAATCACTACGTAACGTGTACAACTTTAAATTTATCGAAGTGTAACTTCGGTATTCAAATTATTTTGAAACAGTAACATACACTTAACCACATAAGATTGGCAAGACCTAAAAGAAATACATAAATATTTCCATTCTCATACACTGGAATAAAAATATAATTAAACATAATAGAATAGATTGTCATTTCTCCTCCATATTTACCAAGAATTGTACATGCATGAATGTTATTACAATCATCACCGTGCGTGGTCAGGTGTAGATTTATTTCTATTTTCGCGGAGCCAATAGGAATTTTATTGAATAATGAACCCATTAAATCATTAATTTAGCCATAGAAAATTAGACATTAAAAATAAAAATACTAAATTAAAGAAAATGGATTTCCATTTATAATATTATTAACATCTCATAAAGTAAAAGCTTTATCTCAAAACCTTTTAGATTAGAATTGTTAGCCCCTATTTATTCATTTATATTTTTATTTATTATGGTGAGTTTCGATGTATAGGATGAGGGATTATTGCTTAGATACATTTGTTTGGAACCATTTAAAAAACATGTAGTTACATTGCTTATGCAGTATATTGAACTTTTATGAGAATAAGTTGGTATTTTAAATTATTGAGGCAATATTTTATTTTTACGTAAGAGTGTAAAGAATATATTTTAGCAGACAATTGAAAATGAGGCAGGTCCCTAAAAGCAGACTGAACAAAGAATAATTTAAGAAGAGGTGTTATTAAAGCAATTGTAAATTACTAAAATTTTCATTTCACAGATGATGATGAATTTCTCTTCACTGTCTACAATGCTCTGCATAAAGGTTCCAAATGGGTCGTCCCTAATCAAACAAATATAAGAAGGGAGAAGACGACAAATTGCAAAATTGTATGCTATCGACAATGTTATTGGATGTGTTATATCAAAGTTATTTATATTCTATACATTTTTGTAGTACATGGTCATATAACACAAATATGTGCTAAGTCCAGTATGAACACATCAATCGTTTCTATATGGTATTTACCTAAGGGGGAAACACGGAAGTGAAGGGCTGTTTAGTTCTTATATTAGCACTTGGCTTTGTTCAAGAAAAAAATATCATTGCCTGGAAATAGTTTCCCCTGTATCTACAAAAACGTGGGGCCTATAATGTAGTAGTAGTTCCAATTTTTAATTGAACCTATCATCGGCCTGCAGAGTGATGGCTCTCTAAAACAGCAGGAGAAATGAGATACCACTCATATTCGCTCGTGAGCTTCCTTTGTCAAAAAAAATAGCTATATTACTTAGCCTTTAGACACATAGACACTAAAAGATGGTTGTCAGGTTCTCTTATAGCTTTTATTGGTGGAAAGTGACGCTGAAAATGTTATTATGCAACTGGTGGGGATAGCACACTGCAGCCTAGCTCTCTATACCTCTTACTAGTGGGTGTTTCTAATTTTGAGGTGGGCGGTGACTATTTCCTCAAGGATAAAATGCTCTGATAGTGTTCAGCATTGATTGGCAACACTTCGATAAAAGTCTTCATACAGAGGAACGATTTTAAAAACACTCTCTTTCTACCAAAGCTAGTTTTCCTGAAAGCGTCTTGTAGATCCTAATTTACGTCAAATATGTATACTATTATATATACGCACATAATAGTAAGTGCACTTACACAACAACCGACAGTACCCCAATAAATATTTATCAGGAATAATTTAAATAAAGTATGTATTCATATTGAATTAAAAAATAAATAAATTAATGGCGTAGATAGTTGTACCCAGGTTTCCCTAATTCTGTTAGGGCTTATTATATAATGTCTACGGGTTATGGTGATGTAGTTATCATTTTCAGGATAGTTTGGTTGAGATTGGTTTTTATTATTCTGGAATAAATATTTTATAAATTTAAGTTGACTTGCGGCTAAGTCAACTTAAATCACAGAAATCGTTAGTACGGGGAAATGAATACCAAATTTGTATGCTAAAAAACACGCACAATACATATTGGGCCTTCGTGAAGAATAAACCAAAATCAGGAATAAAAAGCCCTATCCAAAAAGTGGTATCTGACAACATTTCATGAAACGCCTACGCAACGTAAATAAGTAAAAAATTGAATGGGATCTAAGCTTCATTCGGCCGGAAGATGAATGGGAAAGATCCATCTCCGCCTCTGCCTTTTTTATCATCAACACCTGCGAATCACATGCGCATATTTGTGTCCTCGTGTCGGGACTTTTATTAAGATTGGTCATCATTCATAATCTTTCGGGATGTCCACCAACCGCCCACTTGAGGCTCGAAGCCCGGACTGGTTTGTTGTACGGGTAAAGTCAATATTTAAAGCTTATAAAGTCCGTTACGCAGAGGCTGCGTAAAATAATGAAATTTCCCACGTGACACAGTGGTAAAGTCACCTCCACTATATGTACTCTGTTTCTAACTCAAAATTCCAGGAGTAGTAGTTGTAGTAGACTGAATACAAGGAAGTACTAATAGCTTGCTTAATGTTTGAGTTAGAGAAAATGTATACAGCAACAATTGTAGGCATAAGTAGTTTAACACGATTGGATCTGTAATATTTTTTCAATCGGACTCGTAATAACCGGAGATATTTTGAATTTTCGAATTCCCCCTCCCCACTAAATACCCCTAATTCCTGGTTAGATCTCAGCCATTAACAGTTAGAGATATAATACATGGTCAAATCCAGGAAATTAGGAGTTTACAGGAGAGTTAAAATAACTCCGATGCCTTGAATGGAAAATGCTGTATAGCGTTTCATGTTGTCACAATGATATTCGACAATTAATATCCTTTCCATTTTTGTCAAACAAAAAATTAATGAAGCCATGTTATTTTTTCATTTCCAGTTCTCAGTAAACCCCCACTCCTACTCATGTGAATCTCACTTATGGACTAACTTTCGAACAAATTAAAACTCATAAACATTGCATTATTTTTTGGTATTTTCACTCTTTTGATAATTTTTCATGAAAATCGACAGTAAAGAATACCTTTTTTTGTTACATTAAGAACCACGTTTAAATTAAACTAGATTTCCATTTCAAGAACAGCAGCTCAATCATCCAATTCAAATTTCAATGCTATGGTGACTGTTGACAAGGCCCAACCACATTTCAACCAACTGAACAGTTCCGTATCTTTCATGGAATATGTACTTAAGCCCTTAATCATATCAATGCGGTTAGGCTCCAGGCTTCAGTTGCCATAATTACGTATATTACAGTCTACAATTCTGGATACTGTCTCACAGCTTTTTTGTGTAAATTAAAGAAGAATTGGTGGAATACTACCGATGCCTTCTCAATAGCAATATGCCCACCCTCCCTACGTTCTCTGTTCCCAGACTCCTATTACCACAAAAGGCGTAGGCCAACATCTGTTTTTACGTCCGGCTTGTAAAAGTTGTCCCTTGCCACTCAAAGGTGTTATGTAAGCTCTGATTTCCAAGCTTACATAGTTATACCTAAAATAAGTTGTGTAACCCAGATCTTTCTTCTACTAGATCTCTGCTATCCATTACATTTCTTCTTAATGTTGGTCAATCCTAAATAAAATGTATCTCCGCCAATCGATAGCCTGCATAGTTACGGAATCCAAAGGCAAATAGAAATAGTTACGGAAGTTATTGAGGGAAATACCATTACTTCCAGGCCCCTCTCTTCTATACCCATACCAGCTGTATTTGGTAATATTTTCTGACTACACTTCCTCTTTCTCTGCGTCTTCTTTATTACTATTTTTTTTTTTTTTATCAAAGTCCACTTTTTGCTATTTTGACTAATGGGGACGAGTTATCTTCAGGTTAGCACCCTCTTCTAGCCAGGATGGGACTAAATCTTCTAATGCAGTTCATGATACGAGAGGTTTACAATGAGAATGAAATTAGTTAGAGCACACCCCATTCTCAGGACTGAAGCTGGAGGAGCCTTGCAAAGTAACAGGAGTGCTGAGTAAGACATTGTATATTAATCAAAATCTGAAGAACAGTAAAAATGTTAAGGTCATTTATTTAACCAAAGGAGATATTCGGAAATAGAAAATTTAGTCATCAAGCATTCTCAAATAGTCTTCTCAGAATGACGTAATAGACAGATTTGGGATATTGCCAATTTGTGAAGAGGTGTAATTTAACATCTGAGGTTGTCACAAAACTTTACTTTGTATTACCCAAGTGTACTTTCAGTAGAACAATCATAAGAAGAAAGAAAATAAGAAGAAAGATGGTACTAGAAAATTCCACATCGAATTTTCCTCTTGACAATTTAGAGCAAGCATACCTTCTGCCATTCTGGTAAAGATAACGAATATTCTTGTTTGTAGGGGGCATATGTCTCATCCATTAATTCATCATTGGATCTGGAGTCTTAATATAAGTTTACTAGATGGGGGAGAGGATATTATCAACTATTTGATACACCCTCTCAAGAAGTATGCTTTAGGCAATCCTTTTTTTTTCCTACACTGAACCATAAAGTATATGTTCTCTTGGTAGGACTCATTTAGGGTTTTCTCTTTGTGTCTCCTTAATAATGAGTATCTAACAATTTGACAAAATAAATTGGCTTTTCAGAATTATCCATCGTACTCAGGAATTGTGTTATTCAAAAGTAGGATTACATTTCCAAAATTGTTGACTCAATAGCCCATGAAGGGAAAATACCAGCCTCAAACAGCATACATATTATGAACAATCATTCGTATAAAATACAATAAAGTTTAAAAATTCCTTTAAAAAAAAATAAAAATGTTTTCTACGTATATATACTAGTCTTGCCTCGACAGATGCCCTACGTTCGTCCTCGAGAGGTGGTTCTCAGAATTATTCGGTGTGTTTCCAAGCGTTATAAGGGCTCTGTCATCTGTGTATTTTTATTTCAGAACTCAACCAAAACTACTAATACATTACGGTTATTTTCAGATTAGGGCAATTCAAAAAGTCATTTTTTAATAATTAATATTAAAACAAACTTTTTATTATTTAAATTGCAGTAGAGAGCAAAAAGATTTGTATCCAAGAATAAGCTGAGTCTCTTGTCAGCCACTCTTTAAGGAGTCCAAAATAATAACTTTCTTCATTAAGGAAAACTAAAGAAACCTCACTGTAGCTATATCTTACTGTCAGGATACAGTTTCCATGTCGATTAAAGCGAAACGTATTACGGAAAATTATATTATTTAGTTGCGTCCACTTTGTGCTACGACGCCTAATTAGGACGGGTTATCTACAGGTTACCACACTTTTCTATCCAGGGAAGAACTAAGGATTTTATTTAATGAGTTTGACTAAATAAATTCCTATTGCCCTGGAATACCAGGTTTGCCATTTTAGATTAAGGCCAACCTTTTAACTCACATGGCTAATCTGAGCCCCTATTAAAGTATAATACAAAATCATTTTTGTAATTATTATCATATGATTTGTTGCTATCAACTGATAACCTATATTTTTAGGAGGTAGAAGACCACCGGCGAAGTAGAAACTGCAATCAATGTCCTATAAGGAAAGCCTCATCTGATACAAACGTAAATGGACTCATTTCATAAATAATGAATTAAAGTTCATCAGATCTTCTCAACGAGTCCTCACAAAAGGCAGGTGATAACGAACATCAGAAAGGGTCATCTTGTACAAGTTCCATTAATTATAGCTTGTAGAATATTTTTAGCTACAGACAACTCATCATAAAATGAAATGGAAATGTGATGTGAATTGTTTGTATTTTAATGACCTTTCATAAAATATTTAATTAGAAGACTAAATGATTCTGGTAACGTTTTAAAATATATTAATAATGCAAATGAATTATTCGTAATATTCTTTAGACACTTGTCAATAATTCTGTATGACACATTCTACTGTTATTTTCCTATTCGTTGTCTTTTGTATAACTAACAAACTGCATACTCGCTTAGGACCATAGTATCTTGACAGGCTTCAGGTATTGCAATACCTCAGTTATGGAGTATACCTAGCATCAGCAAGTATTCCCTCACAGAATCCGGTAATCTCTACTTTGATTTGCCTCTCCTCCTTGCTGGTGTATGATAAAAATTATTTTTCGGAGCTGAGATTCCATTCTTTTAACGTAACCGAAGCTACGCAATCTGTCAATTTTAGCCTTATATATATTTCTCCATATAACTCCAATTGCTAAACATTGCTCCTCCGTCTGTTCTGCTTTTTAAAAGCTTCAAACTTATGTTTATATATTGTGTATATTTATATAATATCCTATATTTATGTATAATAAGGGGATATTTTATTGAAGCAAATTTGAACTGGTTATCAAGAGGTTATAGCCCTTTTCAAGCCAGGTTGGGACTAAAGATTTTATTTAGTGTGTTCGTCACTAAATAAATTCCTATTGCCCACAAGGGAATCATGCCCATGATTAGCATAGCTATTAAAATGACATTTAATATTACAAAATTCAATATAAATGTAATATATCATTTTCATACCCCCCCCCAACAAAAACAAATATTATCGATATTTGTTGACAAACATAAGCTTTGGCTTCCAAGCAAACCACCAGTTTTATTAGAGGTTGTAAAGTATAAAATTCCTCATGTTTATAACATACATTCACTTAATACTGATAAAAAAAAATTATGTTTACTGAGGCATTCTCAGGAACGTGATAAAACATAATTTGGGAGTCGGAATTCAAAATATAGAAATTAAATTTGAAACAAAGTTTTCAATTGAAAAATATATTCTTCTCGAAGAACAATACTAAGGGAGATATTGATGAAAATATTTTTTGTTGAAAAATGAAATTGTTATATAGCCCATGATATTCATTGGGACAGTTGGCGAATACATAAAAGCTTTCTGATGATATTTTACATCAGTAAACTTCCATCTTTTTAAGTGGTTGAATAAGAAACGGTCAGTAAGACTAGAATTTGAATTATGCTTAAAATGACCGAAAACTTCAAAACATTTATCCCTGCTGAATACAAATAGAATTTAAGAAATGTGAGTAAGCATTAAATACAACCTTTGGCCCCACGCTGGCTAGAAAAGCGTGGAAACCTGTAGACAACCCGTCTTGATTAGCCTTAGTAGCAAAATCTTGAGGTTAATAAATAATAATAATAATTTTAGACAAACCTTGGTGTGTTATTTATATAGGATTGAAAAGACCTAATTTATATCATTTCCTACGTGCGATTGATGGACATTCGAAAATGGTTTTTGTAAATCATGTCAATGACATGAATAACAGCTGATATTCCTGAGGAGAAATGTAGTAAAAACTACTAGTTTTATCTAATTAACAGTGTTATAATTGTGCCTAAAATGTTTATTTAAAGCTAAAATATTCAACAGATGATTCAAGAGTGTGTTTGTTTTAAATTATTGACAGATGATAATGTCCTCCTAATGATTTTTCGCTAACATTTATTTTTTTGTTTGACCCTCATTTAGAATCAAATGAAGAAAATTGAAATGTCAGCTGTGATGGCTTATTATAAATTCATAACTTGTCACAACCCATTAAAATTAAAATTCTGCACTTCATGGTGTAAACTCACATTGAGCGGAAAAGTAAAAACAAATCGTCAAAAATAGAATTTAAACCTTTTTTTTATAAATGTGTTTGGAAACTGCTGTTGAGCGATATGTAACTCGAAACTCTAAATGCTCGGAAAAGCTTTATTTCACTTTTAAGTTGACTGTATAAAGAGGGGGGGAGAGATTTATTATGAGTCAGTAAAAAATGTTATATAAACATTTTTGATGAAAAATTTATTAATCTATAATTTCATATGTTTTTTAGTCTCAAGTTTTCAGTAAACCCGCACTCTCCTATTGGTCTCAAAATTGCCAATAAGATAATATGTCACTAAACGTCTTATTCGAAACTTAAATATCATTTATTTCCTTTGGAGTTTTAGTAACGGTAGCACAGAATAAATATGAGATGTACGAACATTATTAGTGAACATTCTAGGCTTCAAATTTTTGTGTGATAGATTCTATATTCAATATCAAACTCTTTTATGAAAAACTAAAAATAGAGTTAAATAGCCGAAATCGGAGAAGGATTGGGAGATTACACGAGTGGTAAAATACAATCCCTCCCTGCTTCTTCTTTCCGCTTTCTGTTACAGAATCACAGGGTGGGCCAAAATAATGAAGGAAATCAATTTATACACCATTCATCCATCCATACATACATATAGACATATTTCCGATGTCCATCATATACAACATATAGACATGATGAGATCCATCATGAATTTAGATAGGTAATGAAGTATGTAAGCAGCACCGTTGAGTATTTTACAAGTGCTCAAGCATTAAATAACTCATTTACAATATGTTTAATTATACTTTGAATATAACAGTCCATTCTTTATTTATGTCCAGTAATTAATTCTAATTCGACAACCTGAGCTTTGAATGGGTCCTGCGTGGGATGACAAGCCTAATATAGTCATTCAGTAAAACCTTAATGATGGAGCATTAAAACAGCATAATTATTTACACTCGTAATATAAACAGTGAGCTTGCTGACAATGTAACTCCCGAGAATCGATTGAATACTAAACAACTAAACAAGGTCGTAGTGCAGGATTGCCTATTGAAGGCTTTCGCGGGGATCTTGTTTCAGTTAACAATTGCCATACCAATGCAGTAGACTAAAAAATGTCATAAAACATATATATATATATATATATATATATATATATATATATATATATATCCGATAGATAGGGTGAAATTTACAATTTTTCATTTTCGTCCTCCGCTAAACCCCCTTAGTTGCAGTCCTATATGTTATAATAGCCCTGCATATGACATTTCCATTATACCAGCAGAATATAAAGCAGAAGAGCTGGCGACACTGTACAATATAAAAAAAACAAAGAACTAACTACAAAGACATAATGAATATTACAATAGATAAATTCATTGACTGCTCACAATGGCTACACCCGGCACTATTTGCGAAAGTAACATCACATTTGGACAAATCATGGACTGAAAATATTATGACATCCCACATATTTACTGTCGGAAGCAAAACTGACAACTACGCCTGGAGCAGCATTAATTGTTGAAACTACAAGTGGACATATTATAAAATACAAATACAACCGACTTCTTGCTAGATGCACAAATAATCAAACTGAGAAATTAGCTGTTTTAAAAGCGAATATATAATAAAATCATCATAATCTATAAAAATGTACGACCATACACACAGACAACACGACACTCATTAACTCAATACGCAACGCTACTATACACAACCCGCTCACAGAAAACAACAGACAAAATATTCTGGAAATTATGCACTTCAATCTGCACATACACATAGACTCGATAAAAGCCCATTCAGGAAATATTGGAAAAGAACACGCTGACACGTTAGCAAAGGAAGATACAAAAATAATTCCAGAATTCTCTCTCGTACCACTCTCATATATTAAAAAAGACTTACGTACCGACACAATACATAAGTGGAACAAAGAATGGACGACATGTAACAAATCTTACAGCTTACATCAATACATACCAAATATACATCACAATTCAGAGTCACCATCGCAAATGCACACAATTTCTTAAGGAACATGGACAGACAGGACATTATTTAACAAGATTTAAAATTCAAGACAATGACAAATGTGATTGAATGATGGCATCTTCCATCCTTTTCAAAGGGAGATCGCGACTTTTCTAGCTCCGTCAGTTTTAGATGAAATTATTTTATCCATTGCAACAATTAGATAATCAGCACAGAGAGCTGAGATGGAAAGCATAGCTAACAATCAGACTTCCAGGCAAAAAGCGGGATTGCCACCGGCTATAGAGGTCGCTCAGCCGGTTTACATACAACAAATTATTTTTTCAAGTAATTCCATTTTATTTGTAGATATAATATTATGCAAGTAGATTTCCCCCCAATTTATTGAAAATATTTTTCCAAAAGTATATAAAAAATTGGAAGTGATTACTCGTCGAGCTCCCGTCCCACTTGGTGCTGGCAGGGTTAAGTCTAGTCGTTCAAATGAAAAGCCAAAAGATTTGTTCCGAATTGGATTGGGGGATATTGAATATTGTAGATGCGGAGAATAAAACAGATTTGAATTCCCGTATTTCAAACTGAGTTCCGAGTACAGGTAAATCCTAAATTCCCTCCCGGTAATCCTCCCCTACTTGGGCAATATCCACGGTATTCCTAGAAGGGGCCCATTCATTCAGGCTCCAGGGAGTGTGGCTCTACGGATCGATGCTTTCTCTCAACCTTCTTATCTTGCCTCGGTTAAATCATCACTTAATCTCTATACAACTTTTCTAGTCGGCTCAAATAGTTGCGCACAAACCACTTTTCTGTTTAAAAAGATATAAATAAATCCTTCTCGCAGGAGCTGTTAAGTGCTTAAATGACGAGGAATGAAACAGAAGCGATGTGAAACCATATGTGAATCTCTATTTCTCCCTTAGTACAAGAATCACTATTTAACTAAACTTGAAATTGCATCTCTACATGAGGTTCTTAGAAATATAATAGCCTTAATTTAAAATGGCAAGAGTACCAGTGAAGATCTATGATTGAGATCACAAAATACTATTAACTCCTTTGATATTCGGATAATTAAAAGACAGAAACTTAACAGACGATTCGAACAACTTTATGGACTGTTAAATAAAAGATCTCACTTCTCTACCGAAAACAAACTAACAATATATAAGTTACTACTTAAACCAATATGGACATACGCAATAAAATTGTGAGGTACAGCAAAACCTTGGAACATCAGACGCATCCAGACTATCCAATCCAAAGTCCTGCGCACTTTAGTAGATGCTCCATATTATATCACCAACCACACCCTGCATAAAGATCTTAATATCCCATTTGTAAAGGACCTAATTCCCCTAGAATCAGAAAATTCCACAGCAGGCTATCCAATCATCCTAATCCAGAAGTCCTAGCCCTTTCCAGTACCATTCATCCATATTCCCCTCCACGGCGCCTCAAGAGACAATGGCCCAGAGTTCTCCTATAGAAGTGTAAAGTGAAGTGATAGCAGTGGCCATTTTCTTCTCAAGTGCCATATTCCTCCTTAGCTCTTGATTTCCTTGCAAAGCTGCTCCTCTCATTGTGGTGAAGGGGTGTAGCTGCTGTCGAGAATGATGGAGGACGATTGACTTGTCCTTATCACATTACCAAGTGCATTTGATTTGCAGACTGACATTCTTAATAAAATAAAATAAACTATCAAATTAATATTTGGGTCAGAGAAAAATATGAAAAACAACTTCTACCTATTAAAATTTGATGAGTATCCATTCTCTAAATCCACACTCCTCCTCGTCTGATTTAAGGCATTAACAAACATTACTATTAAATATTATTTTTAATTACGTTTAAACACAAATTACACATACACACACATGTAGAATTTCATTCCCTCCAAGACATTACACACCGTATGTACTAAAATGAAAATATATGCTGGTTTTGTTTTGTAAACTTGCTAAAATATCTTAATCAAATAACCAAAAAATGGTGGGTTCGCATAGTTTCATTGCTCAGGGGCCGGTTGTTGAGATTGAGATAAAATAACGTTGGAGCTCTGGTTTGTCTCTAAACCACAGTACGGAGTGGTACTCTCATGTAAATAAATTCTTTAAATATATTTTTGATTTCTATGCTATTAAAAAAATGGGCAATACTTTTGGAGCTTAATTTACTTTCAGATTTGTATAAACTAATAAGATATTATAGGATACATTATTGAATTTTGAACTGTATACGTATGCGAGGAGGTCAATAGTTACTCAAGACCACCCCTAACTAACCTCATTAGTCGTTAGACCCGGATTGGAATCATTCAACAAGCTGGCGGGAGGGAGGTTACACTATCTGTTTACAACAGAGTATGGGTGACCTTAGGTTAACAAGCTCACAAAAGTAATTTCATGGCGAGATTATTATTTTTATTATATATTATTTATTTATTTATTTATTAACAACCACTTGATGATACTATAGGTAATTGGGACGGGTTATCTACACGTTACCACCCTTTTTCTAGCCAAAGTGGGAGTATGGATTTTATTTAATTAATTCGTCACTAAATAAATTCCCGTTGCCCAGGCGGGAATCGAACTGGCCACTCTAGGTTTACCATGTGAAATTTAGTCCAAAGCTTTAACTGTGGATAACAAGATTAAAAGAAGTGATCATGGATAATGATCACACATTGTAAAGAACAAATTGACACATGGAATTGAGGTCAGCTCGTTCTAAATGCCACGTTCTAACCTGTCCAAAAAGTAACTTAGTTTGGCCTAACAAAACAATGGGCGAAGTAGAGCCGGTGTTGGTTTTGTAAAACGTCACCTGAACAATCTCTGCGAGTTCTAGTTGCCTCAGTCAGTTTCCGAAATGTGCGTTGTATTAGCAAACTCAGTGAATTGTAAAGATCTTTCAGTGATTAGGCATTTAGTACCGTAAAAAGATCAATTAAAATGCATGAAGAACCAAGGATGGAGGCATTATGAATAACTAAATAATAAATAAACAATCTGGTCGCAGGGCCTTCAAGACATCGAAGACATTTTAACACCTGTAAACAGTGAATTATCCACTTTTGGAACGTTAAAATATGGAGATGGTCCAACACATGGTGTCACTATCGATAACTGTTTGAAACAAACAACCAACCTTAAAAATGCATATATGTATTTAATCAAGGTTTAAATTTTTATCATTCCTCTTTACTTTTGTCTTATCTTAATGATTCGAAAGCCTATTATAGCTCTTAATCTTATGACGATTTTTTTTTCATGTGATTTGATTTTCTTTTCTTCTTCTTTTTCATATATTTATTTTATTTTATTTGTCTTATGCTGCACATTTATGATGATTGGCATGAAGTAAGTGAGGGTGAACCTCTATTTATGATAATCTGTTTACTCAGTCATGTAAACCGGAATCTTATTTCTTCATTTTGGAAAATATCCCTTGAATACCTGACATTTTTGTCATATCCGTACTTTACCTATTAGAATATAATATCCTTAGCCAAACCTGGCTTTTGGGCCCGTCAGTATTCCAAATAGATTTTTTTTTTAACGTCCACTTTATGCTACTAGGCTAATCGGGACGGGTTATCTACAGGTTACCATCCCATTCTAGCCAGGGTGGGCCAAAGGAGTTTATTTAATGAGTCCCTCATTGAATAAATTTCTACTGCCCAGGACGGGATTCGAGCCCGCCACTCTAGGTCTGCCATGCGAGATTAGGACCAACGCCCTAATTCGTACGGCCAACCCGAGCCCCTCGAAATAGATTGTTTCCCTGCTAAAAATGATTTTAACTAATTTTTGAAAAATTGTTTCGATGATGTGTTCGATTTTTTAAACCTTTTTAAAGATAGGTCTACAACGTACTTAATAAGCCAAGGAGGAGTTTAGTTAACCTTAGAGGGAATATATTCTCACTTTGGATACCAAATGTACCTTCACAATCATTATATATGATATCGAAAGGGCACATATGTGAGGGTTTGTTTTCGTATAGTGCAATGGAAAGGTTTTACAAACTTTCATCCTTGCAAAATACCCCAGGATACGGTATTGTGTTAAGTATTTGTATTGGGCTTCGCAAGTGAGTATGCTTTAGTTTTATAATCTAAAAGAGATCTGTTTTGTCATTGATAGAAGTTTAACATTACTTTCCTGCCAGAACCCCATTGAGGGTTCTTAGGATTCTCAAAAAATGTAAGAGAAATATAAATAAATCCTGATTTATTACTTAAAGGCTTTATTTGTGTTTATTTTTCTCAACTCATCCAAATATAGAGTAAACACATTAAACTTTGGTCAACGAATAACGTCGAATGTCGTCAACATTAACGTCAGTTCTAGAGGTTCAACCAGTGTTTATACAACTTCCAATGACAATATAAAATATACTAATAAACTCATACTGATACTTTAATTATCTTATTATATGGTAAAGTAGTACCAAAGATGAACTTCACACTGACGGGACACTTTATAGTATTTTAAGTAAATTACGAACACGATTTAGAATAAGAAGATGCTTAAGACTGGAAACTAAAAGTTTCTTAACTTATCTTCGACAGATGAGTTTGCAAATGTAAGACGATTAGAGGAGTTTGACCTAGAGTTAGACCAAAGACAGGTTTGGCGAATTCGTTGCTCTTTACAATGATGATGTTATCCTAAGCTATTTGGTTGGCATCAAAACGAGAGTTGAGAAACAACTGACCAAATGGATCTTGTAAGATTGAAAACGAACCAGTAAAAATGTTATGATAGAGGTGGCATTTACTACCTCATGGAAACTGCTTAAGATAAGGCGAAGTTGAGAGAATAGATTAGGTTACTATTGAAGTGAGATTACGTTCCAGAATCGGTTACTGCATTTATTTTTAGGCTTCTATCTTTGCACTAAGTGTTAGTACTCATAAGCATATGTGTTGATTTTTGTTGTGTATCCTAGAAAATGAATTATCTTACTCAATACAATTTTGTATTGTAATAATGGAATCATTAGTTCCAGTCCAAGTTAGATCAGCTCCACAAACGAACTTGAAATATCGAGGAAAATTGTCCTGCAAAGCAAACCAGTTATTTTAGCAGTCATCTTTCTGAACTGGAATGAGCAAGGGGTGCTTTATTTAACATTTCCCTGTAACATAATAAAAATGGCTCTATCTCAAAGTAGCTGGCCTAGTTTTATTTCGATCCAAATAAAGGCTGGCTGGTCCAGAGAAAGATGAGGAAAGAGGAGATGAGGTTCGATGCGGGGTTTCCATGGAGACCTGTTGCTGTTCTGACGTCACCCGACGTCAGCCTTTCCTCTCATGAATGGGGTAGACCGATAACGTCCCGATCAAACCTGTAACACTCTGCAACCGGTGGAGGTTTTAACACTAGAGAGGTTTTATAAATCCCCAAAAAGGTTCATATTGGTGAAATTAAAAATAAATTTTCTTTCTTCAGTACAGTCCTTCTATAACTTGAGTTTCCTGTACCTGTCTTAGGCGATCCCCTGATCTGCCAGGGCCTTACTTCCAGAGATCATCAAGCCTTTCTAGAGGAAGGTCTTTAACTATGAGTTGGAGGGAAAATAGACCTGTCAAGGATCTTAGATCCAAACGCAAGAAGATATACATATTGAATTGTTCCATCTTTGGTAGATGGGTATATTTTTGATTTATATTGTGCACCTCTTCTCTCCCCCGTCCTCACAGATTTAATATTTTACAATAACTGTACCTAGGTCGTTCACGACTGAACATAGTTTTCTCTTACAATCATATATTCGTCTGACTTTTACGGTATGCCATTTTTTTTCAAAGGTTCTTCATCTAGAACTCAAACTACTAATTGCAAGGCAAAAAAACATTCACTTTATGCTCCAATTAGTCTGATTAAAAACAAATGTTCTCTGACTGCATCCAAAGGTCAGCTTTATCACCAAGCAACGCTTAAAACTTATTATTAAAAATAAGGAATACATAAGTTATTTATTTATATTAGTAAGTGAGCTTTAAATTATTTATGAAAACTAAATAAGGACGAGGACCCAATGTGGTGCAACCTGTGCAACAATCTTTTGCTAGCCTGTCTGGCTCTATTTTTTAAGCTGGCCCGACTACCGTAGTCTGCCTTTTAGCAGCAATCAGCTATTGAGGTTGTACTCATAACGGGAATTCCGAAAAAATTACCTCAAATGTCCATCGTGCCTACACAAAAGATGATGAAAATGAGATGTTTGTCTGTTATAGAACAATTTTTGTTTAATCGTTACGAGGCTTTATACGTTTTATTACGAACTGCAAAAATAAAGACCAAGTTCGTTAATGGGTGATATCGGACAAGTGGGAGAGGAGTGGAGGTTAGAGGAGGAATTTCGAACATCCAAAATATCTCCGTTATTAAGCGTCGGATCGAAAACTTCTGTAGAATCAATCTTATTGGAAACGTAATATTCTATAAATGTTGTTATGTACATATTTTCTTTAAATTGAAGATTAACCGAAATATTTGGTTTTTTGTTTTTGTTTTCGGCCACCAATAAACCCCCACTCCTCCATATGCCATATTAACAATTTTATTGTTTTCTCTCTTCAGTACGCCCCCCCCCCTCCTTCTACTCATCGGTTTTACATATAAATACAGAATATGTGGTGAGATTAGATCACAAATGTGTTATACCAGCCAGTGGGAAATATGCTTAGTTTACGCAGTCCCTGCGTCATGGACTTTTGTCAATTTACAAAAGAATACCCGTGAATAAAATCTATCATTCAGGCTCCCTTCGTAAATTGTCTATTAGCAGATTTCTCTTAAGGGAAATCAGCTATTGAGGTCGTACTCATATCGCGATTTTCGAAATTTTTCTTGAAATGTCCATCGATCCTACCATGGAGATGATGAAAATGAGGTCCGTTCAAAAGTGTATTCTATTAATTGAGGCATGACCAACGAGCATACGAGTATGGAGACTTAAAAAAATGTTTGGAATTTACTATTATGGGAACGAAAGGTTGACTCTGTACAAAATAAAATATAATCGATTAGAAGGATGGAACAGTAGGCTGGACGCTGAATCACCAGAAAAAGTCATCATGCAACGTCAGCATTTAAATTGGATCGTTAATAGGTGTGTGTGTGTGTGTGTGTGTGTGTGCGTGCGTGTGTGCGCGTGCGTGCGTGTGTGTGTGTGTGTGTGTGTGTGTGTGTGTACATATATATATATATATATATATATATATATATCAATGATTCTCGATTCTCTAAAACAATATTTGGTTTTATTTAATGAAGAAGCATCTTGATTTGCTGGCTTATTGTTACCATGCAATGACTAAAAGTACGGGGTTTACTCGTGGCTAAAAATTATTTATTATTATTTATTAACGTCCACTTTTTGCAACTCAGGCTAATTGGGGACTTAAAAAACACTTAAAAAATAAACTTAAAAAATAAAAATTTTTAGATATTTTCTAAAAATTAAACAAATGCAAATATCTAGGTGTTAATATATTAATATCCAAAATAGAGAAACAAAGTATAAAATAAAATGTTAAATTATCCATTTTTGAGGTGTTGGATGATGAATGAATTAATATCTCACATAAGAAAAGAACCTCCACTCAGGACCAATCAATGTGAGTTCCTTCACTTTTGGTTTTTCTAAAAATTTGACAATTTGGTTTTTTCTATTTATCCTTGTCTTATAATTTTAAACTGCAAATATTCACTTTTTATTAATTATTTATTTTGACTATTTATTAAAAGCTTTTAATTTCAATCTGTTTAAATATTTTTCTTCATACTGGGCCCACGAATTTGAAATATTCTTAAAGTTTTATGTTCTAACCTTCACTACTTACTAATATATTTATTAACGTCCACTTTTTGCAACTCAGGCTAATTGGGGACTTAAAAAATAAAAATAATTTTTTTTTTAGATATTTTCTAAAAATTAAACAAATGCAAATATCTAGGTGTTAATATATTAATATCCAAAATAGAGAAACAAAGTATAAAAAAACATTTGCAGAACATTAAATTTGCAACAAGATTGGTCATATACAAGTTTTGATCACATAATATCCAATCATAATAACGGATAAACTTTCTATTGTACAAATTTTCGTTTTTTTCCCCAAATTAATGAAGCTATTTTTATTTCTCATTTTAGCGATTTTCCACTAATTAATTTTTCCAGAAGGACTCATTTACGCTGTAAAATGAGTTCGCTTAATTTTGTGAGTTGGAACTTTCTTACGGGGAACCCTTCAAATATTAACATCTAGATCTAGTTGAATCATTAGCAGAATTACCTCCGTTAGCCCATGATAAATTGAACACACTTGGCTCTTTTTCAAACAGCCTGGCTTGATTAATTAAATCATTTTTCTCCGCAAATCTGGTGACACGAATGCCAAGCACCACGTTTTTATTAGCAGATTTCACTTAAGGGAAATCAGCTATTGAGGTCGTACTCATGACATGATGTGGAGTTTGTAATTGCGACATAGGCTAAGGGGAATTTAAAAATTGTCGCACAATTCTAGCAGTTTAAAGAAGTGCCTCTTGCAGTACTTCTTTTATAATTTCTATAAGCAGATTTAAATTCGTGCTGCCTATTATTGTGGTTTTTGGAAATATCCCTTTCGTGCTTACTATAATAGCCGTAACTGTGACAGACTTCAGCTTGTATACATCTTTAAGGTCAATAGATAATTCGTGATATTTTCTTAATTTTTCGGCATAGTATTTTCGAATATACTCATCATTGGGTATCTACTGCAAAGTCATTAATATCACTCTTATTCATTTTGTCAATAATCAGAATATCAGGTTTGTTATGATCCACAGTTATCATCGATTCATCCCAATGCATCTAAACATTTATTTATTATTGTGGGGAGGTTCATTCTCAGAAAACACATCGGTGGAAAATCCAACTGATGTAAAGTTTGTAATCGTAACATATGTCAACGTAAATTTGAAAACTTGTTCACAATTATTAGTATTAGTATTATATTAATATGAAATACAAGTTAAAGCAGGAGGATTTATTGTAAAATAAGTAAAAACGGAGAGAAATTTGGAATAAGGGTTCAATCACCCCTGCTTACAGCCTCCCTTTCATCCTCTAGCCTTGTCCTGTATATTAAAATTAAATTTGCTTTACGTAAGCAATTTTAACAGAGTCCAGCATGAGAGCTTACACAATGAGAATATTACAGTCTTTCTCATATTAAGAGTAGAACTCCTGTCTGCTCAAGAATAAATCCAAAACCCGAATAGATTAAAAAACTTAATAATAAGAGAAGAAGAACCTATCATTATAAGAGCTGATTATCTCCTCTTCTCAGTGAAATATAACAAACATAAAATCACAAACATAAGGTAACTGAGTAAAAAAAACTTTTACCAAAACAAAAACGTCCATCACGCAGGTACTGCTAAATAGGCAGATTTCCCACACGCTGAAATAAATCCCAGGTTATTTCAAGTTACCTTCTAGTAATAACGACTAGAGAAATAAATAATATAAAAAAACTCGGATAATATTAAAGTTTGAGAGAACTATAACATTCCATTAAAAGAACAATATTTAAATAACATTAAAATTTCAATGAGATAGGTCGTATACAAATTTTTGATCGCACTCAAAGTAACCAAGATATTCCAAATTTTCAAGAGGGCAAGAGGTCACAGGAAATATTAACCTCTCGTAATGTCTGACCTCTAAACCATAATATCTGTCCAATATCCTAAAGAAATAATAATTGTCTGTAGGTGATAAGTCATCCGAAGCATAACAACATTTCCTGATAACATTTTGATATAATTCCTTTTAAACACATATTTTGCTCCTTGTTGAGATTGGCACCTTATCCTGGTAAGTCTGGGTGATATTGACAGTACTGGTTATGCCCAAATAGATTGTTCTACCGGACAGAATTTATTATTTGCCCCGATAGACCCCAAAATGTGCCTCAATTATCCACCAGACAGTCATTCAACACCAGTGCTACAGTGAAGGCCAAGCGTTGAGCTGTACCCTCTTATTCACCCCACAACTGCCGATCCTTTCATGAATGAGACATCAGTCTTGTCGAACATGTGCATCCTGGAGCCCTTCCTCCAACAGGCGTACCATCAACTGCTGAAACTGCAGATATGTGTTGATTATAGAGCCTGATGGTGGCAGAGGTTTTCAAAAAAATGTTAACTTAATTATGAGGAGTTATGGGGGCACACATGGAGAGTTTACTCTTCCTACAACGTGAACTATACAAATTCTCAGATTTATATGAACTGGGAATTTATATACTATATTATTTGAGAAGCATAAAGATAAAGCGATTAGTAATCATTATCTTCCCTCTATTCAAAATGGGTCATATAATTCATAAGCATAGATAGAACTCAAAATTATTAAATATCAGGCAGCAATAAAAATTTCTTTTATGACGAAAGAGGTTCCAAGCAGATCAATTTATCCTTTGTAACCTCTCTCCAGCCGCACCATTTACTAAAAAGTCAATTTTCGTCCCAAGTATAAAGTTTATATTCACGGAGTAGAATACTCAGTAATGTCTATTTTAATAAAATAAAAAAAAAACTTTGTTAAGAAGTAGCAGAAATAAATATTTTCTTCTTATTCTGGGCCCAATATTCTTATTTGTTCCTCATAGTTTAAAGGCAAGGGTCATCAATAAAAACACATTTCTTTCCCAGCAAACCTTTATCTACGAATGTAACAGGAAAGCACTTCAGAACTGTAAGTAAGCAATCTGTAATTAAATTTAATAGATGTATAATTTTAGTACGCACTTATTAATGCGACATGTAGCAATGAATTATCATTGAGTTTATTTAAAAATTAATGTTATTTTTTGAAAAGGAATGGTCCCTGAAGAGGTGGTCGTTAAGCCACGAAACATGTAGGGCAATGTAAAGTTTGCGTTGAAATAAATGTGTTTTTATTGGTGACCCTTGCCATTAAACTACGATGGACATATAAATATTGTCTTACAACCACCTATGCAATATCAAAAGTTCAATTAAGTAGTGGCTATCAACCAATAGAGCTACAAGACAGGAGGAAGTTGTTCTTGCCAGACTCAGGATCGGCCACACATATGACAAGGGCAGACATCCCTATATGTAAATACTGCAACAAGTACCTATCAATAAAACTCATACTAACAGACTGCATTCAACGAAAAAAACTTGGCATAACCGATGATATGTCTGAACTACTAACTAACATCAGCCAATATATTACACACATACTTGCACATATAAATATTTGGTAAAACATATACATGAAAGTGCAAAAGGTCTACAAAGTACTTACGAAGATTTACAAAGCTATAACTTTTATTATATTCTAATAGGGATTGTTTCCATGATGTATAATACATTATCTGGTTTTACATGACCGAGTAAATAGATTATCCTAAATAGAGGTTCACCGTCACACCTCATGCCAAGCATCTTAGATGAGGTTCATAAGACAAATAAATAAAAAAATATTGTCTAAATGTGACCACAATCCTGTTTTCGTTGAAAGATAAATGGCAGAAGGTCAAAAGATTTAAAATATCGTGTGTCAACAAATTCCAAGGACTGATACCAGCAGTTTTATTTTAGATACGACTTCTGATGTTGTTCGAATTTTATAACCTCATTGTTAGTGTTAATTGTTTTATATTATTCTACATTGTTATCCTACATTGTGGTGCTGCGTGCATGACAAGAATACGAAAATCCCATACAGTAGAAGATGAAGAGCCGCCTCGTTTACCTTATGTGAAATGTGGTTGAATAATTTTAATTCTTGGGAGAATGAAACGATTTGAAATTGAACTTACTTCAAACCATATTACATCTGATAGCTATGTAAGCAGCTTTTAATTTCTGGAATGGGCCAAAACGTTCAAGCTCCTTGATCATTTTCGCCCGACTTTGGTAGTGTCACAACCATATACTTTCTTAGGCGAATAAAGTAGAGAATTTCATAAAAAAGTTCATAATAAAACTTATTATTATATTATTTAAAGTTGCTAATTAATGAATGGGAATATTTTTTATTAAACAGATAATTAAGTGCAATCAATTATTTTTGTAATAAATATTGTACTTTTCTACTAACTTCAGTTCCCATATATGTATTTTTTATTTATATTTGGTCCTCTATGTATGTATTTAAGACTCGACATCTTCAATTTTTACAACCTCCAAAAATGAGTGTAGTTTTGGAAGCTAGTCAGATTTACGCGTTAGCTAACGTATTATACAATTATATCCTATAATCTGCTTCAATGCTTTTATCAGTCACAGCATAAACTGTCTGGTTTAATAATGAAAAATTCTTTGTTATTGTTGAAGGTAATAAAGCTAAAGTGCAGTGGTTGTCATCCAGAATAATAGAGTGAGATCTTTAATTATCACTTTCCACGTAGTGATTAACTTTTTCCAAGTGTACATATTAGTTTTATAACACTAATATAAACTATCTTCAAAATATTGTAAACAAATAATTAAATACAATCAATAATTTCTGAATGAATATGGTTACAATGATATGAATACAAGTTTATATATGTACTAGCTAAGGTACCCGGCGATGCCCGGGAAATCATTCTTGACTGGCTAATGATGGTATTTTGATAGTAAGACTTCAATGTGTACAATTACACTTCCCTCCAAGACGTAATGATTTTCCGAAATAGCCAACCCTCAAAGGTAACTTTTGGGGATTAATAGAATAGAAATTTTAGTTTTGAAGGGCAAATGAAAATGTGTTCCTTTCCACGAATGCCATTGCATATTTGTGCCAGAATGCTTTAAAGAAGAATGTAAAATAATTATATAGCTTGTAACTGCAATGAATAATGAATCCATTGAGTCAGTGGAAGCGAATTACAAATTCCGTTACTAATGAAGTAAATTTGAAAACTGAATGAATCCAGTCGTAGCTTCATTGTCAATTGAATGGGGATTATTTTAGGATAAATTATTTATTCAATAGTACCATTCCTATGTTGATGGCTGTTGCACATGCACAACAGATCATTGTGAAGCAAGCCGGGACATTGTGAATGAAAGGGGCCATGTAACAGGTAGCTAGGGGGAAGTCACCTTGGTAACCCAAAGGTCATAGTTCAAAGGTAATGAGGGGGCGCGACAGCTACCCTGACAGCTTTTACGGCCGAATTTGACGCCCCTCTCATCTAAACGACAAGTAATCAGATCCAAATAGTAAATTGTGCCCTTCGCCCTATGTATGATTGGATATCAACCCCCTGATCTCCGGAATGAGTGGAGTAGCTACATTTTATTCGATTTACTGTTCAAACTCAATCCCCCCTTCCCACGGCTATGCACCTAGATGCAAATTGTCTCATCGAAACAGCATATCAGTTAACCAGGATATCTGCAAAATTGTCTCTTCATCACATCAAATCGGCAATATGGTAGTAAATTATGTTGCGGAATCAATCATTAATATTGGAAACTAATAATTAACCTTAGTTTCTGCAATTTTTGAGAAAATGGGGACAAAAATAGTCAACAATAAAACAATTTCTTCGCATTTCAATGAAGAATAATTTATCTCGATCATCAAGGCTCTGAAAAATACACAAATGCATATTTAAATCTCCTAAAATAAACATTTAAGAAATGTACTAAAAGCAGGTTTAATTACTTTGTTTTAAGATGAAAATTTCCTTGCGAAAATCAACTAAGAAATCACAAAAGAACAATTAAATTTAAAGCCTGACGCTACCCTCCTTTTATTCAACCGAAGTTATTTTTTAGCAGATTTCCCTTAAAGGCAATCAACTATTCAGATTGTACTCATACTAGTTTCTTCAAATGTCCTTGATCCAACACAGGGGATGGCAAAAATGAGGTTTATTTAAAAATAACTTATAAATTATTTATGAACGTCCACTTTTTACAATTAAGGCTAATTGGGGCGGGCTATCTACAGGTTATCATTCTTTTCTAGCCTAGGTGTGACTAAGGATTTTATTTAATGATTTCTGTCTAAATAAATTCTTTTGCCCAAGCTGGGATCGAACTCGCCACTCAAGGTTTACCATGTGAGATTAAAGGCAACGCTTCGCAATTTTCAAAATTATATATATATATATGTGTGTGTGTGTGTGTGTGTGTGTCAGTTACGCTCTAGCTGTCGTAATTTTTGTTTGATAGTAACCAAACTCGATATTTAATCGTTTTATGCAAAAAGAAAGATCATGTTTGTTAATGGCTGAAATCGGAAAAGTGGGAGTGAGGTGGGTTGCTGTTAAGAGGGGGAAATTCGAAATATCTCAGTTACTATATGTACGTCGTATCGAAAACTTGTATTGAAACAATCTTATTGAAAATTAAATGTACTATAAATATTGTTATTCACATTTATTCTCTATCTTGAATATTAACCAAGATATTTGCATTTTGCATAACAGGCTATTGTGGGTTCTGTTCCTACGATTCAGCCTTAAAGTTAGTTCTGGCGTTTCCGTAACTGTTCGGCTCTCGTGAAATTGGTGTAGACTGGTGTTAGCTTCTATTGTACTTTGGGAGATATATGCAAATACGTACTGTTGACCCCCTCCCCTTCTTTTGTTCATATAATACTAAAATTTGAGTCATGAGTTATTGAGATAAAAATTATTCTGATTCATTATAAATTACAGAACTAGATATAATAAATAGTTTTCAATAAAATTAATATGTTATATTCAGATACATTTCAGTAATTTATTTTCTTTCCTGTGAAGAATATGTTTATCTATCTGTTCAGCTCTGAGTGGTTGGCAAATATTTGTTTAAAATTCAGACGCTTTCCGTTGGGAGCTTATTAAAATTAACCGAAAGTTCTCTCACTACCGTTTGTATTTATTCACGGTGGTAAGTGTTACCAGCATGCAGAATTATCTATTTTAAAACTTCACGTGGGAAATTTGCTTTGTTTACGCACCCCCTGCGTGACGGACTTTATTTATATTTTGACTTAGTTTGTTTTAAATTTTAGATTCAAAATTTGTATAATACTATTTTTAAAGAATTATTGTATATGGTATTAGGCTATTGTTTTTAATTTGTACGAATTTTCTGTTTTTTGATAGGACACGGATCATAGCGCCTCCTTTAGATTATAAATAATATTGATCGTAGAAGGAAAGTCATTATACTTCCTCATTGACAGTATTGTGGTTGTATAGTGATTGTGAAAATTTACAGGTTACAAAATTCAACGGAATTATCCGTTTTGGCCTTCTCTGGACCCATTTTGACTTTTTTTAGCGTGACGTCTCTAACTCTTTGTATTAGAGGAGATAGGGGGAGGAGAAGTAATTAAGTAGTTGCTAATTTCTTTGTACATATTACAGAAAAAAAAAAGTTGTTTATCATAATAAGATTTATAAATTATGTTGTATGACATCTTTTGATCCAATCTATAGGAGCGGTGATGTGTGAATTACGTTCAAATGAAGTTGTTTTAAATGAAGCACAGGAAATCAATTTATCCATTTAATTTAATAAGAGTACCTGGAAGTCCAGTTGTGTCCCCATCAGTTTCCTGGTTTTTTCTTGTTTAAACCAATTTTTTTTTAAATTAATTCTTAGAATTTAGGAGTTCCTAAAAACCCGGGGATCCTATTTTATATTTATTTACATTCAATTTCATCCTTCTCATTTCATTAATATTTCTTTCACATATTCTCCTCCCCAGTTTTATTTTGGATGTATGTATTAATATATGTATATATATTTCTATTTAGAGTTCCATTGGAATGTGGGCTGCTATCTGATCCAACTGGGCAATTTGTTTTGCTAGTAACTAGCTACTTCTCATCTTCTTCGGCAAACTTCACGCAAATCTGGTTAGATGTTGAAGTTAATGAGAGAAAATGAAATGAACGATGTGTTACTCTCCGAATTGTGGAAAAAAATAGTTACAAAATCGAAATATGTGATATAATGATATGTGATTACTACTAAAATGAACTATCAGTAACCTTACTAAGCTAAACCCAACCAGGCTAGGAATAAAGAGATATATAAACTATACCAGGCTAGGAATATAAAGAGGATGACAGGAGAGCCACCGAAAATAAGCACAATATATATAAATCCTGTGCTACTGAAATTCGGACCGCAGGAAGAGATAGAGGGATGCTTTCCAAAAAATATGTTTTTGAAGGATTAGATGCTTCTATTCAACAAGTATTTCCAGTTGCCCTACTGGACTACCACAACGCCAGATTATATTGCAGTTTAATTCTTTTATACTCGAAGGTTAGTAGGTTATCGTTAAGATAACTTAGGGTCAGGGCAAGACTCAACCTAAAGGTTTTTCAGGCAAGGAGGCAGTGGAGGTCGGTTGAAGCGGAAAGAATCGGGGTCGGCAAGAGACGTTTGGGGTTCAACACGTTGTAGGTGAAGGGTCTCTCACAAAAGGGAGGAAGCACGATAGGATTGAGGAGGGCCAAGACGTTAAAGGGATACGACTTGGTCAATGGGGCAACCTAAGCCACGGGATGAATGGAGGACTTGCGCCTTGCGCAGACCCCACCCGCACTCTGACCTTTCAAGTTCACAGGTCACTCTCATAGAGCACGTGCCAACGACCTAACACTCGAGAAACTCACCTTAGGGTAGCTATTTCCGAATTAGTGTTTCCATATCTGTTCCCTTCTATCGATCTTATTCTTATAAAACACTAGTCGGCGTTATATGTGGATGGAAACCAGGCGTTATAATTGGGCGTTGCCCCTTGCTCCAAATGTGTATATATATAAACCTCCATATTTAAAGGGACTCCGTTAATAGCCACCTGATCCTATTTTGGCTTCAAAGGATTTTAGGGTTGAGTGGTGGTGGCCTTGTTAACGGTTGGCTGGTGTAGAAATCCCTTATAGGTAGCAAGACTCAAACGAATTCCCGGCTAAAAACAGGTGTCGTGCCCTCCTTTTTCTTGCATGTCACATGTCTAAATATAAACAAAAAGGGTAATTAGTATGAAATATTTCATAGGTGTTGAAGTCTTGAGGTAACAAATATGACTTTCCCTCTACTTTTGAAGGTCTGCAATCAAAACGTCCGTCACGAAGAGGCTGCGTAAACTAAGATTTCCCGCGTGAAGCTTAACAATAGATAAATCTACCAACCGGTAACACAACACCACCATGAATAAATACAAACGATAATAAGAAACCTCCCGAAGGAAAGCACCTGAAATGTAAACAAACAATTCTGCCAACTTCTTACCGAAAAAAAACAATTACTGTAATATATCTGAACATAACGTATTATTTTGATTGAATACTATTTACTATATCTAGTACTGTAATTTATAATGAATCAGAATAATTTTTATCTCAATCAATCAAATTTAACTAGATCAAATATAAGAAGGGTGGGGGGGTCACAAGAACATATTTGCATGTATCTGGTATAATAAATGTCTCATGAATGCAATATGTGGTACTTAAGCTTCGAATGATGTGGTTTATTACATAACCGAGTATTGTCTATGTAACATGAGTAGAAGTGGGGGTTTGCAAAAGGCTGAAAAGTGAGATATTTCGAATTTTCAAAAGTCTCCCCCTTCTAAACCCCCCTCCCCCTTGTCCGATTTCAGCCGTTAACGAACTTGATCTTTCCTTTTACATAAAACGACTAAATATCGAGTTTGGTAACGATTAAATAATAATTTCGACCGCTAGAGCGGTAAGAGACAAACATATATACAGTTTTGAACGGACTTCATTTTCGTCATCTCCTAGGTAGGATCAATGGGCATTTGAAGAAAAATTTCGAACATCGCGTCATGAGTAGAACCTCAATAAAATAAAATGCAATAGAACAATTCAACCAAACTAACCAAGAAGCATTTCCTTCAATCCAAACCATGAATGGAAGTTGTCGCTGATGTGAAACGATAGTTTTCTCCATTCTCTGGGTCCATGATCTATGACAAGGACCATTTACTATTATCTTCATACGTGTAATCATCCATCTTCACACGTGTAACCATCCAATTTTATATCAAACTAATGAGTAAATTCATGATACGTTATTATGATAAATCATTTCCATATAGAACCTACCTGTTAAGAGATTAGATATTATTTGACAAATTACCACTTGGTAAGGCTGATTGTATTACGTTTTAATTCTGTGGAGATTTTTTAGTATTATATTGACCGAGAGCAATAATTTTAAAGCATTGCTAATGCCCAGGAGGGCGAAACGTCTGTTTTATGAAATAAGAGAATAAAGATAGCTGTTTTGAGACCTAAAGATCCTTTCTTTTGTCCAGAAATATCGTAAGTATATTATCCCAAAAATATGTCGCATTCTTTATTTATTTTAGTTTTTGTTGTAAATCAGATGTTTAGTAGTTCAGATGTTTGGAGAGATGAATGGGAAAACATGATGTTAATACATATAATTATTTATTTATTAACGTCCACTTTTTGCAACTTAGGCTAATTGGGACGGGTTATCTACAGGTTACCACCCTTTTCTAGACAGGGTGGGATTTTACATATAAGGTTTGTTGTTAAAAGTGGAACATAAGTTATTTGTGAACATAACAGTGTCGACGAGGCTGGGAATCAGGACGAAGGAGTTAGTCTACGCGCTAGACTACAGGCAAGGGAAGGCGTTCTGGAAGCCCGGGCTGATCCAAAAGATACTCGGACAGAACACTTGGCTGATTGAAGTAGAAGGAAGGCATATGAAGAAACAAGCGGATCAGCTGAGGGGCAGGAAGGTACTGGCAGAAGAAGTGGATCACTGTAGATCAGATGTTTAATAGTTCAGTTGTTTGGAGAGATGTATGGGCAAAAAATGATGTTAATATAAGGTTTGTTGTTAAAAGTAGAAAGTATCTATTCTATTACAAATAAGTTATTGGTAAACAACAGTTTCAAGCATTTAAATGGATTTGATAACAAATTTCATCTTTCAATCGAAAATAACATCTTCCCTTTTGAACTAATTTGAGATTAAATGAAATATCTAATATTTTTTTTATTTTGTAACTCCTAAACACTAAATTCCAAAAATTAAAACCAATTTTATACTGGCTTTACCATCTAACTTATTTTTTTTAAATATTTAATTAATTAATAGAAGTATAACGGCCCGTTCATCTTGAGTGCATTTACGTTCAATACATGACCAACTTCTTTCATACTGTCCGAATTTATGCGTAGATCTCAGAAAAAATGCTTAAAATGCCAAACCCTACCTTGGAGACGGCGAATATGATGTCAGTTCGAATTGACACACACACACACACACACACACACACATATATATATATATATATATATATATATATATATATATATATAAAGTCTCTATATCTAACTATTGTATAGGTAGACATTTGAAGAAACGTTTTCAAAAACCAAAGTAATGATATTGACATCACCAGAAAAATTAAATGTAAGACAAAAATCTATTATGATATTCTTCGGCAACCCGAGTAATACTCAAGAAAAATGAAGGGCGTAGTTGATAAGTATGGTCCATAGACGAAGGTTATTCAATATCAGATGTGTTGTTTGCATTTTGTTTTGGAATAGTGTGCCAACGACTTGGACAAAAGAAAAAAAAAATAGAGCTTATGAGAGTGTTGAATGTACGGAAGCATTGAATCAAAAAGTTTTAAACCACCGTTTGACTAAAAGAGAGAAGCTTTCAGCCAAACTGGTTTAGTTCGTTCGTTCCAGACATTGACGGGAGTAGTTGGTTTATAAAAGGTCAAATGCTACCCAGATATCAGTATGATATGCAGATAAGGGCAGGTGGAACAGTGCTATCTTTGTGAGCTTAAAAGGCTGCCACGAAACCGGATAACACTGAGAAGAGTATCAATACGGTCCCAGGGCGATTACTTCAGTATGCGCTACCACCCTTGAAGGACCTGGACCTTAACCATCTCTGCTTTGTGCCTCTTCTCAACCAACTCCCTTCAATTAATGGGACCTAGTCCCCACAAGTCATCTTACAAATCATCACCCCATCTTTGTCTGGCCCTACATCTTTTAGACATTAGAAAAAGATTTATTGAAATTCCTTCAAATACTGGTGAATTTTAGTAAATGAATATCAAAACAAGGTGCGAGTATGATTCTGGAGTTTGTTAAGTGAGAAACTCATTAAATAGAATGCTTAGTCCCACTCTCGCTAGAAAAGGCTGGTAACCTGTAAATGGCATGGTAGCACAAAGTGGACATTAATAAATAATAATAATAAACAAGGTACGTTAGAATTTGAAAATGTGATTACTATACATTTAAATATAAACGTCTCCTGCTAATACCCTAATTTTTGCAGATTTCCCTTAAGAGAAATCAGCTATTGAGGTCGTACTCATGAAGCGATTTTCAAAAAATTTTCTCCAATGAAAATGAGGTCCGTTCAACATTTTATATATATATATGTACGACCTCAATAACTGATTTCTCTTAAGGGAAATCTGCTAAAATTGGTGCATTAGCAGGGGACGTTTATAAGTTGATAAACATACAAAATTTAAAATATCTAGAGGGCGTTGTGTTAGGTACCTTAATAAACCTCACCAAAAGTTTATGACAATCCACAGTTCGATAATCGTCTCTCACACACCCTAGGCGTAGGAAGTCACTTCAATCTTGCCTTTGGCACCAGGTATATACTCATCACTCTGTCAAGTATTTCACAACTTCTTCCTGTATGGGGCCCTGACTGCCGGCTTCATCCGATAACCGTTCGTGCTGAACTTCCCATTCAATTGCCTAGAGCATCGTTGCATAGGAACAACCAACTTAGGCCTGCGTGTGGCGTGAGTCTCACCATTCGGTTGAGGCACCTAGCTGTCACAGAAACCTATAGATTGTGTGCTTTTTGGACATCGTAGACTCTGTGGCCAAGCATCAGGCTTACTTCTAGGAGCAACTGCCCTTGCAGGATCTGGGTAATTCCAACTTCTAATACCATTCAGTGAAGCCAGGAACAAGAATCCTTGGACATAGCTTCAGCCAAAAAAAACTATAATTCGTGTTAACATTAGAATATTCACATAGGCCCCTCGTCCCTTTCCTCAATAACCTCCTGGTCATCAAACCAAGAGTTTCTATTGTTAAAAGTGTCTCAGCACCTAACGAGCAGATCTTATTTTCCAGTTTTTCGAATACTTTTCAAGATGTGGTGTTGATTGGTAGTATTTTTAATCTTTACAATTATTACATTACTCTCACTATAATCTGTTACAACAAGACTACAGGTAAACGTTTTTTTCCCAAGGTTCTTTTGCCCATTGCCCAAGCTCAGTTCTACTTCTAGCAGATTTCCCTTAAGGGTAATCAGCTATTGTGGTCGTACTCATGACTCCATCTTCTTCAAATGTTCATCGATCATACCCAGGAGATGTCGAAAATGGGGTCCGTTCAAAATTTTATATATATATATATATATATATATATATATATATATATATATATATATGTGTGTGTGTGTTTGTTTGTGTGTATATATATATGTGTGTGTGTTACCTCTCTAGCGGTCGAAATTATTGTATCATCATTGCCAAACTCGATATATATGCGTTTCTCGCAAAACTGAAGATCAAATTCGTAAACGGCTTAAATCGGTCCAGGGTGAAGAAGAAGTTTTTTTTTGGGGGGGGGCGATATTTAAAATTCGAAATATCTCCGTTACTATACGTCGGATCGAAAACCCGTATTGTATAAAACCTATCTTATTTCAAATTAAAATCACTATAAATATTGTTATATACATTTATGGGGCTCATGTTAGCCATGTGAGTTAAAGCGTTGCCTTTAATCTCACATGGTAATCATAGAGTGGCGAGTTCGATTCTTGCCTGGGCAAAGGAAATTATTTAGTGACGAGATTCATTAAATAAAATCCTAAGTCCCACCCTGGCTAGAAAGGGGTGGTAACCTTAGGATAACCCGTCCCAATTAGCCTGAGTTGCAAAAAGTGGACGTTAATAAATAATAATAATAATAATATACATTTATTCTCTATCTTGACTATTATCCGAGATATTTACGTTTTTCAGTTTTCAGCCTTCAGCAAACCCCCACTTCTACTCATGTTACATAAACAATACTCTTTCATATAATAAATCACATTATTTGAAGCTATAATACTAAATATTGTTTTCAAGAGGTACATGTATATGTACATCATACAAGGTACATGTATATGTCTTAAGTTCTTGGACTACTAAAATTTGAGTAATTGAGATAAAAAGTCCGTCACGCAAGTAAACGAAGCAGATTTCCCTCGTGAATTTTAACAATAGGTAAATCTATATAATGGTAACACAATAGCACGGTCAATATCAAGTGAATAAATACAAACAATAATAAGAAACCTCCAGACGGGAAGCGTCTGAAATGTAAACAAACAGTTCCGCCAACGGCTCACCGGAAAGGAAAACAATAACTGAAACATACCAGGATATAACATATTAATTTTATTGAAAATTATGTACTATTTCTTATTCTGTAATTTATAATGAAACAGAATAATTTTTATCTCAATCAATCAAATTTTAGTAGTCCAAAAAAAATATATTTGCATGTTTCTCGTATTATAAAGGTCTCTTGAAAACAATATTTGGTATTTAAGCTTCGAATATTGTGGTTTATTATATAACAGAGTATTGTTTGTGATATTGCGAATTTTCAAAATTCTCCCCCTTCCCCTGGTCCGATTTCAGCCATTAACGAATTTGATCTTTATTTTTGCATGAAACGTTTGAATATCAAGTTTAGTAACGATCAAACAAATATTATGACCGCTAGAGCGTTAATGTTAATGTATATAAAAAATTTGAACGGACCTCATTTTCGTCATCCCCTAGGTAGGATTGATGAACATTTAAGAACTTTTTTCGAAAATCTCGTCATGAGTGCAACCTCAATAGCTGATTTCCCTTAAGAGAAATCTGCTAAAAATGATTATGGCAGCAGAATCTACTCTTTCATAAGTGTATGAAAATATACCTGTAGATATTTGGGGCAGTTTGTTTTTTCCTGGAGTTAGAATTTCAATGATAGTGCATAGGAGGTACTATTTTTTTTAAAGAGAAATGAAAATCTAATAAATTTAATTCGCAACTCCTAATTTCCCGAATCCATAACAAAATTAATCAATCGAAACAAAAAATGAAACACCAGATCAAAACCAACATGATTACAAAATACCCTGAGTATTAAATATTGTTGCCGACGGCATCGATTTTGAGCAACGTCTTAAGGCCAAGGACGAAACGTCTTAGCCTGAAGATGTATGTTGGTTGTAATTTAAGATGGAGGAGACGTCAGACAGAGTGACGTCATAGGGAGGCAGTTTCCTAGGTTACCCGGGGATAACTAGAGCCAGGGGGTAAACACTGACATTCGCCAGCAATTCCTCTCCTCGCCCAATCAATCTTCAATTTCCTCAATTATGTGCTTGGAGGTTCTTATCATTCCCTAACCATGCATTTTTTTTATTAATTTTACTATTTTCCAATGAAAGTGTTTCAATTATACATCACTGACTTGTCAGCATATATTACACCTTTTTGGTGCAATTAATATACATAGTTGACCACTCACCAAAGCATACTTCTGGGAAACATTAACAAGGGGCAGTCATTGTATACATGACAACATAGTAGTATGTGTGCCTCATCATTGTAATATGAACACACCATCATAGTAGTATGTGCGCCCCATCATAGTAGTATATATAGTATGTGCTACATCATAGTAGTATGTGCGCCCCATCATAGTAGTATGTGTTCCCCATCATAGTAGTATGAGCTCCCCATCATAGTAGCATGTGTTCCCCATCATAGTAGTATGTGCGCCCCATCATAGTAGTATATATAGTATGTGCTACATCATAGTAGTATATATAGTATGTGCTACATCATAGTAGTATGAGCTCCCCATCATAGTAGTATGTGTGCCCCATCATTGTAGTATATATAGTATGTGCTACATCATAGTAGTATGTGCTCTCCATCATAGTAGTATGTGCTCCCCATCATAGTAGCATGTGCTCCTCATCATAGTAGCATGTGTTCCCCATCATAGTAGTATGTGCTCCCCATCATAGTAGTATGTGTGCCCTATCATAGTAATATGTACACATCACCATAGTAGTATGTGTGCCCCATCATAGTAATATGTACACATCACCATAGTAGTATGTGTGCCCCATCATAGTAATATGTCCACATCACCATAGTAGTATGTGTGCCCTATCATAGTAATATGTACACATCACCATAATAGTATGTGTTCCCCATCATAGTAATATGTATACACCACCGTAGTAGTATGTGCGGTCCATCGTAGAAATATGTGAAATAGTGAATGTATGATGAGATGAGATCAGTAGTGTGTCATACCAGCTCTTGGAAAATTTGTTTAATTTACATAGCCCCTGCATGACAGACTTTTAATATATGCATGTGTATAAGTTTTCTTTGTTTTTTATTCTCTATTCAATGATTTTTTTATAAGATTTTTAGTCGCAAATCGATAATTAGAAAAAAATGAAAGGGAAATAGTGTCTGGACCTTTACACGTTTAGTTTGTTATTCTTACCCTTCTGCAGAATTCTGCCTATACTACTGCCACTCAGCCTAATTCAGAGTCATGTTTCAAGTAAATAAAAACATTTTGTACTTCTTCATGGTACATTAGTTTTGAGGCGTCATTCTATATCATATCTTAAAAACTTTGAGATCTCCTCTATATTCACCAAAACAGCCTCACTCCTAAGACGACCGGTAATTTTGGAAAATAGGAGTCTAATAACAAATTTTAAGACCAGTTAAAAAGCTCAGCAAGAAGGGTCAGAAGGAATGTTAGAAAAGCATACATATGTATGGTGACTAAGCTATTAGGAGGGGAGAGGGACAGACAGTATGATAAGCAGTAGAAACCTAGCTTTAGTAAATTTCTTGAGTTTTTAGCAGTGAGTGGTCCAGGTAATCATGCTCAATAATTACAAAACTACTCAAATAGAATATTAACATTAACTTTTCATATAAAATATATATATATATATATATATATATATATATATATATATATCTACTAGTGCAATTCTTCATATTTCCATCATTATTCCATATACCATAACATTTGCTGAAGAACAGAGCCTAAAATAGAGGTGTGTTTTTTTTTTTAAATATTAAGTAGACAGCTTTACTAGAAATAGGAAACGCAAAATGTTAGGATCTTTTCCTATGAAATGAAAAAAAAAATCATGAAGAAGCAGACAAAAACATACAAATGCAATGACATATTTAATGGAATAAAAGGATAATGTTAAAATCACAAGACAAGGATGGGGTTCTACTGAAAACAGAAAATTAAAAACAACATATTACTCCCTTGATTTTTGAGTTAAAGAGAATTAAACAATTTCAAATTACATTGCTAATAAGTATGATACTATTTTTCAATTTGACCTATAAGAACGGATATTTCAGAATTTATATTTTAACCACAAGTTTTAGTTTTATATGCAACATTTAAATTTCAAGTTTGATAAAGAATAAAATTTGCATACATAAAATTGTAACCTCTGTCCGTAAATTGATTTTTTTCTCGAAATTTCAAGATACTTTTTCGTATCACATGCCATAGACACGATATCTGCAATTTGTAGGTTTGGTGTCTGTTTGTTTGTTACCTTTTCATGCCTAAACTACTGAACCGAATTTTATGAAACTTGGTATGTATACTACTACTAACCCAACTTAGACTTTAGGCTATATTAATATTCTCTGAGATGAACAGGACTAGGGGTTATAAGGGAGGCTTGAAATTAAAAATAGTGATATTTAGTTTCCTATTGGTTTTTCAGCAAATATGCACTTAACAAAATTTGTTTATATAGAATAACTTTTGTGATATACACTTTTGTCGTATACCGAAGTATAAATGAGTTATACACTAAGAACTATAGCGGGAGTCAAAATTTGTATTTGGCACAAAAGACTCAACCGAAGTAAACAAAACTCGGAATGTGAATTAGCAATAGCTCCTCATGATAGTAAGCTGTACCCACATTTCTGCGGAAGAGCAGGAATGGGGGTTGTAATGGATGCTTGAAATTAAAAATAGCGATATTTCATTTCCCATTGGTTTTTCGACAAATATGCACATGGCAAAAGTTGTTTATTTAGTTAACTTTTGTTATATTCATGTTAGTCGTAAAACAAAGTATAAACGAGATATACACTAAAAACTAAAGTGGGAGCCAACAATATTATTGGGCACTGGCAATTGAACTGAATATAACAAAACTCGGTATGTGATTTACCATTAATTCATCCATTATTATAAGCTATATTAAAATTTTTAGGTTCCAACGGGAGTGGGGGTTATAAGGGAGGCCTGAAATAAAAATTCCCAATATTTCATTTTCTAATTGTTTTTTGGCAAAAGTCCACATAACAAGAGTTTTTTTGTTTTTTTTATTAAAAGTAAATTTTGTTTTATACATTTTTTGTATAACAATGTATGAAGAAAGTAATTTGTGTAGATATGCTGAACAATTCTTTCAAATATGAACTACCAGGTACCTCACCTGGATAAATTAATTGAAATCTATGTTAATATTTTATCCTTAATAATTTAAATCTATGTTATTTTTTTAACGCCAGTAACAGAATGCACCAAGTAAAGTGTATTGCTCCCCCACCACTTCTCTTCTCCTAAACTAATTGATTAGAAAGGCCTGTTTGCCCTAAGTGTATTTAATACTTTATTTGATTAAAACATGAAAATTATTTGAACAAACAGTGTTAGTATTGTGAAGATTATGAAATCAAATTTGTTAATATAATTTAATGTATTACAGGATTGAGATCCTAATGAGTGGTAGGTTGACACCACTGAGCCAAGGGAGGTGTGGGGATGCTTCCTTTGTCCTTTAGTTCTACCACTCCCCAGCCAGCCTCATATTGGTCTATGCTTAAATGTTACTTCATGATTTATTCTTAGCAATGTAGTATTATACTCAGGAATGTGAATTTCTTTAATTATCATAAATAAATAATTTAAAAGGGTGAATGCTGGGGAGATGCACCCAGTTATTTCTGATATTTATTAACTCTGCTCCGTTAATATATAGTATACTTTACTAAACACACTATGTACTAACATGAATATACAGTTAAGAATCGAGACGTACAAAAGTATATTTTTAATAGTGGTTATGACATACTTAAAACAGCTGTCACCATAAAGCTTCGTACCGCAATAAGGGAAAGGAACATTTATTCATACATGGCTTGGAAGACAGAATACTTTCTACGATTATGAATTATATGGTCCATTGCGTTATAAAAAAAACTACAATATAGAGGACTGTGAAGCCCTGCATAACAAATAATTTTATTATTAACAAATCCACAGCAACGATGGGTATAAACCCTAAACACTGGGACAGGGAAAAGTCAAAATATTGTGCAAAGTAAACCCTTGCCAAAAAAATACCATCATCCAGCCTCAAATGAAGTCCCGGGTGAAGTCCTATATATGTATATATATATATATATATATATATACATACATATACATAAATATAATGGATCTCGTTTTCATTTTTTGAAAGCTTTCAAAAACCTCCCACAAGGAAAATCTGATAAAACTAGTTTTTATACTCCTTGAGAACATATATCACTTCTGTAATAAAATTGGAGGAAAAAACTCAATAGCTTGTTGGTAGAAACAAACTTGCAGCCTTTTCAGAATCACTTTATTTGGTTTCATGAAATGTGGCTTATTTTATTATAAATTAACGCAGCTTAAAATTATTATAAAATTATATTTCATAGCAGCTTTTAAATATTTTAGTATAAATAATTGTACCAAACATTCCTGAGGAAAATAAAAATAAGAATGAAGACAGTATAGGAACTAAAACAATGAAAACAAGCGTCTTGTAACATAAAAAATACTTGAATTTTATTACAACAGTTAAATATGGGGTGAATGGTCTCAAAAAAATAAAAATTATTATTATTACAATTATTAAGTGTTAAAATATATCAAAACTTCTTAACTCATGGACGGCACCCTAGACCTATAATAATTAATTCCAATATTTACTTAATGGTGACATAAGAAACAGGTCTGAGGTGTACAGAATTAAAAACATAGATCACATCAATTTTTGAATGGCCAATGTCGTACCTTACAATAATAAATATATAAGATGCAAAGAAAAAAGAATTAGGAAAAAAGACTTCCATAAATATAAAAGGTCTAAACATAATGTTTTTTTAAAACATAATTTACTTATATTCCATGAAAAACATTTTTTCATCAATGCTGAGTGAAATCAATTAGAAGTATTTATATACACACACGTGTACACATACAACACACACATGCATGTTCATGCACAGACACACACATGCACACACACACACACACACACGCACATACACACGCATGCACTCACACAAACACACACACGCATGCACTCACACAAACACACACACACATAGATATATATACATGCATCTAGCAACAGTATTTTTTTCACTAATAAACTAAACCAAAACAATGACAATTTATGCTATATTTATATACAGTAATTATGATTATTTACACTTTACACAGGTGCTCATTAATAGTTAATTTTACAGTCGTTCACACAACCTCCACCCAAAATAGTTGTGCTTTTAGGCACTAGACTGATTTAGACAATAATCAAATTAATGCTAACTATTATGTAATAGTTTTTAAAAGCATTTCATTCCATCAACAATAAAAATAATATTAAAAGTATTCAATAAATAATTAGATCTATATCACATTCAATGCAACTTTTAAAATGCCAAACACTGAAAAAATGCATCAAAATTGATTATTATATCTGCGGGGAGGGAAATTTAAAAATATATAATTTCTTCCTACATGATTGGCTATTTTCTTGAAAATTATCAAAACTAAAAGATCATATTAAGTCCCTGGGACTGAATAAATTAAACAAATTTCTCACATGCTGGAATACACACTGATGATGTCATTTCTCGCCCTGTTCTCAATTTCTCCCAGAAAAACACTAGGTGACCAGACATGTTATTTAAACTGGACATGAGATATTTAGTGGTACAGTAACATTAAGCAAAAATTGCATTAGTAGGAGTGGGACCTTATTGAAGGCTTAAAATGCAAAAATAAAAGTAGCTAGGTCAATAGTTGAGCTAGAGAAAAACATAGGGTACTATTTTATCAACAGTATTGGTTATAAAAAAAATTTCAATCAAAGCACAAAAAATATACTTTCACAAATTTTAATTTTACTGTTTCTAATACCCCATATTCAATCCCAGCAACTAAGAAACTCAATCTTTAGTTTAACATAAATTGTTAAATATTGAGTTTAGTAACAATCAAATAAAAGTTGAGATTTACGTACATAAGTAAGTAATACACTCACTACTAATAACGAATTGAAAATGACCCCCTTGCATCTCACAATGTGGTATTTAAACTATAAATAAAGTATTTCATTTTATGTTGACTTATGGATGTGAGATGAGCAGAAGGTAAATTTACTTAAGGCCAAAAACTAAAAAATACAAACAAATCTATTACTAATTTTCAATTCTGAGAGAAATTTATATAAATGAATATTGTATAATATTAATTAATAAACAAATTTTGTTATTTAACATTTTTCAATGAAAGTAGTAATAATAATAAAAATATTTGAGATTGTAAGTTTTATCACTTCTCTGAACCCTCACTCCTCCTGGTCCAATTACTACCTTCAAAGAATTTAACATTAAGGTTGATATGAAACGTTCTAATATTAACTTCAGCAATTGACATTTGAAGGTTTTTTTTTTGTTTTGTTTTTTTAAAAAATCATGTCATCAGTACAACACCAGTAGCCATTTCTCGAGAGGGATGTCTTCTAAATCTAAATTCGATATGAGTGTGCTGAATATTATGGAAAATCAATACAAATAGAATGCATTAATTGACCATTTTATGTTTTGTAATAAAAAAATATTATAGTTTAATTGCTCTTTGAATATAAATATCACATACCAAAATAACACAAACCATACAATGACCATATGCAGTGTAAGCCATTCATTGCACAGTTTAATTTATTCATAAACCAGTTCTTTATTTTAACAATGATTATTTACCTCTAAAAGAATAATGAAAGAAAAATTATTTTATCATTAAATAAACATATTAGGTAATATTTCCACCTTGCAGTAATAATTTAAATCACAGAGCAACAAATACTTAACTTATATCTCTAATAAGACATTGATGTGAAATGTATATTTTTCTAAAATAAAATAAATACATACAAAAGCAAAACAAAAACTTATTTGAAAGGGAGAAAAAAGCCAAGTGTACAATGTAAATGCACACAAGTTGGGTTGACATATTCAGATAACTTTATGTGAAGGATTGTCATGGTATTAAATTAAAAATGTAAATAAAAAAGAAATGGGGAGAAAAATAATAAAAATGACAATGGGTTTAAGGCTTTCCTATATTCAAAAGTTTTATCACACAAATTCTGATAAATAATGGGATCAAAATACTTTTAGCACTGTGTCTAGCATTTCACATTAGTCGTGTGATTTTCAATAAATGATATCCTATAGAAGTGTAGTTTAGGAAGAGGAACATCAAAATACCAAATTAGATTAGACATTTTAGAATTTAAAAATCCAAATATTTCTCAATGAGAATTTCTAACAATAAATCCCAACCCCCTTGGGATTATTATTATTACCCCTCTCCTCCCAACATTTAGGACCTTAAGGGTGAGACAAGAACTCAAGACTCTTTTGGAAATACGTGATGACAATCAAAATGTTAACGAAATTCCAGAATATATCAAACTTTTGGGATAGAAGTGAAAGGATATTAAACATTCTCTTTTATTTATTTATTCAAACTAACAAAAAATAATTTATTATTGTGGCTTCCATTCAAACATTTAAGTATTATCGTTGCCTAATACTTAGATCTAAATATGGACTTAAATAAATTTAAAAAATAAGAATTTCCACTAGGATTTGTTATTCTGAAACAGTTATCAATTAAAAACAATTAAATTATCTAATAATAAGTTACTTGACAGGAATTTCAACAAATATGGACTCTGGTATAAGAAGTTAACTCTACAAACAAATACAACTAAAAAAATAATTATTCTGTCTTAAAACTCAATTATACTTAATCAAAAAAATACTTCCTTTTTAAAAATGAACAAGCTCAACAACCTTCTGGTTTCCATTCAATTGGTAACGATTGAAAAGTGCAAGCAGACTACACTATTATATCAAACTGATATATATATATATATATATATATATATATATATATATATATATTTATACACATACACCTATTACAATACTCCTTTTATATTAGGTTTAACTTATGAAATTTTATAATACCCCAAAAACAAACACGCATGTTAGAAACAGCCAAAAACAACATATAATAGCTATATTTATCTTTAGTAATCTTCAGTATTAAAAAATATAAAAGCTCTTAGGTAGCTCTAAAACAATTTCTTTGAGAATTAAAGCTGGTGCGAGGACTGGCTGGCATCAATTACTGAAGGTATGTTAGGCTCAGATTCAGCTCTTTTTAATCCTTGAGAGAGATCATCAGGATCTAGAAACTGAATGTTGGGCTCACTTCTATACATGTCTAAATCAGAGCCTCCTTCTCCAATGCTTTCTAGCGACTTCACACCAACTCGAAGCATTTCTTCGTTCAAATGAACATCATTCATACTCACCTAAGACAGAAAATGGTTTTATAGATCCTTCAGCAGGTTATTTAAAAAATCAACATGTACAAGTGAATCTCAAAAAGATATTTGGATAATAAATGCAATGGGAAGTATTATTATTTGTTTATATAAATAAAGTTTTTATAAATTAAAACATTCAATGCAACCTTAAATCTTCATTACTTAATTTGAAATGTTTTGATCTATTAATAAAATTGTATATTTGTTTGTAACATCATAATATGATACGAGTCTAACAACATAAATTAATTCAAAACCAACAATTTCTTTTATAGCGAAGGACAAAATTTCTTTGAAAGTTATATTACTATATAAGTATGTTACTAATTATTCCTCATCGCTAAAACATTCTTTAAATTTCATTTAGTAGCAGTCTGTGGAAATAACAAAACTTTTTCATAATAATTATTTTTGACATTTTATTTTTCTAATACACAATATTTATACCATATTTACTTGCATAGTCCTATACTCTTTCTTGAAGTTTTAAAGTAAAAAGCCTTACGCTTACATTAAAATCTCAAGGGACTTATATGTAGCAAATCTAAGTAAAATCAGCTATTAGAATTTTCTAAACGAATACTTGACTAGTCATGTGCACTATGTGTAATTATACAGAACAGAAAGTGAAGACATTTAGTTAGTTTCATTTACATTTTCAGTGAGTTGCAGTATGCTCTTCAAAAAGTAAAATAATATTAATATCCTGCTTATTTTGGTCCCAATATTTTTATATATTCTTCATATTTTCTTGGCAAGGGTCACCAATAAAAAACATTTTTTCGCATAAACTTTATTGATACTGCCCTACATGTTTCGTGGTCTATATACCACCTCTTCAGTGGCTCTCCATTTCTGAAGTACTCGTTTCCCTCTTACGTTTGTTGTGACTGTCCTCCTAGAGTATTAACGACCTCCCCAGTGAGGACAGTCACAACGGGTCGAGGAGCACTTCAGAAATGGAGAGCCCCTGAAGAGGTGGTATATAGACAACGAAACAGGTAGAGCAGTATCAATAAAGTTTATGTGAAAAAATGTTTTTTATTGGTGACCCTTGCCAAGAAAATATGAAGAATATATAAAAATATTGGGACCAAAATAAGCAGGATATTAATATTATTTTACTTTTTGAAGAGCATACTGCAACTCACTGAAAATGTAAATGAAACTACCTTAATGTCTTCACTTTCTGTTCTGTAAAATGACCCTTGCCACGAAAATATGAGGAATATTGTTATAGTCCAGTTGCAAAAAGACAACATTTTTTAAAGCACTAGGGCAACATAATGTTACGCATAGTCTTTTATCTCTTTAGAGTTTATCTAACAAAATGTGTTAGACAAAAACACTTTCTTAGTTTAGCTTCACTTGAACTCCTCAATTAATCTGAAAATTTAACAAAAATGTTTTAGCTTGGAAAGGCAGAAACAACAGTAAGCTTTGATGAAGGAATAGATATATGTACAGTTGAAAATGTAGCATAAAATATCACAAACAAATATTCGAACTTTTCAAAAAGATACTTGTAAAATATTGACATTTTCTTTGAATAGATAAGAATTTTCTTTAAAAATTCCTTAGAACAACAACTCATAATGATCCAATCTCCAGCTTCTACATTACTTTAAAATTATACTATATTATGAATATTAGTTTAAATTTTCCTTACTGTGGAATTGGCAAAAATAGCAGTCGAACCAAGATTAGTAATTTCTGTTGGATGCTCAACAGGTTTCAGATTTGAAACAGGTCTGGTAGGGCTTGTAGCAATATCTTTCAAGCAAGGCTCACTTTTCTCAATTTCTTTTTCTCGTTCCTAAACATAATTTATAAATTTTCAACACAATTTAACAATTTTGAAATAAATAGAGGAGCTGTAATAGTATTCAACATAGGTAAAGGTGCTAGGTTTGAGGATGAGTGTTACACACTAAATTTTGTTTAGTAGTGCACTTCATTCAAGGTTGATCTTTTATATGTTCACTTCGTGCCTCAGTCATGAGGTAATTGCATAGCTACTTTAATCTCTGGCCTGTAATGCCACCACATTTCAGCAGGGATGTGTCTAGATGACCATTTCATTCCCCATCAAAGCCATGTAGCAAGCAGGCCCTGGCCCTTCATGGAATCTTGAGACAAAGATTTCCAAAGAGACAATAAAAATAATATAATAAATAATCTACAACTTTTTTTTTTTTTTAAAAGCATCGGAAGTATTCTAGTTTTACTTGATGATAAAAATTCTTTTGTGAAAAATAAATTTTTACTTCCTAGTATAAAATGAAGGCATTATATTATATGGGACAAAAATAAAAAATTGCCAATTTTTCTTACCTACTAGAAATATAAAAAATTCTATAGAACCTTTTTTGTTTAGCATAAAAAGACCTATAAATTACTTTCTACGAGATTTTTTGAGTTGATGCATAGCAGAGATCCCATATATATCTTTGAAATGAAATCATGTTATATGAAGTGCATCAAAACATTTTATTTAATTTAATTGGACTACTATAAAGTCATATGGTGGCCAAATCAGATTTTTTTACATAATTAGGCATAGAATGAAAAATCATCATTGCCCAATAATACATTAATGGTTATTTACAGTCATATCAGTTGAATCAGAAATTCTTTAAATCCAAGTTTTTCTGACCAGGTTGGAACTAGGGACTTGTTTTAATGAGTCCATTACTAAATAAATTCTCTTTAATCCTTGGTTGAAAATCATATTTTAAATAACTAAATGACATAATAAAGATAGTTATTTAACATTCCAAAATAGGATTATTTAATGTAATAAGAGTACACAGTAAAATTACAGGTACACTGCAAGCTTATACACTATAATAACAAGAATAAGACTTTACCTGGGCTTGTTGATGGGCATCAATCAGCTTGCACGCATTTGTTAAAATAATCAAGTTATTATTAATGCAGACACTATATAATGTTACATATGTCACTAATCCAACAATGATTGAGCTTAGGGACTGAAATTTTATGCAAGAAAATATCACTCTAATCATAACCACACCCAAGGGAAGAGGAATAAATCCCATTCGTCGAGCAACTAAATCAGAATGGTCAGAATATGCCTGTAAAAAAAAAAAAAAAGATAAAATAAATTACCCATTAAAAAGTTGTAAACATTAAATGTATTCAAGACGAAAGCTTGCAATAAATAACAATCTGATGGGGCTTGTCCTGCTGTATGGTCCAAAATTTCATAGCTTTGTAAAAAACATATATGTAAAAAATATTGATTATAACTTGGTAAAAAAATAAGTTTGTGTATTTATTAAATTGTTCATCAATATCAGAACAAAAAAAGTCAAACATAGATTCCTAAACAACAATAAGCACCTTTAATAATGCCCAAGATCCAAAAATTGTTTATAAATACTTTGCATTTCTAAGGTACCTTACTGTTATTAATAATTATTTTATGACCTATTCTCTATTTATACATTAATAAGAAGAAAAAAATGTAATTTAAGTTAGGATGAGATGTTTAGAACCAAAATTGTAGTATATTACTTTATCAACAAGACTGAGATTGTGAGAATTTACATTTTACCTTTTCTTAAAACCCTCTCTTCTCCAAGGCTGATTCCAGCTATTAACAATCCCAACTTGTACATGGTATGTTTAATTATCGAGTAAAGTAGTGATCAAATAAAAATTGTAAAGCAGTTCATTTTATTTTGAAATTATAATTCTTTAATATTGTATTAAAATATATAATAGACAACTATTCAAGTAAATAATGAAAGCTGAAATCTTTTTAGAAAGTTATAAATCCGTAATTTCAAGTTTATAAATAGAAATAAAAATTCTACACAGCAGACAGGCTGGCAACTGTAGTGTCGTCAAACATTTGCAATAGTGAAATTGGTAAGAACTCAGGAATAGAACGCCAGGAGTTAATTTCCAAGAACTTATAATGAAATGAGTTTCGACCACTTTTTTTTTATTATACAATGTACTTTTTTGAAGGTTATTATGCAAAATGGTATTTATTTATTTTATATTTAAGATCATAAGTATTATTATTGTCATAAAGAAATTGCATCCCTTCACTATGATTAGTCACTAAATAAGAAAAGAAAGTGCATTCACTAAATAATTTATAATAAATACTTTACATTTTTCTGTCGAGTTTGTGCCATATCATAAGCTAGAGAAAGAGTATAGTCTTTATATACATCAACTGGTAACTCATTAAATCGTGTTATAAAAGCATGCTTAATCCAGTCTACCAACACTTCACAGCCAATAACCTGAAGGCAGTCTGGACCTAATACCAAAAGTGTTTCTAAAAAAAAAATAATAATAAAAAAAGGGAAAGATTAATGTAAGTAAAATAATATTAATTAAATTTTCTGATAGATGAAAATTTGAAATAATCACCAACCTTCCTTCCAGGCATATTCCTTCATAGTCTGGATTACTACAATGAAAAGAAGAATGAATAAATGAAATCTTTCCCTAACATCACTGCATGAAACTTGAAACAAGTTGTTTTTGTCAAATTTCTTGAATACGCTACCTTTCAATTCAACAAACTAGAACAAAAGACAAATTGAAAAAATGGAGTCATTTTACAAGATTCCATAATGATAAATTCACCAAAAGAAAACACTCACATGACAGGCCATGACGGAAAGATATAGTGTGATAGGGATATAGTGACATTTGCTGCAACCATGTCATAACTCAAAAATCATGATTTTTAATTAATTTTTAAACAGCTTTTAAGTTTACACTTACTTACTATACATGTTGTTATAGTTGTAACATGTACTTTTAAAACATGAGGGGGGTCTATTTCCTGAAGTTAATGAAAAGATTATTCATGCCTCTTTTCAAAAAGCATTTGCCTAATCTGAGGTTGATTGTACTGAGCAAAATCGACTCTTAATACCCACTCACACTCACTCTTCTCTATGTATCTCCTAAAATTAAGCACTGGCAGGATCTCATAGGCTGTAGGGAAAAGCAATATTTCTGTATTTGTTTCACATCATTCTCTTCATTGACTAAAATGTCTAGAGGCATTGCAGTCACTCGGAATGCCTGGCAAGCAAATCAGAGTGACGAGGATGACACTGAAAGAAACATTTGTAAAGTCGAAACTGCAGTTGGCATTATCTCTGGTGGTTTTGGAATCACTGCTTTAAGGCAAGGATCTCCATTGTCACTTATACCGTTTATCCTTGCCCTGGAAATGAAAATACAAAAAAATGATCCCAAAACCTGGCGGTATCAGATAAACAGACACTCACAGAAAAATGTTGTGCTGGTGATATGTTGATCACTGTTAGATAAAGCGCATCATTGGTGTTGTAGGAGAGTTTAGGTAACAGGGGGAGTGCAACGGCCTACCCCTCTCCGATTGAATGCAATTTTGATAGTGCCTAATGAAAAACAAATTCTGTTAAAGCAAGAGAATGCACTTATCTAAAAAAGAAAAATGTTCAAGATTTACGAGAAAGTCTTAAGATATCACAAAGGGAGATGTTTTGAGGAGCTCCCGTGGGTTAGTGTTGGTAGCGCTTTTCTATAGTAACTGTAACACCTCGACATCAAATCTCGCTGGAAGCGACTATTTTTTGGGGATTTTTTTTTTATATTTTGTTTCTATTACATTTATTTAATATAAATATAAAGTAAAAAAAATGAGTTGCTTCCGGCAAGATTCAATCTCAAGGTCTTGCAGTTACAAAAGAAAGTGATACCAATTAAGCCTCGGGAACTCCTCTTCAAAACATCTCCCTTTGTTACAACTCAAAGCTTTCTCATAAATCTTTAACTTTTTTTTTTGGACAAACGCGTAAGAAGTGCATTCTCTGGCTTTAACAGAATTTGTTTTTCATAGATCTAGGGCAAGAAACAAGCAGAGAAATTACCAAGCAATTCAGAACCTCTAAACAGATTAGAGAGATTGGCAGTCCCACTGAATTGACCGAGTTTAAGCTATAGCTAAATAACAGGGAGAGGTAGTTACAGAGAGTATTTGTAAGGAAGCAAATATAAAAGCTACAATAGCTGTAGGGATCAGATAATCCTTTGCACTGCAAAAAGCTCACAGATCTTAAAGTCACTTCAGGAAGACGAATAAAGTAAATAAAAAAACTGTCATGAGACCAACTATTTTATAAGGAACTATAAATGTAGACTCTAGTTAAATAAAACCAATAATCCCTACTGGTCCGAGAAAAGAGAGCCCTCAGAGGCGCATTTGGAGTTGTGAGAGAGCAGAGCAGATGTGACAGAAGAAATGCTGAAGTGATTGAATCGTATGGAAAGGCTGATATCATCTGTACTATTATGCTGGTTAATGGTCATTGAGAGTATGGATCCCAACAGTCTGCCCAGACAAATGGTGTGTGGTGCACCAGATGGAGTGAGACAGAAGTGTCTGGAATTGAGGACCCTACCTCAGAGCCATACTGTTTGGTTTGACGTGGTGGCAGAAGCCCTGGGCTGATAGGTCCATACCACCTCGTAGTTAGTTAGTCTGGTATCTGAACATGTGACCCAATTGGATAATATTTATACTATAATATTATAATTTACTAGCTAAGGTACCCGGCGATGCCCGGGAAATTTTTGTTGACTGACTAATGATGGTATTTTGATAGTAAGACTTCAATGTGTACAATTACACTGCCCTCCACGACGTAATGATTTTCCGAAAAAGCCAATCCTGAAGGGTAACTTTTGGGGATTAATAGAATAGAAATTTTAGTTTTGAAGGATAAATGAAAATGTGTTCCTAATTTATACTTCTACACTTTATGACTCAACGTTTTTCAATAATTCAAGCCATAATCATGGGTAGCATTTATTACAATTAAAATCATCTATAATGAACATATTTTCTTTCAAAAGCCAACCCGAGCTCCAATAGTTTAGGCAAAGTTTTGCAAGTAAGATTATATTTGTAATAGTGAATCTCACTGGAAATCACTTCCAGCAATGCCAGACGGGAAATAAGTAAACTCAATTAACTGGTAAGGCTCCCGTCATCTTCCGCTCCCGCATTAGACCTCTCGCATTTCTGCCTCTCTTATAATCCCCACTCTAATTAATGCTAATTGAAATACCGAGTTTTGCTAAGTTCGGTTCAATTGTTAGTGCCCAACAAAATTGTTGGCTCCCGCTTTAGATTTTAGTGTTTATCACGTTTATACTTTTCTATACGACAAAAGTGAATATAGCAAAAGTTACTTTAAATAGAAAAATAAACTACTTTTATCATGTGCATATTTGAAGAAAACCCAATTGAAAACTAAATACAGCTATTTTTAAATTCAGGCCTCTCCTACAACCCCCCACTCCTGCCCGTCCCTAGAAATGTTGGTATGGCTTATTATAAAGAAGGTGTTAGTGCTAATACACATACCAAGTTTTATTTAGTTCCGTTGAGTCTTTCGTATCAAATAAAATTGTTGACTCCCGCTATAATTTTTGGCGTATAACGCATTTGTATTTCGGAAACCGACGAAAGTATATATAACAAACGTTACTCTAAATAACAAAATAAATAACTTTTGTTATGTGCATATTTGCCGAAAAACCAATAGGAAACGAAATATCGCTATTTTTAATTTCAGGCCTCCCTTATAACCCCCACTCCTGTTCGTCTCAGAGAATATTAATATAGCCTAAAGTCTAAGTTGGGCTAGTAGTAATATACATACCGAGTTACATAAAATTGGGTTCAGCCATTTATGCGTGAAAAGGTAACAAACATACACGAAAGAAACAAAATGCAGTTATGGTGTCTATGACATGTGAAACGAAAAGTTATCGTGAAATTTTGAGAAAAAAATCAAGAGTTTACAATTTTTTATATATATATATATATATATATATATATATATATATATATATATATATATATATATAGAAGATATAGGTTTAATGCTATATTGAGACTTCAAATGCAGTTCCTGAATAATCATTGCTTTTAAATAAGACACTGTTGTAGCAAATGAGTGATAAGTTCCATAAATAAACAGTACTCAGGAAATAAAGTTATATTATTAATATAATTTTTAATATCTTTACTGTATTTATTTATCAGGGTTGGGAGGGGCTATGGCTGGATGGTGATAGTGTTACGCATTATTATAGAGACTTGACGTAATACAACGAAAAGTTTACTTCCTCAGTCCAATCAAAAAGTGTAAACTTGTGTCAGCTTTTTAGCACACTTTCAGATCACCCTTTTGCATTAACTGGTTCAAGTTTTGACAAGAGTAGAAAAGACTCGTTTTATAATTTAATGAATCATATTAAACCAACATTTTATATTTAGCCAACTTAATACTGCTGAATTAATTTCCAAATAAATTACAGCTTAATATAAAAATTAATTTGATCAAAATTTAGGTCAGGAGTATCTAAGATATAAAGTAATAATGTCAATCAGTATAAATATTGTAGGTCAAATAATTCCAAGACATTTATAAATATAAATAAAATTACAATAGAAAAAATAATAAGTAAATAAATAAACTACAGAAATTTATAAACTTACATTATTAGACATCATAATGGTGAGCAATGCTTTGTTGCTGGAATTTATTGCAACGTTCAGAGTGGTAGCCTGACATAAAACAAGAACAGCATGAAGAACTGTCTTTAGATGTTAAGGAAATATTACTAATCAAATTCATTAAAGATTGAAATATCAATGAGCTCAAATAAAATTTCTTTAATGAAAGAATCAGTTGTCCCTGAAAGAGCATAAGTACCTACATTACTCCTAGTGTAATAGAATAATTGATGTTCAGTCAAACATTTCAATGGTGTTAAACAAAGAGAACCAATATCACTTTGTATTTCTGAAGGTCAAATCAGTGCTATGGTTAAGTTTTAATTGCTAATAAAAAATATGTACTGACGGACAAGAAAGCCTTTAGATTGCTTGCATTCCCTAAAAACTAAGGACAAAAATGAATGTTTGAATTAAAATAAACACACAAAATTACAGTCAAATTATTTACCTTTATAGTGTATTACCTGTTTTTGTGTGTTTTTTTTTTCTATTTTTCACATTGATGAAGTTAAAATTTAACAGAGCAAGTTGTAGTTATTTGGCTTTGCATTACTTTTTTGGTATACTTTCCTGTTATCATTCCTTCATTAAGAACAGGAAAGGAAAGCCTATATGTCAGAAGTGTAATGTGCCTCTGACTATTGAGCGTATTTAGCTTACAATATTCTTTGATTATTATAATTTGTTGTTGTGTTTATTACTTTTGTTTAATGTTTCTTTGTTGCATTTGTTTAGTAATTCATTCTTCATCTTTGGTTTTATTAAGTTAGAGGTTGAGCAAAATAGTTTAGTCGCTCCTAAATAAATAAAGCAATTTAAGAAAACAATTAATTCATTTTTTTTTTTTTAATTTTTCTTAAAATCTCTTTTATAAATCAAAAAGATCTTGAGCAGACCCTATGGTGAATGGCTCACATAACATAAAATACACAGCCTAAATCCTAGATAAACCATGTTCTTTCATCCATGATGGTCTGAAGCAATCAAGTCTGCCCGTGCACTGAACGTGTTAAGTAATCAAAGAGAAAAGTCCCTGCAAATATCTGTTTACTGCCAATTATATATTTCAGAGAATTATTTCACGGCGCCTAAGGAAAGTAGTCAACATCACATAGTCTTAAGTCATTCCGTGCTTATCGCACGTTACTACTTGAATTAAAAGGATACAGACATAGCCCAATGCGAAACACAAATGTGGTATGGTCCCAAGATGTTCTCTTTTACGATCCCTGGGTTCAGTAGATGTCCAAAACAAAGCATCAATAACATCTTGTCCAAATGCAGAAAACAGTCTATCTGCGACCTTCAAAAAAGGCATGCTAGTTACAAAAATAGTCAAAAATACTGGTAAACTAGTAAAATGAAATATCATGTTTACCTCAAGCATATTATAAAATATGTATAACTTAATAATGGACTGGCTTTTAATAAGGTGATAAATAATTGAAGTATCAACATAGGTCATGAAAAAACTGCAAACTAAAATTATAATCCCTTTAAGTAGATCACAAATTTCTGCTGGCTTCAACAAATGGGTCCTCACCCTGGAAAAAGAACATCAATGAATACTATTTTTTTTTCTCTATATATCAGGAACAACCAGTATCAGGAATAAAAGTGTTTAGGTATGTATAAATTTTCAATAAAATTAAAGCTAAGTTAGCTCATTAAAAACAGAAGATTTTTAATAACAAAATCTTCCAGTTGGAAGGTCTTAAGTCGTCAAAATTACCAACATCAACATTTATATTTAAATATTGACATATTAAGAAACATTTTTAAAAAATATAAAACTGTGCTGTTAACATTTGCAGGTACATAACACAATGAGTTGAGTTAGGCTGTTAGCAGAATTCCCCTAAGAGAAATCTACTATTGCATTTGCCTTCATGGCGTAATTTATCAGCACTTTCTTGGCATGGCAGCGTTCTAGCACATTAAAATAACAAAAAGGAGTCCAGTCAAATTATAAATACACATATACAGCATTTGGAGAAGCAACTATAAGAGACGGTAATAAATCACACGATGCAAATGAATATGACATTACATGAATTTATCTTGTAAAAACATTGGATCTTATTTATAAAATTGCACTCTGTCATTTAATGCAATACGTCGCTAGTAGGCAGTATTACATCATTGTTAAATAGGTTTAGTAGAAAAAATAAACCCAGAACAAATGACAACTAAATATTTATTTTCACAGCGTAACAATTTGTTTTTCCATTTTTTTGATAGGAAATTGCATGGCCACCAATTCATAAATAGTACATCGTCTAGAAAGGTTGTATAGAAAGAAGTAAGTAAAAAGTAATAAAATAAGATTGGGATGATCCAGGAAAGATGGAAAGAAAATATTGTAACAAAAAAAACTAAACTTAAAAACTTGTCATTTTTGTAACTGAATGGGCTAAAGCTGCAGCGTTTTTGAAATATGGAATGCTAGAAATCACATTTCAATTCCTCTAAATAATCGAACATGAATGACCCAAAAGAAAGCCCTGCAGTGCTTAGCAAAAGAATAAAGAAAGCACAGCCTGAATTTTAGTCTATTAACTACATAAAGAAAAGAAAGTATTCTATTGCCACTCGCTCCCTTCACAGCGTTAGAAAAACAATATATAAAAGGTCTTGTGAAGGTTAAAAAAAATATGAAGCATACCTTTTTCTCTGGAATGGCCTGGTAACAAGGGCCCAGAGTGCTATTACCAAACGAATAGGTAAAAATGTATACACAAACATAAAAGAATCTGCACACTGCAAACAAAAGAATATATTTGTTAGAGTTCCGCAACCAACTCATGACATAATAATTACAGTAAGTATTTACTTGTAAAAATCCATAGATCATGAATTTTTCCACTTCACTAGGTATTTTCATGAAGGAATAAACCTTTTCTCGCCTAGCATGGTAATGTTCTTCATCATGTTCTAATGCATAGCTTCTTCGAATTTCTGCTCCCAGGAAGTCCCTGAGAGAAGGATGCCTTTCATCTAACAAGACATAAAATAATTAACAAGTGCTCATCAAGTTATACTTAGAACATTAATAAATTGTACTACCTTCACTTTCACAATCATCTTTATGGGCCTTAAATTTCTGCTCTGATTTTGACCGAGGTCTAGGTAAGTAAACATCATCAACTTTATTGAAAGCATAATTTGGATCAGCAGTGGTAGAAATAGATCTAAACTTAATTTTTTTTTCAACTAGGGGCTCAGTGTCTGTCATGTCTTCTGTATCTTGGAATTCGTAGGTAATATGAAAGAACATGCATTGAAATACAAACAGTATTAGTCAATACTAGTGAAGACTGCTGTATGTAATGGACTACTAAAATAACTGATGACGAAACACTTTAAACACATAACTGTTAGCTATAATAAATAAAACTAAACAACCATTCTTTCACGTTCATCAATAATGAAACACCAGCTTCTGACATGTCAAAATATACTCAAGTAACTGATAGCTGAATCAGGTTATTATTCGTAAGAAATCGAGATATATATTCATTTTACTAAATTCTTTACAGTGCATATTCCATAGTTCTTCGTAATCCGCTAATACTATTTTATGCTTAATCTGTATACTGAGTAAATTTAACAACACAAACATTTTTCTGTATTTCAATTACATAAAGATAAGTACATTTTATTTGGAATCGAAAGTATACGAAATCGATTCCCGGTAGTTCAATACAACCTATTCGCTGTTATCTGAAACTGATAAAAGGCCTATGAAACTACAATCAAACGGGTTTGGGTTGGGGAATGGGAAGTATTCGGAATGGCCACAGAAGAATCTCCAAATAGTACAAGATGTAAAATCGTAATTATTGGTGCTGGAATGGCTGGCCTTTCGGCTGGTAGTTTATTAGCTAAAAACAAAATGACAGATTTCAAAATACTTGAAGCTAGGAACAGAATTGGTGGTAGGATAGTTTCAATAGAGAAGGGTAATAATATTTTCTCCCCTTTTTGTTGAGCTCTTATTTTTGAGTATTTGTTTCTTAACCTTATGTTTCCCTTTCAGATGATTTTAAATTTGAATTAGGTGCCAATTGGATTCATGGTATACTTGGTAATCCAATGTATGAAATGGCTCTAGTCAACAATTTAGTAGACATTATACATGCTCCGAAACCGCATAAAGTTGTTGCAATCACAGAGGATGGAAATCAAATTCCTTTTTCTATACTACAAGTTAGTAATCACTAAAGTATATTCAGTAACTTTTATTTACCATCTATTCATTTTTTATTACTTTTTAGGAAATTTATGAAGCATACATGTGTTTTTTGAGGCGGTGTGAAGAGTATTTCTTATGCCAGTATTTACCTCCAGAAGGTATTGAAAGTGTTGGTGAGCATATCCAGCTTGAGATTGAATTATATCTTGAAAAGATAACAGACCCTGAGCAGAGGCACATAAGAAGATTAATTTTTGAATGCCTTCTAAAGCGTGAAACATGTATTAGTGGTTGTGATTCAATGTCTGAAATTGATCTCTTAGAATTAGGAAGTTATACAGAACTGCAAGGGGGCAATGTTAGCCTTCCATCTGGATACAGCAGCATTCTAGAACCTGCTGCTAAAGACATTCCTCCAGAAAATATTTTAAAAAACCATATTGTGTCCTGTATTAAATGGTCTAATGGTGAAAGCTGGTATAGTGATTTAAGTGATGAAACTTCTGATGATTCAGAACGGACAGTTATAGGTTCTGAATCTGAAGATAAACCTCTTAGCTCGGATGAAAATGGAGACACGTGTAATCCTGAGCAGAGTGAGGTCGACTGTAGTGTTGAAGTCATCTGTGAAAATGGGGTTAAATTCATAGCTGATCATATTATTTGTACTATTCCTCTTGGTGTTTTAAAAGAAAAAGCAAATGAATTATTTTCACCACCTTTACCTTTATTTAAGCAAGAAGCAATTGAAAGGTTGTCTTTTGGTACAGTTAACAAAATATTTTTAGCATATGAAAGACCATTTCTTCCTTCAGATATCTCTGAAATCATGTTGCTTTGGGAAAATGACAATCAAAAGGAAGGTAATTATGAATATTATTTTATTATTCCTTTTTTAATTTCACCCATATAATGTCACTGCTCTTATAAAGACCAACTATAAAACTCAGCTCATCCTTCATGCTTTAGAAAAAGAACATTACAGTTTAATTCATCATTTTTATATAATAGTAAATATTTATTTTTTCATATGGATTTATCCTCCTGTTTCCCTTGGCAATCGTTTTGGTTGCACTAATATATACCTCCTAACACATGGCAAAAAAGTTTGTTAACGCATTATTTAAAGTCTAGGCATTGAAATTTCTGTTAGTCACTATTTACAGTAGTAAAGTACACTTATTTGTTTTCTTTTAACTTGTTGCTCATTTTAGCCTCTTACTTTGCTCTTTGACAACTCAACTCCTCTATATTTTGATAACTTTAGCAAAATATCAATACTAGTGCTATTCTTTATTCTCCTTCATCCTCCATGTCTAAGCTCACAAAGGACATGGAGGTTTCTCTTAAGTCCTAATAATTTATTTTATTATATGTGAAAATTATTTTCCCAGTTTCATTCTATATAGTTTCTCCTACCAAACATTTAAATTGTTCAAGGATGTTTCTCAAGTATTTACTTTTCTCCACTAAAAAATTGTAAGTGATGTGCATTTTAAAGTTATCATGGTTCTGTTTATACCGCAGTTATATAGTGACATTACATTGTTTGGTATGAAATTTTTATAAATGTTTAAGTTTATTTATTTTATTATTGTTTATTTTTTGAGTTACGTGCTTTCACTATAATTTATATTATATCCTCAAAATCTGGCTTCAATCCAATCTTCATTTAAATGTACAATGACAGGTCAAAATACATAAATCACTTTCGTAATTTATTTTCCCTCTCACTACAACTAACTGAGCTATAAATATAACTCTACGTGTTTCAGGTCGTCTATCATACCTCTTCAGGAGTTATATATATACATAAACGGTTTCAACCAATGCAAAAATTAAGTTCATTCTTATTTTTTTTAAGAATAGGAACCTAAATTTACCTGATCGTACATTAACAGAGGCATAGAAATCATTCCTCCTTGATACCGCTCGAATAATATGCAAGTATAAGAGTTTTAATAAAAATATCATATCTGTGGAAACCCTTCCTCATTTCATATATTCAATATTTTCCCCAAATCAAGAATAAATACACGTGTAATGCATTAGGATTTTAATAATTTATGCTAATTGAAAGATCAATTTTTGCCTATCATTTTAATATGTTGATATACACTTAATAGGTTATTAAAAAAAGCTAGAACTAGAATTAAGAAATTGGTGTTTAACAGGGAAAATATTTAGAATGATTTATAGAACATACTGTGTACCATTACTTTTGGCCCAGCACAATACTTGAGTCCCTCCCTTTAGGAAATTTTAACTACTTTAACCACTAATATAAATCAAATTCGAAGAATCAATATATATTTGGCTTGTAGTCATTTTTTTCTAGATTCATTGTATAAAGCAACTATAATCATTTATAAAATTTTAATAATTCTAATTAATATATGCCTTTTTATTTATTAATATGTCTAGATTTGTCAAAAGCATGGCAAAAGAAGATATATTCTTTTGCTAAGGTTTCTGAAACTGTACTACTTGGGTGGATTTCTGGTCGAGAAGCAGAATATGCTGAAACTTTATCTCAGGAAGTGATAGCTGATACTTGTACAGAAGCATTAAGAACTTTTCTGAAGGATCCATTTGTTCCGAAGCCTAAATTATGTATTTGGTAAGAACTAATCAACTTATTATTATCATTTGTAATAGTACTACCAAAATAAAGTCTTGATTTCTATCAAAACAGATATCGCATTCTGAAGACTTGTATGTTTTAAACTGTCAGAATGAGCCACCTTTAGGAAGAGGTGGAATAATCACATTCTCCTTGTGCCGAATAAATGAAGTTTCATTAGACATAAAAGCAAAATTCCCCAATTTATTTAATGGATTAGGAAGCTTTGGTGAACCCTATTATAATAAAATAAAAGAAAAATGCAAAGCCAGTTGCAGTTTTAACCCCTCACAGAATTCCTGTAAGCTTAAGGACCAAAGTCAAAGACGAACTTGATTGTATGGTAAAGAACGGTGTTATTTCCCCGATTACAGAAGCAACTGAATGGTGCTCTCCTATTGTGGTAGTGCCAAAGAAATCAGGCGATGTTCGGCTTTGTGTGGATATCACTGCTCTTAATCAATATGTGGAAAGAGAGCTTTTTGTTTTACCTTCTGTCGAGGAAACATTGGCTCAAAATTCTGGTGCCAGATACTTTTCAAAATTATACACAAATAGTGGCTTCTGGCAGATGTGATTAGATGAAAGAACGGCTAAACTTACAACCTTTGTTACGCCCTTTGGAAGATATTATTTTAAGCTCTTGCCCTTTGGCATTTCTTCAGCCCCTGAATATTTCCAACAAAAATGCTTCAGGTCTTGGTAGGAAGAGGGAGAGAGTTGTCAACTTGATAGACGATATTTGTGTTTTTGGGAGAACTAAAGAGGAACATGATGGACAGGAAGAAGTTCAAGGAGACTCGGTGTAAGAAGACGACAGAGGGGACTGTTGAAGATGGATCAAATCACAATGCTGATAAAGGCTACACAACGAGATAAGGGAGAAAAGTAAGACTACCGAAGAGTTTCAAGATATCTTCTTCTTGGAGTGAGAAGGGAGGATGTGGTAAAGGTTATGTTGTAACATATGTTTGATATTTAATGGTCATTTAATAAAGGTTGCTTGTTGAGATAACACATGTGTTATTTACGCAAGGGAAGAACAAAGGTCACAAGGACAATCAGTAGTTTCGCATTCTTCACAAAACTGCCAAGCAATAAATGCATTGAGAAGAATGGAGAGAACTTTATTCATGTTCAAAAATTTTTCAGAGCCCTACCTAATTATGTGATATCCTTATAGAATGGGGTTTCCTGACGAGGGGTAGGACTTCATCCGTTTCCACCCCTAAAGTTCACTCAGTTTTGCATGACAGTTGAGCAACTACTTGAACAAAGAAGTAAAGTACTTAGTCAGCAAAGTCACCACCTTACAGCAGTGAATGTGCCATTCTGCCCATGACCACCCACAAAGGCTGTATGGCAAGCCTTGTCATAGGCTGTGGATTCAATGATTATTATTTATTATTAATATTCATAACTTGGTATTATTTATTTCAATTTTGACAATAATTACTGTTAAATAAATCCTCTCATGAATTGAATTAACTGGGGAATGCTTGGTTATCTGCTCTACTGGTCAAATTTGTAAGAACATTGCTGATTTTCAATGGCTCTCTGGCCATGTTTTTCAGGTCACTTCATACTATTTCGGAATTAACTTCATTAATTGGTTTACTAATTGAGCTTCATTAATAATCATTTGTTTTGAATTCATAAGTAACACCTTTCATTTTTCGGACAGTACTATTCTGTTCACACCATTCATTGTATTTTTTCTCTTATTAATTTCATATCAACTTCCAGCACTATTCCCTTGCCTAATTGTTGTTCCCTATGTAAAAAAATTGTTTATCAAATTTAGTGGGATAAGAACAAATACATGTCTAGTGGAGGTTTTTAATGTATTATATATTCAATGTACTAAATGTTGACCTATCCTAAATGACTTTTGTGGTAGTCTTCTTTCCTGGTTTTACAATCATAGAAATCAAATGAACCCCTCTATCCTGTAAATATTCAGTGCCTATGGGGCTTTTCAAATAACATTTAATAGTTCGGTTTCAGTTTTTAAATAGTACTGCGACATGAAAATAACTTCTAAACATTACAAGTTCTGTCAAACCTTTTGAACCAGAAAGTCATTATTTCAGAGGAGTTGACTTTATTTCTATTGTATTTCTAAGGGTGTTGTTTAGAGCAATTTAGTCATATCTAGTATATAAGAATTCAAATGAGGGAGCTAATTTTAAACCTTAATCATATATAGCCAATTGCATGGGTTGAAATTATAAAGAATATTGTTATATTAATAATTCCTTAATATCATTTTGTTTTCAGTACCCATTGGTATAGTCAACCCTACACGAGAGGATCCTACACAGCCATGGCAGTTGGTGCTAGTCAGTATGACGTAGAAAATTTAGCATTGCCTTTATACAATAAGAAATCAAGGAAAAAGGTAAAATTTGCATAATGTAAGCTATTACACGTAAGTAATATAAATATATATATATATATATATATATATATATATATATATATATACTTATTTGATTACTTATTTATTATATATATATATATATATTTAGTATTTATGGGACATAAGGTACCTTTTAAATAATTATTCCCCACCCATCCTCAAATCCTCCATAAAGTCACAAGCGTTAAAAACAGTCTCCAATTTTATTATTTAAAGCTATATGAAAATTGTACAAGAAGGTGGAAGAGTAACGATAAGTATCAAATTAATAAATGGAAAGTATGATGATTTTTCATATTTTGCAATATTAATGTATGGATGTACTTAAGTCCAACCAATGTCATTCCCCATAGTGTTTGTTATTGGTACCACAGACTAAGAATATCTTACTATTGTTTTATCCCACATTTGTATTTCATCTATGCTGTGCTATCTTTTTAAGAGCATACATCGCTGTGGTTTCATTTCGTGAACGTAAATTGTAAATTGTTTTAAGATCCCTAGTAATCATGCTCTTATATATATAATATATACATATTTCTTCAAATGCTAGGTGTTAACATAACATCTTAACATTAAAAGATTAGAAACTTAACTTTTCCATCTTAGAAACTCCTTTGTGAAAACATTCCTAATTACCATGATTTAAATTGTCTGAGTTTGAGGCCAAAGTATTTCAGACTCACCATAATCATTTATTCTTTAGCCTATAATTTTTATTATTTCCCATATGCTTTTTATATTAATATAATTATTTTATTGTATATTTATACCTTAAACACTTCTTGTTTACTTCTTTTATATATATATATATATATATATATATATATATATATATATATATATATATATATATATATATATATATATATATATATAAATCACTTAAAATTTGTTTATGAGTTCTAAATACCTTTTGCATTTACAATTAAATTACCAATTTAACAACATAATGATTATTTATTGTATATTTGTTGGTAAAAATGATATTATTTAAGTAGTGAGTAATCCATATAAATAAGTTAGATTACCTTCATCTGTCACTATTATTGATGGAGTTTTTCTTTTTCTTAATCCTCTCATTTTTTTTCTTTTTCTTCATGCTCACTCTCTTACTAATGAGTGCAAAGTAACATTGAATTTTATCTTATCTGTTATCCATTGAGTTAACTCAACTGAGTATTTTGTTCTGTAATACTAGATAGGTTTTTAAATATCTTATTCTTTATTTACTTAATTACAAGTTCACCTAATTACAATGGTGAGCCCAATCTTGATCAGTCATCCAGAAAGGAATATATTAAACGAAATATTTAAATTCTCCTTTTTACTAAAATTAATTTATGAGGAATTATTCTGCTAGTTATTTATTTTATCTGTATGATTGTATCTTAAATTAAACAAATATCAGCAATTCCATTGAAATTTATTCAAAATCATAATTTTAAATTGACATTGTAGTTAATTAAATTTAATCATTATTAATTTTAATCCCAATTTACCGATAGTAGTAAATAAAAAATAATAAATAAAAACTTCCTTATGTAAGACAATTAAAAGCAAATGACTTTAAATAATTATTAAACTCCTTAATCCGAGTTCAATTCTCTCCTGGGCAAATAGGAATTTATTTAGTGATGAATTCATTAAATATAATCCTTATTTCCACCCTGGCTAGCAGAGTATGGTAACCTGTAGATAACCCGCCCCAATTAGCCAGAGTAGCAAAAAATGGATGCAAATAAAAAATAATAATAATCCATAGTTTCACAATCTAATATTAATTTCTACATAATTATTCACCATAATTGTTACTATTAAATATAATTTTAATTTTCAAATTTATCAGGTTCTGTAGGATACTCCTTGTACATAGAACCATTTGGCTACTCATGAAATTGCCAGAAATGTTTGATTTCTATGAAAAATGAGCTCCTAGACTCCTTTCTGCATTATATTACTTGGTCTTCCATCATTTTGCCTAAAGATATACCCACCCGCTTCTCTTTTCTCTAAGTCTGGGATTTCTAATTTAATACCTCATTTAGAGCTGGGTGTTACTGATTCTGTTTTCAATTTCCATTGCCCCTATAAAGTATGCTCTCTTTTCTGAAGAATCTAACTTTCACTCCATAAAAAAGTATACTCCAAGCTGAATAATTTTCAAACTGAATATTTTTACTTGTGTTTATTGATTGAAATGTTCTTTTTGCTTTGGGAAGCTTTCTTAGCTAATCAAATTTTTTTTTCAATTCAAATTTTTAATTTTATTACTATTATTTTATTACCTTGCCCCTTCTCCACAATTAAAACAGTTGTTTCATGTGCATGATACTAACATTCTTGATCTGGAAATTGAACATTAGAGTTTTGGAGCACTTTAAACAAATAATAAACTGATTCTTGTAGACATAGAAAAAAAAGTTTAAACATTTTCATATGTTTTGGGATTTTAAAAAATATAGTATTATTATTTTATTATATATATTTTTTCTATTTCAAGTACCAGTTTATTATTTGTTTTAAGTGCTCCAAAACTCTAATTTTTGATTTCCAGATCAAGAAGGATAGTAATCATGCACATAATACAAGTGTTTTAGTTGTGGAGAAGGGCAAAAAGTAATAAAATAATAATAATGAAATTAATATTATATGCATCAATAGTAATTTGTTTTAACAGTATTTAATTCTATTATCAGATCAGTCTGTCTTTTCTGACTGCTCTTTGAGTACACCTGGCATATCGATGAGGACACCACCTTTAAGTGTGTAGAATCTGCAACATTTGACAGACATAAAGATGGTGCCTTTGCATCGAGAGTACTTGCCAGTTGTACTCATCAGCCAGAATTATAGCCGACTTGACTAACGGATATGATACTAGAATTATATACTGGTGGGACCAATCGACTACTTGATTATAACAGATGATATATGGTAACAGATATTTAATTCATTTATTTCGCTTTTACTGATCATTAACTGAATGATTTAATTAATAGAAGTATACATATAATTCTACATAGAAATATATAGGCCCACATTTTTTTTATTTAGGTTGGGTTATACAGTATTGAATTAATCATGTACATAATTGTTATGATTATGTATATCATTATTAAGTGCAGGTATTTTTTTTCTTCATTTTTATAGTACAGTGTAGAATTAAATATTAAATCACACCTAAATGCTATTCACTAAGATATATATTGTAATTTGCTGATTACTATGGACTTAATGTTTTAATTGATTCTGCAGTTTATTTGATTTGTAACTGAGTGGCTTTTAAGTCCAGAATCATCAGGTACAATGGAAATTAAATATGCCGAAGATATACCTTAAATTAGGTGTCTTGAGTTAGGAGTGTAGAAAAAAAACAAATAGGAATGTGCAGGCCCCAGCGGCAGGAATTTATATTGGTAAGAATTTAATCGAAAATCGAGATAAGTAATTTCTCTCACCCTTTGAACTGCTGTGACAGAAGAATGGCTTTGGAAAGGATTAAGGTATTATGGGAATGATATTTTGTTGAATAAAGTTAGGAGTAAATTACATGATCAAATACAATATATTATTAGGGGCTCAGGTTGGCCATGTGAGTTAAAGCGTTGGCCTTAATCACACATGGTAAACCTAGAGTGGTGAGTTCGATTCTCGCCTGGGCAAACGGGAATTTATTTAGTGACAAACTCATTGAATAAAATCCTTAGTCCCACCCTGGCTAGAAAAGGGTGGTAACCTGTAGATAACCTGTCTCAATTAGCCATAGTAGCATAAAGTGGACATTAATAAATATATTATTACATTTGAAATTTATATTAAGCAATCTCTGTAACCCTAATTTCACTTTTCATTTCGACCAGACTGTAATATATTTCTGTTTTTAGGGGACTCTTCTCTTTGCTGGTGAGCATACGCATAGCAGTTTCTATTCCACTGTTCATGGAGCTTATCTCTCCGGTAGAACTTGTGCTCAAAGTCTCCTTGAGCCTGAAGAAGAACCCATCACAATGTCATGCACAGATACTGGTGATCTTTCTTCATGGATAAGGGGCATTTCTTTAGAATAGGGATAAAGAAAAAAAAATCAAAAACTTTTTTTATTTCAAAAAGTTTCATATTCAACTTCTCAACCATGATTTTATAGAAAGGAAAAGAAAACTATTAATTTTGCATAGCTTATTCATATTTCAAAAAATTGAATCTTAAAATGTTTGGCCTTAGAGAGTCTTCCATGTATTATTTTATTTATTTATTAGAATGATATTCATTTTTCAAAAGAGCATTTTAAGTCAAAGTCTGTTTCTGCTGTAACTTTCTAAGTTGAGCCTGTATGGGTTATAATAGTCAAGGTTTGGCTATTTGAAATAAGGTACAACTGGTCTGATTTGATGGGAGTGAAGGACAGAAGACATAGTTTTATGCCTTTAATAGTGTTTTAATAGTTTCCACAGTCCTCTATCAGAGCTGATAACACCAATAAAATATTATATAAAAACCATATTCAGCTAACTCTTAACATAATATAAATATCTCTGTAAAAACACAAGATGAAATATAGGCAAAGTAAAACTGTGATAACTAGTGAACTTCACATACTTGGGAGTACTATGTGAAATAAAGAAAACTACTTCTATGTGCACTATACTAAAAATTATGAACTAGGTGCTAAAATCACAGATTTATTTTGGTGCATATGTGATTTATATACTTTCCAGCCTTCAATACCAAAGTGAACTTCAATTTATAAATTTCATGAGTGTGAGTTTATGTCTGAGTTTGGGCTTTAACATTTACTAATTTGTTTGTTCTAGACACATCTTTTTTTTTTACAATTGTATATATGAGTGTATGTGTGTGTGCGCGCATGTGTTCGTGTAAGTCATATTTTTTTAGATTACTTGCATTAGTATTGCATTCAGTAAGATGTTTACATTTGTTTAAAATGTTTACTTATATATTTTACTTCCTTGTAAAGTAAAGGAAGTATTGTAATCATAAACATTTTTGGTTTTCAGATTTCATCGGATTTATCCATTTTGACCCTCCTAAACCCATTTTGTCTAGTTTCAGTGTGACGTGTGTAAGTATCTATATAGCTCAAAAACGGCTAGCCTTAGAGGGTTGAAATTTTATTTTTGAGTTTATTATAACGTGTAGTTGCACACCTCAAATCAACTTGAGGGTTTAGAGGAGGCCGCAATAAAAAATTACAAATTTTTCAATGTGTATTAGAGATATTAAAAATTTATATAGGGCTCTTTTTCTTTCTCACAAAAAAAAACTTATAAATTATGATCTATGACCTTTTTCATTCCTAAGCTTTGGAGCAGAGATATCGTAAAATCACATTCAAATGAAATAATTTTAAATGTAGTGCAAACAAAAATTTTGTTTTTCCATTTATTAGGAGTACAAAGATGTCTTGTGAAATCTATATCGGACTTTTTATTTTAGGTTGTTTAGGTTCTTCTTTTAGTGTGCTGTCAGCTCTGACAATGGAGGCCACAGTAATTGAGCTTACATAGCATTTTCATTCATTTCTGGAAAACCATTTTTTTTTTATCATACAACTTGACTGGAGTGTAACAACTAAAATCCCAATACTTCAAATACTATTCTTCATTGTCCAATGCTCTGTAGATCTTTATCCAATGAATACAAATCATCAGAGCACCTGTTAAGTTAAATAGCTGACACTCGTCATTTGTAAGCAATACAATAATAATTAGTGAATTAACAAATTTGAAGAACTAGATTTACAGTTTTTACTTCCAAATTGTCTAAGTGTTTTTAATTATTTTCAAAAATTTTAGTTTTAAAATTTTGTTCTTCAAGAAACAGTAAAAACAATTTCAATTTATTTCATTATATTTTGAAATTAAAATAGTTTTAATAATAAACATGATAAACTTTTTTTTTTTTAATTGTCCCTATAATTAAATATTAGGGACAGATATTAAACCTCAAAATTAATTTTGAAATAAGTAAAAAGTAAAATTGGTTTCTCTTTCCCTAGTACATCTTTGAAGTTGTAAAAATATTTAGTCTTTCTCGAATATATAAATTTTCATTAACATTCAATTTTATTAAAATTTCGATTCTGTATCTGTTAAATATGGTTATATATACTATTGATATAAATAATTTATTTTCCTATTCCCGTTGTCATATTTATTTTCCATTAAATTGCTTTTGTTTGGGAATACACTAATTATTGAAGTATTATTTCTTACGTTTCTAAATTTTTAAGCATTTTATGTTACTTTTCCACCCTGCACATGTATAAATTTTTATACACTGTATGTTCCTAAAATTTTCTAGTCTTATTTGTTTTAATGATGATTCAATTCAACTAAATTGAATATACTATTAGTAATACAACTCACATGAATAAAATTTTAAAAATCACCACCTTGCATTTTCATTTTTATTCCATGACGCAGGGTTATATTTAAGAAAGATTTTGTACATAATGATTAACACAATAAAAAAAATGCTCACTTGTTAGGAGGATCTTAGATCCTAGGATGTGAATGTCTCTTTTAAAAAAATAGTTATGATCTGTCTTTCTTATTTTAACGTTATGTATTTAAATTATCTTTGAATTATTTTTTAAACGTATCTACAGACATAACTTGCTTGTGATATTATTCAAGCCCCTGTATATTTTTAAATGGCATACTATTAATCAAACAAAAATTTGATGTCAATTTATTTGCATAAAACATAGCATCATTAAAAAAAAATGTAATTTTTTTTTCTCGTAGTAATTTAGTAAATGTATACTATTAAAGATCCTAATTTTTTAAAACTAGTGTTATACCGAATTTATGCCAATTTTGAGGAGGGGAATAGTTAGTCTCTTGTTAATTACTGAACTATTGATAGGACAGCATTGAGGACTGTGTAAAGGACTGATAGTTTAAGGAAGATAAACGAAGTGGAACATTGAACAATGACATGAACCTAGTTTCTCTTGCACAATAGATATTTTTTTATTACTGCCATTGTCCAGTGTTGCAATAATGTTTTTGCAAAATTGTTTTATGTCCTTAATTCCTTATCTTCATTAATAATGAAATGAAATGCAATGAAAAGGATTTCCTTCATTTTCTCCCAGGAAGCTTTAAAAGGGATAGCCGTTCAAATTAATGTTTTTTATTAGCACAAAATTTTGTATATATATAGTTTAATATAATAGCAACAATGTTCGCTAATAATATTTGCATTGGCTATATTTTATTGCACGACGAATGTCAAAGACTTAAAGCGCTTACATTTACATTTAGAATAAGTTAACTTCTGTTGCAAACCAAATATGTGTTGGTTTCTCAGTAAAAATAAAATCGGCTGTGTTGACTTCCAGTCAATGTCAACATTAAATATTTTGATGTAAGTAAAGAAAATGATTACCACTTTGTTTATTTTTTATTTTTACATGAGCTTAAATATCTTTTTATATCAATCATTAAATGTGTAAATATTGTAGTTAAGTGCAGTAGATACTTAAAAGTGATATAGATTAATATTTCACTATTAATATATTTTTCTAGTTACATTTCTAAAAACATTAATTTTGTAGTATTAAAGACATCATTAAAAATGGTTCATCTTTCATATCCCACGTAAAGGAATCCAGTAACTTTACCAAATGCAAATTCATTCATATATTTCTTTGCATGAGCAAAGCAAAGTGTAATTTTAATTCGGCTGTGGAGTATTTCATCTGTTTGTCTGCTTCGTGTTTGCGACTCAACACATTGCATCTCTTAACTTTATTTGACATGATAAAACACAAAACAACAGAAATTAGAGCAAAGAACTGCTTGTAACATTACATGACCACCTAAATGCCTTTGATCCTTGTAAACAGTAGATTAATTATCTTTTCACCTGATAATTTGTTATTTTTCTTATTAATATATGCATGTAGCTTCTCATTAATTAGTGTTTTGGTATGGTTTAAATGGAATGAATTGCTGAGGAAAAAACTTGAGCATGGAAAACTGATCACAGAACTATTGGGAACTCATGGATCCATGTCTTATTAGATCATTTAAAAAATATTTACATCATCAATTTGGCACTGAATTTACTTTAATTACTTTTAAGGGGAGGTGGGAATACTTCACCTAAATCTATTTATTCTCTAACTCTAATTTTCAGTTGTTTTATCCTTCGGGGAAACCCCTTAGGTAAACCACCTATTCATGTGATTTTCAAATTAAACTATTATATTGCCAAACAACATTTTTTCATCTTAAATTTAAGGAATGTAAATCTTGAAACTATGGGATTTCACCACTTGTTTAAAATGCTCTTATGCTAAAATTCTATTTTTAAAATTATTATAGCTTTTTTGCAATTATTGTATAACAAATGAACAATGATTTTATGCTGTAGGATTTCATTACCTGTTCTTTTGTGTAATAAGGTTCCACATTAATAAATTTAAATGTTGATGGAGGAAAAACAATATAATACTTTTTGTCTGTCATTCTCTGAATATGATATTAGATCTTTAAAAAATGTTGCCAATGACAATTTACACTTAATTAAGAAATGACTAAGCACTTCATATTTAACTCTTTCTAGAGCATTTAAAAAACTAATGTCTTTAAATCTACAATAATTTTATGTTTTTAGAAAATAGAACAATTTTGTACAGTTCATTTTTATTTTCACGCATACATTTTCATGCTAGTCACTTTTGTAAATAGGTCTATTTTATGTATTTTTTTTTAATATTTAATTAACAAATTTAATGTATGTTATTTATGCTTTTATAGATTAAAAGAATGTTTTTATTTGTTGATTATGTGTTTTTAATTATTCAATCCTTATTCTCTTATATATGTCTGTATACTGACTCTTAAGGGTATGAAAAGCCCAACTTTAATGTACAAGTCAATGTTTCCCTTGTACATTTAGCGGGTTTTATTTTTAGAAGGCTCCTTTGAACTCAAGACAATGAAAGGAATGAGGTAGTAGGATGAGCATGTTTGAAACTGGAACGTCATTGAGCAATTGAAGACCGACTTCAGGAAGCTCCTGTCAATTACTAGTTAAAAATTGAAATTCATTTGAAGGACATAATTTGCAAATCATTTTAACCATTTCATAGATATTTGTTAAAAACTTCTCCAGGTACAATAACTAGGTCCCAGGTACAACAGTGAACTTGAACTAATTCTAAACATTTATGAAACACATAAGATACACAACTTGGAATTAGTGAGAATTGGTATCACAATTTGTTTTAGTGGTTTTATTTTTAAAATAAAAATTACTTCATTAAATAGTTTTCCAGCCAGCAGTTAAACTACGGTCATAGCAGAATAGACAGAATCCACAAAAATAGATCAGGAAAACGAAAACTGTCTCTACAATCTATTTAATGTAAATATTCTCTAGGGAAATTAGCATTTGATATGGTTTAGAAACTTTCTTCAAATGATATTTGCTTGGGCCTGCCCCTTCTTGACCCACCTCGTATCGAAGGCATTATTCCCTGGGGAGCTTGTCAGGCTGCATTCTTTGGTTTAAGTTGCATTTCTTAATTACTACATTCTTTCCTCATTTGGTATTCTCTGGGCTTTATAGAGAAGATAAATACTGATTTAATAACAAATTCAAATGTACAGGTAAACCACCAACATTCTGCTTCATTTATTTTTTTATTCAATTTTTTAGGCAGGACGAGTCTAGGGATTTTATTTAGTTTACTCTAAATCCATTCACCTATGTATTTATATTATAAAATACATCATTATAATTTAATGATCCTTTCTAGTATCCGTTGTCTAAAGACCGTTTCAGTTTCTCTTCTGTCTCATTTGTCTGCCTTACAATTATTTTAACAAGTGTAAATTCACAAACACTGATACACATTTGTACATTTCAATTCTCAATCTATAGAATTCATATCTTCCTCTTAATTTACCCCATATTTTAATACTTTGTAGCTGCAGCATATCCTATTTAGGGGCTCAGGTTAGCCATGCGAGTTAAAGCGTTGACCTTTATCTCACATGGTAAACCTAGAGTGGCGAGTTCGATTCTTGCCTGGGCAAAGGAAATTATTTAGTGACAAAATTCATTAAATAACGTCCTAAAATCCCATTCTGGCTAGAAAAGGGTGATAACCTGTAGATAACCCGTCCCGATTAGCCTAAGTTGCAAAAAGTGGATGTTAATAAATAATAATAATAATAATAAAGGTGGATATCTCAATTTGGAAAAGATTACAGGTTAAGAAAATGAGAAATAGTGGGACACTATTGGTAACCTGTCCTAACAAAGAGACTTGTGATACCTTATTAAAACAAAACAGCCGAGATTCTTAAAGAGTTGGGATTATCCACAGGAGGCCTAGAAAAGGTATCCTCAGATGCGATCAAATATTCGACAATCATCAATTACCATCGGTGAAATAAAGTGGAGTATTCTGGTGTTAGGCAGTGTTCGAGAACCGGATTGTATTGTATTGCAGTGATGGAGTTTAAAACAGCAATTTATTTAAATAAATTCAGGTTATAAAGTTATTCTTGCTTCATCATTCTCCATTTCAATATTAAAACATTTTTAGGAACGTCACACTTGTTAAAATTTGAGATTTTAAATATTAACCACTATGCCAGCTTGTTTTGTTTTAACAGATTTCCCCCCTTAATAGATGATAAATGAGGTCCACTCAATATATATATATATATATATATATATATATACATATACTTGTCCTTAATAGATGATAAATGAGGTCCGCTCAATATATATATATATATATATATACATATACTTGTCCTTCATAGATGATAAATGAGGTCCGCTAAATATATATATATATATATATATATATATATATATATATATATATATATATATATATATATACATATACATATACTTGTCTGTTACCGCTCAAGAGGGTCACATTTCTTATTTGATAGTAACCAAACTCGATATATAAGCATTTCATGTAAAACTAAAGGTTGTGTTCCTTAATGGCTGAAATCAAAAAAGTGGGAGGGGGAGTTTAGAGGAGAGGAATTTCGAAATATCTCCGTTAATATATATTGGATCAAAACATTTTATAGAACTAATCTTATTGCAAATGTAATGTTCTATAAATGTTTTTACGTACGTTTTTTCACTGTCTTGATTATTAACCAAAATATTTGCATTTATTAGTTTTCGGCCTACAGTAAACACCCTCTCTGACCCATGTCATATTGACTATAATCCGCTATATTATGAAGCACCTTATTTGGAGTCGAAATACCAAATATTGTTCTCATTGAGTCTTTACGTTTTGAGATAAATGCAAATACGTGACGCACGTGGGAAATCTGCTTAGCCCCTGCATGACAGACTTTTATAAATACAGTATGGATTTCTGTTAAGGAGGGCTAATACTATAAATTGCAAAGAATTAAATAAATGCTATGACTTAATCCACAAATATGTATTAATATATTGTTCCATTTTAATCTATAAGTTTCTTTGATTTAAAATACCTTCGAAGATAAAATATCTGCCAATTTGAAATAAAGACAATCACTATCATGACAAACAGACTCAAGTAAAATAATCTAGTATTAGTTGATTCATTAGTATTTGCCATTTTAAGCTCCCTCCGCTGCATATTTTCGAAGTCTAGGAGTATTGATTCAGAGAGATCTTCAATTTTCTTTAGTTCTACTTCCATAGGCTTTAGCTTTCCACTTGCAATTAGTGCTTCATAAGACTTAGTTTCAATCCCAATTTTCGTGTCTAGCCAAACATGGTGAGCAGTACCAAGGAAATGGGGAGGAACTCTGGAAATGAAGCATATTTCAAACACGTCAGGAGCTTCTGTGGAAAACGAAAATTTCCCGTTCGAAATATTATCACTTTTAGCCAAGATGTGATCTCTCGTATCACGCACGATGTAATCAACCTCTTGTGGCGGAACAGAAGTTACGCTGAACTCACCAAGAATCAGATTGTCCTTTTCTATTTCTTGTCGAAGGCACCTGTGTGTGTTAGGAAGTAGTTCAAACATAATCCCATTCGCCGAAGAAATAATTACACTTATCAACAGAATAATTGACTGATAAGAAAATGTTGCCATTTTTGAGTTGCCAAATCACAGAGGTGTAAAACCTCAAAATATTTTCGGAACATACCGTAAAATAGGCTAAATCATATGTTCAGTAGTAGTATACACAATTTGGCCTTTTATTTAATATTTTTGTTAGCAGATTTCCCTCAAGGGAAATCAGCTATTAAGGTCGTACTCATGACGCGATTTTCGAAAAATGTCTTCAAATGCCCATCGATCCTTCCCAAGAGATGACGAAAATGAGGTCCGTTCAAAACTATATATATGTGTGTGTGTGTGTGTGTGTGTGTGTCTGTTAACACTCTAGTGGTCGCAGTTTCGAGATAAATGAAAATACGTGATGCACTTGAGAAATCTGCTTAGTAACGCAGCTGACTGACGCGTGATGGACCTTTTTTATTTTCAACCTTCACTAAAACTCCTTCATTTTTCAATTCGACTCATGCAATATTCACTTTATTTATTAAAATCTCCACCTTCAATGTCGAATTTTGTTTTATTGGGTCATTACTAAGGAAAAGATACAGTGTAAAATGTTGGGTGATGTCATCTATGTATTATTCCAGTTGGGGTGGAGAGAGGATTACTTCCTTCATCAGCCAGATTCGTTCCCATGCCTCTTTTTTTCGATCCTTAGAAGATAACCTGAAATATTACATTTTCAAATAATGTGAATATTATTTGGGTAAAAGTTTTTGATTTCCTCCCCTAAATATGATAAGTATTCCGTTTTCTTTAGCACGACATAATCTACAACATTATCAAAAATCAATATTTAATTTAGTCTAATGGATTTCTCTATTAATGTTCAATTTGTGGAACTAAATTCAATTAATAATTTCTACCTCATTATAGTGAGTGAATTACCTTTTGTCTTTTATTTCATGAAGCTTAATTCATACTCGTAAGAGTCTGAGGTATCTTCCTTTCCTCATTTACTGATTCTCTATTTTAAATATATTTATACTTATTTGAATGACGACTGTACTTGTGCCGTATTTTGTTTGTGCGCGCGCGCACGCGCGTGTGTGTGTGTGTGTGTGTGTGTGCGTGTGTGGTGGGCGCGCGCCCGAATACGTAGTTTCCTGTAGTCTTCTTTACTTACAAATCAATGTTAGCAGATTTTGTTTTACAGATGTGGGGCGCAATAAAGAACAGTGAATACACATATGGAAAAAATCTTCTTTTCAATTCATTTGCCATCGAAGCAATTCCTCTTTTAAAGGTATATAGGATCATTGGAAGATTCCCGTATGAATTTAGTAAATTTGGTAAGATTATTTATTTTTAAATATTTCAAAATTTATTGGGTTTAAGTTCTTCTATTCGCCGGAATAAAACATTGAATTACGCAGGAAATGAATTCTTAATATGTTCATCCAATCAGGATCAAATATCACATCCTAAAATAATAAATATTGTTGCAAAAATTAAATACATGAATAATCCTTCAGAGAGAGAGAGAGAGAGAGAGAGTCGCGTATTTGGGAAGTGCGAGATAGATCAAATAAGCCGACAGAGGGTCGAGCTCCTACTAGACCCTTCCAGTCCAGACGTCGAAGGGCCCAGCCAATTCCCCTTTGATGTATGCCGACGACCTATATAAAGAACCGGTCAGCCGCGAGCGAGTCAGTTTTCTTCTCAAGTGCTCATATGTGCGTTCGGTGCTACAGTGCGACTTAGTGCAGTGCGGTAAAGTGTTTTTATAAGAAGAACAGAGTTGTGCCGTGACTGTAAGTAACAGTTTAGTGCCGTGTTTAAGACAGTGCAGTGCCGCAAAGTAAAGGACAGTGCAGTGCCGTCTTTTGGTGTACTTCAGTGACCGTGAGTGAATTATTGGACTGTAATCTGAAGAATAGTGACGCTATCAGTGTATGCTGTGAGTAGTAATTAACATTAACTATCAAGTGTATTGTGCATTGTGAAATAAATTGTACAGTGATAAAAACTGTGAAACCTGTGAGTATTTAATTTTGCAATCCAAAAGAACTTTTATTAACAACGTTTATTACTGGTTTTGGTAATAAAACGTAACAATATATTATTAAAATCACTCACACAAGCGTTACCTATAATGCTCTTCTCTGCTAACCTGTGAAGAAAAATAATTAGGCAGACAAACAATAATCAAGTTAGACATAATTTATAAAGCCATAAGCATAATTTTGTTTAATTCTTTTATTGATGAAATGCATCTATTTCAGGTGTACGACCCTTCTCGCCTTGGTCAATTCCAGCAATCTACAGCTTCATATATTATGGCTTGACTGCTTTCTTCGCTCTTATTTTGATTGAAAACATTTTGAATGATTATATAATGAATACAAACAATTATGATGCAGTTCTACATGGAATACAGTTGATAATTATTCTGTTTCTTCACGTCACAGGGCCACCTTCTTACTTGTGGATGACTCGTGATTATATCCAATTTTTACGGTTGTGGGGTGTTCTAGAGGTAAACCTGTGTAGTTCATTTTATAGTAATTTTTTGCGTGTGTCGTTTCATCCAGCTTGTAGATGAACAGTGAAGGATAGATGCATCACTGTGATCACAGTTTGTTGCTATTGATGCAATGAATTCGTATGCAAATGCCACTGAAGGCAACGCATATATAAAAGGGCAAACCGTCATGCAGACATAGAACACTTCACTTAAACATAGAATACTTTCCCCATGAAGGAAAAACACAATGATGTCATGCGGTGTCATACCAGCACAGATCTTTTAGTATTGTAAGCAGTATTTCTCCCTTTCTGAGTAACCAGTATAAAAAAGGTTTAAAATTTAAGTTGGTTGTAAGTGGTTAAGCAGCTTAAAATGTCAAATTGGATTTGTGAAATAAGGATTTACTGGAAGCCAAAAACGCTAAAATACAAATACCTCCGATAACATTTCTGCAAGAGAAAACTGTATAGAAGTTTTACTTGCACTATCAAGATTGGCTACATTACATTTTTCAATTCGTCTAATAATTACAGAGATATTTAGGATTGTCCCTCTCAAAAACTCCACTTCTCCAATTCCAAATTCGGGCGCTTTAGGTTTAGTTTTACTTGAAACGTTTGAATTTGGTCACAATAAAAAAAATGGCAGTCATTAAGAGATAACAAATTCACATTGAATATATATATATATATATATATATATATATATATATATATATATATATATATTAATTACTTAAGGAGAAGGTAATATGTTAATAATGAAGGTATTTGCTATGTGCCCCCCCCCGTCATCCCAGCTTTTTAAAATTATTTATGAGAATTAAATTAACGTTTCTGAGAATAACTCTGCATTACTACATAAAAGTATAAGCATCAATTCAGGTGTAAGTATAAACCAATGTGAGATCAGGAGTGGGGTAGAAGTGATTACAACTTTATTTGTGCATTCCGCCGTAATACGACTGTTACAAACCTTTATATGAATTGCGAGTTGTATAATTTCCCCTCACTTTAAATCCTCCCTGCACTAAAATAGAAGAGTATTAAGCATTCACTGGTAACATTACAGTACTTATTACGAGAAGAGAATAGGTTAAAAAGAGGATAAGTTAGGAATTGTGAGGAAAAAGCTAATTTAAATACTAAGTTTTGTTCAGTTCGGTTCAGTCGTTTGTACTTAATAAATCGTTAACTCCTGTTGTATGTTTAAGCGTATATCGCGATTATACTTTGGTACATATCAAAATTGCATATAACAAACGATGCTCTAAATAACAAAAGTCCGTCACGCAGAGGCTGCGTAAACTAAGCAGATTTCCCATGAGAAGTTATACAATAGAGAAATCTCCATACGAGAGCCGAACAGTTACGGCAAAGGGCCGAACTAGCTTTTGGCAGGAAACTGTCGTCCGTTATCCGCCCAAATTTATTAAATATCTCGGTAAATATTCAAGAAAGAGAATAAATGTATAGAACAATATTTATAGTAAATTTAATTTACAATAAGATTGATTCTATACAATTTTTTCAATTAGATTGATTCTATACAAATCCTCCCCTATAATCCCCCCACCCTCCCACTGGTCCAATTTCAGTCGTTAACGAACTTGATCTTTCTTTTTACATAAAACGACTAAATATCGAGTTTGGTAACGATCAAACAAAAATTGCGACCGCTAGAGCGGTAACAGACAAATATATATATATATATATATACTAGCTCAGATACCCGGCTTCGCTCGGGAATTCATTTGAGGCTGAATGGTGATGGTATTTTTTTGGCAAGGCTTTACTTTGCACAATATTTTGACATTTACCCGTCCCAGTGTTTAGTTTAAATACCCGTAGTTTCTGTGGATTTGTTAATAATAAAATTATTTTTTTATGTAAGACTTCACAGTTCTCCATATTGTCATATTTCCCGTTTCCTGTGCATTATGCATAGATTTGAATTATTAAGCACAAAATATTAACATCCATTTGAATTAGTTTTTCCCGGTGAGGTACCTTGTAGTTCCAAAGAATTGTTGAGCAAATTTCACTAAATAATAAAATAAACAACTTTGTTATGTGCATATTTGCCGAAACCCCAATAGGAGACGAAATATCACAATTTTTAATTTCAGGCCTCCCTTATAACCCCCACTCCTGCCCGTCCCTAGAAATGTTAGTATGGGTTATTATAAGGAAGACGTTAGTGCTAATTCACGTACCGAGTTTGGTTTAGTTTGGTTGAGTCTTTTGTGCCAAATAAAATTGTTGACTTCTACTATCACTTTTTGGCGTATAACGCCTTTATAATTAGGTATACGACAAAAGTGGATATGACAAATGTTACTCTAAATAACAAATTAAACAACTTTTGTCATGTGCATAATATCCGAAAATGCAATAGGAAACGAAATATCACTATCTTAATTTCAGGCCTCCCTTATAACCCCCACTCCTGCCCGTCCCTAGAAATGTTAGAATGGCTTATTATAAGGAAGACGTTAGTGCTAATTCACATACCGAGTTTGGTTTAGTTCGTTTGAGTCTTTCGTGCCAAATAAAATTGTTGACTTCCGCTATCATTTTTAGCGTATAACGCCTTTATACTTAGGTATACGACAAAAGTTATAAATCAAAAGTTACTCTAAATAACAAATTAAACAACTTTTGTCATGTGCATAATTGCCGAAAATGCAATAGGAAACGAAATATCACTAATTTTAATTTCATGCTTCCCTTATAACCCCCACTCCTGTTCGTCCTAGAGAATATTGACATAGCCTAAAGTCTAAGTTGGGTTAGTAGTAATATACATCCCAAGTTTCATAAAATTCGGTTCAGCCGTTTATGCGTGAAAAGGTAACAAACAAACATACACGAAAGAAACAAAATGCAGTTATGGTGTCTATGACATGTGAAACGAAAAGTTATCGTGAAATTTCGCGAAAAAAATCAATGTACAGACAGAGGTTACAATTTTATATATATACTAGCTCAGATACCCGGCTGCGCTCGGGAATTCATTTGAGGCTGAATGGTGATGGTATATTTTTGGCAAGGCTTTACTTTGCAGAATATTTTGACACCCGTTAACACCCGTCTTTACTGTGGATTTGTTAATAATAAAATTATTTTTTTATGTAAGACTTCACTGTCCTGCATATTGTCATATTTCCCGTTTCCTGTGCATTATGCATAGATTTGAATTATTAATGAGAAAATATTGACATACATTTGAATCATTTTTTTCATTTGAGGTACCTGGTAGTTCATTTTGAAAAGAAGTGTTGAGCAAATTTCTCTAAATAACAAAATAAACAACTTTTGTTATGTGCATATTTGCCGAAACCCGAATAGGAAATCACTATTTTTAATTTCAGGCCTCCCTTACAACCCCCACTCCTGCCCGTCCCTAGAAATAGTATGGCTTATTATAAGAAAGGCGTTAGTTCTAATACACATACTGAGTTTGGTTTACTTCGGTTGAGTCTATTGTGCCAAATAAAATTGTTCACTTCCACTATAAGTTTTAGTCTATATCTCGTTTATAATTCGGTATACGAAAAAAGTGTATATAACAAAAGTTACTCTAAATAACAAAATAAACAAAATTTGTTATTTGTACATATTTGCCGAAAAACCAATAGGAAACGAAATATCGCTATTTTTAATTTCAGACCTCCCTTACAACCCCCACTCCTGTTCGTCTCAGAGAATATTAATATAGCCTAAAGTCTAAGTTGGGTTAGTAGTAATATATATACTAAGTTTCATAAAATTCGGTTCAGCCGTTTATGCGTGAAAAGGTAACAGACAAACAAACAAACAAATAAACAAACAAACAGACACGAAAGAAACAAAAGTCAGTTATGTTGTCTATGACATGTGAAACGAAAAGTTATCGTGAAATTTCGCGAAAAAAATCAATGTACAGACAGAGGTTACAATTATATATATATAATTTTGAACGGACCTCATTTTCGTCATCTATTTGGTAGGATCGATGGACGTTTGAAGAAAAATTTCGAAAATTCCGTCATGAGAACAACCTCAATAGCTGATATAGCCCTTAAGGGAAATCTGCTAAAAACAAACAACTATTGCAATGTGTTGCATGCAGTCCCTCTTTCGGGAAATCTTCTAAAAGGAGATAAATAGAGAATATAACGTGTGATGTCATTAGTGTGAGCTGGAAAGACAAGAAGTGTATTATAATTACTAAACTAAGCCTACGTGATGCAACAAAGGATTATTGCATTATACATGTATTTGGTATATTCAAAACTCAGAATCATGCACACGGTTTCACTAATGAGCAATAAATAGTTCATTGTATTATTGATATCTCATACTCACTCTTCATATTCTAAGATGGACGCCAAAGGAATGACGGAACTATTAGATCTAATGAAACAAACTACTATATGTATTCTGAATCTCAAGTTTTTGTTTATCTTAAGATAATGGATTCAAACACACCATAATAACCAATTTATTTTTCCTTTTCAGAGAAAGTTTCAAAAAGAATGCTACAGAAGCTCAAGTGCTAAGTTATTGAAAATTTACGGAGTAGCTGTATTGCCAGTAGCATCAACGATTATATTTTTGAATATGTACATTTTCCTGAACTTACCATTTTATTTCTCTGTTGCTTCTATTCCAATCTTTATATCCTTTACAAACGATTTCGTGATTTGGTATTACACACTCTCTAAAATCAGGTTACTAATGAAAGCTCTTTTCAGTGATTTAGTTGTGGTAAGTAATTATTTTAATTAGTTTAGAAAATAATTTACGTACAATTACAATATATATATATATATATTTATATATAATTTGGATGTAATGAGCTTAAGAGTCATGTCGTTGATAGAAATGCCAAATATGGAATATGAATAATTTATTTACTCGACATTAAAACATTGATTTTGCTCATCACATGAATTTATAAATTCTTTAATTTGGTATTTTACTTCATAGAAGTTAGTTCACTTTACTCCCTGCATCCACAATTGTCTACTATACTTGGTACCACACTTATTCAGTGATAATTATCACATATATATGTGTGTGTGTTTGTATGTGTGTGTGCGTGTGAAGTCATTAATAATAAACATTTTGTCCCTTTTAATAGGAGTGAGTAACTCCCCTTGAGGCAAGGACAGAATGTCTTGATTTCAGACTTTTAATTATATGCATTCTTAGGTACTAGTTCTTTATCGGAACCCTAATTAAATAATTACCGAATAACTGAAACTGTGAATAAATCAGAGGAAACATTTTTCCTAGATTGCTTTATTTATTATGCCTGTTTACTTTGCCTTTGATTTGCCGTAGCAGAAGAAAGATGGCGAATATATGTTCACTAACAACGAAAATTTATATATAAAGATAATAAAAGATATAAGATTTATATATATATATATATATATATATATATATATATATGTTTGTGCGTGTGTGTGTGTGTGTGTATATATATATATTGTTGCGTGAAAGATTGGCAGAGAGAGAGAGAGAGAGCCGTGTGTTTGATCTAAGTAGGGCCGCCAATCTAAGTAGGGCCGCCGGCAGAATCTAATTAGGGCTTCCAGGAACTTCTAGACCTTTCCTGTGCCTAGTCCCTTCTACAGGCATTTATAAGAGACCCTGACAGTACCTCAGTTCAGTCACCTTCATCTACAGATATGCTGGGTCTCAGATAAAAAAAAAAAAAAAAAAAAAAAACAAAAAAAAAAAAAAAAAACCCTCAGTTCAGTTGACGCTCGACGGTCTTCGAGGGATGTTCAGCGCTACAGTGCGACTTAGTGCAGTGCGGTAAAGTGTTGTGCCGTGTCTGTAAGCAACAGTTTAGTGCCGTGTTTAAGACAGTACAGTGCCGCGAAGTAAATGACAGTGACCGTGAGTGAATTATTGGACGGTGTAACCCGAAGAAAAGTGACACTATCAGTGTAATTCTGTGAGCAGTAATAATTAACCAAGAGTATTGTGCATTGTGAAATAAATTGTGCAGTGATAAACTGTGAAACTTGTGTGTGTGTTTAATTTTGCAATCCAAAAGAACTCTTTTTAACAACGTTTATTATTGGTTTTGTAATAAAACGTAACAATATATTAGCATTCCCTACATCTTCCTCATAGTGATTCACTATTAATTTCATTTAAATTGACAGTTTTTCACTCAAGGGGTCCGACAATGAACAATAACCAATTTACTAGTTATTTATCTTCTAACACACTGTTGAAAGTAAAGCACCAGGAACTATAAGGTTGGTTACGAATTTATCTACTCTGAACTAACTAAAATACTACATCCTAGAAAATTTGAAGAAATAATTGAAAAATACAGTATAAATTCAGTAGAAAGGCCAGTGTTAGCTGACCTAATGATGAGCATTAGCCATGTTGCAGGCCATAAATTTAATTTAGGTACCTCCATTCTTTGTCCCATTTAGATATTTATAAGAGGGAAGAACTGGTTTTCATTACTGTAAGCTCAATTTTGGAAAAACTAAAAAAAAAACATATTAACACCTAACAAATATAAAATGAAAGGTTTGTAATAGTATTTTAATTTTGTAGTGCATAAGGCTGAGATCGGAATTTGAGAAGTATCGAATAGTTTGGCTATATCTGAGCCGTTTGACAGCAGATTTTGGCTCACTGTTTGCCTATGTTTTCATTCTCACTTATATTGCATCTTTTATGTGCTTCGTGGTTTCTTCATATGGCTTTACATATAATATCTTCATTAACCCAAATGGCCCTGTATTCGTAAGTGGGCATTTAGTCACTGCGAATAGTATTTTATTAGCTCAATTTGCCTTAAGCCATATTTCGTACAAAACAACTCAAACAGTAAGTACATTTTTAATGCAGCAATTATTTTAGTTCAATCATTATACATAACTATAGTAACAGTTTAAATAAGTTTATTTCGACTTTTTTCTGGTGTTGGTTTTCAAGGAAGGATGACTGGGTAAATTTTAGTTCAACGTTTTAAAACGAATGCAATATTATTTATATTTTGCAGTCTGTTATTTTTTTTAGTTTTTGAAAGCTTACTTTCCTAATTTGTATTTATTTATTGAAATATTGCTCTTTGTAGTATCCATAGGATAAAGTTAATTTAAAATTTGCTTAAATTCGACCACCCCGCACTTTACATACTGGAACTTGTGGACTCTTGGAATAAGCCTGACCAGAATGAGTTACTATCCACTACAAAAAGTCCGAAACAGACAGGCATATTGTCATGAGCAGAACCTCAATAGCTGATTTCCCTTAAGGGAACCTTCTAAAACCGTGGCTACTCAGTGAATTTGAACTTTGACCACAAATGAAACTTATGGCCTTTAATATTGATGTCCAGTTTAAGTTGCAAATACTGTTCATGCCAGAAACTATAGGCACTGAAATTACAGTACAGATAATGAATTCATCACTGGATACTATAATATGATGTCATTGTATGTCATTCTCACACCTAAGAAATGTGTTTATTATACGCAGCGCCTGTGTGGCGGGCTTTTGATCTGTCTTCTATTAGGCAGGATCGGAGTACATTCGTGGAGATTTATATATAATCATACCATATAGTCATGTATATATATATCGAGTCATAGGGACAACGAATTCCTGAATTCGTTTAAGGAAAATTTGTTAATATTTTGTGTACCTACATTTAGGTATGTATCTCTTTACCTTAAATGATATGCTAAAAATAATGGCGTTGTTTCACAAATTAGAATATTTAATTTTAATCTCAGCCATGATTAGTTAAAAATAAAGAATTGAATAATGGCATGTTTAATGATATCTTCAAGGCAGCTTCTATGGGCTCAGGTTGGCCGTGCGGGTTAGGGCGTTGGTCTTGATCTCGCGTGGTAGACCTAGAGTGGTGGGTTCGATTCCCGCCCTGGGCAATGGAAATGTATTTAGTGACGGACTCATTAAATAAACTCCTTAGGCCCACCCTGGCTAGAAAAGGGTGGTCACCTGTAGATAACCCGTCCCGATTAGCCATAGTAGCATAAAGTGGACGTAAATAATAATAAACAATCAAGCCAGCTACGTCATTGACTCCTTAAAAATGATTAACAAGGCACATGTCCAAAAACGAAATACAATATTAAACTAGGAAAAAAATAATGCTTAAACTCAAAGGGTACATAGTGAATAGCTTAGGACCTTACTCAAAAATAATGTTAATAATAAAAGTGGGAATTGGTTGTTGAGGGTAGAGACAACACGTCTTGTCTACGGTATTCAAACCAGTGCAGAAAGGTCTAACTCGCCGTAATATCAGTTTGTTGAAAGATAGCTGATGAAAGTCCAGAGAATGCAATTAACGTATAGAGGACTACAGTAATATGAATTGCTGTGAAATGAAATAGAACGCATATACATTCTATGAGAGAATATCCAGTAGAGAAAAGGGGCTCGATTTTCATTTGGGCAATAGGATTTTATGCCTTGACAAACTCATTAAATAAAATATTTAGCGCAACCTTGGTTAGAGAAGGGTGGTAACATATAGGTAACCCGTCTTTATTAACCTTAGTAGCACAAAGTATAAGTAATAATACAATTATTTGATACTTAAACATTGAAGGCTTAAATAAAATAATAATTATCTCTTGTTTAATTATGCAGGTGGGAAATGATTTCTGTTTTAAGATGTTATCAATGAACTTCTCTCACCTTGATAATAGATCAATGAATCAGGTAGGTATTTAGTTCATTAATACTGTTACAAGAAGAATAATGAAATAAATACATTTGTTCAACTTAGATACTGTGCTTTCTGAGAACAATAGCGGCTAACCCACCAATAATAAGCTTGGGAGGATTCGCAGTAATGGACAAGACATTCATTGTGAACGTAAGTAAATTAAATCACAAGGTAAAATTAGTTCATTACAATATATAGGACAATAGATGTTTATTTTGTTAATCAAGATAGATTCTATGCCGCATATAGCACTCATATTAGTGCTTATCAAATTCCTAAATATTCAAGTCTTTGGTTATTTGACATGGTTAACAGTTTTGTATTCCACAAATGCTTACTTATAAAACTAAAAAATTTGTGTCAAAATTTCACTTTGAAATCATCACAATTAATATTTTTAAAATCAGATTTACTAACTTATAATATATATATATATATTTTTTTTTTTTCAGTTTTATTCCAGTATGATAACCTACCTCGTAGTCCTACTTCAGTTTTCAGCTCCAATTCATTCTTTTGAAGAAAAAAAGAATATTGACTTCTCAAATTCCACATATAATTTAAGCTTGGAAGTGTAAATAATTAAACTTTTTCATAATTTTTAGTTTAATATACATATTTGAAATCATTTAATTATGAATAATATATATGGTTTCTAATATGTAAATTATAAAACCAGTAATTCAATAACTAATACGGATTATGGAAAAGAAGTAGAACGATTTTTGTTTAATATTCCTATTATTAAAAACCTTCTCAAGTATATAGTTAATTAATGAATTTATGCTACTCTTATACTGTATGTAAATGCACTAGTATGTGAAATGTCACGACTCGCTGAGGGACCTATGAATCACCGTGCATGAAGCACTCGTCCATCCATTTTTATTGGCCACTGTCCCAAATTGGAACTTAAAAACATTAAATGGTACTCTACTATCAAATGAAATGAGTCTCACCAGATCCCCTCAAACTTGTAGATTTTCCATTTGAAATTTTAACTCACTGTCTTTCCTTGCAGGTTGAACATTTTCTCTTCAACATTCTTCCTAATTTTCATCAAACTCGCTGACACTCTGCTCTATGGCTTCCAGTCGTTTGCCCAATACCTCTGATATTTCGTGGAGTTTTTGGTTTGTTGATATAGAAACTTCCTGAAATCCTTGTCTGACTTCAGCTGTTGCTTCTAGAAGCTTCCAAGAGTTTTTGGTTATTATCTGCTATTTTTTCCATCATAGCAGCCTATATGAATTTAAATCCAAATTACTGCTTGTGATGGGGGTAAATACAGCAATATCTTCATTATCCTCAAACTCATATGTACTTAAATGAATTCCCTTTCTTTGGAATTCATTTGTCAACCGCCTTTTCAGTTCAGCCTTATTTCCAGTTGTTGGCAGATCCAGTTTACGCTCATTCTTCAGATTTTCCACTCTTAGTTCTTCAAACTTCATTTAAGTTAACTTTAATTTTGCAATCCCACTTCTGACACCAGTTGTTACGTTTATTACAAAAATAATAAACGTTGTTTATTAGAGTTCTTTTGGATTGCAAAATTAAACACACAAGCTTTAGAGTTTTTATCACAGCACAATTTATTTGATAAAGCACTACACACTAGTTAACTTATTCTTAACTACTAAACTACTCACAGTATGCACTGATAACTTCACTTCCTATTGCACAGTACAATAATCGAGAATCGCTGAAGATCACAAAACACGGCACTGCACTGATCTTCACAAAGAACATGGCACTGTACTGTTCTTCACTTAAATACGGCACAATGCTGATCTTCACATAAAACACTGTACCTCACTGAAACTTAAATGTACTCTTCACTAAAGCTGCACTGAACGCACTGTTAGTCACTAGAAGAGAACTTAGAAGAGGAGAGATACTTCCTGCATAAACTGCCAAGAGTATCTGGATAGTGGGTGCCTCTGGTTGATAATGTAATTTGTTATTTATTAATTTCCGGTAATGTGACCCTCTTATATTGAGATTTTGGTTCTTTGGAGGATTTACCTTATGATATAACCTCCGAACATCAAAATCTAAATTTATAGCACAATTATAACAAACCTATGATATTTAATAACTAATAGGGTATACTGTAAGAATCCAAAAATATATTTCTACTGGCACAGATACCCGACTTCGCCCGGGAATTTGTTTGAGGCCGAATGGTGATATTTTTTTGGCAAGGCTTTACTTTGCACAATATTTTGACATTTACCCGTCCCAGTGTTTAGGGTTTATACCCGTCGTTGCTGTGGATTTGTTAATAATAAAATTAATTTTTTGTGTAAGAGTGTCCTTCATATTGTCATATTTCCCGTCTCCTGTGCATTATGCATAGATTTGAATTATTAAGGACAAAATATTAACATAGACATAGAGGTAGTTCATGTTGTAAAGAAATATTGATATGCTCAATAAATAAATATTTCTAGCAAATTACTTGCTTCATACATTGTTCTATGAAATATTGTATAAAACAAAAGTTACTCTAAATAACAAAGTAAACTTGGTCAGTTATTAACTTTATTCTTCAATCTTTGGCATCTTATATTCTTTGATGTTTATGTTGGGAATGTTTGTTGTCTTCACAAATCATCCCTAGATTGTACGCCACTCCTTTTGCACCTGAATGGGCACAGTGCCGAATTTAGTGGATGTTCAGCAAGGGGCAAGTTGTTCATACTTGTCCTTTCAACGAGGCAACAATTACTTATATACTTATTCCTGTCTGGTACAGCCCTTATTCCAGATTTGTCCATGTCTGTTTATGTTCGCCTTCTCCCTAGAGTGAATAATGGGTTTCACACCTACAGTTAGGTAAGCCGCCCAAAGGAAGCTGGAGTGTATGCTATATATGAAATTGTGTATAGTGTACTAGGGGAGTGTCCCCACAACTTGGAGGGACAGTGACAAGCTTCAACCAAGACTGTTTTGTAGCCACCTTTTCACTGTGCCACTTATTAAATTTATTAAAAATATACATTTTAGCAGATTTCCCTTAAGGGAAATCAGCTATTGAGGTCGTACTCATGATGCGAGTTTCGAAAAATTTCTTCAAATGTCCATTGATCCTACCCAGGAGATGACGAAAATGAGGTCCGTTCAAAATTATATATATATATATATATATATATATATATATATATATATATATATATATATATATATATATTTGTCTGTTAACGCTCTAGCGGTCGGAATTTTTGTTTGATCGTTACCAAACTCGGAATTTAATCGTTTTATGTAAAAAGGAAGATCAAGTTCGTTAATGGCTGAAATCGGACCAGTGGGAGGGGGGGTTTAGAGGGAGGGATTTTTGAAAATTCAAAATATCTCCGTTATTATGCGTCGGATCGAAAAATTGTATAGAATAAATCTTATTGCAAATTCAATTTACTATAAATATTGTTCTATACATGTATTCTGTATCTTGAATATTAACCGAGATATTTGCATTTGTATTCTGCGTGTGGTCGCCATTAGGCTATGATCGGACTTCCCGACGAGAGCACTGGCGGCCGTTTCCATAAGTATTCATCCCTCGTGAATAGGTTTAGAGGTTAGGTTAACTGTTTTTTGGGGTTAGAAACTACTGGGTTATTACGCCCTAAATAATGTTTTAGGTTTAGAGGTTTCTTACTACTACAGTTGTTATTAGGCAGATTTCTCTATTGTAAAACTTCACGTGGGAAATCTGCTTAGTTTACGCAGCCCCTTCGTGACGGACTTTTCTGTTTATGCTCTAATGCTAGCGCACAATTTTTTGTAGCTTCCATTTTCATTTGTTATTAAATTCCAACTCATATTTATGATATTTTCACATTATCTTATTAGATATTATGTTTGACACTGTAAAGAAAACACGTATAAAAATATTGTCGTTTGTTAAATTCAAAAATATAGTAGAAGACAAGATTACTCCATCAAGTAGATGGAAGAAACAGAGAGCTCCAGTCACTCTACAAGCCTGGGTAACAAAGGAACTCCCTCCATGAATCTTAATCCGAACAAATCGGAAGATTGGAGTTCTTCGTCGTTACCTAACCTACGACATATTGTTATAAAGATTGATAGTGTAGATGTTTCATTCAACAGAATGAATCCTTTTCTCATACAAAGGTGGATATCTCAATTTGGAAAAGATATACAGGTTAAGAAAATGAGAAATAGTGGGACACTATTGGTAACCTGTCCTAACAAAGAGACTTGTGATACCTTATTAAAACAAAACACATTTTACGAGCATACAATCGTTGTTTTTCCACACAAGTCTTTGAACTTTCGTAAAGGGATTTTTACGTGTCCAGAAATCAATGAACTGGAGAACAAAGAAATTCTGGAAGAACTAAGAACTCAGAATGCTGTTTATCCCCGAAGATTTCTACAAGAAAGAAGCCGCAGAGAACAATGCGTTCTCGTTGCTACCTTCAATGAGCTCATTCTGCCACAAAAAATAAAAGTGGGATATATGTCACTACCCGTAAGGCCCTACGTTCCATTACCACTGCGCTGTTTCAATTGTTGGCAATTATTTCACCCTACTCAATCCTGCAAGCAACCACCAAAGTGCAAAAGTTGCAGTGAATCAAGGCATGGCGGAGATTTTAAAGTCCCACTAAAATGTTGTCAATGCGGTGGAGATCATGTTACTTGGGGCAAAGGGTGTGGACCGTATGAAAAAGAGGTTCTTGTTTTAAAAGAAAAAAATGGCAAATGAAAACATCACATACAATGAAGCAAAACAGAAGTTCGTTGTAAACAAGAAGGACGCCAGTAAGCCACTATATTCAACCATAGCTAGAGGAAATGACGAAAAGAATTGCACGAATTGCAGTAGGCTATCCGAAAAAATTATTAAAATTGAAAATATTTTGGAACGATTGTGCAATTATGTATTAAAAGAGCCCCTGCCTCAAAGTAGTGAAGCTAGCATTTCGAATGAATATATGGCTCCCAATATAAATATAACCTTGGATAAAGGCAATTTGCTATTTACCCCAGAACTCGACTGTAGTCATCCACGAAAAGATGAAGAATCTCAAGCTTACGAAGAAAAGTCTGAAATGGAAGGAACTGTAGTGTTGCCAAAAAAGGAAATAGCAAAAAAAATCCAAACACGGCAGTCTGTAAAACTTGACGAAGACCAGCAAAGCGCCGAACATTCAAAATCTACAAAATTAAGTACTATGGAAACATAGGGTAAACTTGCCCTAATTTAGACACTAAATTACATAAACGAAAAAATACCCCTGCTAAAGAGTCTATTAAACCTAAACACGTAAAAGGTAAAATACCAAAAACATCTTCACACTAAACATAAATATTCTTATGGAAAGTGTTATAAAATGGAACATGAATGGCTTTCATAGACACCTACATGACTTGAAGTGTTTGCTGGATAGACATGTTGCTAACACCATTGCTCTCCAAGAAACACACTTACTTCCCAATAAACAAGTGTCACTGTACAGGTATAATATGTACAGAAGGGACTACCTACTGTGATGGAGAAAAAGCTTCGGGTGGTGTTGTTATCTTAGTTAGGGACACTATTCATAGCAGCATGATAGCAATACATACTACAGTTCAAGCAGTTGCTGTTAGAGTACATTCCCCTATTCGTATAACAGTATGTTCACTTTACCTTCCACCAAGGGAGCCGATTGACGTACCTGCACTACACGACTTGATAACACAACTACCAACTCCAATCTTACTATTATCTGACGTTAACGCCTTAAGCCCAATGTGGGGAGCATCTCAATACAACAACAGAGGACAACAGTTACAGACAATCCTCGACAAATTCGATTTGATTACTCTAAACACAACTTCACCAACTCACTTACATATGCCCCCGTACAGGAACACTGTCACACATAGACATATCCGCATGCAAGCCAAACATTTTCACTCGATTTTCATGGATGGTCTGTGATGACTCGTACGGAAGTGATCATATCCCGATTGTCATTTCTCTAAAGAAAAATCCAAGGCCTCATTTTAGAACTTGTAGCAGACATAATTTAAAAAAAGCGAATTGGGACTTATTTCAGAGATCAATCAGTGAACACTTGACTTCCGACGTGACTAAAATGGACGAATTTTATAACATTATAGTTCGTGCTGCTGACAGTAGTATTCCCAAAACAAGTACCTACCAGTTACAAGAAAACACCGGCCCCTTGGTGGAATGAGGAATGTAAAAAAGCAACATCTGAGAGAAAGAAAGCACTTCGTATCTTTTCTAGGAACCCATCAGAAATAAACCTCATAAATTATAAAAAATATAAGGCAAGGGCGCAGTGGGGAATTAAAACTAGTAAAAGGAAAACATGGACGGAATTTTTGTTGACGGAACATCAACAGTAATACTGCGACGAGTACTTTATGGACGAACATAAACAAACTCTTACACAGGAATTACAGACCACGGTGGCAGATTTAAAAGATAATATCACAATCACGGACACTCCGCATCTTTGTAACCTTTTATTCACACATTTCTTCAAAGTTTCTAGCTCTGAAAATTACTCTCCTCAATTTCTCGAATATAAAAATTTAATAGAGTCAGTACCTCTGCCAATTAGTAATCCTTCTGGCAACCCTGTCAATGACCTAATTACTCTTAAATAACTGAAACTCGCACTTACGAACACACGAGACTCCACTCCAGGACAAGACGGAATAAGTTACAAAATGTTAAAAGAATTACCCGACTCTGCCCTTAACCAACCATATTGTGAGGTATTATAATCAAATTTATGAGATTGGGCTATATCCTGACTCTTGGAATGAATCCATTGTTATTCCAGTCCTTAAAGTTGGCAAGGATAAAACGATTGCATCCAATTATCGACCTATTTCGTTGACCAGCTGTCTTTGTAAGCTGCTTGAAAAAATTTGAATGTCTGCACTGGTTCTTAGATCATTCCGAATTGTTGTCTCCATTTCAATGTGGCTTTAGAGAACGTTATTCAACTATGCATCATCTGACAAAGCTGGAGAATGATATCCTCAATGCATTCTTAAATAGGCAGTTGATAATACAGTGGCCTTAGACATTGAAAAGGCTTATGATACAGTTTGGCGGCAAAAAATTCTCACAACCTTACTGGACTGGGGAATTAAAGGAAATATTTTTAATTTCATTAAAAATTATTTAAGCAATAGACATTTCACAGTCAGGATTGGAACAACGCTTTCTGATAGGTTCCTACAGGAAAACATTGCCATGAACTCAATTCAGGAATACATTCCACCAACTGTAAAATACTGCCTGTACGCTGACGATTTGTTTATTAATCATTGTTCTTGTTCCTATGACCAAGCATGTTCCATTGTATAACAGGCGATAGTAAATTTAGAGAGCTGGTCATCTCACACTGGGATGAAGTTTTCCTCCGGAAAATCTAAGAGTATAATCTTTACTAAAAGAAGGAATTCCCCAGCTCCTAATTTTACCATCTATAATGCCCCTATTATAAATGTGGATAGTACTAAAATTTTAGGTCTAACACTGGATAAAAAATTAACATGGATACTCCACATTAAAGATCTTCTTACAAGATGCAAGAAATGCTTGAATCTTTTAAGAATTGTAAGCAATACTAAGTGGGGTGCGGACAGATGCTCTATGCTAAAACTCTATCGTGCCTACACCAGGTCTTTACTGGATTATGGCTGCATAGCATATTCATCGGCCCGCCCCAGAGTTCTAAAAATGTTAGATACTGTCCACAACACAGGTCTTCGCCTGGCTACAGGGGCATTTAGGTCTAGTCCGGTAAACAGCATTTATGTGGAGGCTGGCGAACCAATCTTAGATCTTAGGAGGAAGAAACTAAGGGTGACAAAGCTAATAGTGTCTTTGCTTATACTGATGGCTCTAAGACAGCAAGTGGTACAGGTTCTGCTGCCATAGTTGGGTCCAATGATTTCCAACTAAAATTGGCACCTGTATCTAGCTCCTATACAGCCGAGCTTCAGGCCATCCTATTAGCCTTGTCAAGAGTCCAATTCTGCCAAAATGAAATAGTGCTGTGCACAGATTCATTAAGCACACTACATACACTCAACAACATTTACTCGACAAATCCTTTGGCTATCAAAATTTTTGAACAATTTCACCGACTAAACTCTAGTAACATACACATTAGTCTTTTATGGTTACCCGGACATACAAATATCAAGCAAAGTACAGACATCGACAGATTAGTTAAGTGTACTGTAGAAAAACCAGACATTGACATAAACTGTACAGACCACCAAGACGTACTAGCCGAATGCATTAAGGCACTACAACAACAGTGGCAGCAATCTTGGGATAACACTAATGACAATAAACTAAGACAAATAAAACAAACAGTTAAGGAATGGCCACAAAGTAACAGGAGCACACGAAGAGAGGAAGTTGTGTTAACCAGACTTCGCATTGGCCATTCCTTGCTGACCCACGGACACTTAATGACAAACAAGGACACACCGACTTGTAGACATTGCAACAAAACTTTAACTGTACAACACATATTGACTGACTGTTGACAAAGAGACAATTTAGACATTTCACATGACACAGGAACTTTTGACCGATAACAGTGATTACATAGACTCAATCATTAAACATCTAAAAGACATCAACATATATAACACACTATAATCTACACACCACTCTTCACTTATTTCCTACATTAGCAGGGTGTATAAACTTTAATTTTATTTATTTTCTATTTATTTATTTTATTTTTTATTTATTTGTTTTTTTTGGTTATCCCTTTTCCTTATTTTTTTTTATTTATTTAATTTTTCTTGCCCCCCTCTTTCTATAGCTACATTTTCATTTATATTATGTTCATTACCCTGATGTTTCCATATCATACAATATCGTTTGTTTCATATAAGACCCTGGCATGCCAATAGCCCGTTTCAAAAATCACCGTTTGCCATAGTTCATACTTTTTCCGTTTTTTGTTGTTTTTTTTTTTTTTGCATTTCGCTTTTTTAATGACACTTTAATAATGAGTAAATCGCCTGTGTTGCGGAACTCATTTCAATAAATAAATAAATATTTTCACATTAAGATATAACATTAAAAAGCTCATGACAAGCTTATATTTTGTCTCAGGGCTCTCACTAAGGAATAAATCTAGAAGAGAATGAGACACCCTGGGTGCCATTCCAGTGTGTGAAAATCTGCACCGTTTACGCAGCCCTTAAGTGATATGTAATTTTTATATCATTTGTCATAGCTTTACTTGCCGAGCTCCCCATGTAAGACTAGGTTTTTTACTATGGCTAACCCTTTCATCAGCATATGAATTGTGTTGTAGTCAGTCATTTGAAGAATTTTTTGAGTAATTATGTCTTGAATGATACCAATAGCATACTTTTTCATCAACGTTACAGCTTTTTATGTAAACAGAAAATAAGTTTCAGAATCATCACACATACATAATACAATAAAAACATTTCTTTATTTCAAAATAGTTGCCACGAATATTTTGAAAATTCAAATCATAAATCAAAACATTATGAAAATGAAAATAAAAACCATATCACTGAAATTAAAAATACATTGAAAAGTTTAAATTGACATGAACAATAAAAATTAGCCTCTAATCTAAAATATAATTAATAAAGGAACTTGAATAGTGTTCTTCCATATCCCCTAAATATTATAAATTACTGCATTATCTTAGCTAATAAAGTTACTTATATATCAGAGAACATTTATAAAAATATCTGACTTTTTTTAAGATCTTATACCACTTAGAATTTGTTGAACAAACCAAATGTGCACTCATGGTATTAATAAACCATTAATGTATGAAAATCCTACATAAATTCATATTCTCAGCAACATTTTTAAAAATTCACCTTACAATTTATTTATTAACATGAAATTAGCTTTGGAAAAATATATGAACTTTGATAATTCAAGACAAAATAGCAGGTAAAACATTTCACAATATTAAATGCGTACTGAAAAGTAATGAACAAATACTTTCAATCCAAAATTATTTACTTATATATATATATATATATATATATATATATATATATATAAATTATTGAAATAATGCAAAACACTTAATAGCTTAAGCTAAGTATATCATAATTTTGGAATGGTAAAATGAGTTTTGAATACTTTTAAGAGATTGAAAATGTTTTAAAACTAAACTCTTTGGTCATCACATAGCCTTTAACCGTAATATTTTATGTGCATATATGAGCTATTTCTTTATTTGAAGTAACTATGCTGAGCACTGAATAAGATTTAGATGTGAATGAAGACAGGGGGAGGGGGACTAGTTTATCACACTAAACTAAACGATAGGATTTTTAAATGAACACATCGGATAACCTGATTTATTTATCACACAAATGCAGCTAATTAATATTCAACAATTTTTGAGAAATTAGATGTATAGAGTGGAGCAGAGGAATAATGAAATACATAGTGAAAAACATGTGTATCCTCTGCTCCACCCTATATATACAAATAACAAATGACTATTTATTGAATATACTAAAAGAAACGACAGGGCAGATTTAAATTTAAACAGAGATGAAAATTTAAACATACAACATATTCCAAACAAAATTTATTGTTGGGCCGTGTACTATTGAGGCTTCCCAGAATATAATAATAATTTAGTGAGAGGAGCCACAAGATTCATTGTTTGTAGACCAAATTAAAAATCTCATAGGGGAAAAAATGATTTAATTATTATAATGAGTTATGATTTATTTTTTGTCATCTTTTATACCTAAAAACTTACAATAATAAAAACAGAATAACAATCAACAAGATAATCACATCATAACAGGTATGAAAAAAAAAACTATACACTTAATTTATGTGAATAAGCGATACAAACATTTTAGGCCTAGTTAAATACTTATAAAAAATGCTGAGCAAACTTTATTTAAGTAGAAATCATAACACGAACAAACTTTCATTAAATAAACTTATGGTGAGAAAATTGAGCATATATGACTCATTTTTCAGTGCAACATGCAATAAAATATTTCCCTTCCATCTATATAAATAAAACAAAGAAAACTGTTATAAGGTAACTTAAAAGAGACTAGTTAACTACAATGAATATATATTGCACTAGATAATAGTAAATAAAATCTATAACAAATTAACTATTAAAAATAAAGGATGTTTTATTTATAATAGACAATAATATAAACTAATTAAAAAATAATAATTAAATTATACAACAACCATATAAATTAAACCATTCATTTATTTTCCTAAAATGCAGTTTATTTAAAAAGCCTGAAATAGAAAAATTTTCTTTTTATTAATGAATACCTGAGTCTGTCTGTTTTTATCACCTAAAAGTTGCTGAAAACTGACTTCCATGAATAAATCTCAGTATAATAAGGCTTAAGACGTGGCTGGAGGGAAACGGATTGATTAGTCGGGCGCCTGTATGAGGACGAATATGGATTTATATGAGTAAAAGAAAACACACTCTTCGGATACTTATGCAGTATCAGAGAGTTGTCTTTGAAATGTAAATAGCAAGGTAGAATAGAGAGTAATGATGTCCCAATTAGATACCATCTCTGGGTTGTACTATTCTTGTAAGCACAAGGTGGCTCAATGAAACTGATGATTTAAACAAAAGGAATTTTAATAGGATAGTGAGAAAGAATACCTTTCTTACACTCCACAAATAGGAGTTTAGGACCAATGGTCATTTGAAGGATGTCTTTATAAATTATTTTATTCGAATGTTGTTTGTTATTTCGACCTTTATTATTGCCTGTAAGGGTTCTAAGCTTAGCACATACTAAAAGAAGATTGGATTGAACGAATCATCCAGATCAGCATGTAATATGAGGAAGATATAAGAAACGCATGTTGTATTATGTTGAGACTAAGAATAGCAATAATCATCTCCAACTCTACGACTTGATATAACCCCTTCTATCCCAACATATATATATATATATATATATATATATATATATATATATATATATATATATATAGATAGATTAAGGAAGCTTTTAAACGTGTACCCTGGTCAAGTAGAGGATTTATCTTTTCTGTAGATTTAGATTAGCCTTATAATCATGGGTTTGATTCCCGTAAAGCATAGTGGGTATTTATTTAGTGAAAAACTCACTAAATAAATTCCTTAGACTCACCCTGGCTGGAAAAATGTGGCTACCTGTAGATAATGCATCTCTATTAGCCACAGTAGCATGAAGTGGATGTAAATAAATCATTTTTTATTTTTTGTTTAATTTTTAAATAAATACATTATTTGCCTGATTTCTCTAGGGGTGCAAATGGTGCATCAAAACTAAAAGATTTTTTTACCTCTGGGCAAGTTCTTAACACATTTCCCCAAAGGATAAATCACTAAAATTGATAAGGAGTGTTCTTACATTAAGCCATATATATATATATATATATATATATGAATTACATGTATAATACTAAATAACATCACATTTCTTGCTTTACACGATAAACAGTACAGCTAACAATAAAAGACAAAATAATCACCTACAGTTTGAAAATAAATTAAATTTTTGAAAACATTTGACATCAGCAAAATAGCTTATCAAATTAAGTGTAGAATTTAATATAATTATTAAAATTTAAGCTTAATTTTCGTCATATTAGTATATCATCTCTTGTGTTTTAAGTTCCCATTTATGAAAAAGATCACACATTTAGTGTAAATTGTAATTAAATTATAAACAATGAGTGGTAAAGTGGATATTCATGGTATGTCTTCATAGTTTCAAGTTAGATCATCTAAAAATTGATGTATCTTATTTCTAAATAAAATATGTCTAACATGTTATAAATAATTATATTCCTTAAATGCCATATTTGTTTTTTAAAATGTTACCAAATTTCCTTTCTTATTTTTTGAGCATCACAAAGAAATAACTAAATTGAATGTTAGTATAGTAAGACCAAAGACCAATTTAGACATGAACGAGCCTGAAGCTATAAATATTTCAACAAAATTAAGAATGCCAATTTGTTAATATAATTATATTATGTTATCGTCTGTAATTCACAAAAATAAAACTATTGTTCTGCTGTTTGCAATAGCACATTTGTCAATATGATGAACAGATCTGTACATGATATCCATCAATTTCAAAATAAAAATGTTTAATATTTGTAATATTTTGAAAATTCTATTCAGAATATGTTGGGCAGATTTGAGCATATGAAATAAAATATAAATTAATAGTTCATAAAAATAATAGTTTTAGAGTGGCGAGTTCGATTTCCTCCTGGGCAATAGGAATTTATTTAGTGGCAAACCCATTAAACAAAATCCTTGCTAGAAATGGTTGGTAACCTTTAGGTAACCTGTCCCAATTAGCCATAGTAGCAACAAGTGGATGTCAATACAAAATAATAAACTGTACTCATTTACTGATTCCAGTAGCACATTCGACAAATAATACATTTAATTGTAGGAATACAGATTTGCATTAAAAACAATTGCAATTTGAATATTTGGTAATGAGCCTTATTAAATAATTTGTCAACAAGATGAATGGCAACATTTAAAATCAGGATTGTTAATAAAAGCATTAAATACAATCTGGTTAATATATGTCATCAAGCAATTAAAAAGTAGAAAATGTTTAATATTTTGGATGATTTGAAGTTTTTGTTAATACATTAGAAAAAATTTACATATAAAATGAAAAGGAAAAACAAATAGAATGTTAAAATTCTGTAATTTTAACAATTCATAGGATTACAGAGCCCAAACATTGCTTGCCCTCTTCATTGGTTTTAAAGATAATAGTGATAGAACTCTTGTATACCTCAACTATAATGATAATTAGCTAGGCATAAGTTTCATTCTATTGGTTGGAATATTCATCTGCTTGTTTTATGAGTTGGTCTACTATAATAATTTAATTGTAGTCTGCTCCTTAACTTTGTAAATGGACATATAACATTTGTGATTTCAGCTATATTTTCAAATTTATAATTACAATGTTTGATAATACTATCACTTGTATAATACAATGTTTTTGTTTCATATTTACCATACATTCTTAATACTGGATTTATTCAAAAATATCACAAAAGGCAATAACTTCACAACCCAATTGCCTTACTAGAAACTAAGCTATAGACATTAAAACACATATTCTTCAACAAACATCATAAACTCAAGGCAAACACATTAAAAATAGAAAAACAAAAACAAAATTAGTTCATATATTCCAAACTTATAATAAATGCTAAATGTGTGTTTATAACACTGATTTGAATTTTATTCATATTTTCAAAAATATATTTTCTTAAGGATTAGGAAGGTATTCAGGCTTACTGACATCACAGCAAATATTTTACTAATAAACTATTATGAGAAAAAGTAGTCTGAATAAGAAAGAATAAATGCATCAACTACTTTTCTCACAAATTTCTTGTCTCAACTAATCCTAAAGTGTTTTATACATGAACGTTTGATTATTAGTAAAATTGTAACAGGAATGCAGCACCTGCAAGCTAAATCATAATTGTTTACAAATATTATATTCCTCATAAAAACCAAGTTTCATTCAAAAATTTGAAACTTTCAGAAATTAAGGAATAGTTATTATTTTTCTTGAAATATATCCAAACTAAGAAATCATCTTGTACGGAAAATTAATGGAACAACATAATAATATAATTTATGAGGTACTCTAATATTTAGTAGAATTATATAAACATTACCTTTTAAGGTTATTAGATATTTTAAGGTTCAAGTTCTTATAATTGAAAATACTCAGTATTTATAACAAGGAACATAAAGCATATAAAAGAAACAAATCCACTAAACTTTTAGAATAAAGTACTTATTCAATATAATATATATTCAGTATAATATTTAAATATCCAACTTTATAAAATAACACATCGATTTTGTGACCTTGCTTTTAGGAAAGCTTCAACTACATGTGAAACGATAAGAGTCAGAAAATATGCGAATATGAGCCCATTTATAAGCACAAAAACTCAATAATGAAAGCTGATAAGCAGTGAATAGTAGTTAATAAGAACACAAAACAGGGAAGCTATATCATTTGTGACAGACACAACTTACTAGTTTAATACTTTTAGTCTAAAGACTTTTAGATTTTTTTTTTTTAATATATATATAATTTAAAACATTGGCATAATATACACTAAAAAAAAACTTTGCACCACAGATTTCTAACACATATACTTTGATTTGCCTCAGTCCTTATGAATATGTATGTACACCTAAAAGTAAATGATTATTCTTAAAAATAAAATATTTAAGGAATGCATTTTTTCCTCATCACATATTACAGTAACTATTCATTTGATAAGCAAAGCAATATGAACATAACTCTATTCAAAATAAAGTTCTCGTTTCCATGACCACTTGGTCATTCTTAAATACCTTGGCTTCGTTAATCTATGAATTCTACTGGATAAGTCCTGTAAATGACAATAAAACCAATAAATAACAATATAATAATTCAATTTTGAATCTATTAAGCTAAATTTGACATTATTGTACCTTTTGGTATTATTTGAACAGACTTTGACAGAGATTCTAAAATGGGGAGTGTGATAAGTTACTTGTCATCCTAAAAGGAACATGGAGTCTAAACTTCTTTTATAACCTTTCCGAGAGGTTTGAGAATCACATAGCTTTCTGGTCCCTGAAACCTAGAATAACTTATTCCTAGAACTGCTCTTCAAGAGCGATACTAATCGATAAAGAATATAATGCATCTCCTTGCCTACGACCACCAGCAAAGTTGTCTAAGACATCTACACTGGTTTGGATTTTACAATAATCCTTTCCAGTGTCATATTTCTGATATCTGATAAGCTTTCTATTTTAAACTATCTACACTATTGAATCTCAATAGAGAAACGGTACAGATCATGTCCCTACATAAAATTAAACAAATTAAACAATAATACTACATGTATTGTTACAAAAGATGTGATAAAAATATACTCACTTCAAAAACTAAACTAGTACCAGGTCGCAAGGAGGTAGAATTTTAAAGAAGTACTAGGAAACTCCTATTTTATGAGCTAATTAAATGATTATTGGAATGTTTTTGTCATTCTAATTATGTAAATGCAATTATTTATTTTTAAGGTCAATTGTCTCTCAAATAACTTTATTTCCAGTTACACTTTCTAAATTCACAAAATTTGGATTTATGTATATTTTGCTATGGGCGATCACCTCTCATATTTACAACTAAAAAATTCACCATCCTCTTATTTGAAGAACCCAAATGGAGGAAAGGATTTTGAAACCTTTGGCAATGATTCTCAAACACTGATACAATGTTTGAGTGCTAGCTATGAGTATTATTTAAAAATAAAAGCATTCAGTTTTTTTTTTTTTATTTGTAGGCCAGTAAGTATATAATTGCATCACCATCTCCCTTTGTATTGCGAATAAGTGAAGAAAATCTTTCATTTAAAATAACATAAGTATATTGAATCAAAAAATTTTGATTCTTTAGAGAATTTTTGAGAAACTACTTCTAATTTAATTGCGAATTCAGTAACGTTTTCAGAATTCAAAAAAATACTTTTATGCTGGCTTGTTAGTAAATAAAATTTAGAAAGAATACTGCTTATTTTGCCATTTTCAAAAGTAGAATTTTGTTTAATAAATTTGTGATCATGTGAGCTAATGTTCCATACTGAAGGTTGAAGAGGAACCAGGATTCCTTAATCTGCGTAATGTCACCTATTCTCTTGTCTCTCCAAGCTTCCAGCGAAAAGCTAGTAAACTATTCATTTATAAATGATAAACCCATGATAATTCAAAAATTTCATTAAAATAAGCCACTTGGGCATCAGTGCTTCAAAATTTCAAAACAAAGTTAGGTCCCATATGAATGTCAGTGTCAATATGATGACACTCTATTATGAGTACGTTGCATTCCGTTTTTTTTTTTTTTTTTTAAATAATATAATTTTTAAATGCTTAATTAATTACGTTTTTGTATATATATTTTTTTAGATTAATATTTTCCTACCTGTATTTCTATATCTGGCAATATCATTAGATGATACATTAGTTATACAACAGAGAAATTTTCATTGAACATAAAGTTGGTTTACCCTATTCATTGTAGCTCAATAGCCCAGTTATAAACTAATAATAAATCATCAAAAAATTGAATGGTAACAGAATGATTAAGAAGTTAAGGAAAATACACAATATTTTACTCACTTAAATACCTGTAAGTTCAAAAACCCATCAAGCTCTAGCAAAAACCTGAGCAGCAGAAGGAAGAATTTCAGCTTGAAGTGGACTAAGCTCAATGGCTTCTCCATCTACAGTCAATTGGCCGCTTTCTGGTTCAATTCTTAATGCTGAGACTGGAATCATTACAGCTTCTGGAGTTTTTATATGTGAACCATTTGACATGCCCATCAAGAACTAAAACATAAGATATTAGTTGCAAAATTAAAAAAAAAAAAAAAAATAAAAAAAAAAATAAAAATAAAAACCTATGCATTGGAAAATAGCAAACAAATAATAATTAACTAGGACCATTAAAAAAAAATGACATGCTATTTTTACTAAGACATTTTATAAAACAAAACTTATTAATAAGTATATGCATCATGAACAATCCAACTTCTTAATATAATAATTATGGGGCTCAGGTTAGCCATGTGTGTTAAAAGCATTGCCCTTCAATTCACTTGGTAAACCTAGAGTGACGAGTTCGATTCCCGACTGGGCAATAAGAATTTATTCAGTGACAAACTCATTAAATACAATCCTTAATCTTACCCTGGCTAAAAAATGGTGGTAACCTGTAGATAACCCGTCCCAATTAGCCATGGTACCACAAAGTGGACATTAATAAATAATAATAACTATTGTTTGTCTGAAATTCTATAAAATCCTGTGGGCGACATTTTTTTCAAGTTTTAAGACATTCTAAAAATAGAATCAAAAGTGAAATTCTTTATTTTCTATCTGTCCATTTTTTGTCTATAACAAATTTTTAAAACATAAATATTGTTATTTTAATTTAAATATATCATACTTGAACAAGGTGAGCTCTTGATATCCCAGCTTTAATATAGCACAGCCAAATACAACCATCATCCAATTTTGCAGAAGGAGCAAATAAACAATCAGTCATTAAATGGCTGGGATAAGCAGCATGCACAAGGACAAAGTCTCCTGAAAATAAGATATCAATTGAGATACTGCTTAATCTATATATATATATATATATATATATATATATATATATATATATATATATATATATATATATATATATATATAAATTTGTAACCTCTGTCTGTACATTGATTTTTTTCGCGAAATTTCACGATAACTTTTCGTTTCACATGTCATAGACACCATAACTGCATTTTGTTTCTTTCGTGTCTGTTTGTTTGTTTGTTTGTTACCTTTTCACGCATAAACGGCTGAACCGAATTTTATGAAACTTAGTATGTATATTACTACTAGCCCAACTTAGACTTTAGGCTATATTAATATTCTCTGAGACGAACAGGAGTGGGGGTTATAAGAGAGGCCTGAAATTAAAAATAGCGATATTTCGTTTTCTATTGCTTTTTCGGCAAATATGCACATATCAAAAGTTATTTATTTTATTATTTAGAGTAACTTTTGTTATATAGAATTTCGTCGTATATCTAAGTATAAATGAGTTATACGCTAAAAAATATAGCGGGAGTCGACAATTTTATTCGGCCAAAAGAATCAACCAAACAAAATAAAACTCGGTACGTGTATTAGGACTAATGCCTTCATTATAGCAAGCCATACCAACATTTCTAGGGACGGGCAGGAGTGGGGGTTGTAAGGAAGGCCTGGAATAAAAAATAGCGATATTTCGTTTCCTATTGCCTTTTCAGCAAATATGCACATAACAGAAGTTGTTTATTTCGTTATTTAGAGTAACTTTTGTTAAATTCACTTTTGTCGTATAGAGAAGTATAAACGTGATATACACTAAAATCTAAAACGGGATCCAACAATTTTGTTGGGCACTAACGATTGAACCGAACTTAGCAAAACTCGGTATGTCAATTAGCATTAAATCTTCCATGATTATAAGCTATATATAAAATTTTAGGTCCAAACGGGAGTGGGGATTATAAAAGAGGCTGAAAAGCGAGAAGTCTAATGCGGGAGCGGAAGATGACGGGAGCCTTACCAGTTAATTGAGTTTACTTATTTCCCATCTGGCATTGCTGGAAGTGATTTCCAGTGAGATTCACTATTACAAATATAATCTTACGTATAAAACTTTGCCTGAACTATTTGAGCTCGGGTAGGCTTTTGAAAGAAAATATGTTCATTACGGATGATATTTAATTGTATAAATGCTACCCATGATTATGGTTTGAATTATTGAAAAACGGTGAGTCATAAAGTGTAGAGGGATAGATTAGGAACACATTTTCATTTTTCCTTCAAAACTAAAATTTCTATTCTATTAATAAAAAAGTTACCCTTCAAGGTTGGCAATTTCCGAAAATCATTATGTCGTGGAGGAATGTGTAATTGTACACATTGAAGTCTTACTATCAAAATGCCATCATTAGTCAGTCAGTCAACAATAATTTCCCGGGCATCGCCGGGTGTCTGAGCTAGTACATTATATATTTGGTCTTATGCTCAATTTTTCTCAGTCGTCATTTATTTGAAATGAGAACTCTTCATTCGTATTTCAAGGTTTCATTTAATTTTGAAGTTTTAAATTTTTAGTTTTTACTTATAAATTATATTCATAAAAAAAATAAAAAAAAAAAAAAAAAAAAAAAAAAAAAAAAAAAAAAAACATGCCTAATTTAGATTATTGACAGTAGAAAAAAGTTTGTCATGCTGGGGCTGCGTAATCTAAGCAGATTTCACACGTAGTAGTATAGCACACTACTGATATCATCTCATCACAAATTCTCTATTTCTATGTAAAAAACAATGAGAAGGGGGCAGGAGAGGCACTAAGGATAAAAAAAAGAAAGCACGAATAACTCGCTTAATATTTGAGTTACGAAAAATGTATAGAACAACAATTGTAGACCATAAACTGTTTAACAAGATTGGTTCTATAACATTTTACAATCTGACTCTTTACAACCGAGATATATGGAATTTTAGAACCCCCACTATTCAAGCTCCAAATTTAGCCAATAACAAATATGATCTTTAGTGTTAACTGAACAGTTAAATATTGGATATAGAGCAAATAAACATTTTCGAAACAAGAACGTAAAATCTTAATTGATGACATCATCACACAATGAATTTGCATGTATCTCAAGAAAAAAAAAGAGCAATGAAAACCATATTTGGTATTTAACCTTGGAATGAAGTGTTTCATGATATAGCAGCTTATTGTTAATATGACAAGAGTAGAAGTGGGGGTTTGCAGATGGCTGAAAACTAAAATATGGTAACATTTCTGTTAATATTCAATATAGTGAAAACAAGTACAAAACAACATTTATAGATCATTACATTTGCAATAAGATTGATTCTATACAATTTTTTGATCCACCGCATAATAATGAATATATTTTGAATTTTTGAAATTCCTCCTCTAAACCCGCCCCCCCCCCAACTTGTCTGATTTCAGTTATTAACGAACTTGATCTTTCAAGTAACTATAATAAAAAATGAGTACATCCTCAATAGCTTCCCTTAAGGGAAATCTGCTAAAATGTTTCCATGTAGGAAGGTATCACATGTCTAGCAAGTTTTTAAAATAAAACCTGTTTAGATAGATAGAATCTGTTTCGTAGTAAACAAAATAAATGAAATGAGTAAAAGGAAGCTTCAAAATGAAATAAATGGATTTTCTAAAATAAATAAAAAAAAAAAAAAAAAAAATAAAAAAAAAAAAAAATACTTACATTTAAACTTTCCTTATCAATGACCATAAAATTAAAACGTCTACACTGATAGTCAAAAATAGTCAAACAAACACACATCTTGAATAATTCAAATATGGAACACTTATTTTCCTAATGTGTAAAATTGGCAAAGAAATATTATTTTTGTGATATATATATTGAACAAAAGAGAAATTAAATCCACTTCAAATTAATAAAATCAATCAGTTTTCCAATACACCCACCATTTTTTTTTTTTTTTTTTTAGTTTATCACCTTCTGCATGTCCCATGCTACCTCCCCTGATCCTCAGTCCGTGTTCTGGGTATTAACTGGTAGGGAAATGTTGCTATCCACCTCACCACTTTCTTCATGTAGGCTGACCCAATATATTCCATGCACACTTACTAGTAATTGTTCAAATTATATATACATACTTCAACAGACTTCGTATTAACTGGGTTGACTAAAAATATATAGACTCATCTCAGAAGCAGTCTATGTTTGATGTTCATTGATAGGGCTTAGCTTCTTCTTTACTTACAAATGATGATGAGATTCAACTTCATTGAAGTCACTAAATTTTAAATAACTCAGGATGACATGTGTTAATACTCTTCACATAGCATTAATTTTTAACCCGCAAGCATCAATTAATCGTTTACTTTCATTAAAATTTAATTTGCAGCAATAAATAAAAATTCAATTAAAAAAAAAGTGTATTACCCTCAATTGTAGTCCACGTAGAAGGTAGGGACTGGGAAAGAGGAGGAAGGGTAGATGAAGGACCAAATGCTCTTACATTCTCTTCTGTCAAGCTTTCATAGCTTGAACCGGCCGCTGAGTGGTAGGCACTTTTCTTTGAAGCAATCGAGTAAAAACTATCTCGTCTACCTTCATCAGAAACCACACTTTTCTGAAAATTATTTAATTAGTTATGTTTAATACAAAACTAGCTTTTAGGAAGCGTTTTTGAAGAAAAATATATAAATATAAATACTTAATAAATTCATTTACATGCAAATAAAATAAAAACAAAAACCTTAAAAATAAAGATTTTTTTTGCTAGTGATCAACAAAACTCCAATTTCTTGATGAAGAAATTTTCAAGACCTTTTATTTTTTTTTGCTAACTTTTGGCCCTCCCAAAACAAAAATATTATTATTATTGAGTTAATTGGGACACACAAAAACTTAACTAAAATAATGGAGTGAAATTGGAAATAATAATGGCCATAATACATTAATGACCCAACAACACTTTATCTGATAGTTGAAGACAATGAGCCAGAATTAATAAATGCCACTCGTCCTTTGTTCAATTCATTATCACTCTACATGTTTTGTGTTCTTTAATTAAATCCCTCAGTCAGAAGTATATTAACATTACTACTATAAAGTCATGCAGGGGCTGTGTAAACAAGCAAAATTCTCACATGCTGGTATGACACCAGTCACACCATATGACAGAGATAGTGTTCTCATTTCACCATATATTCTCTATTTCTCAGAATTGGGAGTTTACTGAAGACTGAAAACAATAAAATAGGAATAACTCACTTAATATTTGACATACAACACAGTGTATTGAAATACAATTGCTTACATATCTCAACTCCACACAACTAGAGTGGTAAAAGCAAATAATATATATATATATATATATATATATATATATATATATAATTTTAAACTCTGTCTTTACATAGTTTTTTTTCTCAAAATTGCATGCCATAGACACGATATATGCAATTTGTGACAGAGCCGAATCTAATGAAACCTGCTAAGTATATTACTACTAACCCAACTTAAACTTTAGGCTACATTAATATTCTCTGAGACAAACAGGAGTGGGGGTTATAAGGGAGGCCTGACATTAAAAACAACAATATTATTGGACACTAACGATTGAATTTGTTAATTTAATTTAATGAATTACAGGATTAAGATACTAAATGAGTGGTAGGATAGCACCACTGAGCCTAGGGATACTTCCTTTGTCCTACCAGTTATGCCGCTTTCCTGCCGACATCATATTGGTCTATGTTTACATGTTACTTGATGCTTATACTTTTAGCAATGTAATGTTATTCTCAGGAAATGTCAAAATATTGTGTGAAGTAAAGGCTTGCCAAAAAAATACCATCTTCATTCAGCCTCAATTAATTCCCAGGCGAAGCCGGGTAACTTTATATATATATATATATATATATATATATATATATATATATATTTGAAGGGACCTGAATTTCGAAATTGACATATGACAAAATTTTTCAAAATCATGTCGTGTCAATAGCTGATTTCCCTTCAGGAAAATTTGCTGAATCAGTGTCAACCCATAGACAAGAGAGATAGTTATCAGCCATATATTTAGAACATTAAGTATCAAAATAATTAATAATTTGGGATGAATAACAATAGTTCACAATATGTTTAAATTAATAAAAAGATATCAAAAAGAGAATTTTTATCAGTCTGTTCACCCATTTGCTATACATTTATTTCAAAATGGCTTGGTTACGAGAAACGTTTAATATCTATAATATACGAGTTGAATAGGCTTTCAACAGGCTTGTCTTCTAAATGATAGTGCTTGCCTTGTGTACTCGACAATCACCATTTTACATTTACAGAGATAAATCATAATCATAATGTAAATTCATCAATACCCCAATTTTGCGCTTTATTAAATACTGTGTAAAAAGTTTTATTTGATCCTTAATCTGATTGTGAAAAAGTGGTGAATTGTAATATTCCCAAAAAGAACTTCCAACTTTCAGGATGATTTATTACTCTATGAATTTTATAAAATTGAGATCTTAACAGTAAATTTCAAAAACTTTTAAAATGAAACAGACGGAGGGTAAAATATATCATTCGTTTTGAGGGTGCTAAGCTAGAATAAAATAAATATTGCAGAATTAAATCATAGTACTACCAAAAATACTTACTGTATCACAGTCATCATTAGGAACCAATTGTTCTGAAACAGCAGGAATGTAAGATACTCGACCCTTGTAAGTTTTTAAACCTGAAATAAGTGAAACACAAAATCAAAATTCTACATTAGTAGAAATTATATGAATAATTCAAATTTTTAACAGTGTTAAACACATTTATTTTACATTAGCGTGCTAACGTGACCTTGAAAAAGTCATCACTTTGTTGAAAAGGTCATTCACTTAAACACGTTTGATTGATATGTTTATTTTCATTTGTTTCACATCTCTTCCAAAGCCTCTTCAGGAACTTATATTTAAATATAGAACTATTTCTATATGCATTACACAGAGTTATATTCCATCATTCAATGTAAAACTCTGGAAGAGGCGAGAAATATGTAGAGCTTTATTGAAATAAACATGCTTAGGCCAAAAGTGTGCTTCAGAGAATGATCTTCTCTTTTCAAGAAAGTTAACTTTAAATAGCACAACTGATCTAGAATATAATAAAGCACTGGTCAAACTAAACTCTCACTGATTCAAATTTACTGCCTGCATAATGGAGTTTAAAAGTAATTTAATATTGAAAGATCTGAGGACTTGACAAATCAGAGCCAATGTGAACGACCACTGAATGTGAAATCTCATAAATTTTGTATAAAAGTAAATTTTTGTTAGAATGTAAGCTATTACCGCATCTCACATACTAAATCCAAACTGCAAGAGGAGAATAACATTTCATTGTGATGCCTCTAGATGACAAAGCAAGTGCTGCTTAAATTAAGCATGTTTGCCTTCTGGCGCCTCAAGATACAATGGCCCAAAGATCTCCTTTAGAAGTGTAAAGTGAAGTGACAGTAGTGACTATTTTCTTCTCAAGTGCCATATTACTCCTTAGCTCTTGACTTCCTTGCCAGGCAGGGAGAAGCTGCTCACCTCATTGTGGTGAAGGGGTGTAGCTTCTGTCGAGAGTGATGGAGAACGATTGTATTGTACACTATCACATTACCAAATGTACTTAAATGCAGATTGTAATTTTCTTAATAAAATAAAAGTAATTATGGAACTATGTGTGAGTAAATCATATGTCTGACCACAGCCAGGATTATAATCCATACCATAACGTAAAAAATTCATGTCAATGTAAATAAATAATTTTTCTTACCAATTAGTTTTGCAACAGAGTATACTGTAAACCTCTGGCTTCCAATACTCCTAAACCTTTCACTTTCAATATCAACATCAGATATAAGGCCCCAACCAATAGAAAGAAATGAATAAATTATCTAAAAAGAGGAGGGAAACAAAACAATAAGTACTTTTCGAACCATAAATTATGTGTTATATGCACTAAAATAATTTTTCATAAATATAATTAATTAGTTTACACCATTGTAGTTGACAGATAATTTGGTTGTCAAAAATATTATATTATATTATATACATAGAATTTCATAAAATTGATTTAAAAGAGTCAGTAAAACTTGTAGAGAGTATTTCGATGTTCTTTCTGATTTTCCTGTCTTAAAAATAATTCAAAAACCAATTTGAGCTATTTAGGACCTATTAATTAAAAGAATAAGCGTTTCAGCGATAATTTTTAAGCAATGAACAACAAATTAGTTTACCTTGTTTTTAGTTTCAATGCGGACTAGATCTAGTGGGGTAGAAATTCCATGGACAACATTCAGAGTAGACACCAACACCGGGTTCTGATCATAAGGCTCACTTGAAAGAAAAAAAAATTAGTGTAAACCAACTGTCAAGGAACAGAGTAAGACAGACAGTTGAAGAAAAAATATGATTAAAAATAATCAGTCCAACCTTCCAATACAACAGTGTAACAATTAAATAAAATTTACATTTCATCCTCGATCTCCACCTTATAATTCTGGATATGAAATATTATATGCTCGGCCTTCAACGGTAAACATTAATCCCAATCACGAAGGAAACAGAATAAGATCTTAATTTTAATCACAAGGCTGAGACTTGGTGTGCCATAATTGGGGCCCATGAAGAATCCTTTCAATCCATATTCAACCTCCTAACCATCTCTAGTACTGCTCCAGCGACCATAACTTTGGAATTTCCAATGGGATCTTCTACTTTTTATGGCGGATTCTTATAGAATAAGATCTTAATTTTAAGCGAGGTGCCAATCCAGCGCGAGATTAAATAGTACAGAAGATAATTTGTGCCCTTGTGTTATTAGCAGATTTCTCTTAAGGGAAATCAGCTATTGAGGTCATACTCATGACGCTTTCCCGAGAAATGTCTTCAAATGTCCATCTCCTACACAGGAGATGATGAAAATGAGGTCCTTCAAAATTACATATATATATTTGTCTGTTAACGCACTAGCGGTCACAATTTTTGTTTGATCGTTACCAAACTCTATATTTAAACGTTTTATGTAAAAAGACAGATTAAGTTCGTTAATGGCTGAAATCAGTGGGAGGGGGGGGGTTAGAGGAGGGATTTTCAAAAATTCGAAATATCTCTGTTACTATACGTCGGATCAAAAAATTGTATAGAAGCTATCTTATTGCAAATTAAATGTACTATAAATATTGTTATACACATTTATTCTCTATCTTGAATATTAACCGAGATATTTGAATTTTTATTAGCAGATCTCCCCTAAGGGAAATCAGCTATTGAGGCCGTACTCATGACGCGATTTTCGAAATATTTCTTCAAATGTCCACCGATCCTACCCAGCAGATGACAAAAATTTATTGTGATTCATTAAATATTACAGTACTAGCTAGATATAGTAGTTTTCAATCAAATTAATATGTCTTATATATATATATATATATATATATATATATACTAGCTCAGATACCCAGCTTCGCCCGGGAATTGATTTGAAGCTGAATGGTGATGGTATTTTTTTGGCAAGGCTTTACTTTGCACACTATTTTGGCATTTACCCGTCCCAGTGTTAAGGGTGTAGGGCATCCCCTTGTTGGCATTTATGGCATTTAATAATAAAATTAATTTTTTATGTAAGACTTCACTGTCCTCCATATTGCCATATTTCCCGTCTCCTGTGCATTATGCATAGATTTCAGTTATTAAAGACAAAATATTAACGTAGATTTGAATTAATTTTTCCAGGTCAGGTACATCATAGATCGAATTGGAATGAATTGTTGAGCATATCAATATTTCTACGCAAATTACCTGCTCCACACATTGTTCCTTGAGAAATTTATAAAACAAAAGTTAATCTAAATAACAAAGTAAACAACTTTTGTTATTTGGATGTTTGTCGAAAAACAAATAGACAATGAAATATTGCGAATTTTTATTTCAGGCCTCCCTTATAACCCCCACTCCCGTTCTAACCTAAAAATTTTAATATAGCTTATAATCATGGAAGAATTAATGCTTATTGAAATACCGAGTTTTTAAGTTCGGTTTAATCGTTAGCGCCCAATGAAATAGTTGACTCCCGCTTTAGTTTATAGTGTATATCTCGGTTATAATTCGGTATAAGAAAAAAGTGTATATAACAAAAGTTACTCTAAATAACAAAATAAACAACTCTTGTTATGTTCATATTTGCCGAAAAACGAATAGATAACGAAATACCGCTATTTTTAAATTCAGGCCTCCCCTACAACCCCCACTCTTGCCCGTCCCTAGAAATGTTGGTATGGCTTGTTATAATGAAAGCGTTAGTGCTAATACATATACCGAGTTTTATTTATTTCGGTTGGGTCTTTTGTCCCAAATAAAATTGTTCACTTTAGCTATAGGTTTTAGCGTATATCTCGTTTATAAATCGGTATTCGAAAAAATGTATATAACAAAAGTTACTCTAAATAACAAAATAAACAACTTTTGTTATATTCATATTTCCCGAAAAACCAATAGGAAACGAAATATCGCTATTTTTAATTTCAGGCCTCCCTTATAACCCCCACTCCTGTTTATCTCAGAGAATTTTAATATAGCCTAAAGTCTAAGTTGGGTTAGTAGTAATATACATACCAAGTTTCAAAAAATTCGGTTCAGCCGTTTATGCGTGAAAAGGTAACAAACAAACAAACAAACATACACGAAAGAAACAAAATGCAGTTATGGTGTCTATGACATGTGAATTTGTTATAATCGCATAATAGGTCCCGTATTTTTACCTGCTCGACTTCACGCTGAAAGTTATCATCTATTCCTGGAGAATGACTTAAGGGCACTTTTGGAAGATATCCCTTTGGAAACAAGGCTTGAGAGCTGGTTTCAACTCGATGGTTGTCCTGCACATTACGGAAGGGCCGTACGAGACTGGTTGGAAATCAACTACCCAGGTCGCTGGATAGGACGAGGTGGGCCAGTGCCTTGGCCTCCCCGGTCTCCGGACCTCACCCCACTAGATTTCTTCGTGTGGGGATACGTGAAAGAAAATGTCTACCGAGAGCCCGACCGCACAAGGGATGACCTCATCGAGCGCATTAGAATGGTTTGCAACCAGCTCACCGCAGAACAATGTTTAGATGCAATGCGATCTGTGAGTACGCCATGTGATGCGTGTATTGCAGCGAGAGGCCCAGCACTTCGAACAACATTTACGTTGACGCTTTAGAAATTAACGATGTAATTTTAGAGAAGGTAAAACCTTCAAAATTTTCAGGGTTTTTTTTTCTCACTAAGGTAGACCCATATAAAAACTGAAACATTTATGTTTTCCAAGTAAGAATATTTAATTATTTTATTAATTTTCTAAATTTTTAATTTTATTTTATGTTTTAATCTTCAGTTATTGTTCATAATGTTATCTACTTTAAATAGGCAATTGTATTGGAATAACATTTATTGCTAAAAATCATTCAAGGAATAAAATCCGCTCTTCCATTGGCCTTAACTAGTTTTTGCACAACTATTTTAAGTTTTTTGTGATTTTCTGTTACCGCTCTAGCGGTCGCAATGTTTGTTTGATCGTTACCAAACTCGATATTTAGTCGTTTTATGTAAAAAGAATGATCAAGTTCGCTAACGGCTGAAATCAGACAAGTGGGAGGGGGGGTTTAGAGGGGAGGATTTTCGAAAATTCGAAATATCTTCGTTACTATATGTCGGATCGAAACATATTACAGAATCAATCTCATTGCAAATAAAATTTACTATAAATATTGTTATATACATTTATTCTCTATCTTGAATATTAACTGAGATATTTGCATTTGTATTCTGCATGTGCTCGGCAGCAGTGGCTGTTCGGACTTTCCGCCGTGTGCTCTGGCGCCCGTTTTTGTAACTATTCGTCCCTCGTGAATAGGTTTCTTAGTACTACATCTGTTATTAGGCAGATTTCTCTATTGTAAAACTTCACGTGGGAAATCTGCTTAGTTTACCCAGCCCCTGCGTGACGGACTTTTTTATAGATGGCGAAAAATATTGGAACCCATAGTTCAATGGCATTCATCTCACAAAATAATATATACACCTCAGCTTGAACTAAAAGACAAACAGCTGTGTCAATTACCTCATTTCAAATAGTTATTAGTTGATAAATGGGAATAATGCTGTTAGTAACTGCATTAGAGCGAGAGGCACTTGATAAATTACACGCAGACAATAACAGCCTATTTAGTATTCTGTGAGGAACACAAGGCTTGTTCAATTGCTGTCACGTTATATTTAATTGGCCACTCTCAATTCTTATTCCTTCTCTATTGAGTAATTTAGGATGCGTGATCATTTCACTTCATAACTTATTTATAGCAGTCTCAATAAATGGACCTCTTAGCTTTCTTACAACTGTTACTAGAGTGCACTAGTACTTAAGTGAACAGTAGGCCTCCCACGAGGTCGTGGACAACGTGACCATAATACCACTGACAGAGCGAATAGGAGTATTTTCAGACTGCTGGCCAGTATATTTCACAGCATTCGGAATACCCCGTATTCTTTTATTTAGTTTTTACGTGATTTTTGTAACCATTTCGGTTAAAAAAAAATATACGTAAAAAAGTAAATAAATAAATAGAACGGCTAATTTCGAATGCTGAGCAATATACCATTTGAGGTGGGGGGGGGGTGCTCGGGTTAACGCGATTTGCGAAACATTTCTTTAAATGTTCATCGATTCAACCCAGTAGATGACGAAATCAATGTGTGTGTGTGTGTGTGTGTGTACCCTCTTTTCTATTCATTGGTGTTTTAGCAGATTTCCCTTAGGGGAAATCAGCTATTGAGGTTGTACTCTTGATGGGATTTTCGAAATATTTTTCCAAATGTCCAACGATCCTACTAAGGAAACGAGGACGTTTCAAAATTTTATACATATACAGGGTGTCCCAAGTTCCCTTGCCCCCCCCCTTAAAATCTTTAATTAATTTAATACAAGGCTGAGACTTGGTGTGCCATAATTGGGGCCCATGAAGAATCCTTTCAGTCCATATTCAACCTCCTAACCTTCTCCAATACAGCTCCAGCAACCATAACTTTGTAATTTCCAATTGGATATCCTACTTTATATGGCGGATTCTTATAAAAAATCAAATTCTAAAACGAGTTTATAAATGTTTAAATGTTTCGATGTGACGCATCCTTTAGTCGTAAAAGGCACAAATATGTATTTCAGAAACGGCACATTTTATTGAAAAATTGCAACACAAAGGTTGTAGTCAACAAAATTATCTTTGAAACAAGACTACGGGGAAAGGAATGGGTTCTGAAATAATAAGAAAAAAACTAAATAACATTAGCATAACAAAATACCTTCTTTATGTGTAAACTAATTAGATGGTAATTATTTGTAAAAGGAATACATTTCTCCACCAGCACAGTTTCCAGTGATATGAGATCAGAAGTGTGTTATACCAGCACTTGGGAAATCTGCTTAGTTTACACAGCCCCTGCGTGACGGACTTCATTTTTAAATAGAAATAGAGAGTATGTGGTGATATAAGGCCACTATCCCGTAAACTAAAATAGAGGAAGAGAACGACCACAATCTAGATGGCCTGGATCTCTTTAATAGGAATGCTCTCTCTGCATGAGATAGAAAAATATGGATCAAACTGGGGAAAGGCCTATGTATAGGTGGGCTCAATTCTCCTAAAAAGAAAACTGTTACAATAAAATAATTAAGCGCTGTCCAGTGTTTAATTATTTTATTGTAACTGGGGATGCAAATACTTTGTTCATTTTTATATTTATTTATTTTATCACTTAATTTATCGATATATTATTGGAGAATAAAGGTTATTATAATTATAAATACCAATAACACTTACAATAAAACCTACTAAAATATGCCGAAGTTTTAATAAAACATCAATTTTGTGAGTAAATATGAAGTCAAAAGCCTAATCTGGAAGGAATTAAAGTCATAGTGTATATATAAGCTTAATAAATAATTAAAAATGATGGAATACACAATAGCGACAAGCGAATGGAAGCGTTAAAACTGACTGGTTCAGCACATCTCGTTCTCTAATAGCTTATGAGGTATGAATCAAATCAGCCATTAAAGCAAAAATAAATTAACGGTTGTACTGAGCAGCAGAGGAACAGTTTTCTCAGAATAATCAAAGCTTGGGCTGTACGCCCAAAAAGTGACAGTAAATGAGATCGTTCAGTACAATGCCCGCCCTCCTAAATTCATCAAGAAAATAAATAATAATGAAAAGTTGTGAACGATTAATCAAAGGGTAGCGAAGAAGAGAACGGCCCACAGGTCCTAAACACCAACTTCCTTTTATTAAGGGCCTAGCATTGAATTCGGCCTAGGAAAACGTCAAACCACAGGAGCATTGAACAGGCCAAGTATAGTCCACACGCAGTGGCTGCGTACACTAAGCAGATTTCCCATCCAAACTGATCCCATCTCACCATACCTTCTCTATTTCTACATAAAAATCCGATGAGCCAAAGTAGGCGTTTACTAAAGGCAACTAAAAAAACTGAATATGTCGCTAAATATTTGAGTTACGAAAAAATGTAGAAAATAACAATTGTAGAACATCAATAGTTCAAAAAGATTGGTATGGTAAAATCGACTGAATAGTTTCGATGCGGCTTATAGTAGCGGAGATATTTTGAATTTTCAAATCCCCCCTCCCCCAAATAAAGCCTCCCCTACTCCTAGTCTGATTTCAGCCATTAACGACTATGAACTTAAGTTTTGTATGAAACGGTTAAATATCGATTATGGTATAGATCAGGGATGAGCAACACGCGGCCCGATCAACGTTTGTCAAACGGTCGAGCATTTCAAAAATTTAATTTAATTTATCTGTTTTTTCCCATCAATATATTGTTATAAAATGTATTTTTTCTGTAATCGTTGAATAATGGTAACATTACTAAACTGAAATGAGTGAAGAAAGTGAAACATTTTGCAATAGAGTGAAGAAAGTAATCGCTTTCTTCACAAGTGAAGAAAGTGAATTGCCTTCTTAATTAGTAATAAGTATAAATTAAAAAATAATTTGAAGTTGGAAATTAAATGCTTTTAAATGTTTCTTAACATTGTAAGAATTTATTTTAACAAAATAAATTGAAATGTGAATGAATTATTGGTGGAAATAACCAATATATTTTGAAATTTAAATATAATAATAATTACCTTCCTTTTTTATAACCTGCACTTGTTTATAACTGCACTACTTCACAATCATCACTAGTTGTTTTATAATTATGCTTATAACCTTTCACAACCATGCTTATAACCTACATATTGTTCCTTGAGAAATTTATAGAACAAAAGTTAATCTAAATAACAAAGTAAACAACTTTTGTTATTTGGATGTTTGTCGAAAAACAAATAGACAATGAAATATCGCGAATTTTTATTTCAGGCCTCCCTTATAACCCCCACTCCCGTTCAAACCTAAAAATTTTAATATAGCTTATAATCATGGAAGAATTAATGCTAAAATTGACATACCAAGTTTTTTTAAGTTCGGTTTAATCGTTAGCGCCCAATGAAATAGTTGACTCCCGCTTTAGTTAATAGTGTATATCTCGTTTATAATTTGTTAAAAGACAAAAATGTATATGACAAAAGTTACTCTAATTAACAAATTAAACAACTTTTGTTATGTTCATATTTGCCGAGAAACCAATAGGAAACGAAATATCGCTATTTTTAATTTCAGGCCTCCCTTATAACCCCCACTCCTGTTCGTCTCAGAGAATATTAGTATAGCCTAAAGTCTAAGTTGGGTTAGTAGTAATATACATACCAAGTTTCATAAAATTCGGTTCAGCCGTTTATGCGTGAAAAGGTAACACACAAACAAACAAACAGACACCAAAGAAACAAAATGCAGTTATGGTGTCTATGACATGTGAAACGAAAAGTTATCGTGAAAGTTCGCGAAAAAAATTAATGTACAGACAGAGATTTCAATTTTATATATACATATATATAGACAGATAGATATTTGTCTGTTACCGCTCTTGCGGTTGCAATTTTTGTTTGATCGTTACCAAACTCGATATTTAGTCGTTTTATGTAAAAAGAAAGACCAAGTTCGTTAATGGCTGAAATCGGACCAGTGGGAGAGGGGGGTTTAGAGGGGAGGATTTTCTAAAATTTGAAACATTTCCGTTACTATACGTCCGATCGAAAAATTGTATAGAATCAATCTTATTGAAAATTAAATTTACTATAAATATTGTTATATACATTTATTCCCTATCTTGAATATTAACCGAGATATTTGCATTTTTATTAAATTTGGGCCGATAAAGGATTTTTGAATTTCCCGCCAAAAGCTAGTTCGGCCCTTTGCCGTAACTGTTCGGTTCTCGTATGGAGATTTCTCTATTGTATAACTTCACGTGGGAAATCTGCTTAGTTTACGCAGACCCTGCGTGATGGACTTTTATTCTGTTCTTTTATTGTTTGGTTTTATTTTGCATTGAAATTTGTATATCAAATATTTACTTTTTTTTTTAATTTTATATCTTTCTATTCTAAGATTTATTATAAATAAAGTTTTGTCAATTATTAATAAGTGCTACTTTATGTGCGTCCCGCCAAAACATTTAAAATTTAAATTGGCCCGTTGATTAAAAAAGTTGCTCACCCCTGGTATAGATCAAATAATCGTTTTCGTGTTAAGAACAAAACATTTCATTGAGACGTCATCAGACAACGTATTTGCGGGTTCGATTCTATCCGTGGGCAATAGAAATGTATTTAGTGACGGACTCATTAAATAAATTTCTTAGTTCCACCCTGGCTCGAAAAGGGTGGTAGTAACCTGTAGATAACCCGTCCCAATTAGCCATAGTAGTATAAAGCGGACGTAAATAAATATCAAACGTATTTGCATGTATCTCACACAGTGAAACAGCAATAAAACAATATTTTGTATTTAAACTTACAAAAAACCCTTACAAAAGTGGTTCAAGGCTTAACAACGCATACTGCCTCACTTGTTACTATATGAAATAATAATCGTGGTTCACAAATCTAAGAAACCAAGGTGAGGAAATTATTTTGTATTCTTTATTCCCATGGCAGATTGCTAGTTGTTTTCTCACACAGTACGGTTAAAAACCAAGGACAATAAACCAACCATTATAATCTACTATTACCAAGCACAAGTGAAATAGCTAACCATTACAAACTAATCACAAGGTCCATGAAATTTTCCGAGACTAATCTACAATTACTGCCTTAATACCTTAAGAAAAATCTGGTTTTCATGTGCGTATTTCAAGTTTTTTTTACTCATTTCTACTCCCCCCCCCGGTACTCCCCGACTTTTATGAAAAAGGGAGGTACTAAATATTATCATTCTAAAGCTAGTTGTTTTAGAAGATTTTCCTTGAGGGAAATCAGCTATTGAGGTTGTACTCATGGTGCGATTTCCGAAAAATTTCTTCATATGTCCATCGATCCTACCGAGGAGCTGACGAAAAAAAAGTCCGTCACGCAGGGGCTGCGTAAACTAAGCAGATTTCCCACGTGAAGTTTTACAATAGAGAAATCCGCCTAATAACAGCTGTAATAGGAAGGGATCCTAAACCTATTCACGAGGGACGAATAGTTCTGGAAACGGCCACCAGAGCTCTCAGCGGAGAGTCCGGAACATGGCGGGGTTCCGTCGACCATACACACAATACAAATGCAAATATCTCGGTTAATATTCAAGATACAGAATAAATGTATATAACAATATTTATAGTAAATTTAATTTACAATAAGATTGATTTTATACAATTTTTCGATCCGACGCATAATAACGGAGATATTTTGAATTTTCAAAAATCCCCCCTCTAAACCCCCCCTCCCACTGGTCCGATTTCAGCCATTAACGAACTTGATCTCTCTTTTTACGTAAAACGCTTAAATATGAAGTTTGGTAACGATCAAACAAAAATTGCGACCGCTAGAGCGTTAACAGACAAATATATATATATATATATATATATATATATATAATTTTGAACGGACCTCATTTTCGTCATCTCCTGGGTAGGATCGATGGACATTTGAAGAAAGTTTTCGAAAATCGCGTCATGAGTACGACCTCAATAGCTGATTTCCCTAAGGGGAAATCTGCTAAAATCTGCTACGCAGGGACTGCGTAAAGTAAGCAGATTTTTCACGTGCTAGGATAAGACTCTTGTGATTTCATCTCATCATTTATTTCCTATTTCTAAGTAAAACAACATATGAGTAGATAGGAGCGGGAGGCAGAGGAACTGAAAGCTTTTAAAATCTTTACTGTTTTTCTACGTTTAGCTTCTGTCTTCTGTAAATTGCGTTAATTTCGAAACAGACGTGTCAATTTATAGAAAGACTAGCAAATATGCTATATATGAAAGCCATTAATAAAAAGCACGAAAGACCATTCATCAATTAGATAAACTAATACAGTATTATCACGGTAATAATTATCAATTGGTTTGTACTGGTCATATTTATAAATCGGAGTAATTTCAAAAAATAAAATAACCTATCAAAAGGATTGGTCTTGCACCTGCTCGCGTAAATTAGCTTGTAATCGAACCTTTACAAATAAGGCAAAGGGAATAAATTAAAACCGTAATATTGAAAAATTATTATGAAATATTTTTCGCAATTATTGAGCTACTCGAGGAAGTTGATTTAGTGATTGAGTCCTAAATTGATTAGTGGAACGCGAATTCCTCCGAATTGATCCAGAGCTCTAGTATTTTATTATTATTGCGTTGCTTGAAAGAAGAATGTTTGCAGCACAAGGGAGAGGCAATTGCGTTCATTTTACTTCCATTCATAGTGTTCAATTGGAAATTAAAAGGGGCAGGATGAAATGTGGGTTACCCCCAAGAATTTAGAGCAAGAATTTTTCGATAATTAAATAAATATAGTTATTTATTAGCGACCACTTTATGCTACTATAGCTAATCAAACCGGAGTATCTACAGATTACTATTATTTTCCGGTCAGGGTGGGAAATAGGATTTTATTTAGTGAGTTTGTAAATCCCTATGGCCCACGTGGGAATCAACCTCGATGCTAGAACAGCCAAGTCCTCCCTCATTACAGTAGTACGCCTTGACTTACATGGCCAATAGAGAAAGCTGGAATAGAATATAACTTTCCTTTAGTGAGTATAAAGCTACATAGACGGAACTTATAATGTTGAAAGTGATGTAGACACATTATTTAAAAAAGAAAAACACAAAATAATAAGGAAAAACTCATTTCATTGTTCGGCATGTTATCAATCACCGATACGATACTAAAAGGTGCTCAAGATTTGATTTCCTCCCCAAATATTTGTCTTTTTAACCAGAAATTAATTATTTTCTTCATTCTAAACAAAAAATGAAGATCAGCCGTCATCATTATTGCTGTTTTTGATATGATTAAAGGGCAAAAGAGACAACTTGTGAAAATAAACACCCAAAACTTATATATTTAAATTCATTCCATTTATTTCGGGAAAAATAAATTTGCACATTTGCAATATTATATGTTTTATAGTATGCAAGAACTCTTACCTACAAGTTCTCCCTAAAAGTCCCTTCCACTCAAACCTTCAGAAGACCTTCCTCTGGTAACCAAGCCAGAATTAACAATAAGCCAACATATCAAGAAATCATTTATCACAAGTTTAAATACCACATTTAGCAGATTTCCCTTGCGGGAAATTTTGTGGCGTGTGTGTGTGTATGTTCGTGCGTGGGTGTTATCGCTCTAATCTTTATTTCATAGTTACAAAACTCGATATATAAGCTTTTTATGTAAAACTAAAAATAGAATTCGTTAACGGCTGAAATCGGGCCGGGCCGGTTAATTCGATCTATGTCATACCCCATACTGAACCGTTTCAGTCAACACTAAAGATCAAATTTGTTATTGGCTAAAGTCGAACCTGGAATAGTGGGGGGGGGATGATTCGAAAATTCAAAATATTTTCTGCATTATGAGTTGGATTGTAAAATGTTATGGGACCAATCTTGTTAAACTAATGTTCTACAATTGTTGTTCTATGTACTTTTCGGAAATTGAAGTGTTCAGTGAGTTATTGACCCCTTCCCCGCTGCCTTCTTCTCATCTGTTTTTTTTTTTTTTTTACATAGAAATAGGGAATATGATATGGTATGAGATCAAAAATGTGTTATACCAGCACATGGGAAATCGGCTGACTTAATGGAGCCCCTGCGTGAAGGACTTTTTTTTTATCAGATATGAGAGAATCATCTATAATAATATACTATCTATAATATCCAATGCTTTATTTCAATTTCATTTCATAAAATACTCTAAATTTAAGCGCAACATAACTACTTCATATTTAACTGTTTTATGCAAAATAAAAGATTAAGTTCATTGAGTTGTGGAGAATTAGAGGTAGAGTAAAATACAAAATCATCTTCGTTATTATACATCAACGCATGGATCGAAAAATGTTATATAAACAAACTTTTTAACTAAATATTGCATAATTGCTGCAGAGGAAGTGGCTTCAGAAATGTTATCCTCTACACAATCTCATATCCCTGCCGGAAATCAATGTAGGTGTAAATCAACATCATTCTCATATGCCTTTGCCAGCATTTAATTTATGGGGGAAGGGGCTCAGGTAAGCCATAGAGTTCAAGCGTTGGCTTTGATCTCACATGGTAAACCTAGAGCGGCGAGTTCGATCCCCGCCTGGGAAGTAGGAGTTTATTTAGTGACGAACTCATTCAATAAAATCCTCACTCCCACCCTGGCTAGCAAAGGGTGGTAACCTGCAGTAACTCGTCCCTATTAGCCATAGTATCACACAGTGGACGTTAATAAATAATAATAATAATTAATAGGTAAGAGGTGATCACTGGTTGATTGCGTTGAGGAAGTCCACTTAAATAGCTACAATATTCCATCATTCCTTTCCACAAATTTGTGACAAGTAACCATTGATTGGATTTTGGCAGAGGGAAGAGGTGGATATAATTTCATATTTAAATTGGTTATACCTTTTTTTAAGTAAAATATATGGTACTAATCGATGTTCGGGAGGCCACCCATTTAAACATAATTATTAAATCATATTAAAAAGAAAACACTTTATTATTTAAAATAACACTTCTAGAATTGATTGGAATCGCAAAATGTTATTAAACATTAGCCCAAAACGACGGTGTCTCGGAGTAGCTGCATTAAGCTGCTGTCCCCGGCCGTCGTCTGCCACATGAACTCTGGTAGCAGTGCAGGTGGTGTGATAATAACCTACCAACTCATTTTCTGATAACAAACGAAACAGAATGACCAAGATAACTTAGTCTAGTATGTACAGTCTAAAGCAGGTATGGGCAACCTTTGACATGTTGCGGGGCAAACTTTAGTGTGCAAATACGTTCACACGAATACTAAAAGTAGAATATTTTAAAGTAGTGTTGATAATTTTTAACGATAAATATATATATATATATATATATATATTATAAACTAATTATTAATTAATTACATTGTCGTATATTTTCATGTTTTATATATATATATATATATATATATATATATATATATATATATATATATATAAAACATGAAAATATACGACAATGTAATTATAATACAATTTATTAAAATAACTAAATGAAATGAAAAAAGGCCGTCACGCAGGGGCTGCGTAAACTAAACAGATTTCCCACATAAAGTTTTACAATAGAGAAATTTCAGAATAGAGAGCCGAACAGTTACGCGAACGCCCCGACCTAGCTCTTGACGGAAACTCACGACTAGACCCGAAGTTAGCCGATCATCTCAGAAGCAGAAAACAGAAAAATCCAAATATCTCGGTTAATATTCAAGATACAGAATTAATGTAGATATCATAATTTATAGTAAATTTAATTTGCAAGAAGAGTGATTGTAGATTATATTTCGCTCCGACGTATCGTAACGGAGATATTTCGAATTTTCGAAAATCCTCCCCTCTAAACCCCCCTTCCCACTGGTCCGATTTCAGCCATTAACGAACTTGATCTTTATTTTTACATAAAAGGTTTAAATATCGAATTTAGTAACGATCAAAAGAAAATTGCGACTGTTAGAGCGTTAACAGACATATATATATATATATATATATATATATATATATATATATATATATATATATATATATATAATTTTGAACGGACCTCATTTTCGTCATCACCTAGGTAGGATCGATGGACATTTGAAGACATTTTTCGAAACTGTCGTCATGAGTACGACCTCAATAGCTGATTTTCATTGAGGGAAATCTGCTAAAAATAGGTGAATCATTATAATTAAATAGTAAAGTTTGGAATTACTACAAACAACGAAAGTGACACCAAAATCAATGAGACACTTGTACTTGAATTTGGGAAACTAATCCATTGATGTTCGGACTAATTCCACTGATTCAAAGACGAAAAGAATTTTCCAAATTATCGTCAGTCAGCCTTGTACGATGTTTTGATTTATTAACTTTCATCATTGAAAAGAACTGTTTGCATTTATAAGTGCTGCCAAACGCACAAATCTCTCCTCATCTTCCTCATTTGTAATAAATATTGTAATACTTTTGTTTAATTAGGTTTTTCAGAATGACTAGGGCCGGTTGTTGCCACATATGGGTCTAAAGCGATAGGAATAACAGGGAATACTCGGTTTTGAAACAGTAAATATTTTATGTGTAAATAATGAGTGGCATCCAGGTACCCATTTAGTCATTTATAAATTCCAGAAGTGTTATTTTAAATAATAAAGTGATTTTAATTTAATTACGATTTAATAATCGTCTTCAAATGGGTTGCCTCCAATAGTCAAATACCAAATATATATAGTATATGTAATAACAATTTTGCAATGCGATAAATAATAAATATCCTTAAGGAAATGCGGTGAGAAGTTTGGTATGTAGTGAAAGTTCAGGTGTTGGATTGAAGAAAGTGTGGGCCAACAAGTCGGATGAAATGAGTTGCTGCTATGCAAGGCCCGGGGTTTCCCAGTTTCTCCATAATATAAGATTATTTATTTTAGAGAAACAGCGATCTTGTAAGAACAGCAATCCCCACAAATACGTACTCACGTAGGTCCTGCATGGTTTCTGGCCAACACATAGCATAAATTAAATCTTTAAAAGCTCCATTAACAAGATTGGAGCTTGGATATCTAGTTTTCGGCCTTCAGCAAACCCCCACTCCTATTCCTGTTTTATTAACAATTAGCTGTCATATTATGAATCACTTTATTTGAAACCTAAATACCAAATAATGTTCTCATTGAACTTTTACGTTTTGCGATAAATGCAAATACGTAACGCAAGTAGGAAATCTGCTTAGTTAACGCAGCCCCTGCGTGACGGACTTTTACAAATACCATCAGCAGTGAACTTAAACTTCAAAGTTATTCTGCAGTATGAAAATCAAAGTTGTACCTTGGACTTGAGGTCTGCACCTCATACTTCAATTAGTATCCGTTTGGAATGATTTAATAGAACCATATTATTTACTGATAATGCTAAGTTAATTCAGCCATTATTTCGTTGAGAAAGCATATTCATTTCAATCATCAGTGGCTATTTTTTTTTTTATAAGTCCAACGTTCAATCTTTAATTAATTATTTCTTTTTAGGGCATTAGCCAGGTAAAAAGACCCAGACGAAATATGGCAATAGTTGGGGGTAGATTATCAAAAACTGCGAGTAAAGAGGGTTATTAGTATTCGTTAATGTTCTTGAACAAGAAACTCCTCCGCAAGACTGATGCCATAATATTCAGAGTAAAAAGTCCGTCACGCAGGGGCTGCGTAAACTAAGCAGATTTCCCTCGTGAAGTTTAGTAATAGATAAATATACATAAATACTGCTAACACAATGACACCGTGAATAAATACAAACGGAAATAAATGTTTCATCCAATTTCAATAACCTGCCGACAGGAAGCGTTAGGTTAGAAATGTAAACAAACGAGCCGGGCCGCCTCACAACGGAAAGAAAAACAATTACTGAAATATATCAGAATATAACACATTATTTTACTGAGAATTATTTACTATATCTAGTATTGTAATTAATAATGAGTCAGAATAATTGTTATCTCAATCAATAAAATTTTAGTAGTCCAAAACTTTAAGATGGGGGGGGGGGGGTCACCAGGGCATATTTGCATGTATCTCGTATAATAAAGGTCTCTTGAATACAATTTTTGGTATTTAAACTTCCTATAATGTGATTTATTATGTAGCAGAGTATTGTTTACGTAACATGAGTAGAAGTGGAGGTTTGCTAAAAACTGAAAAATGCAAATATCTCGGTTAATATACAAGATAGAGAATAAACGTATATGACAATATTTATAGTAAATTTAATTTGCAATAAGATTTGTTATATACAATTTTTCGATCCGATGAATAATAACGGAGATATTTGGAATTTTCGAAAATCCCCCCCTTTAAACCCCCCCTCCCTCTGGTCCGATTTCAGCCATTAACGAACTTGATCTGTCTTTTTACATAAAATGGTTAAATATCGAGTTTCGTAACGATTAAACAAAAATTGCGACCGCTAGAGCGGTAACAGACAAATATATAGATATATATATATATATATATATATATATATATATATATATATATATATATAGATATATATATACAGTTTTGAACGGACTTCATTTTCGTCATCTACTAGGTAGGATCGATGGACATTTGAAGAAAAATTTCGAAAATTCCGTCATGAGTACAACCTCAATAGCTGATTTCCCTCAAGGGAAATCTGCTAAAAAATTAAATTCAAGGACGTCACCTCCGCCTTATTATACATCCACAATAATGCTTCCAACTAACCTGCCTTAAACATTAACGTTAAATTTTCACCGGTGTAGAAATGAATATGTTGGTTAGAAGACACAAAGCACCTCCACTCTTGCCTAAATTACATTAGTTAAATCTTCTTATCATATTCATGGTTATCAAGAAAATAGCTTCGCCTCGAAAATCGCTCAGGCCAAGGCCTGCCAAGAACTAGGGTTTTCGACATATATTTTTTATTCTAAATATCCTCGTGTAATTGAGCGCTTTAATTACACGGACAACCTACGTCAATTCAAGGTTAATGATTTATAATTTTAAAACATCTCTAAAATAAATACACATCATAACTATAATCACTTCATTTGATACAATTGCGTCACTTGTACCACTATTGTAGTGATATTAAAATATTCTACAGCTTAATTCGTTACTAAGCACATCGTCTCCTTTTCAAACAAGAGCAGCAGACGCAAATGCTCTAGTGGTTTCTATGGTACAATTTGATATTGCTTTACTTACTTTTAGTTTTTAATTAGAACTATTTCAAAGAGACTATATTTTTATATATCTATCAAATAGGCTTTGTTAATAACATAAAACAAGTTTTAGGCGAACCCATACTATAAAGGAAAATATTTATGACATTGTTGTTTGAGCTCCCTTAAAACCCCCTCCCACTATAAGATGGTGGGCTCCTATATCATCGACAAGTTGCACATATTAGCTATTGAGGTCGTACTCATGACGTGATTTTCGAAAAACTTCCTCAAATGTCCATCGATCCTACCCAGGAGATGACGAAAATGAGGCCCGTTTAAATCTATATATATATATATATATATATATATATATATATATATATATATATATATACTAGCTCAGATACCCGGCTTCGCTCGGGAATTCATTTGAGGCTGAATGGTGATGGTATTTTTTTGGCAAGGCTTTAGTATACACATATTTTTCACCTTTACCCGTCCCACTATTTAGGATTAACACCCGTTGTTGGCATTTGTTAATAATAAAATTAATTTTTTAAGTCTTCACTGTCCTCCAAATTGTCATATTTCCCGTCTCCTGTGCATTATGCATAGATCTCAGTTATTAAGCACAAAATATTGTGGTGAAACGAAATATCACCATTATTAATTTCAGGCCTCCCTTATAACCCCCACTCCTGCCCGTCCCTAGAAATGTTAGTATGGCTTATTATAAGGAAAGCGTTAGTGCTAATACACATACCGAGTTTTATTTATTTCGGCTGGGTCTTTTGTCCCAAATAAAATTGTTCACTTCCGCTATAGGTTTTAGCATATATCTCGTTTATAATTCGGTATACTAAAAAAAGTGTATAAAACAAAATTTACTCTAAATAACAAAATACACTTCCGCTATAGGTTTTAGCGTATATCTCGTTTATAATACCGTATACGAAAAATGTGTGTAAAACAACTGAGGAAAGAAAGAGGGAGTGAGAAAGGTTCTAGATTACAGGAAGGTCTCCCCACCCCTCCCTGACGCTCCAGGTTAACCAACAGAACATGACTAACGGCTAACTCTCGATTCCGCTAACATTACCTTATATTCAGATTCTATTTTCAATTCTAATTATGTATGTTTAAATACTTTCGTTTTTTGTGAATTAATTGATGTTTTAAACACATTAAAGGATGAAATTACTTACTTCCGATTAATTAATGTTCCAGTGAAAGACAGAGGAAGGGGGGGGGAAGTAATATACTTTGCTCCTCATGAAACAGCTACTTGTTTTTAAAATGCTTCATACAATTGAAATGTTCTTGTTTATCGTCATGTTCATATTTGCCGAAAAACCAATAGGAAACGAAATATCGCTATATTTAATTTCTGGCTTCCCTTATAACCCCCACTCCTGCCCGTGCATAGAAATGTTGATATGGGTTGTTATAATGAAAGCGTTAGTGCTAATCGACATACCGAGTTTTATTTATTTCGGTTGGGTCTATTGCCCAAATAAAATTGTTCACTTCCGCTATAGATTTTAGCGTATATCTCGTTTATTATTCGGTATACGAAAAAAGTGTGTAAAACAAATGTTACTCTAAATAACAAAGTAAACAACTTTTGTTATGTTCATATTTTCCGAAAAACCAATAGGAAACGAAATATCGCTATTTTTAATTTCTGACTTCCCTTATAACCCCCACTCCTGTCCGTCCCTAGAAATGTTGGTATGGCTTGTTATAATGAAACCGTTATTGCTAATAGATATACCGAGTTTTACTTAGTTCGGTTGAGTGTTTTGTGCCAAATAAAATTGTTGACTCCCGCTATAATTTTTAGCGTATAACTCATTTATACTTTGGTATACGACGAAAGTGTATATAACAAAAGTTACTCTAAATAACAAAATAAATAACTTTTGTTATGTGCATATTTGCCGAAAAACCAATAGGAAACGAAATATCGCTATATTAAATTTCAGGCCTCCCTTATAACCCCCACTCCTATTTGTCTTAGAGAATAATAATATAGCCTAAAGTCTAAGTTGGGCTAGTAGTAATATACATACCAAGTTTCATAAAATTCGGTTCAGCCGTTTATGCGTGAAAAGGTAACAAACAAACAAACAAACAAACAAACAAACAAACAAACATACACGAAAGAAACAAAATGCAGTTTTGGTGTCTATGACATGTGAAACGAAAAGTTATCGTGAAATTTCGCGAAAAAAATCAATGTACAGACAGAGGTTACAATTTTATATATATATAGATATATATATATATATATATATATATATATATATATATATATATATATATATATATATATATACTAGCTCAGATACCCGGCTTCGCCCGGGAATTGATTTGAGGCTGAATGGTGATGGTATATTTTTGGCAAGGCTTTACTTTGCACAATATTATAACTTTTACCCGTTCCAGTGTTTAGGATTGATACCCATCTTTGCCGTGGATTTGATAATAATAGAATTATTTGTTCGATAAGGCTTCACAGTCTTCGATATTTTTATATTTCCCGTCTCTTATACATGTAAATATGGTGAATTTTTATTTCAGGCCTCCCATTTAACCCCCCTCCCGTTTGAAACTAAAAATTTTAATATAACTTATAATCATGGAAGAATTAATACTAATTGACATACCGAGTTTTGTTAAGTTCGGTTCAGCCGTTAGTGCCCGCTAAAGTATTAACGTATAACTCATTTATACATAGGTATACGACAAAAGTCTATATGACAAAAGTTACTCCAAATAACAAAATAAACAACTTTTGTTATGTTTATATTTGCGAAAAAACCAATAGGAAACGAAATATCGCTATTTTTAATTTCAGGCTTCCCTTATAACCCCCACTCCTGCCCGTCCATACAAATGTTGGTATGGCTAATTATAATGAAGGCCTCACTGATAATACACATACCTAGTTTTATTTAGTTCGGTTGAGTCTTTTTTGGCAAATAATATTGTTGACTCCCGCTATAATTTTTAGCGTATAACGCATTTAAACTTCGATATACGACAAAAGTGTATATAACAAAAGTTACTCTAAATATCAAAATAAACAACTTTTGTTATGTAAATATTTGGTGAAAAACCAATAGAAAACAAAATATCGCTATTTTTAATTTCAGGCTTCCCTTATAACCCCCACTCCTGTTCGTCTCAGAGAAAATTAATATAGCCTAAAGTCTAAGTTGGGTTAGTAGTAATATACATACCAAGTTTCATAAAATTCGGTTCAGCCGTTTATGCGTGAAAAGGTAACAAACAAACAAACAAACATACACGAAAGAAACAAAATGCAGATATGGTGTCTATGACATGTGAAACGAAAAGTTATCGTGAAATTTCGTGAAAAAAATCAATGTACAGACAGAGGTTACAATTTTATATATATATAGATATATATATATATATATATATATATACTAGCTTAGATACCCGGCTTCGCTCGGGAATTCATTTGAGGCTGAATGGTGATGGTATATTTTTGGCAAGGCTTTACATTGCACAATATTTTGACATTTACCCGTTCCAGTGTTTAGGGTTAATACCCGTTGTTGGCATTTGTTAATAATAAAATTATTTTTTTTTATGTAAAACTTCACTGTCCTGCATATTGTCATATTTCCCGTCTCCTGTGCATTATGCATAGATTTGAATTATTAAGGAGAAAATATTGATATACATTTGAATTAATTTTTTCAGGTGAGGTACCTGGTAGTTCATATTGAAAAGAGTGTTGAGCAAATTTCTCTAAATAACAAAATAAACAACTTTTGATATGTGCATATTTGCCGAAAACCCAATAGGAAATCATTATTATTAATTTCATGCCTCCCTTATAACCACCACTCCTGCCCGTCCCTAGAAATGTTAGAATGGCTTATTATAAGGAAGGCGTTAGTGCTAATACACATAATGAGTGTTTTATTTAGTTCGGTTGAGTCTTTTGTGCCAAATAAAATTGTTGTCTCCCGCTATAATTTTTAGCGTATAACGTCTTAATATTTCGGTATACGATGATAGTGTATATAAAAAAAAAAGTTTCTCTAAATAACAAAATAAACAACTTTTGTTATGTGCATATTTGCCGAAAATGCAATAGGAAGCGAAATATCACTATTATAAATTTCAGGCGTTCCTTATAACCCCCACTCCTGCCCGTCCCTAGAAATGTTAGTATAGCTTATTATAATGAAGGCGTTAGTACTAATTCACATAACCAGTTTGGTTTAATTCGGTTGAGTTTTTAGTGCCAAATAAAATTGTGGACTCCCACTTTAGTTTATAGCGTATAACTCATTTATGCTTCCGTATACGGCAAAAGTGCATATTACAAAAGTTACTCTAAATAACAAAATAAACAACTTTTGTTATGTGCATATTTGCTGAAAAAGCAATAGGAAACGAAATATCGCTATTTTTAATTTCTGGTCTCCCTTATAACCCCCACTCCTGCCCGTCCCTAGAAATGTTAGTATGGCTTATTATAAGTAAATCGTTAGTATTAATTCACACAGCGAGTTTGTTTTAGTTCGGTTGAGTCTTTTATGCCAAATAAAATTGTGGACTCCCGCTATAGTGTTTAGCGTATAACTCATTTATACTTCCGTATACGGCAAAAGTGCATATAACAAAAGTTACTCTAAATTACAAAATAAACAACTTTTGTTATGAGCATATTTGCTGAAAAAGCAATAGAAAATGAAATATCGCTATTTTTAATTTCAGGCCTCCCTTATAACCCCCACTCCTGTTCGTCTTAGAGAACATTAATATAGCCTAAAGTCTAAGTTGGGCTAGTAGTAATATACATACCAAGTTTCATAAAATTCGGTTCAGCCGTTTATGCGTGAAAAGGTAACAAACAAACAAACAAACAAATAAACAAACAAACAAATAAACAAACAAACAAACAAACAGACACCAAAGAAACAAAATGCAGTTTATGGTGTCTATGACATGACATGTGAAACGAAAAGTTATCGTGAAATTTCGCGAAAAAAATCAATGTACAGACAGAGGTTACAATTTTATATATATATATAGATATATATACTAGCTCAGATACCCGGCTTCGCCCGGGAATTGATTTGAGGCTGAATGGTGATGGTATATTTTTGGCAAGGCTTTACTTTGCACAATATTATAACATTTACCCGTTCCAGTGTTTAGGATTGATACCCATCTTTGCCGTGGATTTGATAATAATAGAATTATTTGTTCGATAAGGCTTCACAGTCTTCGATATTTTTATATTTCCCGTCTCTTATACATGTAAATATGGTGAATTTTTATTTCAGGCCTCCCATTTAACCCCCCTCCCGTTTGAAACTAAAAATTTTAATATAACTTATAATCATGGAAGAATTAATACTAATTGACATACCGAGTTTTGTTAAGTTCGGTTCAGCCGTTAGTGCCCGCTAAAGTATTAACGTATAACTCATTTATACATAGGTATACGACAAAAGTCTATATGACAAAAGTTACTCCAAATAACAAAATAAACAACTTTTGTTATGTTTATATTTGCGAAAAAACCAATAGGAAACGAAATATCGCTATTTTTAATTTCAGGCTTCCCTTATAACCCCCACTCCTGCCCGTCCATACAAATGTTGGTATGGCTTATTATAATGAAGGCCTCACTGATAATACACATACCTAGTTTTATTTAGTTCGGTTGAGTCTTTTTTGGCAAATAATATTGTTGACTCCCGCTATAATTTTTAGCGTATAACGCATTTAAACTTCGATATACGACAAAAGTGTATATAACAAAAGTTACTCTAAATATCAAAATAAACAACTTTTGTTATGTAAATATTTGGTGAAAAACCAATAGAAAACAAAATATCGCTATTTTTAATTTCAGGCTTCCCTTATAACCCCCACTCCTGTTCGTCTCAGAGAAAATTAATATAGCCTAAAGTCTAAGTTGGGTTAGTAGTAATATACATACCAAGTTTCATAAAATTCGGTTCAGCGTGAAAAGGTAACAAACAAACAAACAAACAACACAAACATACACGAAAGAAACAAAATGCAGATATGGTGTCTATGACATGTGAAACGAAAAGTTATCGTGAAATTTCGTGAAAAAAATCAATGTACAGACAGAGGTTACAATTTTATATATATATAGATATATATATATATAATTGTCTTTTAACGCTCTAGCGGTCGCAATTTTTGTTTGATCATTGCCAAACTCGATATTTAAACTTTTTTGTAAAAATGAAGATCGATTTCGTTAATGGCTGAAATCCGAACAGTAAGAGGCGGAATTTCGAAAATTCTTAATATCTCCGTTATTATGCGTCGGATCGAACAATTGTATAGAACCAATCTTATTGCAAATGTTATGCTCTATAAATGCTGTTATGTAAGTTGTTTCACTATCTTTATTATTAACCAAGATATTTGCATTTTTAGCAGATTTCCCTTAAGGGAAATCAGCTATTGAGGTTGTACTCATGACGGAATTTTCGAAATTTTTCTTCAAATGTCCATCGATCCTACCCAGTAGAGGACGAAAATGAGGTCCGCTCAAAACTGTATATATATATATATATATATATATATATTTGTCTGTTACCGCTCTAGCGGTCGCAATTTTTGTTTAATCGTTACCAAACTCGATATTTAGTCGTTGTATGCAAAAATACAGATCAAGTTCGTTAATGGCGGGGATAATAGAGGGGAGGATTTTCGAAAATTCGAAATATCTCCGTTACCATACGTCGGATCGAAAAATTGTACAGAATCAATCTTATTGCAAATTAAATTTACTATAAATATTCTTATATACATTTATTCTCTATCTTAAATATTAACCGAGATATTTGCATTTTTATTAAGTGTAACGGACGAGTGAGTTTCCCGCCAAAACATAGTTCGGCCGCAACTGTTGGGCTCTCGTATGGAGATTTCTCTATTGTATAACTTCACGTGGGAAATCTACTTAGTTTACGCAGCCCCTGCGTGACGGACTTTTTAGTTTAGCTCCTGCGTGACGGACTTTTTTACTAGGTACTTCTACTTGAAGTTCAAATATAAAGTTTCATGTTCGAAGAAACAAGTGTTGCGCTAATAGTTCTGTGAATGTTATTTCCTCCACGGACATTTTTTCACAAGAAGAGAAAAACAATAAGATATTATTCGACCAAATATGGTTCTTAACTGGAGCCTACAATAGCAAATAAGGCATCTACTTGTAACACAGCTAGACTTGCTACCACCTGCAACAAAGAGGAACGTCATTACGTTCAACGGCCAACTAGATTCTATATCACTAGAGCAGGAAAACTTGAACGAGCTTATTATTCCCTTATAATTACTCCACTGAAAGTTAAAGAAGTAAAGATTATAAAACCACCAAGACTACTTCATCTAGGAATAATTCATCTATATTCATTACATGGTTTCCGGAGATAATGAGACGTGAGGCTTGAAAAAGGAAAAAGACACTCCTTCCTGTAAAACCAAGAAGAATAAAAATGAATTTAATATTTAATGATTCTCTTTTCCCAAGGCCTTCACTGATTCAGTGGGGAAATGCAGGGGATACAATTTCCAAACAAAACTAGCTAATGTTTATCATTAGAAAGTCTAATTAAGGAAACTTGCTCTAACAATTACGGTCCCTGTTGGACTCCTTGTAACAAATCTACCTGTAGCTTGACCAGATTCAAAAGAACCAGAGGCGTGGCCGGGGTGGAGGTAGCCTCACGTATTCTAATGACGCGATTTATAAATGACCCAATCTCAATTTTCTTCTTTTGTTTGGTCTTCTTTCCCTTCAGAGTTGTAAACAAACATTTCGAAGCACTAAGACCCTGCATGTTCGTACTTCCTTCTGCTATAACACGACTTACTGTTAGCTATATTTAAGTTTATGCTTCTCTGTTTGCTTTCTTAAATATTCGGCTACATTAAACATTATTTGCCCGACTTGTCGCCTGCGGGCCGACCCGATGCAAAGTCCAGACATAACTATTGTAATAACGTAAATAGAATTCTATTGATGTAAACAGGAGTGGAAATGGAGGTAGGGTGGGGATGGGCATTGTTATTAGTGAGCTTGCACAGCCTCTATGCATCTACCAATTGTTTAAATAAATCTCTATCAAGAACAATCAGCTTCTAAAGAATTTGAACCAATTGAGGAAGCTAGAAATCGAACAATCAAGCGCAAATGACACGATTTTCGAGAAGCATCAAATCTCTTCTGATCTTACCTAGAAGATGATAATATGTGTATATAAAACCAATTACTGTTTGGTCGTAACCAAACTCAAAATTTAAACATTTCGGTGAAAAACTAAGTGTCGTGTTCGTTCAGGACCGAATTCGGATTAGGGGGAGTCGGGGTTTAGAAGTGATAGGTATACTGTGCACTTCTCTGTATCACGACTCCAGTCGAGAAATAGTATGTAAACAATCCTTCTAGAAATATAATGCACTACAATTATTTTTCTATACATTTTTCTTTAACTGGAATATTATTAAAGTAAATAGTATTTCAGCATTCTCGGCATTCAGAAGTCTCTCGCTCCTAATCATGCGATTTTCAATTAAATTTAAAATCATTTTGTTATAGAATATTGATGAACGAATTAAAACATAAATATTCCGTACCTATCGTTTCTACGTTAAGGATATATGCTTACATTACAGAGTCCTTGCGCTGCAAAATTTTCTTGGACTTATATTCTCTAGCTTTTATGTATTTATTTATTCATTTTAAGTTCAAAACGAGAGCTTACCAACGACTTTTTATAGTATATCGATAAAATGTCGCCTAGCAGCCTCAAAATTAGAAGTACAAAATAGAGGCTAAGGACATGTGAGTTAAGCTGTTGGCCTTAATAACCTCGGTAAACCTAAAGCGGCCCTTACACGGTCATTAATAATGACATTACCAGTAATGACATTTTCTGCGAACGCACTTCATTCCAGATTATCATTACTGTAAAAACCTTACACAATCATTTTTAATGTCATTACTTTCCTTCAGTGCAGTGGTGGTCTCTGTCAAAGCAAGACGTATAAAATAAAATGGATCCACACAAAACCGCTTGTATTGCTATAATTTTGGCTTTAGCTACAAAACGGCGAGTAAAACATAAACGTTGGATGAAGGAGTGGTTAAAAAAACGTGAACAGTATTCTCATATTTTGTTATTGAATGAAATTAGAGACACCCAAAAATAAAACAACATAATTTAAAAGCATTTTACTTACTTTTGAGTTCCCAAGGTCAACCAACAGGTTGCTCAAAATTGTTAATAAATTGCAATGCGTGTTAAACCCACGAGGACGGTGAATATACATCGTCGGCTCCAGCCCCTGATCTTGTGGAGTCCTCTATTTTTAGCAGATTTCCCTTAAGGGAAATCAGCTATTGAGGTCGTACTCATGATGCGAGTTTCGAAAAATTTCTTCAAAATGTCCATCGATCCTACCCAGGAGATGACAAAAATGAGGTCCTTTCAAAATTATAGATATATATATATATATATATATATATATATATATATATATATATATATATTTGTCTGTTAACGCTCTAGCGGTCGCAATTTTTGTTTGATCTTTACCAAACTCGGAATTTAATCGTTTTATGTAAAAAGGAAGATCAAGTTCGTTAATGGCTGAAATCCGACCAGTGGGAGGGGGGGTTTAGAGGGGAGGAATTTTTGAAAGTTCAATATATCTCCGTAATTATGCATCAAATCGAAAAATTATATAGAATAAATCTTATTGCAAATTAAATGTACTATAAATATTGTTCTATACATTTATACTGTATCTTGAATATTAACCGAGATATTTGCATTTGTATTCTGCGTGTGGTCACCAGTAGGCTGTTCGGACTTTCCGCCGAGAGCTCTGGCGGCCGTTTCTATAACTATTCGTCCCTCGTGAATAGGTTTAGAGGTTAGGTTAACTGTTTTTTGGGGCTAGAAACTACTGGGTTATTACGCCCTAAATAATGTTTTAGGTTTAGAGGATTCTTACTACTACAGTTGTTATTAGGCAGATTTCTCTATTGTAAAACTTGTGGGAAATCTGCTTAGTTTACGCAGCCCCTTGCGTGACGGACTTTTTTTTAACTCTTTTCGGTAGTTACATCTGTGAGTATTAATTTTACGTCTGACGTCAGATATCGTGGCTCTAGGTTTGCATTTTTCGTAGACTGACAGCAGTTTCACGAGTGCGGCATTCCTTTTATTTTTATAATTTGAATCTGAAGGATTCCATAATGCTGGTAATTCTTCGTACATTGATATAAAATATTGCAAAACATCACTGGTTTCTACACAATCAATCTCCGGAGCTGACATGTTGTCTTCACAATTTCGTGTGGCAGACTGAGTAATGATGCCGCACACCTTACACTATCATTATTAATGACAGTATCCCCTCCCGTTTACAGTAATGATGTGCCGTGATCAGAAAATCCGGATTCGCATCATTCCCCCTCGTCATTCCAACTTTGTCGACGTTACACGATCAGTATTAATGTCATTCTGATAAAGTAATGTCATTATTAATGACCGTGTAAGGGCCGCTTAAGAGTCATGTATTCGATTTGCACATGAGCAATACGAATTTATTTAGTGACGTACACATTAAATATGTCCTTAGCCCCACTCTGGCTAGAAAAGAGTGTTAACCTGTAGTTAACCAGTCCCGATTAGCTCATTAGTTGCATAAAGTTAACGTAAAAATAAAATAAAATACTTCTGCTGTTTATTAAAATATATACTGCGATATATTTTTACGTGAAATTACAATGGACTTATATCCTTCCAATTATATAGTCATTTAATAACATAGTATAGTAATTTAGTAAAGTATTTCTAATAGTGGGTGACATTGAAGAGGAGATTTTATTATTTCTTAAAATAGGTAATATTGTTCTCGAACTTGTTTCGATTTTTTTTTTTCTTGTAGGAAGCGAGATATTATACTTAACAACGATGCGTTAAGTATATCACATGATTATTATTGAAATAGTCCACGAAGTTTATAATAGCGACAAGATTTTGATAAGGGGCTGATTTGCGATTAAACTTTGAAACGAGAAAAGAAAATAAGTGGACCATATTTCCCCGAGAGCTATGAGAGCGCTAGTCTGATTCCAACATTGCTAATAGCCGGTCACATAAGTGCAGTGTAAACAATAATATTAAGGGATACATTTGGATATCGCCGTTTTGGGAATTCAATTATGCACTCTTATAATAGCAAGATCATTGAAGCGGATTATGAACTCAATACTTCAATTTTTTTTTTTATTCATATACTGATATCACTGTTATCAGGAGTAATAAATCAGATCACTGATAGTGTCAACGTACCTGATCCAAGCAAAGAATATATTTTCGAATAATAATCTCATAGCCGTTATTCCTTCAAATATTTAAATTATACAGTTTATCATGTTAATGGAACTTTAAAAAGAATCCTCCTGAAATAATATTGTTACATTTATTACAAAAAAAATAATAAAGGTTGATTATTAAGGTTCTTTTGGATTGCAAAATTAAACACACAAACTTTGGCATTTTATCACTGCACAATTTATTTGATGATGTACTAGACACTTGGTAAATTATTCTTCACTTCTTCTCACAATATGCACTAATAACTTCACTTCTTATTGCACAGTACAATAACTCAAGATCACGGAAGTTCACAAAACACGACACTGCACTGATCTCCACATAAACACTGTCTAGCACTGAAACTAAAATGGACTGTTCACTAAAGCTGCACTGAACGCACTGTTATTCACAAGCGGAAAACTGAGAATTAACTGACTGTCAGGTGAGTTGGGCCGCTTTATAGACGGATGGCGAGTTCAAAGAAAAAGAGCCCACACTAGCGTCGCCAAGCACATTGTTGGTGCCATCCCTCCTGCAGGGCTGCCTTCATTTACTTCGTCCTTCTTAAATACGTGATTAACTCTGGCTAATATTTCAAGTACGCAATTTTTCCACAACACTATATTAGCAATATTTGAGCAAAAACTTAGAAAATGTATACTGTTAGAAAACTTGATCAATAAAATAGTCATCATGTAGGTAGGTACACGAAAGTTAATCAAGGTTGTACAAACTACTAAACTTCGTTTTTTTTTTTTTTTTTTTTTTTTTTTTTTATTTCAGAATTTATTCCTCTTCCTATAGACTTGTTCCAAAGAAAATTTTGCTAGCTACAACTTTTATGTCACAGCATTTTTGAATAAAACTCTTTGCATTTCTGAAATAAAGATTTATGCATTTTACGGCTAAAGAATGCGTCAAATCGAAAAATATACCGATAAAAAAACTCGTTTTAGAGTTTGATTTTCTACAAGAATCCGTCAAAAAAAGTATGGCATTTCATTGGAAATTACAAAGTTATAAGGACTGGAGAAGGTTACGAGGTTGAATATGGACTGAAAAGATTTTCAGTCCTCAAAATTATGGTATACCAAGTATTAGCCTTTTATTAACACAATTGGCAATTTTAAGTGGGGGTGGCACGGGAAGTTGGGACACCCTGTGTATATGTATATGTGTGTGTATATATATGTGTGAATATATATATATATATATATATATATATATATATATATATGTAACCTTAAAATTAAAGTCCTGTTTACATAGAAATGGAGAACAGACAGCCACAGATGGAAAATGTGTGCTGACGGTCCTGTGAGGGTGTAACGGACTATACTACACCCTTACAACCAGCGGCAAATACATGGAAACATGGCTCAGGGCTGTTTTATCATGCCTATTGAGTTACTGTTATAGGGCAAATGTCATTGTTTAAAGTCCCCAATCGAAATTCAATTTGATAGTCGTCATCACCATATACATTCCTGTCAACATGAATTGAATCCACATCTCAAAATTATCCAATAGCTAGAAGACCAAAAGCTTTTCTAAAGGCAAATCTGTCTCCATTATCACTTAATTACAACTGTTTTATACACCTTATAAAACAACATAGGAATTACATATGCCCAGGATCGACTCAAATACAAATTGTACGTTCAGATTTCCTTAAATAACTTTCAAACCAATTGCTTATAATTTCATCACAAATAAGTTTATATCAAAATCAATGCTAAATCATGAAAATAGAAAAATGCTATACCTTACAATGAATATAAAATTAGAAGACACACTTTTGTTCATTTCTTTAATATTCTTCTTAACTACCTGTTTTTCATTTTATACCTAGTGTATGCATCTAACATCTGTTTTTAAGGTTGATTTGGAGAGGCAATTATCAAAATAAAATGTCTAATCTCCATTCTTATGATTATTCATACTTAGAGCCATTGAATGCTTATAAGATATGAAAAAAAAGGGGCATGCTTGATTCTTAACCAATCTGAAATTAATAAGCCATACAATTCTTACTATGTTCCCTTTAGCAAATGGATGGATTCATCTTCTTTCTCTTCTCAGCTCCTAGATATAAAAGTATGAACTAAAATAAATTTCATAAATCTTTGCACTTACTTGAATGCATGGCTGATGGACTTTGCCAATCCATTCCCTGAACCACATGGAATAATGCCCAATTTGATTTGAGAGAACATAGTGGACCAATCAGGGCGTTCCATAATACCATTCACTACTTCAAAAAGGAGACCATCACCTCCAGCTACTACAACTCCTCCCATGTATTCCCAAAGATTCTAAATGTATATAAACACAAATGTGAAAACATTATCAGTAATAAAATGGAAATAAAATAAATTTTACGATAGTTAACAATGCGAAGAACATAACGGAATATAGTTTGGGAGTTCTCTAAATAAAACTGGAACAAAATCGCTTTATCTAAAATTAGTGTCATTTAAAAATTCAGTCAGGGGAAGGTATAACAATTAAAATTGAATGAGAATATAATACATCTATTCAAATAGCAGTAATAAACACGACACCTGAATGATAAGAAGGCCCTCCAGTACTTGAGCTTTTAACGATTCCAGAGCTAAGCTGATTGAATTATGTAAATAATAAGCTGAAGATGATATGATGAAATTGAAATTAAAACAAAAAAATTGGCCCAACACCATTCTAACTATAATGAATAATGAAACCCAACAAATTCAAGTAAAACTAATATAGTGATTGGATGTGTAATTCACTTAACATTATTAATTCTATACTCTGTCAAAAAAAAAATAATCAATGCATGTTTATGTTCACTTTTAACAGAATATTTATATTAATGATTCACAAGCACCCAGAAGCAAACCAGAGACATTTACTAATATATAACTAAAAATCCTAATCAAATTTAAAATTAAGAAATTAGAAAAGGAAACTTCTCCTACCAAATTGAATATTCATTAACATATGAAGACAAACAAACAAGATAAAGAAGATATCTTAAAAACTGAGAAAATATGAAATCAGAATTATTAAAAAATATTTCACCTAGACACTAAAATGAGTTTTGAAACCCAGACTACATATTTTTTTTGTTTTCATTTCCTGGGTGTGCATTTTTTTTCTCCAAACCATGTTTTTAAAATAAGATGAAAGCAGATGGTTGTGTATGATCAGAAAGGATCATCAAAACAGGTATGGTTTCTTTTGAGGGGTTTTTAGTTTGATATCCAAGCCTGCAACTTGGTGAATATAAATATCAGGAGTAAAGAAGTTAGTTTCCCAGAAATATTATTCTGAATATAGTAAAATAAAGGTAACCTTACTTGGCCATATTCATTCTAAAAAGCCAAAAGATTTGACATTTTTATGATGGAAATATACTTGTTTAAATAACCCAAGGTGATTTAAAAGTGTGAATGTTTTTGTTATTTTATTTTACTCAGCATATTTTTGATTAACAACCACCCCTCTTCAAAATATAATACATCACCTTCTTTCAATTGAGATTTCAATAAGGCGGTTACCTTTGTGCTACATGATTTATGGAATTAAGGTACCATGATAAATCTTTGGAAGAGAAAAAAAAACTCACTTTCCATTTCTTCAAATTTGTTGAAACACCACACTGCCAAGAAAATGTGTCGTCTACCAGAACAGGTGGTAATCGAAAGGTGTAAGTCATATAGGCTGGACGAGAAAGAAGTTTGGTATTTTTAGATGATTGATTGTAATCATGATTTAATGTATGGGACCTTGTATTGTCTTGTTACAAAAAACTCGCATCCTATTCACAAGTGCTTGGGTACTGTTGGGCTAGACCTGTGTGTACTCCCTCAAATTATCCAGTATAAACCTCTGAGGTAATTAATTCCTAGCCCTTCAGGAACTAACTCAAAATGGGGCCCTTCAAATACAACCATCCTTAGATCATAACTTTTTTTTTTATCTAACGACTCCCTTCTTGGAAGGAGTAGAGCTGGTTGTTCACCTTAACCTACTGTTTTTGGTTATTATAATTTTGTAATAACAGTATTTGTCATAACAGGTCTTTGGTAAAATTAGAGCAATTTGGATTTTTCAGAAGGTTTTTTCAAACTTCAACCCTTAGTTCCACCTGCTGAGTTATGGTATCAAATGGTGTGAAACACTTCTAAAGAAGTGTCTAAATGAATTGCTTTCTCGGACAGCCTGAGAGCAAAGAGTTTAATTGCGCAGGTAAATTGAAATGTTGTGTGGATTTTGGAATTAAGCCATTTGTTGATATAACAATTGCGGTGACGGTGACAGGTTCTAGTTTGAAAAGAACTTTTATTTGATAGATAAATACTAGTACTTTCTTAGCAAATGACTTACGGATATTCTCATCATTTGGGGCAGGGGTTATCAATGATGTCAGCTGTTTTTCCCTTTGTCAAAGGCAAGAATATTAGTTTTATTAGGATGGACTGCATTAAGAATGATATAAAAAATTGTTAAGAACAATTTACATTTGGTATATTATTTTTTTTTTTTTAAGCAAATGAAAAATCAAATCAACAGTTCATTATTCGAAGACTTAAAGTAAGAACTAATTTATACCAACTTTGTACTAGATACTTTAAAATGTTCTATTTGTGCAGCTTGTGGGTATGTGGTGGCTATCAAAATTAACAGTTTAATAAAATATAAATACAATGCTAACATAAATTCTTACCGTAGTTCGCATTAATGTTTGGGCATCTAGAGCATGCTTAGTACAATAAAGGTCATAATTTATATCTGCCTCTGTGAAAATTGGCACCACCTTATTTTGAAAGACTTCCCTAGCTTTTCCAACTCCACTTTTTGGATTAGCAATGACCAGCACCTTGTTCTCTACAAAACAGGCCAACAAAGGCAACTATATTATAATTCAAGTAAAGCTGTTTCATAATTAAAAAAGAAGAGGCAAGTTCATTCAGTCTTGTGGGAAAAAAATTTTTAATTTGTTTTCACTCGTCACTTGTCCAGTTATTACTTAAAATACTGAATAACATAGTCTAGTCAGGAAACCTGGGTTAAAATATAGTTGATTTAAATAATTTGTTTCTGATAGTAAAAAAGATATGAAAAATATGGATGTTAATTGATGTCGTGTACTACGAGTGTTATAGTGAACAAAAATAAACAGTCTAAAAAACTACTAAGTGGTAACTAAAAATGCTTATCTATATTGTGTATAAATATTTTTTTACATCTTTACAGAAATACCAAATGAAAGAGGAAAATAATTCTAAAGCCTACTAAACCAGTAACAAATTAGGCAATTTTTTTTTTTTTTTACATGCATTAGGATTATTTGAAAATAATTCATTCGCTTCATTCAAAATAGTAAATTCATTTGAAGAGTAAATTATTCATGAATTATTTTCTATTTTTTAAAAATTAATATCCAGCCCCATAATTCTGAGTAAACAATATAATAAAAAAAATAAAATGTATGCTCAATAATTCATAAAGGCCCAAGAACTGTACAGGACATTAGTAGGAGGAGACATTCCCTGCTATATTGTGACAGCATTACAGACCACAATTCTTTATACAAGTAGCTACTCATATTGTTCACAGTGCTGAGTTGGCAGAGCCCTCCGCCCCCCCCCCAAAAAAAATGGATGGAATCCAATCTTAACACCTAGTGACCATACAGCTGAATAAAGTTTAGAGTGTGATCTCAGGGTTTGAACTTGAAACATTTAGCACAGTATAGCCCAGAGCTATACCACTAACCACCGCCCCAAACAACAGGCACAAGGGAATGAAATTTTAAATTTCCATCCTGCTGACATTTATTCTTATTATTACAGTCAACCATCTTAAAACATACGGAAGATATAAAAATCAAATAATAAATGCATCCAATAAAATTTTCTTAACCAATGAACAGACTAAATGTCGTCCAACTTTTAATTAGTTATGTGAATTTTACAAATTTATTGTTTTAATAAAATCAAAATTATCTGTTATCAGAGCTCTTCTAAAGCAATTATGCCAACTAATATAGGTATAAATATTTATAGATAGATAAGTTTAATATTTTTTAAAATGATTATTTTAATGACACTGATTATGGAATTTGCCTAAAAAACTAGATCACTAAAAAAAATGTTGCCATCTTATCTCTCTTAAATTAAAACGTCAACCTTTACCATCCATAAGTGTAATTCGCTACATATTTTAATTTTATGCTCATAAACTAGAAAATAGTTATAAGCTACTATTGCGAACTTTGTAAGAACAGCGTACAGAGATGTTATAAAATAAAAATAATTCAAATAAAGAAAGTCATTTGTTCAAGCATATGGTCACTGTAATTTTCTGTGGCTTCACTAAGTAGTGTGTGCTAAAATTTCTAATCACAAATGGGGTAATTGTAAATTACATTTCAATATAATTTGTGATATAATTTCCATATCGTTTGTGTCTATAGCATAAAGGGAAAAAAAATGAAAGAAATTACCTATTCTAATGTCATGGCTCTTGAAGAAACAAGGTGGCAAAGAAGACTGTTGTATGGATGACATCAAATATTTTATTGTTACCCTCCATTTCTGCGCCTCATGCATGTTGTCATCATACTTGTCATAGGACCGAAACCTGAGAGTTATAATCATTCTCTCCCGTTTCCGATGGGTTATAACTTTGCCTTTCTTTAATATATAAGCATAAATATACAAATACGCACTAACATCAGATTCATCCCAGTCTATTGAATTTTCATTTACCTCTTCGTGACAACCCTTTTTACTTGATCTTGGTCTCCATTTACATTTATGAGCAAAGCGTTTGCTTCGCATACATCTACACCCGATGACATCTTCCAAAATTATTGTCTGGGTCTTTATATTACCATTACACTCTTTTTGCAAACAGAGACCTTTCTCAGATAATTTCACTCTGTAAACTGTATTCTTCTTTGATATAAGGTAAAATGTTTCCTCCAAAGTTGGGCTAGGAGATAAATAGTCATCCCCTGCATCCATCATATTTACAAGTTGCAATAAATATAACACATTTCAAAATAAGTAATCAAGGAAAGAGTAATTTCTGATCGCCACAGATAAACAAGTAATACAATCCCATCGTTCAAGTAATTTCTTCACAATAAACTTAATGGCAATACTAAAAAATCACGACTCAATTAAAAACGATGAAGAAGCAATAACCTCCTCCCAGTGCTGAAGCTCTACTGGTAGGAGAGAAAAGGATGGGGGAGGTTTTGATATGACAGGTTTTCCTGCATTGCCCTGAAGGTCGCTGAAATTAATCAATGGCTCAATTATACTTTCGTGTACATAATGCTAAAGAAACAAGTGTCCCATCAGTCAACTAGTCCACAGTGCAAATCATTCTGTACATAGAAAAAACTTTATTCACACAAACATTTATTTTCAAGTGAATTAATTAATAAAATTGGGTCTGAACTGTCATTACTATTTTAAAATGTTCCTGTTTTCAGAATATTTTCCTTAAGGCAAATGAGCTACTGACAATTTTAGTCATGCGTGATTTTTGAAAAGTATCTACAAACGTACATTGATCCTCCCTAAATGACAAAAATGAGATGAGTTCAAACTAATATACGTACTCGTATGGATGTGTACGTCAACACTAAAAACAACTTTGCCTACAACTTTGGTATTATCAGAACCAAACTTGACATTTACCCGATTAAGGTAAAACTAAATGTCAAGCGCGTGACCATTTAAAATCATTCCAGCAGAAGTGGGGGATAGAGTGAGAGTAAAATGAAAATTTCGAAATATTTACGTTAATTTGTGACAGGGCGTAAAATATAATATGAGATGTTTTTCTAGCACAAATATTGAAGTTATTTAACTTTCTTTGTTTTCAACCTTCGGTAAACCTCACTCCAGCACAGATCACATTAAAAAAGAGTGTTACGCATCTGCGTAAACTAAGCAGATTTCCCACATGAAGTTTTACAATAGAGAAATCTGCCTAATAGTTACGGAAACGGCCGCCAGAGCTCTCGACGGAAAGTCCGGAACATAGCCGACTCCTGCCGACCAAACGCAGAATACAAATGCAAATATCTCAGTTAATATTCAAGATACAGAATAAATCTATAGAACAATATTTATAGTAAATTTAATTTGCAATAAGATTGATTCTATACAATTTTTCGATCCGACGCATAATAACGGAAATATTTTGAATTTTCAAATATATATATATATATATATATATATATATATATATATATATATATATATATAATTTTGAACGGACCTCATTTTCGTCATCTCCTGGGTAGGATCGATGGACATTTGAAGAAATTTTTCGAAACTCGCATCATGAGTACGACCTCAATAGCTGATTTCCCTTAAGGGAAATCTGCTAAAAAGTCCGTCACGCAGGGACTGTGTTAACTAGGCAGGTTTTATACAATTTTTCGATCCGACGTACAATAACGAAAATATTACCAATTTTCAAAATTCCCCTATAATTAATAACCCCCCCCCCCCCTCCACTGGTCCGATGTGAGCCATTTACGAACTTGATTTATAGATATACAAAAATCGTTTAAATAAGGAGATTGATAACGATCAAGCAAAAATTGAGAGCATTAACAGACATTACATATGCAGTATATAGTTTTAGTAGATTGACAATGGATATTGCTCTAGAGGCCTTATTTTAGCAGATTTCCTTTAAGCGAAATTATCTATTGAGATCGCATTCATAAGCGGTTTTTGATAAATTTCCTCAAATGTCCATCGATGCTATTTTTATTTGATCTATATCATTGTCAATATTTAACTATTGCATGTAAAAACTGAAGATGGAAATTATTAATGGCATAAATGACAGCTTTACCGTGGGGGGGGGGGAGGCTCAGGAGCTTACGGACATTCCCCTTAGGAATTGTCTCCCCTGGCGTGAAGTATACATTACAGAAGTGGATAGGATAGGGATCAGAATCTGTCAGCAACTTCCCAGAGACTGATTCTTATTAAGAATGTGAACACTGGTATATAGATTAAGTTCATATGGGTTATGAATGTATATACAGGACTTGTTCTTCGATGTGTCGTTCAGTCTAAAAATGTCAAAGTCTTGCGGTTCGTGTTCAGTTGCTTGGAGGAACTGTACATCTCGAAGACACACGCAGATGGGGTGGCTGTATTAGAGTGAGATTCGACCCCCATTGCAATTCAATTGAATAATACATTTTCGCTCTCCATCTATTTGGCAGGACAAGTAAATACAATTCTTCTTCATTTAAGCACGGCGTGCACTTCTCTTGTGTGACGAGTTAATCCCCTGAAGAGGTGGCATATTGGCCATGAAATATGTAAGGTAACATATTGTAAAATAGAGATACTTTCAGGTGAAGAGGAATTGTATTTATTGACCCTGGAGACAAATTAAGATAGTTTCAAATAGTAAGGCAAAAAAACGCTCGTTGAAGAATAATATATTTATTGGCAATGCGATTACGAACATGAACCATAGGTATTTAACAAATACGGCGGAGAAATATATATATCAAATTTTTAACCAAACTGATGATTTTGGCAATTATTTACTACGATTCTCAAAGATTTGAAGGAGTGTTTGTTTAATTCTGTGTCGTGGCCGCTCTAATCAAACTTTTTGGTTCAAAAACCCACGAGGAACTAGTGTTTGCAACACGTGTTGGTGAGAGGTCAAATGGTGGACTCTTCCCCTACAGTAATCTGAATAATAAATTTAACGAGTTTTGTAACAATGTTTTACAGGATGAAGGCTATCGAACAACTTTGTACCCCCCCCCCCTCTCTCCAAATAAGAGGAGTATCACAAAGATCATCCAGAGGAGGACATATATATATATTACACTGGCGGCTGCCGGTGGCCGTACGCGTTAAGGTTTTTTTTAGCAGATTTCCCTTAAGGGAAATCAGCTATTGAGGTCGTACTCATGACGCGAGTTTTGAAAAATTTCCTCAAATGTCCATCGATCCTACCCAGGAGATGACGAAAATGAGGTCCGTTCAAAATTTTATATATATATATATATATATATATATATATATATATATATATTTGTCTGTTAACGCTCTAGCGGTCGCAATTTTTGTTTGATCGTTACCAAACTTCATATTTAAGCGTTTTACGTAAAAAGAGAGATCAAGTTCGTTAATGGCTGAAATCGGACCAGTGGGAGGGGGGGTTTAGAGGGGGGGATTTTTGTAAATTCAAAATATCTCCATTAATCGTCGGATCGAAAAATTGTATAGAATCAATCTTATTGTAAATTACATTTACTATAAATATTGTTATATACATTTATTCTGTATGTTGAATATTAACCGAGATATTTGCATTTGTATTGTGTATGTGGTCGAGGAACCCCGCCATCTCCGGACTCTCCGCCGAGAGCTCTGGTGGCCGTTTCCAGAACTATTGTCCCTCGTGAATAGGTTTAGAGATCCCTTCCTACTACAGCCGTTATTAGGCGGATTTCTCTATTGTAAAACTTCACGTGGGAAATCTGCTTAGTTTACGCAGCCCCTGCGTGACGGACTTTTTTATTTGAGATCCAGTAGAGAATTAGATGATGGTTGGGAGACATAGTGACCTGCCGTGGTTGTCCCGACAGTTCCCTTTCTACCACTCTGAAGTTCTATTTTAAGGGGGTGTTGTGAGCTGATAAGGGCGTTACGGCGTGGGGATACATCTACTACTACTCTCATTGCCAGTAAGGTAAAGCGCATGAGTTCGCTGGCAGAGCGCGCTAGTGTCGCAGTGCTTGTGGACTAACGAGTCTGTACGTACGTGTAGTGGTGATTAATGATTTTGACTCCCTTAGATTCCGTCCACAGGCAAGATGACGCTGAGTGAACTGATTACTTGGACAAGTAGCACGACGGGGGCAATGGATCTTAAAATCTTTGTATAATACATAAAGCCACTAATACGGAGATATAACACTAACAATACGAAATAACTAATAAACAGATGTCGTTTATCAATTGCCATGGTGTCAAGTTAAACCATTTTATACAACAATGTGATTCAAGAGCACACTACACAATGACACAGTGACACAAGCACTCATATTACATCCTTCCTGCCGTTCAAGGGCATTGATATAAGACATAAAAATTTAGAATCGATTTAAAGCTGCAATGCCTAAAAAATGTTTTCCTTCAGACTCATTTAATAAGCCATCATGCACAAGGAAAGTCGCATTGGATTCACTCCAGCAGATGACTAGAGAGTTGGAACAGTAAGCAACTGATATATGTATTAACATCTCCTTATATAAGTGCATTCTTATAGTTGTAACTGGAACAGCGGATTAGAATCGCTAAGAACATGCTAAAATGAATATATTTTACACAACCAAAATGATAGAATTATCCCTCGACTTTCAAGTATTCCATTCAACTGTAAAATCACGGTTCAATATTAATGACTATAAGTAAAATCATGAAAAAAACATGTTATGAGGTGTAACTTAAATTTGTTTTACTTCATCTCATAGCAAAAAAATCACGCAGGGCTGCATAAACTAAGCAGCTTACCCAGATACAGGACGATGCTATCATAGATTGTGTACCATAGTTTATCATTGAAATCATATGTTAAGAGAGGGCTGAAAATAGAAAAGTCCGTCACGTAGGGGCTGTGTAAACTAAGCAGATTTCCCATTGTCTGGTATGATCTCATCTCACCACATATTCTGAATTTAATGCACAACGTAGCAGTTGTAACGTATCACTATTTTAACGAGATTGGTTCTATAACATATTTCGATCTGACTCATACTAATGCATTTATTTTGAACCCCCCCCCCCTCCCCTATTCCTTGTAAAATTTCTGCCATTATGCAAAATATGACCATTATGATGACTGAAACGGTTATACAAAACTCGATTATAATCGAGTATGGTACAGATCAAAAATGTCCGTCACGCAGGGGCTGCGTAAACTAAGCAGATTTCCCACGTGAAGTTTTACAATAGAGAAATCTGCCCAATAACAACTGTAGTAGTAAGGGATCTCTAAACCTATTCACGAGGGATGAATAGTTACGGATACGGCCGCCAGAGCTCTCGGCGGAAAGTCCGGAACTTAGCCGACCACACACAGAATATAAATGCAAATATCTCGGTTAATATTCAAGATAGTGAAGAAATGTATATAACAATATTTATAGTAAATTAATTTGCAATAAGATTGATTCTATACAATTTTTCGATCCGACGCATAATAACGGAGATATTTTGAATTTTCAAAAATTCCCCCTCTAAACCCCCCTCCCACTGGTCCGATTTCAGCCATTAACGAACTTGATCTTCCTTTTTACATAAAACGATTAAATTCCAAGTTTGGTAACGATCAAACAAAAATTGCGACCGCTAGAGCGTTAACAGACAAATATATACGAGTATATATATATATATATATATATATATATATATATATATATATATATATATATAAATATAATTTTGAACGGACCTCATTTTTGTCATCTCCTGTGTAGGATCGATGGACATTTGAAGAAATTTTTCGAAACTCGCATCATGAGTACGACCTCAATAGCTGATTTCCCTTAAGGGAAATCTGCTAAAACCCGTTATAAAAAAAAAAAAAATATTTGTTTCTAAATTTAAATTTTCTAATTTTTAATACGTAATATTATCCCTCATCTTGAGAATCACCCATAAGCTCATTGATTTACAGATCAGGTGGAAGGCCAGTCCCTCCAAAGTTACGAATAAGATCTGACGGTTGCTACTGTAGGGGAGGAAGAGTTGAAGAGAAAGTTCGTGCTGGGGAACCTCTGCCCAATAAGGAACCTTTGAGAACTAGATTCTACGGAAGCAAACAAAACAGTGGACAATGCTGCTGTCTTTCCAAGCAGGACCCATGCCACTACAATAACAGAAAAGAATAATAAATGAAAAAGGTTTGTGTATATCATACCATTATGCTAATAATTATTTATGCTAACCACATTAAAATTAAATAATTACCTTCATTTCGTAATTAATATAAGTGTTAGAACAGCCAGTATAAATAACACTGTTGTAATACCTTTCGGTGACGACGGTCTCCACCGACAGGTATGACAACTACAAATAATTACCTTGATTTTTTATTGAAAGAATTTCTCTAAATCAAGTTATATTTATATATAAAAAAGTCCGTCAAGCAGGAGGCTGCGTAAACTAAGCAGATTTCCCATGTGAAGTTTTACAATAGAGAAATCTGCATAATGGTAACACAACACCACCGTGATTAAATACAAACGGTAATGAGAAATCTTTCTGTTAATTAAAATAAATTCCCAATTGAAACGGCTTCTAAATTGTAAGAATAATTTACGGGTATATTTTAATAACTCAAATTTTAGTAGTCCAAGAACTAAAGAAGGGTGGAGGGCGGATGAACAGAACGTATTTGCATAAATTTCACAAAGTAAAAGCTGAAACGACAAGTAAGATTAGAAGAAGCTCCACCAGAGCCAAAAAGTTACGGAAACGGCCGAACTAATCCGACCACATGTCCCACACAGTTAATAAAAATGCAAATATCTCGGTTAATATTCAAGATAGAGAATAAATGGATAGAACAATATTTATAGTACATTTAATTTGCAATAAGATGGGTTCTATACAATTTTTCGATCCGGTGCATAATAACGGAGATATTTCGAAAATCCCCCCTCCCACTAGTCCGATTTCAACCATTAACGAACTTGATCTGTCTTTTTACATAAAACGGTTAAATATCGAGTTTCGTAACGATCTAACAAAAATTGCGACCGCTAGAGCGTTAACAGACAAATATATATGTATGTATGTATATATATACATATATATTATATATATATATATATATATATATATTTTGACCGGACCTCATTTTCGTCATCTCCTGTGTAGGATTGATGGGCATTTGAAGACATTTTTCGAAACTCGCGTCATGAGTACGACCTCAATAGCTGATTTCCCTTAAGGGAAATCTGCTAATATATAGTTTTGAACGGAACAAATTTTCATCAATGGACTTTAAAAAAGAATTGATAGACGTCGCATGAAGAGTAACAATCTCTATAGCTGATTTCTCTGAAGAGAAGTGTGCTTAAAATGGTAAAAATTACAATTTAAAAACAATGCGTTTAAAATAAAACTTTTTAATTCAAACCAGAACAATAACGAATATGAAAAAAAAGGGTTAGCAAACAGAAAATAATGACATCCGATTTCAATAGCCTTGCCTGATTAAATCGGACACATCAACAGATATCTATTGTGCAGCTTCCAATTGTATACTTTTATCACAGTTACATTAGAGGTCATGCAAATATGCTGCACACCGGAACATATTCAACTAATAAAAATTCTAAGTTTATAATTTATGAAAAGAACTACTGAATGTTCATGATTATGATGTTGCCAGTTTTATATATATATATTTCCTTAACCCTCCGACAAGCTCGTCCTTGTTAATGACACACTTGGGCGCGTTGGCTACAGGTGTAGCCATTACTTTAAAAAGTCCGTCACGCAGGGGCTGCGTAAACTAAGCAGATTTCCCTCGTGAAGTTTAGTAATAGTTAAACCTACATACTGGTAACACAACAGCACCGTGAATAAATACAAACGGAAATAAGAAATGTTTCATCCAATTTCAATAACCTGCCGACAGGAAGCGTTGGGTTAGAAATGTAAACAAACGGGTCTGCCCGCCTCACACAATTTTCTGTAATATATCAGAATATAACATATTAATTTCATTGAGAACTATTTACTATACCTATTACTGTAATTAGTAATGAGTCAGAATAATTGTTATCTCAAACAATCAAATTTTAGTACTCCAAAGCCTTAAGACGGAGGCAAGGGGGGGGGGGGGTCACCGGGACATATTTGCATGTATCTTGTAAAATAAAGGTCTCTTGAATACAATTTTTAGTATTTAAACTTCGAATAATGTGATTTATTATGTAGAAGAGTATTGTTTATGTAACATGAGTAGAAGTGGCGGTTTGCTGATGGCTGAAAAATGCAAATATCTCGGTTAATATTCAAGATAGAGAATAAATGTATATAACAATATTTATAGATCTCCTGGGTAGGATCGATGGACATTTGAAGAAAAATTTCGAAAATCGCGTCATGAGTACAACCTCAAAAGCTGATTTCCCTGAAGGGAAATCTGCTAAAAGTCCGTCACGCAGGGGCTGCGTAAACTAAGCAGATTTCCCATGTGAAGTTTTAAATTAGAGAAATTTCACGAGAGCCGAACTTTTGCGGGAAAGTAACTCTCGTCCGTTAGGCGCCCAGATTTAATAAAAAGTCCGTCACGCAGGGCTGCTTAAACTAAGCAGTTTCACAGTAGAGAAATCTGCCCAATAACAGCTGTAGTAGGAAGGGATCTCTAAACCTATTCACGAGGGAAGAATAGTTATGGAAAAGGCCACCAGAGCTCTCGGCGGAAAGTCCGGAACATGGAGTCCTGCCGATCACACACACAATACAAATGCAAATATCGCGGTTAATATTCAAGATACAGAATAAATGTATAGAACAATATTTATAGTAAATTTAATTTACAATAAGATTGATTCTATACAATTTTTCGATCCGACGTATAGTAACCGAGATATTTCGAATTTTCGAAAATCCTCCCCTCTAAACCCCCCCTCCCACTGGTCCGATTTCAGCCGTTAACGAACTTGATCTTTCTTTTTACATAAAACGACTAAATATCGGGTTTGGTAACGATTAAACAAAAATTACGACCGCTAGAGTGGTAACAGACAGACAGATTTGTCTGTTGGGTCAGAAGCCCTTTCAGTGAGGAATTTGTTTTAATTAACTGAAAGATTTCTCATTACCGTTTGTATTTAATCACAGTGGTGTTGTGTTACAAGTATGCAGATTTCTCTATTGTAAAACCACATGGGAAATCTGCTTAGTTGACGCAGCCCCTGCCTGACGGACTTTTTTACATTTTGCACACATGTTTCTGGATGTTTTCTTTTTATTTGCCGGTCCTTCACAGAAATTGCATCTTATTATAGTGTCTTTAGGAATTATAATGGGTTGGGTAAGATCTTCTGGCAAATTCAAGAGTTCCTTCGCTCGTTGCTTCAAATTTGTTGGTAGATCTTCCACCTCAGACTCCTCACCCGATGAAACTTCTCGCAACCATTGAGAAAGAATATCTGGATCACTGTTGTGTTTCACAGAACTGTGTTGGCTCGAGGAAAAAGCCATCTTAACTTTATTCGTTGTGATAACTTTGAAAAAAAAAACAAAACAAAACGATGAAGTGAAATTGTCAATTCTCGTAGCTGGGCACACCGTTGGGGGCGTTGGCTACACCGGTAACACACTGGGAATTAAAGATCTGCTGTAAGGAGGGTCAAGGTCACTTGCATACTGACTAATAGACATATCCTGCCTAGGAAGGTATTAGTCCGCCAAAAGCTCCCATCCCATGTATGCGCTTGCTACGAACATTTAAACTTTGTCATGGCTACACCCGTAGCCACGCGCCTAACGGAGGGTTAACCAGAAAAACATGTTGGAGCTCGCTGAGGTCAGTGTTCAACCATTTGGGGGGGGGGGCTTTATTATGGCCCTTTTCACCTATATCCAACGACCTTACCTTCAAATATATTTAGGATGATATCATTGTGCCTTATATGCCCAAGGAATTTCACTGTTCTTTTCTCTGTGGCCTTGATAAGACGTTTACTTCCAAGTTCATCTTTTTTTAAGTTCAATCTATTATCTTCCTTTTCTGACGGGTCCAACTTTCGCTTCCGTAAGGCAGTGCATTATTTTTTTCTTTTTGTATCCATGCTTATTGGTTAAAATACTTCTTTTACTTCGAAGGCAGTATTTGGTCATTTTCGTTTTTCTCTATTATATTTTAGACCTGCATTTAGGATTGAACAACAAGTATTTTATTGTTATTATTTATTAACATCCACTTTTAGCAGATTTCCCTTAGGGGAAATCAGCTATTGAGGTCGTACTCATGACACGAGTTTCGAAATTTTTCCTTCAGATGTCAATTCTACCTAGTAGATGGCAAAATGAGGTCCGTTCAAAACTGTATATATATATATATACTTTTTCTATTACCTCAATTTTTGATATTTAATCGTTTTATGGCAAAGGAAAGATCAAGTTTGTTAATGGCAGAAATCCAGAGGAGGAATTTGAAATATCTCCATTACTATACGTCGGATCAAAAATGTGTACATAACCAATATTATTTCAAATTAAATTACCTGTACATGTTGTTATATACATATTTTCTTTATCATGAATATTTCAACGTACTTTTAGCAGATTTTGACGAGAGTGACTTTCCCGCCAAAAGCTAGTTCGGCCGTTTCCTGACTGCTCGGATCTCGTGAAATTTCTCTATTGTAAAACTTCACGTGGGAAATCTGCTTAGTTTACGCAGCCCCTGCGTGAGGGACTTTATATATATATATATATATATATATATATATATATATATATATATATATATATAGAGTAGACTCCCGATTAACCGAAACCTTTGGGACCGAGGGGTTTCGGATAAGCGAAAATTTCGGTTAAACGGGAGTCCGAAATTTCTGCGTGAAAATGGATCAATTAGAATAAAAAAACACGTTTATGTACTTGAAAAAAAACTTATTTTATTTAACAATTAAAATAACTACGTACATATGTATTTATAAAACTATAGACTTAAAAAGAAAAATGAAAGAAAAAAAAAAACTTCATCGTTTAAAAAAGTCGGTGATATTTCTTTGCCGAGCTTCTGAAATTTTTTTTGTCGATGCGTAGTCACGCCATTTCTGAAGGGTAAGTATATCAGAACTGCAGGAGGTAGGTTGTTGTTCGATGTATCGAAGCACCGTCTCCAGAGCATCTGTCTCTTGGGTGTGTGTAATGTGAGCTTCTGTTCTAATTTCGACGGGATCATAACCTTCTTCTTCTTTGGAGACAATGTCTGCGATGTCATCGTCAGTCAATGTAATGAAATTCCCTCCTTGTATTCATTAGCAATTTTCGTTAGTGACTCACCTTTCTCCAGCCTATCGATCGCCTCTAACTTGGTGTCCAACGATACAACAGTATGCTTACGTTTTTCACTCATGACTTTGTAAGTTGAAGGCAGACTGAAGGCACTGCCTTTAACTGTTTCCAACAGGAAGCTAGGTTTGTTTACTAAGACCAGACCACCGAGTATAGAAGGAACGCTTCAATACTCACTGGACCCGAACCTAAGAGGTTCGGAGAAACAGATAGTCGCATCCGTGGGACTGTCGACCCTCCCTCGTGCTCCCACACCCTCTTCTCACGCCTCTTTCCGCAAAGCTAGGACGAAGTGATTTTTTTCCCCCTCCCTAGCAACTCAAAATGTTTCGGTTAAGCGAGAGAATCGGTTAATCGGGTTTCGGATAATCGGGAGTCTACTGTATATATATTTGTCTGTTACCGCTCTAGCGGTCGCAATTTTTGTCTTATCGTCACCAAACTTGATATATATTCGTTTTATACAAAAAGAAAGATCAAGTTCGTTAACGGCTGAAATTGAACCAGGGGGAGGGGGGGATTTAGAGGGGAGGATTTTCGAAAATTCGAAATATCTCCTTTACTATTAGTCGGATTGAAACATGTAGAGAGCCAATCTTATTGCAAATGTAATGTTCTATAAATGTTGTTATGTACATTTTTTCAATGTCTTGATTATTAACAGAGATATTTGAATTATTTAGTTTCCGGTCTTCAGTAAACCACCACTCCTACTTATCTCATATTAACAATATTATGTTATGAAGCATATTATTTGAAGCCTAAATACCAAATATTGTTCTCATTGAACTTTTACGTTTCGAGATAAATGCAAATACGTGACGCACGTAGAAAATCTGCTTAGTTAACGCAGCCCCTGCGTGACGGACTTTTTACCTAAGGCCTCGTCTGTAGCCAGCTTTAATTTTGTTTCAATTTCCTACTAGAGTATGGAACATCTTTATTTACGGCATAAATCTCTTCTGGTTCTCTATGAAACACGCCTTTAATTTCTTCATATTTTAATGCCACTAGATAACATTTTTTATAAGACACTTCATTTTAGCAGATTTCCCTTAAGGGAAATCAGCTATTGAGGTCGTACTCATGACGCGAGTTTTGACAAATTTCCTCAAATGTCCATCGATCCTACCCAGGAGATGACGAAAATGAGGTCCGTTCAAAATTATATATATATATATATATATATATATATATATATATTTGTCTGTTAACGCTCTAGCGGTCGCAATTTTTGTTTAATCGTTACTAAACTTCATATTTAAGCGTTTTACGTAAAAAGAGAGATCAAGTTCGTTAATGGCTGAATTCGGACCAGTGGGAGGGGGGGGGTTTAGAGGAGGGGATTTTTGAAAATTCAAAATATCTCCGTTACTATACGTCGGATCGAAAAATATTATAGAATAAATCTTATTGCAAATTAAATTTACTATAAATATTGTTATATACATTTATTCTCTATCTTGAATATTAACTGAGATATTTGCATTTGTATTCTGCATGTGCTCGGCAGCAGTGGCTATGTTCGGACTTTCCGCCGTGAGCTCTGGCGGCCGTTTTTGTAATTATTCGTCCCTCTCGTGAATAGGTTTAGAGGTTACTTACTACTACAGCTGTTATTAGGCAGATTTCTCTATTGTAAAACTTCACGTGGGAAATCTGCTTAGTTTACGCAGCCCCTGCATGACGGACTTTATTTTTTCAACCTGATTCTGCGTTTAGCTACAGCTAATTTATGATCACTATCTACTTCTGCATAACTATAGCTTGATTTTATTTGGTTGTGATATCTCTGTTTAATTAGACGTTAATCAAATTGAAATCGTATTTTATGAGTTGGTCGGGTCCAAGTGCGAATTCTTCTTTTTAGAACCTTTTAAAACGTATTCGTTATAATAAAAAGTCCGTCACGCAGGGGCTGCGTAAACTAAGCAGATTTCCCACGTGAAGTTATACAATAGAGAAATCTCCATACGAGAGCCGAAAGGTTACGGAAACGGCCGAACTAGCTTTTGGCGGGAAACTCATTCGTCCTTTATCCGCCCACTTTTAATAAAAATGCAAATATCTCGGCAAATATATTCTATATGTATAGAACAATATTTATAGTATATTTAATTTGCAATTAGATTGGTTCTATACAAGTTTTTGATTCGACGTATGGTAACGGATATATTTCGAAAATCCCCCCTCCCGCTGGTCTGATTTCAGCCATTAACGAATTTGATCTGTCTTTTTACATAAAACGTTTAAATATCGAGTTTGGTAACGATCAAACCAAAATTGCGAGCGCTAGAGCGTTAACAGACAAATATATATATATAATTTTAAACGGACCTCATTTTCATCATCTCCTGGGTAGGATCGATGTTTCGAAAATCGCGTCATGAGTACGACCTTAATAGCTGATTTCCCTTAAGGGAAATCTGCTAAAATCAAGCTTCTTGCTGAATGACATTAGCATTTTACCTCTATTACTCTTATTTCCTAGGACGAATTTTCCAGATGTTTTGGCGCCTGTAAGACCTTTATTACAGCGCTGAAATCTCCCATAATAACAACATGGCCTTTTGAAATTTTTCAAAACTCGCGTTGTGAGTATGACCTCAATAGCTGATTTCCCTCAAGGGAAATCTGCTAAAATTAGATATGGTGCATACCAATTGTGGTAGATAAGGAGCAGGGAGCATACACTAGTTGACTTTAGCAGATTTCCCTTAAGAGAAATCAGCTATTGAGGTCGTACTTATTAGCCGTAGTAGTGGAAAATTCCGTCATGAGTACAACCTCAATAGCTTGTTCCCTTAAGGGGAATCTGCTAAAAGAAAGATCAAGTTCGTTAACGGCTAAATTCGGACCTGTGGGACGGGAGTTTAGAGGGGGAGAATTTTGAAAATTCCAAATATCTCCATTACTATAAGTCGGATGGAAAAGGTGAATAGAATAAATCTTATTGTAATTTAAATTTACTATTAATATTGTTATGTACATTTATTCTCTATCTTGAATAATAACCAAGATATTTGCATTTTTCAATTTTCAGCCTTCTGTAAACCCCCACAACTACTAGTGTTACATAATATACCACATTATTTGAAGCCTAAATACCAAACATTGTTTTCATTGAACCTTTACTTTGTGAGATATAAGCAAATACGTTCTGTTGACCCCCCCCCCCCTTCATTTGTTTTTGGATTAATAAAATTTGAGTGATTGAGATAAAACTGATTCTGATTCATTACAAATTATTTGTTATATTCAGATATATTTCATTAATTGTTTGTCTTTCCGGTCTATCTATGCAGCGCTACGAGGCTGACCGGCCTGTTTGTTTACAATTCAGCCGCTTTCCATTGTAGAGATTATTAACTTGTAAGTTTACTGAGCATTCACGGTAGTGTTACCTGTATGTATATTTATCTATTGTAAACCTTCGCGTGGGAAATCTGCTTAGTTTATGCAGCCCCTGCGTGACAGACTTTTTATTCATTGTTAGCTCTGAACAATGAATGAACATAGTTAGCTCTGAACAATGAATGAACATAGTTAGCTCTGAACAATGAATGAACATTGTTACCTCTGAACAATGAATGAACATTGTTAGCTCTGAACAATGAATGAACATTGTTACCTCTGAACAATGAATGAACATTGTTACCTCTGAACAATGAATGAACATTGTTACCTCTGAACAATGAATGAACATCGTTAGCTCTGAACAATGAATGAACATTGTTACCTCTGAACAATGAATGAACATTGTTACCTCTGAACAATGAATGAACATAGTTAGCTCTGAACAATGAATGAACATTGTTAGCTCTGAACAATGAATGAACATTGTTACCTCTGAACAATGAATGAACATTGTTACCTCTGAACAATGAATGAACATTGTTAGCTGAACTGTCAGCATAAAAAATAAATAAATACATCAATTTGAAGAATTGAGAATTTATAGCCGATACCCAACTACCCTATACTATCGTTCAATAACATACAGCTAACCAACCACTGATAGATTTTTCTCTAACTGGAATATCGACCAAGAATTTCCATTTTTAGCAGATTCCCCTCAAGGGAAATCAGCTATTGAGATTGTGCACTCATGACACGGAAATGAAACATTGTGTACCTCTTTCAGATACAAAATTTTATACAGAACCATTTTTATTTTACGTGACCTGTAAGTTATGGGACCCAAGTCAGCCGTGTGTTGGAATTAGCAATAGCCTGAACTAGGTAAATCTACAGTGCTGGATTGGATACCTAGGTGGTTAATAGAAAATTATTTAGTGACAATCATCTTAAATAAACTCCACCCTGGCTAGAAATGAGTGATAGCCCATCCAGATATCTAGGCTAGCATAAGGTAGGCATTAATAAATAACAAATTATGTTTGATGACATATTTTATCCTGTGTATTGGAAGAAATATATAGTAAATATTGTATATTACTTTAAAAAAAAAAGTGTTTTGAATGAAATCCATCAAAACTTTATGTTTATATATTTACAAGAAAGTCATTTGGTGTCCAAATCATAGTTTTTAGTTCGACCTTGCTGACGTGATTCTTCTACTGACCTGCATCTATTCTGTAAGTTATAAAAATTAAATTGAATTTTTACTACTTAAGAAAAATTATATTTCTTTAAAAAGATTGTTATTTACTGAATTTGTAAGTATATTTCTTCTAATTTGAATATTAGGATTATATATTGGTTAATTTAAAGCCTACAGTAAACTCCTTCTCAAGCAATTTTCAAATCGAGCTCTTATATTACTAAATACCTCATGTCCACAAATTTCAAGTGTTGTTCATACAGCTATAAGAAAGAAATAAAGATGACAATGGGAGATGAGTTCACCACTCCTTCCTGGATGTGGGAAATATGCTTAATTTATGTAACTCCCACAGCAGTTTCTTGTGTACAAGTTATTTATTACTAACTTTTGATAAATGTGGTTAAAACCCTTTCTCAAATAAAATATAATTAAATTATTATTATAAAGTTTTCATTATTTTGGAACAAAAGCACTTGACCTTAAATTTAATTAAAAAAATGAAAACCTTTATCTCAACAGCCAACAAGGCTTTGTTGGGAGGTCAAATGGGTAGCTCTATGATTATATATATATATATATATATATATATATATATATATATATATATATATAAATAAAATTGTAACCTCTGTCTGTACATTGATTTTTTTCGCGAAATTTCACGATAACTTTTCGTTTCACATGTCATAGACACCATAACTGCATTTTGTTTCTTTGGTGTCTGTTTGTATGTTACCTTTTCATGCATAAACGGCTGAACAGAATTTTATGAAACATGGTATGTATATTACTACTAGCCCAACTTAGACTTTAGGCTATATTAATATCCTCTGAGACAAACAGGAGTGGGGGTTTCCTATTGGTTTTTCGGCAAATATGGACATAACAAAAGTTGTTTATATTGTTATTTAGAGTAACTTTTGTTATATACACTTTTGTCGTATACCTAAGTATAAGTGAGTTATATGTTAAAAACTACTGCTGAAGTCAACAATTTTATTTGGCACAAAAAACTCAACCGAACTAAATCAAACTGTATGTGAATTAGCACTAATGCCTTCCTTATAATAAGCCATACTAACATTTCTAGGGACGGGCAGGAGTGGGGGTAATAAGGGAGGCCTGAAATTAAATATAGTGATATTTCGTTTCCTATTGGGGTTTCAGTAAATATGCACATAACAAAACTTGTTTATTTCGTTATTTAGAGAAACTTTTGTTATATACAACTAAAGAAAGATTTCCTTCTCAAGCCAAAAGTCCATATTTTTGGTGAAAATATTTTCAGAAGCTACCAGCTCTTCAAAGTATCTTCCAAGATGAACACCCAAACTTCAATTGAACTGCAATGGTCATAACGATGATGAAAATTGAAATATATATTAAAAAAGAAATAAAGAGCTCAATGAAAAAAATTTGTATTATTGGACCCTTCTAGTCAAAACAATTCTTTGTCAAAAAAAAAAAAAAAAAAAACTTTCATATTTTCAAGATACAACTAATTGGTCCAAGATGAAACTTTCTCCCATATCCCTTAAATTAAAATTAGTGAAGACAAGTAATTACCATTTGAGATACTGACAAAAACAAGCAAATTGGTTTTTTTTTTTATTGTATATAGGCACAATACAATACAGGTTGAAATCATTACTAATGAAATTTGTGTTAACTTTCCATGGAATATGCTAAGGAGTGGGCTGGGCATAATCAAAGCGCCTCAAGACGTATTTTCTCAATACTTCTGTTTTAAATCATTTTGTGACAGGTTCTAACGAACCTTAGTAAGATTTTGTCGATAATTGGTTTAGTGGACTCTCTAGAATAATAATATTGTGTCAAGGGACTAAATTTGGAAGTGCATGTTTAGAGTAAATATAACTTAAGTCTATATATGAATTACTATGCAATATTACCTATCTGTGTATTCAATAAAATAATGTCCATATAATAATAAGGCAAATATGTCGGATTAAATAGATTTGAGCAATGCTTTGTTAAAGGGAATTATTCAGTGACAAAATTCATTAAATAACGTCCTAAAATCCCACCCTGGCTAGAAAAGGGTGGTAACCTGTAGATAACCCGTCCCGATTAGCCTAAGTTGCAAAAAGTGGACTTTAATAAATAATAATAATAATAATAATTTTATTGTACATTTTTTGCACTATGAGATCAAAAGAAAGATTTATTATGTTCCCAGGAAATTGTTTTTAATAGCAATATATACCTGGCAGAAAATATACCGCTTAGTAGTCGCTCACTTATCACAAGTAATACACAATATAAAAGTATAAATATCACTGATAGTATACAGGAAAATTTTGGTAGAAGAATTTGAAGATCGTCTAATTAAAAAAAAACTCAGTGAATTAAAATGTATTAAGAATTTATTTAGAAATAGCTTAAAAAATGTAAAGTATTTACATACAAGATATTCAGTTGAAATAAACTCCTACGTTGACATACAGAAAACATTCAATTGTTTTATGGTTTCTATGCCATTAATAAATTATTTCTTGATTGGTGGCATGGGTCCAGGTCCTGCCATCATCGGAGGTCGCATAGGGCCCATTGGTCCAACAGGACCCATAGGCACCATTGGTCCCATCATAGGTGGTCCAGGGCGCATTCCCATCATCGGTGGCATAGGACCATGGGGGCCCATCATCATAGGTCCCATGCCAGGAGGCATTCCGGGCGGACCCATCATAGGACCAGGTCCAGGTGGAGGCCCTCTCGGTGCTATTCCATTTGGCCCTATTGGCGGCACTCCAGGGGGTGGTACACCAGGAACAGTTTTCCCTGGGACAGCTATTTTTCCAGCCTTGAAGGCAGCAGTTGTCGCATCAATTAGATGTTGAGCTTGCTCCTCCATCCATTTCTGGTAATAAAATTTTACATTATCTTTGTGTTTTCTTCCTTGGCAGTGAGTCTTTCTGACTGATGGAGAATCATGAGTAAGATATGTGTCACAATAGTCACAGTAATACTTAGGCATTGTGTCTATGAAACTTAGAACATATGTGATCACAAAATATTCAAAACTTAACTATTCATACTAAATAAACTTCCGAAAAGTGTGCTATTTTCTCCACAATTAATATTTTCCTTTCACTAAAAATAAGAGAGAAACATAAATCCTTGCTCCCAAGCACCGCTATAAACAAACCATAACCTTACGCTTGTTTACTATCGATATTCTACAACCAGTGTAAAAAAAAAAAAATATATTTTTAAGCACTACAAAATTGTTTGTATAAAATATCTAAAACTATAGAAGCAAAATATTACATTTTTATTTTTTTAAAAGATAGATAAATATAAAATACATTTTGTAATAATTAATTTCAAGGATATGCGAAATGAGAAAAAACGTGTTAAATATAACATACAATTTAACCCTCGAAGACAAAATATATTCTTCAGAATAATATTTTCTTTCATATGGACCTAGATTTGTTCTAAATACATAACTACACATTGAATAACAACTCACACCCTAGTTGCTACCGTGTTGTCAAAACAAAACTGTAAACTTCCCGTCTTTTGTGGTTGATAAGTGTACAGTTCCTCTATGTGAATATTTCACTAAAATGTCAGATTTTTATAAAGATCCCGGAGAGATAGAAAGTTTAAATTTGTCAGATATCTCTGATATTGACCCTGATGAGATTGAAAAAATAGTGAAAGTAAGTTTATAACGTGCGTCTATTTCCGGTTTATGATTATTTGTCAAACGCTTGTTTTATAGGTATGTTTGACCATATATTCTTATTTATTAATCTTCATTATTTTCTTAAATCGTTGAATTAATATTAATAGAGTGCTGGGGAGCTCGATAGTAAATACCTTGGTTTCGGCTCTTCCAAAAATTCTATAGAGGTAATGCATAATAGTCCTATCCTTTAATTTTATAAGTTTGTATACTCTCCTGGGCTGATAATTACTTTCATAATTTTCTCTAATTAAAGGCTATAGATAAGAAAACCACTTCCAAAAGCAGGACAGGTATGATGTCAGCTATCATTTCCTAGTGAAATTTTAAAATTCTTAAAATAAAAATGTTCAAGCCTTATTCTTTATTACAGATAATAAATTAGACCAGCTTAATGAGCCTGAAGAAATTGGCATTTCTAAAGGAAAAGTAGAACTCTCAAGGTACCTGTTCACTTTATTATAATTAGTTTATTCTTAATTTGTTTTTATAATGTGTATTCGACTTCAATATTAATGCAATTGAAGATTGATTCTGGGGATTTTTTACAATTATTTTTTCCCCTCAACCAGCCACAGTGAATTAATGGAACTTATTCCACACTCACACTTTCAACTCCCCCCCCCCCACCTAAAATAACTTCATAGAATTCTATTTTGTATTGGGAAGTGAACTTTGAATTAATGATAATGAATATGGGGAAAGGGGTGGAATATTAATTTGCCTTATAACTATCATAACTCACAGGCAGAGATTAAGGATGAGGACACTCCCCAAGAACTATTGATAACACTCCTCTGGATTTTTATTCAATTAGTTCATCTTGGTATTCAGAAAATAATCTGTTGAAGATTTTAACTTGCACTGGAACATTGCACTTGTGTTATAATACTATAACATTGGGAATATATCTCAAAATATTAATAATATAATTTACCTTTTTGTATAAGATATAATTAATTCTTAACTTTGTTTTCTAATATTAGGTATATCTTGACAATGAAATCTAATTTAAGCTCATGAATGCTTGCTGCAATTAGATCTTTCGGTGAAATATACCTCAAAGCGTAGAAGATGTTCTTTTTTGGGTGTTTGCTTTGAATCTGCATGTTGATATTGTGTACAGGATTGTTTTACTAATGTTAAAAATTAAATAAGTGGAGGGGGTTCATCTACTGCCTTTTGTTAAATTTATTTTTTAAATAATATCAACAAATAGATACTTTAAAAACACAAATAGCATTTCTTTGTTGTTCAGATTTGTACAGATGAATGCTGTTGAGGAGCTCCTAATGGAGTTACTATAGACCTTGGATATCTTGAAGTTACCGACTACTTTCCTCCTTGCGCCAATTACCTAGGTCTTGGAAATTGGGAGTCTGTAAGCCGGCTTCAACATGGTTTCAAATCAATGTCATCTTTATTTAAATGGTACCTCAACATTTTTTCAATGCACAAATACATATCTTGAAGGGGGGGGGGGTAGAACTCACCCAAAGCATACTTTGTTTTATAAGCAGGCTTTTCCCAGGATCCAGGTGCCATTAATCCTATTGTTACTTGGAGTGATAGAACCATATTTGCTGCCAGTCTCTAGTTTGAGCAAAAGAGCATGTGGAACAGGCATCTTCAGCAATATTTAAAAAGGGGTGGGTTGATATGCTGCTCTTAATTTGTTATTGTGGACAACTTCAATGGTGAGATGGTGGGTAGAGTATTTACCAATAGTGTCAAAACTGTAGAATTTGCTGTTCTTAGGTATAAGAAAGCCAGGACTACTTTGTTCTCTCAAATAGATTCAAAAAGAAACTTGGATAAGCCCAGATGGCCAAATTTGGAACTGAATAGACCACATTCTATTGAACTTTCTGATGCAAAAGGCTACCAGGGAATTCTCGCTATTTCTTGGTGCAGACAGCTTCTGCCATCAAAAAATGACCAGCACAACAGTTATGTTTTTGGAAGTCAGCAAAAAATAAATCCAGGGAAAAGCTAGTTACTCTGCTTCTGTCAACAAAAATTATGAAAGAAATCCAGAGGAGTGTTCAAAACCGCTCTTTTTTTTTTTCTTTTCTTTTTTAAAATTTAATTCAGGTCTAATTAATTTTATAATATTAACCAAATATTGGTTTTATTTAGGACCTCTGGACAAGGAAGAGGGTCTTCTATTGTTGAAGGTCCCATTGGTTACGGTTTAAAATTTGGAGAAAATGAAGGACAAGTAGAAAGAAAAACAAAGAGTTCTGCAGATTGGCTTGGTCTTAAGGATTCCCCTGTGAAACAGGCTCCTTTTGATGCTGATGACTACATGCGTTTGAAGACTGACCTTAGACCAGTAGCAAAATTATCGGATGCTCTTGATAAAAATGTACTTTCTTCCCCTAAAAAAGGACCTGGTACTCCAAAAACTCCCATAACAAATGTGTTAAGCAACGAGAAGAGAAATACAAACATAACTTTTCCTGAAAAGGGTTTGTACACACCTCCTTTACCAGGGGATTCACCTTTAACGATGTCTCTTAAACACAAGGCTGCTACACAAATTAACAAAAATAAAGGAAAGCTTATTGATGAACTCTTTGGGGAAGCAAAAACTGTAGGGGAAGATAGTTTTAAAATTGGAGTAGGTAGGTATACAAGATCACAATAAATAACATATTTACAAAATTTTAATATTTCATCTTATCATTCAGTGTTCAGAATACTTGGATTTTCTTATATATCCAATTCAGACTTCATTTGGTAAAAAAAAATGTTACCCCAACAAGAACTAACACATTAGCTTATTTGGTTATAAATGATTAATTTAAATGTTATTTATTAACGTCCGATAGGATAAATAGGAATTTATTTAGTGACAAACTCATTAAATAAAATCCTTAGTCCTACCCTGGGTAGAAAAGGGTGATAACCTATAGATAACCCGTCCCAATTAGTCATAGTTGCATAAAGTGGATGTTAATAAATAAAAAATATTATATCCACTTTCTACTACTACGGCTAATTGGAGCGGGTTATCTATAGGTCACCAATAGGCATTTTCAAAGGTTTTTATTTTATTGTGTTCATCACTAAAATGATATGAGATCCTACATTGCTGTTCTTTGCCAGCTACTGACTGATGGGATATTATGCATGGCCACCCTCTCCCAGTTTGGCTAACATATGACTGCATATGCTAAAATAATTTCAATAAGGCACCTGTAGGCTGATATTTCATTTTAGACAAGCTAATATATGATGAAAAGTGCTATTTGAAGGTTAAATACCAAATATTTTTTTTCATTGGACCTTTACTATTTGTGATCATCCAAATATGTTTAATGTGGGTTCCCAAATGAGTCATAATTTCAATTTTATTTTAAATGATTATAAAACTAACGTCTAGCTTAAATTATAATTCCTGATTCTTAGGCTTCTTACTTTAGGAGAAATAGTGAAGAGATTGCGAGATGAGCTCATCAGAGTGTCATTCCAGTATTTGGGAAATGGACTTTGTTTACCACCCCTGCTTGAGATTTTTTTATATTATTTTCGCATCAATATCGACATTCATAATACGAGGCAGTGTCCCACCTCGATGTTCGGGTGCCGCATAAACTGACTGAGGCAAACCGCATATCAACCTGTAATTCTCTCCTGTACCAGCATCATAGAGACCCTTTTCTCAAACAATTAGTCACGTCAATTAAAAGTGGATTATTTATGAAAATCTAGTGCATTGGAAAATCAATAGATTCAAAGTCCATTTCACGCACTAATGAAAGTGGACCAAGGATCGAAACAGAATCGCCCAGAACTGGTCAATCACAAAAGTATTGTTTTTCACCAAGACAACACTAGACCCCACTCTTTAATAATCACACAGCAAAAATTTAGGCAACTTGGCTGGGATGTTTAGCCCCACCCACCGTATTCTCTGGACTTTGCTCCATCGGACTGCCACCTACTCCAGCCCCACCAAAACAGGCTCGATGGGAAATCGTGTGCTGATGAGAAAGATGTAAAAACTTATCTCGATGAGTTTTTCCCTTCTAAGCCCCAGATATTTTACGAGAGCGAAATTATGATGTTTTTGGAAAGATGATGAGGTCATCAATAAAAATGGTGAATAAAATTCATTCGATGATTCAAAACATTTTTATATCTCACCCTTCAGCAACCAAGCAAACTTATAGAACCTCCCTATATCAAGAATATGTCAAGCCTTTAGTAAGTATAACTTTGTTGCGATCTGGCTGCGGTGATAAGCAGTGGAAGCTGAAATATACAAAAAACCCCACAACCAAACCACTAACAAGAATTTAGGAAGGGCCACCAACAATCGACTCAAGTTAAAATTCAAATATATAAATTTATTTATAATAAAAATATTCACCAATTATAAATATTAATAATTAAAATGAAAAGGCACCTTTATAAATATAATGGGGGACACTTAATAATACTTAGTCTATATTACAATAAAAAGACTTAGCTGTTTAATAGAAGTGCTGACTTAGCCGTGAGAGATAGAGTAGCCTAGGCAGGCAGGAACAAGCTGAAGGATTAACTCTCGCGCACGAGAAGCAAGGTCTCCCCTCCAGAGGATGCCGAATATGACTGACCTTAATCCTCCTAAGAGGGTCCTTTTATAGGGCTAATCCGGGAGTGAACTTTGAACTGGCGATCGAAATACGCTCAAAAAGTGCATTTAACGTGAATTAATTATCGAAATTCATCCGTATTATTACTTAGTGTACCGACGTTAAGAGCTGTGAATGTTATTATCAAAATCCATCGGCGTTATCTATGAAAATGCTAGAGCACATGGTGACTTCACTCTAAATTGGATATAATTCTTATTTAAAGGTAAAAACAATACATTTAAGCATTCATACATAATAATCTTAATGTGCTCTGTGCTGGGAATACTCAGAATATAAAATATATGGCCATTTATAAATGGGCTTATGTAATGTAATGTCAATTTCATTACAACTTGTAGTTTCCTAACATTGTTTGAAAAAGTGTTCATATAACAAAGTGTCCTGCGAAGAAAGTCTCTACGATCTACGAAATATATTTGTGTTAATATCTATCCTGTTTTCATTTATCAAGAAACATACACATAGTGTCAAAGAGACATTTCTCCTTCACAAATCCTATATAGAGAACAACTAGTTCATCAATGTTCTTTTTTAACTTTATATGTGCCTTTTGGGGATTGCAAATATATTTTTTTAATGATGCAAAGCTCATATAGAGTTCAGAGGCCTTTTTTCCAAATGTTCATCTCCATGAATGGGGCACTCTACTTTTTGTTGATGCTATGCTCTGAACGCTAGTATTTATTTTTATTTTTAAAAAAGCTTGCTAAGCCATTTGTTTGGAGCAAACTGCTTTAAGGGGACAAAAACTGGACTTTTACATTGCTCTGGAAGGAAGCATTGGAAATGTGAATAAGCCGAAAATTACCAAAATAAGTCAGTAAGTTCCAAATAAGGCAAGTGAAAGTTATCTAGCTTCTTGGGCATATCTTAATTTATAATTTTAAGATATGTTTTCATCATAAATTTATTTGGAGGTAAGACATATTGGTAAACGAAGAGGAGCCCTAGGAAATCATTTCTCTAAGATGTTAAGTGGATTACATTTTTGCAAGAAAGTAGGTTCCAAAAAATACAGGGGTTGCAACTTCAAGGCATTGCTTTAGATCGTGTTGATGAACAGAAATGTCCCCAGAAGGGGTGGTATTAAGGTCAAGAAACATGTAGATCAAATAACAAATAATGATGTTCTCAGAAAAAAGTTGTTTTTATTGAGAGACAAGCCACGAATATGCATATACACACACACACACACTACGTATACATAAATTAAGGATATAATACAAAATCATATTGAAACCTATTTTTAAAATGATACAGTATTAAAAATACTAGAGTATTTTTATTTAATAATACTATAATCACTATTTAACAAAATAATAAATATCACAAAGAGAAACAAGTATATTACATGCCATCTTCCTCACTTTTCAAATTGCAAAATATTCAAAATTAAAATATGCACTGACTCTTCGAGTGTTTTACTTTCTTTGGGGAATATGACAAATTATTTATATAATATAACACAAATAGTTATCAAACAAATTTTTGAAAAAATATACAGATTCAACAATAATAACATATTTATTTTGTGGTTAACATGTAGTAACATTACAATAAAATATATACTGAGACCATATACCTTTGGTATGCACTAACTACTGATGGAAGGCAGCTCACTCATTCATACAGTTCTTCAATGTATTCAAAGTCTGTCATGCAGGGTCTCTGTAAACTAAGCAGATTTCCCATGACCTGGATGTCACATTGGTGATTGTATCTCACCATATATTATCTATTTCTAAATAAAAATCCGATAAGTAGAAGTCAGGGTTTACTGAAGTCTGAAAACAAGAATAACTTTCTTAATGTTTGAGTTACGAGATGCCACTGCTCTTAGAATGGTCTAAAATGAAAAAAATGATCCCCACAAAGTTTAAATAGAAAATCAAGAGATTTAGTTTCACATAGATACAATGAATTTCACAAATCCATTGAGAGATTTTACAGGGCAGGAGTTTATATCTCTATAATTGAAGGCAAACTATATGTTATTATCAAATGACCTGAAAACACATAACATACTGATGAAGTCATCAAATATTTTAGTGGATAGCAACTATTATACTTCTTTAATCATTTTTAAACCCTGTTTCAATTTTACTCAGCTGATTTATATCTCCCTCATCATCTCATCTGTTAATAGATTTCCCATGCAGGGAATCAGCTATTGAGGTTGTACTCATGACGGAATTTTAGAAAAATTTCATTGAATATCCATCTATTCTACCCTGAGGTCTGTTCAAATATGTGTGTGTTACCGATTTAGCTGTTAGATTATTAGTTTGACCATTACCAAATTCAACGTTTAAGGGTTTCAGGTAAAACAAAAGGGCAGGTTCGTCAACATTTGGACCAGGAGGATGGGGTAGGGAGGCAATAAAATGTTGAAATAATTGTCATTATGAGTTAAATAAAAAAATGTCATTACTCATCATATTACAATATTAATATTTAACAATTTTTTTTCCTTTAGTCTTAACATCAACTCTAATATTAACTGAGTTGTTTTTTTAGCAGATTTCCCTTAAGGGAAATCAGCTATTGATTTCATACTCATGACGCTATTTTCAAAAATTTTCTTCAATTGTCTATTGATCCTATCCAGGAGATGACGAAAATTAGGTCCGTTCAAAACTGTATGTATATATATATATATATATATATATATATATATACATACATACATACTAGCTCAGATACCCGGCTTCGCACGGGAATTCATTTGAGGCTGGATGGTGATGGTATTTTTTTGGCAAGCCTTTACTTAGCACAATATTTTGACATTTACCCTATCCAGTGTTTAGGGTTAATATTCGTCGTTTCTGTGGATTTGTTAATAATAAAATTAATTTTTTATGTAAGACTTCACTGTCCTCCATATTGTCATGTTCCCTGTGCATTATGCATAGATTTAAATTATTAAGGACAAAATATTATAATAATATATTATAATTTGAATTAATTTTTCCCGGTGAGGTACCTGGTAGTTCATATTTAAAAGAATTGTTGAGCAAATTTCTCTAAATAACAAAATAAACAACTTTTGTTATATGCATATTTGCCGAAACCCCAATAGGAAACAAAATATCACTATTTTTTATTTCAGGCCTCCCTTATAAGCCCCACTCCTGGCCGTCCCTAGAAATTTTAATATGGCTTATTATAAGGAAGGCGTTATGCTAATATACATACCGAGTGTTTTATTTAGTTTGGTTGAGTCTTTTGTGCCAAATAAAATTTTTGACTCCCGCTATAATTTTTAGTGTATAACGCCTTTATACTTCAGTATACGATGATAGTGTATATAACAAAAGTTTCTCTAAATAACAAAATAAACAACTTTTGTTATGTGCATATTTGCCGAAACCCCAATAGGAAACTAAATATCACTATATATAATTTCCGGCCTCCCTTATAACCCCCACTCCTGCCAGTCCCTAGAAATGTTAGTATGGCTTATCATAAGGAAGGCGTTAGTGCTAATTCACATACCGAGTTTGGTTTAGTTCGGTTGAGTTTTTTGTGCCAAATAAAATTGTTGACTTCTGCAGTAGTTTTTAATGTATAACTCATTTATACTTCTGTATATGACGATAGTGTATATAACAAAAGTTACTCAAAATAACAAAATAAACAACTTTTGTTATGTGCATATTTGCCGAAAATGCATTAGGGAACAAAATATTGCTATTTTTAATTTCAGCCCTCCCTTATAACCCCCACTCCTGTTAGTCTCAGAGAATATTAACATAGCCTAAAGTCTAAGTTGGGTTAGTAGTAATATACATACCAAGTTTCATAAAATTCGGTTCAGCCGTTTATGTGTGAAAAGGTAAACAAACAGTATATCCCCACTAATGTTACATAAACAATACTCTGTTATATAATAAACCACTTTATTCGAAGCTTAAATACCAAATATAGTTCTCATTGGACTTTTTCTTATTGAGATAAATGCATATTTATGTGGGAAATATGCCTAGATTATGCAGCCTCCATGTGACCGATTTTTTTTCTTAGTTTTCAGTAATCTATCTTTCCAACTCCTCTCAAATTCCTAATAAGGCATTATATATGAATTGTCTTTTTTCATGCTTAAATATAAATTTATTTATATTTATTTGACAAGGAGAAATGGGGAGTTTAGGTAAAGTGTAAATTTAAATATCTCTATTATTATGACTCAGTTAGAAATATGTTATATGTTTCAAATCAGCTATTGAGGTCATACTCATGATGCGATTTTTGAAAATTTTCTTCAAATGTCCATCGATCCTACCCAGGAGATAGCGAAGATGAGGTCCGTTCAAAATTATATATATATATATATATATATATATATATATATATGTGTCTGTTAACGCTCTAGCAGTCGCAATTTTTGTTTGATCATTACCAAACTCGATATTTAAACGTTTTTTGTTGTAAATGTAATCTACTGCGATTAAACTATATATAGTTTTTCTATCTCAAATATTCGTTTTAGTTTTTTGTCTTGATTTAACTCCCACGTTTTATATGATTCTCACTTAAACAAATGTATTAATACACATTCTTACAAATTTTGAGTTCTGTTAACATAGACTTCTTTATGGAACAAATAGAAAATGGAATGTGTACTTTATAGCAACAGGTGAGAAATCTGCTTCCTTTGTGTAGCATCTGCGTAACCTTTTTCATCTGCCTTGGTGTTTGTGTAGAATATCTCTACACTTTAGCATCGACATATAATATTTGGAACAAGTTGAGTGATATAAAATAAATAAATGAAATATTTTTATAGGTTCTCAGCACATATTTATCTATTATTTAAGTGTTTTTAATGGATGAATGTTTTACTTGTTTATGCCATGTGCAAGGATTGTAAATGTTCCTTTATTAATGAATAACATCGTCCTATGTTAGGAATAAGATCAAACTAATTGAATGTAAATTACTTACATTGTTTCATTTATTCTTATCAAATATAATGTTACTTGCTTGCGTGCACTGGTCATTTTATATTTTTCTTCCTAATTAGGTTCTGAGCAAAACAAAGATGAGGAAATTAAAGGGGATGGATATATGCCATCTGCAACAAGTAACAGAAGACTTGAACGAAGAGGAACTTCTGCTACACGTCCAGCAGCTTCGGGGTATTTTTACCTGTTTATTTCATACATTAGTATTAAAAAGAAATGATTCCTCCTATCTCACTACTATACATGGACCCCTTACCTTAAGAGTGATCCTTAATTGTTACATCATTCGAAATTATGGCTTTAAGTGAATCAGTTATCATTTCTTGGCTTACATTTTACATTATTTCCATGCAATGTCTTAAGGATTCTAAATGTTCCTAACCTCAATAAAGTTAAAAAGGAGTCATATGTTCTCGAATCTCCTGGCTGGTAGGGGTCAATGTGTACATCCATGGTTAGACAAAAGGTCAATGCCTGGATTTAACTCTTTAACACGGAGCTATCTTTCAAAGACCAGCCTCATCTTCAGTAGTTTTTTAAAATGACACAAAATAGAGAAACATAAAGAAAATTATAGTCAACATTTTACAACAATAAAATATATTCACTACAATTTAAAATCATTCTCATATCATTTTAAACCTTATAAACATACAAAATAATTAAATACTCCCTTTTACACAAAAAGGGACAAGAATAAAAAACAAATACATTCAATGTCACTATAAATAAGTATTTTGTTAATGAGACAATCTTAAAGCAAACACCTCCATAAAACGGCAATCTGTACTCACACTTGCCTCTAAGTGGTCTGCTTCTTACAGCCAGCTAGGCTGTGCAGGGTTTTCTGAGTACACTGCCTTCTCCCTTTACACTTAATTCTTAACTGCCTTCTCCCTTAACATGCTCTGATACCAGGGTGTCTAATCCTCTAGGGGATTATATTACTGTTATGAGTGGATTATTATACTCATTGTTTGATACAGCTTAAAATTCTCTCTTATGGTCTCTACCTTTGAAGTCTTAAATATTTACCTTTTTCCATTACTTGCTGATTCTTTTTTATTAAGTATCTAATAATGCTCTTACTTAATTTTAGAATTGATGGGGACTTTGACTGGCTTCTTGGAACTAAATCTACAACAGCAAAACCGAGAGGACCGCCCAATGAACCAAAATCTTCCCCTGTTACAACTGCTCCTCCTCCATCAGTTGTAACTCGAGATGCTAAAAGTGGTAGGATTATATGTGTTGTATTTAGTCCATTTCCCCCAATATATCTTAGCAAATTCTTATGAAATAGAAGACACTCAGGGGCGTGTTTTAGCAGATTTCCCTTAAGGGAAATCAGCTATTGAGGTTATACTCATGACGCGATTTTCGAAAAATTTCTTCAAATGTCCATCGATCCTACCCAGGAGATGTCGAAAATGAGGTCCGCTCAAAATTATATATATATATATATATATATTTGTCTGTTAACGCTCTAGCGGTCGCAATTTTTGTTTGATCGTTATGAAACTCGATATTTAACCGTTTTATGTAAAAAGACAGATCAAGTTCGTTAATGGCTGAAATTGGACCAGAGGGAGGGGGGGATTTTCGAAAATTCAAAATATCTCCGTTATTATGCATCGGATCTAAAAATTGTATAGAACCAATCTTATTGAAAATTAAATTTTCTATAAATATTGTTATATACATTTATTCTCTATCTTGAATATTAACCGAGATATTTGCATTTTTATGAAGTCTGTGGTCGGGTTTAGTTCGGCCATTTCCGTCATTCCTGGCGGTGGAAGCTTCTTCTAACCTTACCTTCCTTACTTTGTGAGATTTATACAAATACGTTCTGTTCATCCGCGCCCCCCCCTTCTTTAGTTCTTGGACTACTAAAATTTGAGTTATTAAAATATAAATTATTCTTACAATTCAGAAGCCGTTTCAGTTGGGAATTTATTTTAATTAACTGAAAGATTTCTCATTACCGTTTGTATTTAATCATGGTGGTATTGTGTTACCAGTGTGCAGATTTCTCTATTGTAAAACTTCACATGGGAAATCTGCTTAGTTTACGCAGCCCCTGCGTGACGGACTTTTTTATTTCCTTGCAGAAATCTCTGAACCTTGAAGATTTCTAAAAAGGTTTAAAATGTTAATTAAATATATCAAATTATACCTATACCTGACATTAAATACGCTGATGAAAAAAAATTAAAAATGAACAAATTAAGAAACCATATGAAGCTAAGTAGGAAAACCCAGCTGGTATGGAGAAGAGGTTAAAGAAACAGACCCAGTTAGGGAACTGATTGAATCACTTTAGTAAATGTACATTCTACATTCTGAGTGTCAATGAGGCAAGCAGGATAAGGTTGGGAAATAACAAATGCTGCACACTGTCTTGGGAAAAGATGTAGATATGATAAAAGAGACTTAGGTCCTAAAAATGTCATCCAATGATGTGAGGAAATGTGAAACTAGAAACCTGCTTAGTCAAGCAGGGCTGTATGGCATTGAAAATGAGCTAACTGTAATGATTTGGCAATCAGTTAAATTTTTACCAGATTGTACTTAATGGAAATCAGCTATTGAGATTAGGTGACACAATTTTCAAAGAACTTCCAATCAATAACTATCCATCAATTCTACTTTGGAGATGACAAAAAATGAGCTTGAAATATATATTCCTTTCTTGGCTCCAAATGAGGTTTAATCGTACTAAATTTGATATTTCATCTAAAATTAAAGATCAAGTTCCTTAGTGTCTGAAATGGGACTAGGAGAAGTGTCTATTCAACTTTTCGGTCCTCTAATAGGTATGGAAAAATTTGTAATTTGTTTTGCCCACTCTGAACTCCCATCTCTCCTTCTGATCAAAAGGCGATGTGCAACTAGACATTACAGCTGCATTGCTGAACCTTGTCAAAATGGGTTCAGAGAAGATCAAAACTGATAATTTCATTAATAATTGATACTGAAATTTTTTCCAATTACTATACTTCCTTTACTTTGTACAAGAAAGTAAAATTAAATTTAGTGCTAGCCATTAGATCAGGAAGAGTTGAATTTTAGAGAAATAGTAAAATACTAACATTTATATTAATGACATGATAAAATATTATTTATATCATTAATATAAATGCTATGTCACCAAACTTATAGGAAAAGTAATTTACTACAATTATTATCTTTCATTTTTTACTTAACTGAAATTCTACCTCAGTTATTTTTGTTTGTAGGCTTCAGCTGCAGCCAGCTTATGCTTATATCCAAATTATTCAAAATTTTTTGTTTAGGTTACACTGTAAAAGAAAGTAAGATGCCGGATTGGTTAGAAGGAATAATACCTGGAACTCCTCAAAAAGATTCCCCCATCGCAGGTAAAATATTATTACTCTTCAAATATCTCGACTGTTATCTGGGTTATCTTCAAAGCATCTCTATTTTGTGTGTTCATGCTTATGTTATAGAAAAGAGTTTTCAAAAATTATTCGTAAACTCTAGCAGAATTTGCACCATGTTTTGTATTATCAAGGACTGTTCAAGACCTTCAAAAGATTTGACATGCCTCTGATCCTACTAACTGGAAACCATTTGTTCATTATCCTTATACAATAATAAATCATCAGCTCTTATTGTGTACTCTTAAAAATATCAGTTTTTTAATATCTTCAATTCTAAACTAATAAAGATATGTATCATGACGCTGTGCCAGCTTCTACCTTCTTGAATTTATTTCTAGAGCTAATTACCTTCTGAAAATGTCAAATCAAACTACAAGCTTTGTATTTTTTTTTTAATTACTTTATCAATAATGATAGTAACAGTATATCAGAATTAGATGTATTGTTTTACTTGTGCAAGGTGGGACATATCATGTCAGAAAAAAAAATATGTATTGTCCTTGAATGGCAACCTTTATTTATCAGAGGTTGTACAAAGTAGAGTTTCTCTACAATTTTTAAAAAAAATAATTTTATCCTCCTAGATTAACTGCTCTCCATTATGCCAAACATTATATTGAAGGATTTCCTAGAAGATTTTTTATGACATCCATCTGTATTTATATTTAGATTATGATTTCAACAGATTATATTATATTGTAGACTTGCTGTGTTGCCTGATGTTAAAGGGCTTAAATTAAAATGTTTTTCCCTTGAAATATTAAGATAAGATTAACTTACGAGCTAATTAAAGCTTTCATTTTCAATGTCTTCTCTGTTAAGTCTCACTATATCCGTGATGTATGATTTTCAAGTTAGTCATTCAATATCTGAGATACGATCTGCTGACCTGAAGTCAAAATTAAGCATTTGAAATCCATTTACCAAAAAAAAAATTTTAATACTGCAAAATCAATTGTAAATAAAATTCAGCCACACAATGTTTCATCATCACTTTATTTATAACTAGCCTATTAATCAGCTTTTTGACTGCCAATGGTTATCATCCGATAGCCTATTAATCGGCACTTATACGGGATGGGTTTCATCCAGTGAGATGGGAGCAGATGCACACACGACTAAGCTGGTCCTTATTGAGTGCCAGCCTCAACCACAACCAGTTGATAAAGTTTTAATATATTCCTTTCTTCTTGTATAGTTTATAATACCTAAGCCTTTATGCTATGTAATTACTGATAATAAGAAATAAATAAATAAAACAATGTGGCCTCACTATATCATAAGAATATTTAATTTTATTTTTCTAGAAGTTGCTTTTAAATGTTGTAGGTCCTATTGAACCTGCTACAAGTAACCAGCAAACTGAATTGCCTCAATGGCTTGATGGTAAGAATAAGCCTGTGCAGTCTAATGATACTCAAGCTGAACCCAATCCAAAAACTGTTGCAAAGGAAGAAAAATTACCACAAACAAATATGTTAACTCAGCCAACAGTTATTATTAATAATGGTTTGTATATTGTTATTTTTCTCATCCTTATAAGTACAAATACTAAAGTAAATAGTAGATAATAACGCAGGAATAAGAATTACTTTTTTATTTTAACAGAACAAACATTGTTTTCCAAAAGAGATAAATAAGATATTTGTGTCCGTTAATGAAATAAGTTCCGCATCTAGAAAATTTTGAACAAAAAAAAATATTAGTAATAAAGTTAATTCTCTAGTTAAAAGTTTATTCTCTACCACTACTAACTTTATATCAGTCACATAATTTTTGAGTTACCCCATACAAATTATATTCTATTTGTTAGGTTTTTTATTCATTCAGATATTTGCTTTTTTAATATACGGGATTATTGTTATAGATCTTCACAGCAATATTGCTGTAAAATTGGCTAGTATACAAAAGGAGCTTGGAGATGCAATTGCTAGAAGAAATGAAAATCTTCAAATTTATATGCAGGTACACTATAGCTTTGCTGCTATACAAAGTTGTCCTTGATCTTCAATGTTTTCACACATGTACACACATTAGCACACATTCACCCACACCACTTACAAATTCAATAAATGGATTTAAATGTTTAATTTTTAGAAAAGGTTGAGATTAAAAAAATAAATAAAATAAATTGCTTATTGTGTCAATGATTTTGGACTACTCAATTGGAGTAAATAAATTTTTACTTTTTGAAATCATTATTAATTTTCATTAATGTAAAAAAATCATTATAATTGACTATTGAATTTTGTTTTATAAAGGTTTTAATTCAGGAAGCTCAACGGATAGTAAGTATTCCAGATATTAGCCCTTCTAAAAAAGAAGAAAGTAACTCTCCCAAAAAAGAAGAGAGCAATAATAAAGAAGATGAAGAAAATAAAGTTGATAAAAAAGAAGAGATAATTAAGCACAAAGAGGATTTGATACACGACTTAGAGGTATGTTGCTTCAAAAATGTTTTAGTTGGCAGTAGCTTTATATTTATTTTGCATTAAATACCTTTTTATTTTCATAATTTATATTTTCTAATTCTTAAAAATTTAAGCACTAAAATTCTATCTATAGTGAAACTTTTTTTATTTGTAATAATGGGGTTTAACCCCTTTTGGCATAAGTAAACTACTGTACTAGTAGTAGTGTAAAATAAGATATGTATAATAATTAAACATATTATTATTAGTTTTTTTAGTGGATGTGTTGTTATTGACAATTTGTCAATTACACTTGACAAAAAGCTTTGATGTGATGACACCATTCTCAGCCCTGTCAAATATTGTACTAAATCCTCAAATGGGAAGTGCTTGCCACTCTGTGAACAGCCAGTAAAGATGATGTCCATCGAAAGAATTGACAGTATTATTCATACTGATGCAACCGACCTTTTTGAATGTATACAGACCTTTCTTCCATATCTGTATTAGGTGGAGAAGTTTGGATTTTGCCTTCCTCTACCCCCCCCCCTTGTTGATTACTCTCAAAAATCAATCAATAGGGGAGATTCATAACTAGATTCGACAACTGTTCTCAATATTTAATTTGAACTTTCTAAGGCTACTCGTTTCTGAGTTATGCAAAATCCATACATAGGCTTCTGATTATGGCAGAAATGTGAGATTGAAATCATCGGCATATCATTCCAGTACATGGAGAAATGTTTTAGTTTGTGCAGTACAAACATGAAGAACTTTTTATATTTTATGTTCATGTAATTGTAAATTAATATTCAAGATGGTATTGCCAGGACATGTTTAACACTAAAAAAATATAAACTTTTTAAATTTATAATCATGCAAGAACATTCTAAAGTTCTAGGGTGAGTCCCAGGTTATCTGACTGACTCCGCTTTCTCTATCTCTATCCTTATTGTCAGCTGAGAATTTCCAGTAAACGTTTGTGGATTTTATTTATTTATTTTGCTTAGTTGATTACTGGTAATTATATATGATTCAAAAGGTGAAATCTTTATATTTGTAGTTTTTTCATCCCCCTAAAGTCCTTCCTGAAGCCAGAAAACCAATCACAAATATCTTTCCTTTTTTTGAATATTTCCTACAGGACATATCACAACTTGAAGTATGTATGCATTTCCCCCCATTAACATAATTTTTGTTTGATCGTTACTAAAATCAATATTTAACATTTTACATAAAAACTTAAGATCAAGTTCCAAAACGGTTTCCTGTAACACTATTATTAACTGAGTTGTTTTATTATATTTTTTTTTCAGCCGACTATAACCCCATATAATACCCACTCCAACTGATGCAATTTTCACATTATGCAATAATGTGAAAATTATCTTTTTTACATCTTAAATTTCAATTCTTGTTTACATTAGGTTCCAATTAAGGAAGAAATAGAGAGTAGAATGTGTGATTACATCATATGTGCTTCATCCCAACACAGGAGAAATTTGCTTAAGATTACAGCACCCTTGAGTACCAGGATTATCTAAAAATTGAATTTCTCTATATATTTTAGGAAAATGAATATAACCCATATCCAAAATCTATGGTTGTAATTTCAACAATTTGCCAAACATTTGTTACAACTTTTTAAAATCTGTTCTGTTATTTCTAAGTAAAAAAAAAAAATGTTTATTTAGTTATTCCAGTATTTTCACTCATTAACACAGTATTAGTTATTGAATGTGCCATCATTTTGCTGAATCTTTGCAGAAGCTGGAAATGCATGAAAAATAATACGCCAGTACTGGAAGGCTAGTACAATTAATGGCATAGGCAGAAGTTGATGATTCCTTTTTTTCCTTTTAGATAAACATCAGCAGGTTGGAATTACAAAATACTCAATTGGAGTTGAAAATAGAAAATTTAAAATCGACTCATGAAATGGAAATAGAAATGATTAAAAAAAACCATGGGTAAGTAAACAATGTTTACCCAAAATCAGAAAAGCGGTAGGGGTGAGAGGACGGAAATTTTGAAATATCTTTATTATACATTGATCAAACAATTGTTTAGGACCAATCTTATTTCATATTAATTTCCTATCAATTTTGTTATAACATTTTTTTCTCTACCTTGAATATTAACCAAGATATTTGCATTTTTTTATTTTCAGTCTTCAATAAATCCCCACTCTTACTCATGTTAACAATAAGCTGTTATATCATGAACCACTTTATTTGAAGTTTAAATAGGGGTGGCTAGGCCACTAACCAGGGGGGGTCATTAAAAAAATATCTATATATATACTAGCTCAGATACCCGGCTTCGCCCGGGAATTCATTTGAGGCTGGATGGTGATGGTATTTTTTTGGCAAGGCTTTACTTTGCACAATATTTTGACTACCCCTCCCAGCGTTTAGGGCTAATGCCCGTCATTTCTGTGGATTTGTTAATAATAAAATTTGTAAATTCAAGCCTCCTTTATAACCCCCACTCCTGCCCGTTCCTAGAAATGTTAGTATGGCTTGTTATAAGGATGGCGTTAGTGCTAATACACAGTCTTTTGTGCCAAATAAAATTGTTGACTCCCGCTATAATTTTTAGCGTATAACGCATTTATACTTCGGTATACGACGATATTGTAAATAACAAAAGTTTCTCTAAATAACAAAATAAACAACTTTTGTTATGTACATATTTGCCAAAACCCCAATAGGAAACAAAATATCACTATTTTTAATTTCAGACCTCCCTTATAACCCCCACTCCTGCCCGTCCCTAGAAATGTTAGAATGACTTATTATAAGGGAATCGTTAGTATTAATTCACATAGCGAGTTTGGTTTAGTTCGGTTGAGTCTTTTGTGCCAAATAAAATTGTGGACTCCGGCTATAGTTTTTAGCGTATAACTCATTTATACTTCCGTATATGGCAAAAGTGTATTTAGCAAAACTTACTCTAAATAACAAAATAAATAACTTTTGTTATGAGCATATTTGCTGAAAAAGCAATAGGAAACTAAATATCGCTATTTTTAATTTCTGGCCTCCCTTATAACCCCCACTCCTGCCCGTCCCTAGAAATGTTAGTATGGCTTATTATAAGGACATCGTTAGTATTAATTCACATAGCGAGTTTGGTTTAGTTCGGTTGAGTCTTTTGTGCCAAATAAAATTGTGGACTCCCGCTATAGTTTTTAGCGTATAACTCATTTTTACTTCCGTGTACGGCAAAAGTACATATAACAAAAGTTACTCTAAATTACAAAATAAATAACTTTTGTTATGTGCATATTTGCTGAAAAATCAATAGGAAACGAAATATCGCTATTTTTAATTTCAGGTCTCCCTTATAACCCCCACTCCTGTTCGTCTTAGAGAATATTAATATAGCCTAAAGTCTAAGTTGGGCTAGTAGTAATAAACATACCAAGTTTCATGAAATTCGGTTCAGCCGTTTATGCGTGAAAAGGTAACAAACAAACAAACAGACACGAAAGAAACAAAATGTAGTTATGGTGTCTATGACATGTGAAACGAAAAGTTATCGTGAAATTTCGCGGAAAAAATCAATGTACAGACAGAGGTTACAATTTTATATATATATATATATATATATATATATATATATATATGTATATATATATATATATATATATATATATATATATATATATATATATATATATATATATAGAGAGAGAGAGAGAGAGCAAAATTAAATTTGATAATAATGATTGTCATTTATTAACGTCCACTTTGTGCTACTAAGGCTAATTTGGACGGGTTATCTACAGGTTAATGGCCTTTTCTAGCCAGGATGGGACCAAGGATTTTATTTAATGAGTTCGTCACTAAATAAATTCCTATTGCCCAAACGAGAATCAAACTCACCACCCTAGGTTTACCATGTGGGATTAAGGCCAATGCTTTAACTCCCATGGCTAACCGGGGCTCCTAAATTTGATAAGACTTCTTCAAATTGTTTCAATCATCTTGTGCAATATAAATTAACTGCAGGTGATTGAAAATAAATATGATGTAAAAATTTGATCATAAATCAGGATTTTATATATAAAACAGCAGATTTTCAGGATTTACTTCATATTCTGAACATCCCTGACTTAATGTTACCTCTCTGTTCTATTAGGTATATACCATTGAATAGACGTAGTAAAGATAGAGCTAAGTCTTCAAAAGTATGCTTTGTTTTTTGAATACTCTTTTAATGTGGTGATAGGCCATTTAATTTTATCACTTTAATATGCCTTACCTGCGCTACAGAGTGGATATCGAAAAGAATGAATTAAAATAAAATGACTTATTAATTGTTTATTTACTTATTCCAGATTTGAAATTTCTTCCTGGGAAACACGGTTAGAAAGAATGAAAACTGCATTTGATGAAGCCATTCAAGATTATAAAGAGAAAATAGCTAAATTAAAGGTACTTGAAAAGTTATGCTTCAATTTGGACATTTTTTCTTTTTAAGTAAATTAAATAATAGGATAGCTTATGTTTTAAACGGACATTTTTTTAGAAGTTATGAAATAATGAGAGGTTAATTGCATACATTTAGCAGTTCTACTTTAGGTAAAAACTAATTGCAGTAGATCGTATGGATGACCTAGGCCAACTAAGATAAAATTTCATGATACCAACAAAATTATTTCTTCAAATTAATCAACATTAGTGTGTGCATGCATGTTTACATACATACTGGTTGGGATAAAAATGTTTAATGGTGGAAAAATGTAAGATTTATTTATGCTGAAATAACTCAATTATTTACATCAAATTAATTAAGTGCAATGTTTTGCTGCAATTCATTTGAAAGTTGTATTGATATTTCCATTTCAATGCATTGGTTCCATAAATTTCATAGAATATAATATATAGATCTTTTTATGATAAACAATAAAGGTTCTCTACAAATCTTCTGTATTCTAATAGATACAGAGAAATTTGTTAGGTTTTAATTTCTCCCTTCTCTCAACTCCCTAAATTAACAGCAGTCCTAATTATGAAAAGTCAGCATTCAAAGTCCAGTCATTTCTGAGTATTTGAAATATGTGCATATGTACAGCTGTCACGCTGAAACAAGACAAAATGGATTGAAGGAGGAAAAAATTTAAAATTCCATTGAAATACGAATCCCAATTTTTTTTATATTACAATACTTCCTTTACTTTGTGCAAGGAAATAAAAAAGAGGGTCCATATTAAATTGTATAATTGATTTTAAATCTCAATCATTTTTATTCATAAAAAAATATCTCATATAGTAATAAAAAATATAATGTGATATAGGAATAAAAAATATTTAGTCCTTTATAACGTAGGTACAGTTTTAACCATTTTATATTTAGTTCAGACTACAACCATCTTATGTTTACTAACATTATCTTTTTTTCTATTGAATTATGTCATTAGGTAGTTATGTATATTCAATTCAAAAACTAACAGCAGTATTTGGAGAACAAACAAGACCCAAAAAATTATATGATATGCCCATTTACATAAGTATTTAAATCCAGAGCTAATTTAAATTATACATTAGTCTGGCCATTGTAAATGCTCTATAAAGAGCATATCATCAATAATTACACTTTTTGATTGATCGTGAGTTGTTTTTTTTTGCTTTTTTGTTACATTCACACTATAAATAGTACCTCTATTATTTTCTTCCATGGGCAGAGATATAGATTTTCCAACTTATACACCCTTCTGAGCATGTAAATGAATACTTCTTGAAGATGAACGAGGGCTTTAAAACAATTTTAGTTTGTACATTAAAACAATCACATAGCTTTTAACTTTCTTTTGTAAGTTTTTATATTATGATTAAACATGTCTATAATTTGAATGTACTACAAGGAAAATGAAAAACTCCTGATAGCTGAGCACAAAGAAAGAATTAAAAAACTTGAAGAGGACCGGGTTGCAGAATTAGATAAGATGAAAGAATTTCATGAAGCTGCTTTGCTACATGCTGCGACTCTTACTGTTCCTTTTGTTAATACGTAAGGCATTGAATTCATTTTTTAATTCTAATATAAGCTATTCTTTAACAATTGATGATTTACAAAATTAAAATAAATTACATTTAGAGAGTTATGACCCAAAGGAAAATTATAATTCTATACAAATTTAGATAAGGTCAATTGCAACTCTATAGTATTTTAGACTGTTTGAGCTATTTTGACTTAGCCATCATTGGTATTTTCCTTTTAAAGTATTGCTAGATCTCCATTTATAGTAATAAAGCAGTGCTTCTGGGTTGAGACAATTTATTAATTGAAATGGAAATCGTCTACGAAGATCATAAGGTAAAGAGAAGGTAGGATTTAAGGAGAAGAAAGAACTGATTACTTGTTGTTTAATTATTATACGTTCTATGCTTGTTATTATACACTGCTAATGTTATATTATTCTGAAAATGACTTACTTTCTTAATTATAAAAAAAAGAATAAATAAAACTTTTAACCTGATAATATAATAAAAATATTTTGTAGAATAATTGGTTTTGATCAAAATGCATTCATTAAAAAAAAATTGTACAGTAAATAATATCTATTCTCGTTTTTTCAAAATTTTCGTGCCATTCTGCGTGAATCTTTTTCTACTCATTCTTGCAGTCTCTGAAATGAGAGATTTAGGGTAGTCACTTTGATATTTGGTTTCAAGAACAAAATATCCTTCATTGAAGGTTTTTAAACCAAGCTGTGCAGTACGAATAGACACCGCATCAATCCTTTCTTTTATGGGAAGGCAATAGTCACTCTGTGCCCTTTTTTAAAGTGCCACCTCAGAATAGTGAGAATTTCCATAGTTAATTCACTCTTGATTAAAAAATAGAGAAAAATAACAATGGCTGTTTCCTTTTCGAAGTTAAATTTAAGTCTGACTAAATTCACTATTTGTAATCTTTTAGGATTAATATGGCAAATCTTTGTTTATCAATGAGCAAAGAAACCTAATAAATTTAACTTAGATGCGTGGTACACAAATTACTTTCAAATACTTTACATAGTTGTTCAACAAAAGAAAATAATCTAGTTTTCTTATTTTTTTTGAAATTGTCAAGTAATTGTATATTCTATTTCTTATATATTAATTAATTAATGTATTCTTATTGTATAATTCTGCAGAAATTAAGCTCTATAACACAAGTCAAGTAGCCAGAGCTGGTATTGTCGAAATTCAATTCTCTAGAATCTAACTTGCGTGTACTATAAATAAATGTAAATTAACTAAGGATTTTATTTAGTGACGGAATTCACTAAATGAAATTCTTAGTCCCACCCTGGATAGAAAAGGGTGGTAACCTGTAGATAGCCCGTCCCAATTAGCCATAGTAGCAAAAAGTGGACGTTAATTTATAATTTAATTTTAAATTAACTAAGAATTCATAAATCTAATATTTCAAAATATGTAATATATAAAAAAAAATATAACCATTAGAAATTTCTCATACGGAACAAATCAGTAAGGTGCTGTAAAATAATTGGAATAGCCTGGGAGTATTTCACCTGTAATTCTGAAATCCTTTATGTTTTTACTCTGGTATATTTGAAAATTATCTTCTATTTTGGTTTTCTTTCAATGTCCATAGTACATATGACTTTTTCTTTCTTTTATGATTTTAGCAGTCAGTCAACAGTTAGACTGCCTCTAAAAGGACTTAATCGTCCGAAAGATGAAGTTGAACTTTCAGAAAGAGAATCTGCACTTCTTGAAAAAGAAAGACAAATTGAAGGTAGGTATTATTGATTATAGTGATAATCAAAAGTTACATAGTATCTTAACATTTGTGTGCTCTCTTATAATTACGGAGATTCATATAAAGTTAAAGACAAAAAAAAAAACCATTCAAACTCACCTGTGATTGGTGCATTCATTGCAATAATGTTCTGCATGTTTACATCTCTTCTTAGTAATCATTTTTTGTCATGGAAAATCATAACTTAATTATTTCAAAATTAGAGAACAATTTTGTGTTATGTTATTATGTAATTTCAGATGATTTAATTTTTTATCTTTACTTACTGAAGTCTTCCCTTATTAGTACTAAAGGCCATAGTAGAATCAGAAAAGATGGAACTGGATGAAGCTTTGGAGGTTGAAAAATTTCGTCGTGAAGAAAGAGAGAGGGAAATCCGAAGACAAGCTACTGAAACAAAACTCCGAGAAGAAGCCAGACAGTCTGAAGCAAAAAGAGAACGGGAACAACTTGATGCACTTTCTCTTCAGATTAAAGTAGGCATGCATTTTTTATTCAATTGCTTGTTTTATTTTTTTTTTTTACATTTACTAATGATATTACACTGTAGCTCATGAGAGAAGAAGCACTGAAAGAGCAAGGGGAACTGGCTAAGGAAAAGTTGGAGCTCGCTGCAGAAAGGGCTAGGTTGGAAGCTACTTACTCAATTCAGGGGAGATCTGAAGGCTCTATTCCACCACTGGATATTATGCAGGTAAAACATTTAAATGTTCTGTTTTTATATGATTATTATAATCTTGGAGAGTCATATTGATATTTTTGCTCTTAGATTCAAACCATTTCTGTTTAGCACTACCATCCTCAAACATTAATTGAAAGTTTTAGGAAGGGTGTTGTGGACCTAATTTCATGATATTTTGAATATTCTTATTTTGAATGGGAAACATATTATGAATTTTTATGGTATAGCTAAATATTGCTTCTATTTGACTTCTTATTGAGGATGCATTTTTTCATTAAATCTAATGTAATAATTTTATAGCAAAAGAATAATTTTAATACTTGTTCTGTTTATTTAGTGACAGACTCATTAAATAAATTCCTTATTTCCACCCTGGCTAGAAAAGGGTGGTAACCTGTAGATAACCCGTAGCAATTAGCCATAGTAGCATAAAGTGGACATAAATAAATAAATAACAAGTAATACCTGCTCTATTACACATATTGGGTGGGGGGGGTAATCATCCCCTAATATAATAGGCATCATTAAATTCTGCTTATAGTTTTAGAAACATCAATAATTGGTTGTGTTGACCTACTGAGCTATAAGAGTAGAATCCCTTCAAAATTTAAATATGTATACAAGTGGAAAAATCTGACTCCTTCTTTAGGCTCGAGCAGAGGTAGATGCTGCATTACAGACAGCCAGAGATGCTAAAGAGGCTGCAGAAATGGAGAGAAGGAAGCAAGCAGAGATGAGACAAGCTGTGGAGCAAATTACATGGGAGCAGAAGGAAATGGATCTCCGATTAGAAAATCGTGAAAAACACCTCACATCAATGCTAACGGTAAGTCTAAATACTATTAATAAGTGTGTGCAATGGAGTATTCATGCAGTCTGTGATATATCCTAAATGAGTTATGATGTTTTTCTCTGGTTTAGATGAAAAACTCCACTCTATTAACCTTCTAGAGTCTTTTTTTTCTTTCTAAATCAAGTCTTGTTCTTAGAACAAGAAGATAGCCAACAAAGACAATCTGGCTTAGTAAAGTTTAGGAATACACCTGCGAGGATATCTGCTACTACCGAGTTTGTTATCGAGCATATGAGACCTGATCGAATTCAACATTTTGATCTATGTCTCTTAGTGTGCCTGCAGCTTCAAATTACTGATTTGTTGGTATTACAACTGCCCGCGGTTTGCTGAGTTTACAGCTATCTCTCCTGTTAAAATAATATATATTCATTATGCAATTTCAATGGTTTTTCTGATAATCCCTTCTTTATAATTACTTTAGCCAAGACTTCATCAAATTTTATCTATATAGTTCCTCTCTGGCTAGGAAAGGGTGCTAACCTGTAGATAACATGCCCCAATTAGCCATAGCAGCATAAAGAATTTTAGGTTCTCAGTTGTTAACCATATCAATCTGGCCATTTCTCTAATGTATTCTTTGTCCACATGGTACATTCTAGCTCATTTTCCTATAAGTAATGAAAATAGTCTTTATATTGTATTTTTGAGAACTTTTATTATAATTTAATTGTTCTTTTCAACGCTCATTTAACTCCCACTCTTATTCATGTGATTTAAAGTAAACTGTACCATCAAATGTATCATGGTATCAACTCCAATATCTTTCCCGTTTACACAAGTTCCCTATTATGGGAGAAATAGATAATGAATCCTAGCATGTGGGAAATTTCTTAGTTTATGTGGCACCTATCTTTTGAGTTTTATTAGTTATTTAAAGCTGGTTTAGTAATTATCTTGAATATTTTTTATCTTGCATGATTTTTAACCTTTATTCTACATTTTTATTCATTCGACATGCTTAAATTAGTATGGTTTAAATATTTATCCATTAACTAATCCATAATATCCAAGTGAAGGTTAGAAAACCATGTAAGAAGCAATCTTATCAGGTAACTGTTTGGGCGTGTCAAGGCCCGACATTCTTTTTAAACAACAACCAACAACATTGCCAGTCATTCTTTTTAAAGTTCTCTACTACTCAAAATACAGCAATCTTTTTACATCCACAATAATTGTATTTAGTGATGAATTGTTGTTTTAGAATGCTGAAAAATTAAGGAAAGAAGGAATTGCTGCTTTGGAAGAAGCAAAAGCCATGAAGGAAGAACTTGATATCCAACAGAAAGAAATAAAGGAGCAATTGAAGCAGATAGAAACAAAGGAACGGGTCTTAGCAAAGGTTATTCATACCTATTTTATACAATTTAGTCACAAATGGATTTCCTTATCTATATAGTAAATTTGTCTTCTTACATAAGACAGATTTGCTATATAAAATACTATATTTCACAATTTGTATGCTATTGTTACACTTCTCTTATACATGAAACATTTGAATTTTTATTATCTGTTTAATCAATATTCAGAACTTGTGTAAAGCAATATCAGCCACAATGGCTATATAATATTTTAATCCCCCCCCCCTCCCCAACAACAAGATACACAAAGAAGCATGGGTGAGCCAGGATGACTATACAAGGAACCAAAATGAATTAATATATTTTAATCATTGTCATGTACTCCACCCAAATTTTGGAAGCCCCAAGCTACATGGTTGCTGACAATAATACAAATCATTTTGCCTGTGCTAACTTCGTACAGGCAACTGCTGACATGAGAAGAACAAAGAGGACAAAAACATGTCCCTTTGCAATGAAGATATTGGTAGATAAAACCATTAGCCTGTCATACAGGTCTTCGAAAACCAATGCCAGCTTGTACTTTTACCAGATTTCCCTTAAGGCTATTGAGGTTGTACTCATGACACGATTTTCTAAAAATTTCCTCAAATGTTCATTGATCCTACCTAGGAAATGATGAAAATGAGGTCCGTTCAAAATTAAATGTGTGTATATATATTGCAACATGTACAAATTTTGGCAATATATTGTTTAATATAAGAGCTATAATGAATGGCAAATGTCACGGGGATTACGAAAAGGTTCAACTTAGCAGGAATCGTTCTTGTTAACGGATTTGTTCGAGTCAGTGCTTGGAGCGCTGATCCTATATGTCGGGCGATGCCAGGCCGACATATACTCAAAAGGGAAGGAGGTCTGGAAGATGAAAAAATGTATTTGATCATCAAACATTTATTTACATTTAGAGTGAATCTCCCTTTTAATAAATTTCTTATTAATTTAAATAACTGCATGAATGTTAAAATAATCCAAGTTCAAAATTGATTGTCTCATTAAATTAATTATCAAATTAATTAAAGAGCCACCTATATTCATTTATTTAACTTTTCCATTTTAGTATGTGATATAATATCATAGTCTTTAATATACTTCTTTTATTTTTTGAAGCTCTTCATTCTTTTTTTATTAATTACAGGAACGATTGGAAATTGCTAAAGAAAAAATTGAAGTTGAGCGAAGGCGAGCTCAACTCGATATTATTCTACCCGAATTATCTCCAGCTGAAGAATTAACTCTTAATCCTCCTAAGGTATTCATTATTTTCTTATTTACAATTCTCATCAAAAGAATATTACTGATTTTAGGGATATTCAAGCATCTTGTGAGCTTATATTCCCTGGGTGCTATATTATGCTACATGAGTTTTGAGTGAGCAACCCTACTCCTAACACTGCATGCTAGTGTTATGGTAAGGCAGCTTAAGAACTATGGATGCCTAGCCGTTCTAAGTATAACAAGGTTTAGCTTAGGGTAGCAGACCCTAGACTCTCCTTGAATTGAGTTGTTATAAGGCTTAATAATGCATGGAAATTTTGGGAGTATATCTCAAATCCGTCTCTTAGCAGATATAGCAGAGGTTTAATCGGATCTACAACCAATTCTATTCAGAGGAATAACCAATTCTAATCGCTTCCATGCCAGAAGTGTTTTAAGGTCTCATTTTGCTACTTAACTCTGCTATAGAGCTTTTAGTACAATGCATTTTACTAAGGCTTTAATATATTGAATAATAATGCATATCAGTAAACCTCTCTGTCAGAAGTTATATCTGTACACAGGGTTTTGAAAATTAAGTTTAATCATTTTACAAGATTCTTTTTTAAGATGAACATTGATGATTGCCCCAATCTGAACTATAGCATTAATAACTTTTTAGAATGTGAGCATTAATTGTTTACAAGTTTTTATTTCAAAAAGATAAGGTTTTTTTTTTTTGTTCCATCTCCATTTTTATTTTCTGGAAATCTTCAGATTTTATTATGTCTTAAATAAAAATATTTCCCTTAAGGTTATTGTGGCTGCATAATAAATAACAACAGTGGATTAAGAGACTGCATTTTTTTCCATTTTTAGAAATAGCATGTTTGCTGAGTTGTCTTTAGCATTTGTGGATTGTTGGTCTGACTTCCTCCGCATTTCACCCTCTTGTGGTTTCTTGTAGGCATTGTATTAAAACTGCATGAAGCACTGCTGATTTTTATTACTGTGGTATCAGCAGACCTTTCAACTTGAGCATTTAGGCTTATCATGACACTATGAAAATATTTAGCTAACTGGTTGAGTAGAAGGATTACATTTGACGCCCAACTAATCATCTGAAATCCCCTCCTGGACAAAAAATATAAACTATTTCAATTGGGCTCTGATGAATAAAAAAAAAAGGTAAAGGAATAACGATATCTTAGTGAACTGTGCACAGTGATTATACAAGAGTCTAATACTGGCATAGTTTAATAAACCCAGACTTGTTGTAATAAACAACCACTAATAATGTTAGATTAACATTTGCAGTACCTGGAAACAGTTAATGCTGAATAGTTCAATACCAGTACCGGAAAGCATTATATTTCAATAAGTTTTTTGTCATTCTCCTTGTCCCTGTATAAAGTTTTTAGCAGATTTCCCTTAAGGGAAATCAGCTATTGATGTCGTATGTGTGACACGATTTTCGAAATTTTTCTTCAAATGTCCATCGATCCTACCCAGAAGATGATGAAAATGAGGTCTGTTCAAAACTCTGTGTGTGTGTGTGTGTGTGTGTGTGTGTGTGTGTGTGTGTGTGTGTGTGTGTGTGTGTGTATATATATATATATATATATATATATATATATATATATATATATATATATATATATTTGTCTGTTACCGCTCTAGCGGTCACAATTTTTGTTTTATCTTTACCAAACTTGATATATAATCATTTTATACAAAAAGACAGATCAAGTTCGTTAACGGCTGAAATCTGACCAGGGGGAGGTGGGGGTTTAGAGGGGGAGAATTTCGAAAATTCTTAATATCTCCGTTATTATTATGATCGAAAAATCGTGTAGAACCAATCTTATTGCAAATTTAATGTTCTATAAATGTTATGTACATTTTTTCTCTATCTTGATTATTAACTGAGATATTTGCATGTTTTAGTTTTCGGTCTTCAGTAAACCCCCACTCCTACTCATCTCATATTAACAATATTCTATTATGTTATGAAGCATTTTATTTGAAGCTTAAATACCAAATATTGTTCTCATTGAACTTTTAATTTTTGGGATAAATGCAAAAATGTGACGTACTTGGGAAATCTGCTTAGTTAACGCAGCCCCTGTGTTACAGACTTTTATTTGTTTAAGAAAGGTTCACTGGGAATTTGTTACAGGTTTAAACTTTGCTTAGTTCCAGCGATGTCATGTGAGTTATTTACAACATTTCTCTGGTATTCCAGCCAGTTTCATAACAGGTGCTGGTGATTGTGGTGCTTACATGGTTCTTGGCAGCCTTCTATAAATACAAGAGCCGCCTAAAAGGTCCACAACCACCTAATGGAGCTGGTTGGAATACTGGAGAAATATTGTAGGTAACTCACATGACACTGCTGAAGCTAAGCCAAGTTTTAAACTATAAATTACCTTAAATTAATCAATCTATTGCATATTCTACTTCATTAAGTAAACAAGTTTCATAAAATAAATATGGTGTTTAATGTCCAATGCTAAAGGTAAGCAATAAATTCTTTATCCTAATATTTCTTAAATTATATTTTTTCTTATGATTCTAGGTGTATGTTGATCCGAAAGCAGTAATTATGCGACTCAAAGCTGAAAAAGAATTTGAATCTTTTATGACTGACTTATCTTAATTTATTTGTGTTCTTTCGAGACTGAGAAAATTTAATTCTATTTTCCATATAAAATTAAGCTATAAATGGTAATTTGAATTTTATTTTTATAACCACATATTATGTATTTGTAATTTATTTTATATTATCTATTTTTTACTGCTTTATTTAATATACTTATAATTTGTATTGCCATAAATTGATCACAATCATATATACGTTGAAACATATGTTAAAGGTAAAAAATAATAACAATCACATTCACTAATTTATATCCCTTCACTTAACATGCTTCACCTCCTCTATGACATTTTTTCAGGAGTTACTTTTATATAGAGATTATTTGAATTTACCACCAATATGGGTCGAATTAAGACTGATAAGAAGGAGGAAGTTATTCTCTGCCTACGATAATTTTATGCAGGAGAGTCTTAGCAAACCCTATGGGAGAGATTTAAACTCTATTCTAGGCCAGAACACACAGTTAGGTGGCAGGAACATAACCAAGCAGCAATTAAAATATCCATATTAAAAACAAAGAGTATCTTGCTGACATGAAAATTGAAATAAAAGAAATTACATAGTATATTTATCAGACATAAAAACATATAAACCTCAAGTTGATAAGAACAAATCACTTCTGTGTTTCTTATGATAATTTCATAACATACATTGATGTAATCACCTTAGTATGCAATTGGTAATACACAAGGTTGAATCTCTGTATATATGTATGTCCTGAAGACATTCAGGATGTGAAACATGTTGAGTATAGGAAAATAAATTAGTATAAGGATTTATGTTCCTTTTTGTCTTCTTTCTTTCGACTTTTTACAATATAATGAATATCTTCCTAATTAAAATTTCCCATTAAGATGTTATCTTTTTTTTTTTCAGTTATCAAACTCATTTCTAATATTTTTTTGTTCTTAAGATACCTCTATTTCCTTTTTTGTAGTAACTTTAACTATTTGTTACATGCAGTATTCATTCATAGTCCGTCCTCAAAGTAACTAGAACATCATTCAGCTTAACTTGTTTATAATTATTTCCATTCTCATATTTTTAATTATTGTTCAATGTCATACAATCTCATATTCATTTATTTTTTCAATGGACATTACAGGTCTTCAATATTTCTTCTTGTGATTCGTATCTCTACTTTTTGAACAACTTTTGTTCAGTAATAACCTGTGAATTTGTGGGCACAAGTTTTTAAACTCAGCCTGATATTTTCTGAGTATCAAACAGAATTGGCGGATCTCTTATATGCCAATCTAACTGTGTTATTTCACTATGACAAGCTCAATTGATCCATAAACCGCTTAACCCATTAGAGGCCAATTGCCTTCGGATGCTAAAAACATTATCCTGGCAAATCTCAATTAAGCTACTTTCAGGAGAATTTTTTTACTATCACTAATTTTTCTAATATAACTAATCTTATAATTTTATAAGTTAAAAAACAAATAGTTCCTCTTAAAATTAAAGTTTTTGAATAATTTACTTATTTTTTATGAAAGAAAGTTTTTTTAACTTCATCAAGCTTCCTGCTATTGTATTTTAATTTATTGAATGTATTAATGTTTTTTTTTAATATATTTTTTCTTCTGTGAAGTTATAAAAAAATTATCAGTTTTTAACTTTGAAATTCCTAAGTTCGTAATTAAATTTTAATTGTGATCCATAAGATTTATCCATTGAAATATTACAAAAAATATTTAAATTCTTCTTAAAATATTCATGTTAATTGCCAGTCCTTGACTATCTGGTATCATTTAGATTATGGCTTCTATTAAATTGGGTTAATGTTAATCACCACTATGATACATTGTGTTCATTAGTATGTTAAGGAAAATAATGTGAAGACTTATTGATAGATTAAATATTAATTTAATGACAATTAAACATTTTTTATCTAACAATTTCTAACTACTTTAATTAATGTTAGTGAAAAAGATCTAATGCACCAATATTTTAATAAAACTTTGGCAACTCAGTATATCATTTTCTCTCCCTGTTCTTGTTTAGTCTATTGTGGAACTGCTGTAAATAAGGAAAGTTAAAATTATTAATCATTGTTCTATTAACGTACATCCTCTTTTAAATTAAATAACCTATTTCTATTTTACTTAGTTTTGTTACTTACATATGTGTATAGTTAATACTATTAGTGTCCAAATCAACATATCCATGCATTGATTTATCATTAAGAACTTTATCCAACATGAGAATAATATTTGAAAATGAAGGTCTTTTATGTGGCACTCCACTCCAGCATGCCATCATTATCTCATACCTGAAAAACAGTTGCACTTATTTTTATTGTTAAGATTTTGAAAGAAGGAGTAGGCCATCAGTATTAATCCTAACAAAAGGTCTTGCAGACATTCCGGCCAGATATGGCAGAACATTGATTCCATATCTGAACATTACAAAAGAGGCAAGTTCACTTCATGTTCATGAATAAAATTCATTAATTATCAGCGATTTTTACTAAAAAAATTGGATTTATCCATTTTAATTTCTATTTTGTTAATATCTACTTACAAATCTTGGCTGCATGATGGAGGTTTTTCCATTCTGTATCCACTTTTGAGTAATTTGTATATCATTCCAGAAGGTGTTGATGGGTAAGGGGCCCCTCCTAGAGTCATAATTTCCCAGAGCAGTATGCCAAATGACCACCTTAAAAAATGTATGAAGAAAAATAGTTTTATTCATTTCATTAAAACAATAAATGTATTACTATTCAGTAGCATTTTGTTCTTTCATTAGTGTTTTGTTATTATTTTTTTCAGATTACTGCATTACTTAATTACTACAGTTATACAAATTTTCTTGTCTATTGAATATAGTCCAAGTATTTTTACCAAAAATTTTATGGAACCAATGTTGTTGGAATTTTAATTTTCTACAACTACTGCTTTATTATTATTATTATTATTTATTAACGTCCACTTTTTGCAACTCAGGCTAATTGGGACGGGTTATCTACAGGTTACCACCCTTGTCTACTGCTTTATATTTGTTTTCTCTCAAATATTAAGTTGTTTTTTTTTTGTTTTTTTTTTTTGTGCTTTAGTCTATTAAAAACCCTCACTTCTATTCATCCAATTTTCACTTCAAGTACTTCAGCCACTTTTAAAAATTTGAAATTTCTCCAACAATGCCAGTTCAGATGTTTTCTAATTTTAGGCTTTCAAATGCTTTTGTGCATGTCTATCTTCCCATTTGCATAGTGTGTTGCTTTAATTTTTCTTTCTATCACATTTGTTCCTTCATCTCCCTGGAGTTCTTAACTGGAAATAATCTATTGCACTTGATACCATCTGCCTTATTCCCTAGCGAAAATATTGTACTGAGCCACGTAAGTTGCAGATCAAATAGAATGAACTAGGGTTCTTAGATCGATGCCTGGTGTACCTTTGGTAGCCCACAGATACATGGTGGTAAGGGATCAGAAAATTCTTTTTGAGATATTCAGGAATTAACTGGCCATCAAAACAATATATTTTATTTCATAGAAAGTAAACTAGTAACCCATAATTAATACCAAAAAAAAAATACAAAGTAATACAAAACAAGTTTCAAGACCATTTTAGAAGAATATGTTGCTTATGCTTTATATAGGGTAGTTCCATAAGTTCGTTTGGATTTTGTCACTAATGTGAATTGATTTCAAATATCTCCGGTTCTCTTTATCTTATCTGATCTTATTAATCCTTATCGGAAAGATCGAAGTCCACTCTTTAAATCTATACTAAGATTGGTGTTATGAGAATTAGTTTTGTTTGTCCTACAGTGTAGTGAACATATCTGAGACAATGTGCATTTCCGGCGTATTTTGTTTTTTTTTTATTTCAAAAAAGGCAAGCAAGCTGCTAAGGCCCATCGAACGATATGTGGTGTGTATGGGGATGAAGCCATAACAGAACGTACTGCACAGAAATGGTTTGTCAAGTTTTGTTTTGGAGATACGAGTTTGTATGATTCACCCCGCAGTGTTCGGTCAACAGAAGTTGATTCGAGTGATATCAAAACACTAATCGAGCAAAATCCGTCGCTATAGGTAAGAGAAATTTTGGAAACAATAGGAACAGGTTTAGGGACTATTCATCGGCATTTAAAACCGCTTGGCTGTGTGTCCTGCTGATGTTTGGGTGCCACTCAAACTGACTGAGGCACACCGCATATCAATCTGTAACTCTCCTGAACCAGTATGAAAGAGACCCATTTCTCAAAGGATTAGTGGCAGGCGATGAAAAGGGTGTTATAAATGAAAATGCAGTGCGTAGGAGATCGTGGACAACTGCTAGTGAGCTGCCGAATGCCACCCCGAAAAATTATGGCAACTTGGCTTAGATGTTTTGCCCAAACCACAATATTCTCCGGATCGTGCTCCATCGGACTACCACCTTTTCCGGTCCCTCCAAAACAGCCTCAACAGGAAATCTTTTGTTGACAAGAGTGTTGTAAAAACGTATCTTGATGAGTTTTTCGCTTCTAAGCCCTAAATCCTAGTTGTTGGAAGATAAATTTATCTATAACACAACTAAAAACTTTTCATAATAAAAAATCTTATGAAATATATCACGTCATGGAATTAATGACTTACACGTCACTTTGTGTTGTGAAGAGTTGGTGAGAAAGTGACTCTGGAGCCATCCACTTAATTGGTAATTTAGATATATGCTTTTTCCTGTAAACTGATTCAAGGTATATATCTCTACTGAGTCCAAAATCAGATATTTTAGCTGTTAGATCATATGTTAGAAGTATATTCCTTGCCGCCAAATCCCTGTGAATAATTTTGTTAGTACTTAAGTATTCCTGAAAATAAAAGTAGTGTAAAATATACAGAAGTAGTATATAGTGCATAGTTGATTTTATATACATACACACACCACCTAAATAATTGTCTATGCCTAAGTACTTAATAAAAAGTTTATCTTATATTTATTTATTTTTCCTTGTTCGAAGTAAAGAAAATATTGTAATTGTGAAAAATTGCGGTTTTCAGATTTTGACAGAATTATTTGTTTTGACCCACCCTGAGTTCATGTTGTCTAGTTTGACATGATATATGTTTAAATCTCTAACCCAAAAACAACTAGCCTTAGAATGTAGAAATTTCATATTTAGAACTGTTGTAACGTCTAGTTTGGTACCTGCTCCTTTAAATAAAATCATGTAGTGTGGGGGTTAGGGAGGATGACAATGAAAAATTGCAAATTTCTCCTTACTTTTATGAGATACAGAAGATTTTATGATCATTCTTAGCCATCATATAAAAAATCTATATATTGTTCTTTTGACTGTCGTACAGCCCCTTTACTGTGTAAGATCCTGAGGTGCATTGTTCCTCTTGGTCCCAGGCCTCGCTTCAGGCTCAATCATATTACATACTGCCTTAGACGGCCTAGAGACCCCCCAACTCGTGCTATGTTAGCTGGTTGAACTTTGTTCCCACTTCAGGGTCAGTCTCTCTCGCCGCTTCCATCCTACTGAATGATATATCTTTACTTAATTTTATGTTCAGGTCCTTCTAATTCGTGATTCATACAGCAAGAATCGACAAGATGGATATAATCTTTCTTGAATATTTTTTGATAAATAGTTGGCCTAGATGGAACTAGAGGGGCATGGGGTTTGTGGAAAGGAAAAATTGTTGGTATAGGCTGCTAGAGTACTTCTGTATTGACAACAGAAATAGTTTGAAGATTCTTCAAAGCATTTAATTAAGAAAAGAAATGAGGCACTGCTGAGAATGGTCCAAAGATAAATTCTTAATACACATAATATAAGATATTCCAAAAAGAGGAGAAACAGAAAAATATTAGTGCATAAAAAGAGAAGAGCGTATGAAGCTGAGAACTTTGAGGAAATGGGGCATCATTGAAAATCGGGGAGTAGAGTGATAGAGCTTATCCAACATGAAGTTTTTGTTTTGGGTGTCATTGTACACAGATTAATACTAGTTTTAGTGTTTGACATTTTATTTCCTTGGGGGTTTATTTTCTTCCTGTAAAATTAATTGGAGTTTTAATAGTAAAAGCTAATAAATGAAACTACATTTTTACTTTCCTGTGACCGGCCTGACTGATGTGCAATAGGTTGTATTTACTTAACCTATGCTCTATTCACTCTAATGTTTGCTACCTCAGAAACTAAATAAAAAAGCACATTTTAAATATTCATTGAATAAGTGGCACATACCATCCCATTTGCTATTTGTCTTGCAAATGTCAACAAGTCTATTGTATTCAATTCCAGATGCTTTTTTTCTATATCTGAAAATAAAATCTTGGTGACAACACATAACTGTTCTGAATATACTACATTATAGATTGTGTTGTTTCTTACCTGATCTCTCATATAGTATATTTGATACTAGATGTGGAGGCACAATTTGGTTAAGAAAACCTATAAAAAATCTCATATAACCAATATTATTGAAAAAAGTAATAGACTAAATTGTTCTATGCATTCAGCTCAATCTCAGACATTATTGGAGTTTGCTACCTTCTCTTAGACTTATGACTTTCAGTTCAGTATTTTAGAGTTTCAGCCTTCAGTAAATAATGTAATATTCATTTGAGGCTATTATTTCTTCTTAACATCTCAACAAAAAAAAGCAATATTTTATTAAAATTTGATGTCCAGCTTAAATTTCAAGTTTGGTTTACATAGATTAACAACTAAGAGAAGAATTAAGAATGAGTCATTCCATCATTTAGGAAATGTGCTTAGTTTACACTGACCCCCTGCTTGGTGTACTTGAACTGGCCCAGCTCCAAGAGCCGTCAGGTCAACATCCAAGACCGTCGGGCACTGACGATGATGCACTGCATCGAAACCGCTCTGGCGTTTTAATAAATTGTTATAGTGTAAGCGTAGCCAATTCTTTTATCCTACCTACATTAGAAGTCACTTCCACCTGCCAGAATACCAACTCAGAATAATTTTCTACTTACTACTGCACTCTCATAATTAAAAATAACAGCCCATGAAGGGTCAATACCTGCCACACAACTTTGGTGGGAGTTTTCGTGTGGCTAGCTTGAAACATATTCACTGTATTTTGATAGCTTTATAGTTCAAAGATTATTACTTCTATATTCAAGTAGCTACTCAATTGCATCATGATACTGAGCGGACCCCAGGAGAACAGAAGTTCAACCTCAAATAACGGTGACCTCACACATAAATAAAATTTAGAATTTGATCTTGGCACCTCCAACATAATAATCCAGAACTGTATTTCGGGATCACTGCCACATACCCACATAATTCTTTTTCTCGCTTCCACAAGTGGAAAAAATAATTCGGTAAAATGACTACCATAGTTAATTGTGATTCAGAGTAACAATGCCATCCAGAAAATTAGCTTGAAACACTACTTAGTTTACATTTAAGTTGCTGACTAAACATTATGCAGGAAGACAACACCTTTAGTATCCTCATTAAAGAAAGTTCCTGCAGAGAATGTTTAGTGGAATTTGTATAGCTTACGGGTAAAGGAGAATGACCGCTCAGTTAAGTTTGTTGAATGGCAATAAATTTAAGTGAATGCCAAGAATGCAGTAGTGAATGAAGACTCTCCAACCGGTTGTGTGGTGTAAGGAATTTCACAAGCTTACACTTCTGAAGAAAACTAGAGAAAGCTGATCCAGAAGTCTTAAAAAAAAATGTTGATGAAAACTTTCAAGCAATCATCTAAAATAAACATCCAATTGTAATTCTGTGGTCGTTTGTTTGATCCAAAGTGCCCTTTAGTTCTCTTGAAATCAATTCCATATCCATATACAGATATCATATCTTATTAAAAGAATTTAGATTTTTTCATGCGTACAGTGCAACAAGAATTGTAAATAAGACAAACAATGAAGGCACATATTAGACTCAAATTACTATAGAAAATTTGGACACGACAGTAGCAAATAAGCCCACTTTTTAAAATAGAATAGTATTTTAAAGGAATATTACCATCAGAACTGCTACTGCTCGTACTTGCTAATTCTTGTAACAAAACTTTTGTTTTTCTTGCCTGAAAATATTTAAGTAATACATTTTTACTCCGGAAATATAATGAATAAATATTTGTCTGTATTGTTCAAAATATTATACTTCTCGAAGAAAATTTTGAAGATCACCTAGGGCACAATATTCAACAATCAAAAGCTTGTCTGATGTGCAGTAACCAACTAATGAAACAAGGTTTTTATGCTTTCCTACAGTTCTCATGACTTCTAATTCTGAATTAAAGCATTCTTCATCTTCCTTAGTGTCATTTCCTACACATAATTTACTTTTATAGAATTTCTCTATATAGAAAAAAAAAAAACTATTTATAACAGAAAATTCAGTATGCATATAATAAAATCACATATTTAATAGTCGATGTTGGAAGAAGGCATTCTCATCATGATATATTGATTATTATTATTATTATTTATTAACGTCCACTTTTTGCAACTAAGGCTAATTGGGACGGGTTATCTACATGTTACCACCTTTTCCTAGTCGGGGTGGGACAGGATTAACTTAAGGAATTCCATCACTAGATAAATTTCTTTGCCCAGGCGGGAATTTAGGTTTACCATGTGAGATTAAGGTCAACACTTTAACTCACATGGCTAACCTGAGCCCCTGATATATTGATCATATATTAAAAATCCTACACACATATGATGATACACATCATATGTGTGTAGGGTTTTTAATAGTTCCTCCCAACCCTAATATGGACAACACAGCTACTCTTTGATTGCAATTAAGGATAATTATTATTTATTGTCTACTGTCATTCAAATTTATCTTGGAAATTGTTTATCCCTTGTTTGTTAAATTTGTACTGTTATCAATAGAAGCAGTTATGCAATATCAGGGGTCAACCACCAAGAAAAATTAATTTTCACAACCAAGGAACTAATTCCTCCAACAAAAGTCCTTTAGTTTGTTAAATTAATAGAATTACCTTTTAATTAACAATTAGCTTGAGCTTTGGTGTCCATTGTTTGCGGACTTTGGTAGTGCTGTAGTTCTAAGTAAATAGCAATCACAGAAACAACATTCTAATTAAAATAATTAACTGTTCCTTTTCTCTTTGTACTTCACTCTATAAATTTATAAATACTCTGATCCATGGTTTATTAAGTACTGTTTGTTGGTATCTTCCATTATCTAAACATTTTGTTGTTATCAGCTCTATTAGACATGAAGTGAGGATAATACTATTATTACATGTATTGTTACAGAAGAAATTATTCTTTACAAAATTAAAATAAAGTAAATATTGTTATTATTATATTTTTCAAGTGAATAATAACACAGATCTGAGAGAAATGAGAAAATTTTAACTCCTAACACCGTTGTGCCCCTTGTTGCATGCCTTTCTTTTCTAGGTGGAATTTCAGAATTTTAATTTTAAATTACTGTTAGTGTGTGTGTTTTTCCCCACTTCATTATTCTAATTAATGTGAAAACCCTAGTAATATTAGTCCATATTCTGTTATATGAAAAAAGTATGTTTTCAATTCAATCGAGCCCAAAGTCTGAGAACATAAATATTATATAAAAACATTTTTGTCATTCAGGTAATTTTAGGGTATTTCTTTACTAACATTGAAGACAAAAAAATGCACTTACAAAAATCTTAAATCTTGGAACAGGGGTCTTTCTCATATAGTCTGGTAAGATAAATCATTGTATACACACCTACTCAATGACACCAATAACTTACCTGTCTTTGATTGATATGTTTTGTTGTTTACAATTTTCAAATATTAATCAAATTAAGTTCCTATTAATTGGTTGATATTGACTTACGTCGAATTGACTTAACTGCAACTTCTATTTCTTTTTCAGAGATATTTAGAACTGCTTTTGATACGATACCAAATTCTCCTTTCCCAACTATTTCTTGTATTATAAGCATACTAGAGTTTATTTCATTAGCCATTGTTTCTGTATTTGAAGCATTTTGAATTCTTGGAATTTCATATTTCTCTTCCAGCTGTAATAATATTTAAATTAGTTGTACATAATAGTAGATGGGATACTTTTAATATTTTCCACTTACTTTTAGTGCTGATTGTGGTTCGGATGAAGAGTCACATGATAGGGTAGTCCGATGCAAGAGTAAAAATAAAATTACCATAAAAGCCATCATAAACATTATGGCAAAAATTATAAATCCAATCTCTGCCCCAAATGTAAAATTGTCTGCATACTCATTTGTGTAATCTACAATTTGTGAATTCAATTGTAAACTACAAAAAGTGCTTAAGAAAACAAGATAATTGCTTTTTTAACATGTTTTAAAAATGAATGATAATGTTTCACTTTATGATAATAGTTGACAAACATAATGAATCAGGGCGAAAAATAATTGGAAACCAAATAATGAAGGTACGGTAGAATCTTGTATGTGCCATTGGCCTCCTTGAGCAGTGAGAAGAAATAAATAGAGAAGAATAATACTACAACTTTTGAAAAATTGTAGCAGTTCAACTTGAAGTACTAAACCACACCATACTCAACTCATGAAGTTGCAAATAGAAAAGTGTTAATAAAAATAAATAAATTCAAGGACAATAAAACAAATGAAAAGTCAATCTTACTGATCTTAAAAGAAGAATAATAACTGGAAATAAATCAACAATTAAATCTTCTCTCACATAATTATCTAATTTCCATGTAATTGGCAGTATATACGTTGTAACTCACGAAACAACAGTGCTACAAGAATGATGGAGAAAAGAAAAAAAGCTGATTTTCATAACCTTCTCTTAATACAGGATGGGGTCATTAATATTCATGATATTGATACACCCAATTACAAGTTATTTTTCGCCATTTAAATCGGCTAATTTCCTCTATACAAATCCTAAATTACACCCTGAAAAGGTTGAAAAGAAAGCGTCCCAGGTGTTCATTTTTTGAAACAATATGTGTGATAAGACATTTGTGATGTTTCAATAATTTATGTTCTGTTGATTTACTTCCCAGCCACATACTTAAATATGTAATCACTATGTTTTTATTTCTTTGTCTAATATATTCATACCTTTCTTCCTACTTGAAGTAATACAGTTGTTTATTATTCTCTTATCAATTTCTTCCCCTTTCTTCGAATTAGCCATTGCGAAGAATGCTATTTGTAAATCTTTATTGAATCTGCTAGCGTCAACAGTATAGTTGTTTTTATCCTTCAAATGAATATGTTAAGCATATAATAAATAATCAGAAGTATTTAGAACAATTTGCAGTCTGATTAACATACATAGTCCATCAACTCTTATTATCACTAATAGGAATAGAATAACTAATTTAGGTAATTAGTACAAATAGTCATGACAAAAAGTTATTTTGGTTGAAAAGCTCAATAATTAGGAAATTGATTTTATAATTATTAAATTTCATAAATAAAAAAATTATTGCAATGACTGAAGTAAATCTGTCAAGTAAGCAGTCAATTTTATTACAAATGAAACTGGCTGGATATACCTAGCGAAAAAGGCAAATATTTAATTAAAGTTCTTTTATGAAAATATCTAAATGATTGAATTATTCTATCAACAAAAATAGTCAGTATAAGGCTCTAACAATTCTCAAAAAAGTCTGCCATCCAGGTGCTATGTAAACTAAGTATTTCCCACCTAATGCAATGCCAAACTCATAATGTTATCACATATTCTATTCTCTATTTCTCCAGTAATAAGATAAGAGGACTTGGAATTTGAATGGAATGTCTATTAACTTAGAATGAAAAATAAAATATACAGATAATTTGTTTAATATCCAAGTTAGAAAAAAAAACAAAAAACAATTACTGAATATTGTATTTCCAACAAGATCGGTTATATAACATTTTTCAATCCTACTAATAGTAATGACTATATTTTCTTTTTTTTGTACCCCTTCTATTAACCCTCACATTTGCAACCTTTAGTTTGCATATGAAGTTGTTAAATAATGTTCTATCAAATAAAAAACTAAATTAATTGATTACATCAAATCACGAATTCTTGCATGTATTACAAATAGTATTTAAGCAACAAATAAGACCTTTCATGATATTGGTGTATTGCTATCCTTATATACACTTTTCAAGACAACATTCTTGTCATCTCTTAGGTAGGAAGAGGAGTAAATTAAGAAAGGGAAAATATCAGTTAAGAATAATAAAATACTTGCCCCTGAAATTCTGAAATTTTCCACCGATACACTAGTTAATGACTGAATTCTTAAATAGTATAAGTCAGGTAGTTTTGGTGGAACTTCCCATGACATAAATAGAGCACAGTTATTATAATAGACATTAAAATTCCTTGGTTTTTCAGGAGCTAAAAAAACAACAAAAATTATCAACAGATATATTGATAACCATAGTTATTAAATTATGTATGGTCATAATTATAGCATTACCACAATAAGTGTAGTCATAGTCATGCTTTTCTGCACAAGATGGGGTAACATAGTCTATCCAATATTTTGGTCCTTCAACTTTTTCTGTTATTGCATGCACACCTATTTGGTATTGAGTTGAATAAATGAGATTCTGCAATACTACTTCATATAATTCTTCAATCTACACATAAAGTTCCTAATATTTAATAAAGTGAAAAATTATAGAGTTTTAGCTATTATTTGACTGTACCTTAAAGCATCCACCATACAAGGGTGGTGGGAGGAGGGGTTAGACGAGGACGAAAATAAAAAATTGCAAATTTCTCTATTTGTATAGATTATATTTCTATTATAAATTATGTTCCTATGATCATGTTGTATAATTTTTTATTACCTTATGTTACACACACACGTGTGTTGATATTAAAGACATATGATAGAATTAATGTGCCAGAAGCCAAAAGATGAATATATATTAAACAAATTAATTTGAGTCATATGGATCGCAGCCATAAAATATTCCTACTTACCATTGGTGATTTCTCATAAGTTTCGTAACCAACCCTCCATATTATAATGTTATATCTGCAAACTAATTCTAAAAATAAATTAAATATCTTAATTAATTTTCTAGAATAAAGTAAAGTAGGTAGTAATTCAATCAAATCTTTGAATAACCTTTAACTGGTTGCCACGAGAGAATGGCTGACAAATGTTTTTCAAAAGTAACATTTATTGTGATGGTTACATTATTTATCTGACTCAGTGGAGTTGTCCCTAAAATAAAGTTTTAGATAATTACAACTATTTCAATTTTTTTTGGAGACAATAAAGAAATGTTTTACTTGAGAGTGTGAACAATGTTTGGGATTCTCTAGCTTCTTGAGATACATTACTGAACCTCTTGTAAGGAGTAACTCGAAATATGTAACCTCCACTAAGTTTTTTTATAACAGCCTTTGGCTCATGGACCTGAAACATTTTTTTACTTACTTACATGGAAAAGGATATCAGCCATTAAAAATTATGCCTGAAAAATATATAATTACAATTTGAGAATGGGTCCATGTTTTGTTGAACAAAGTTCGATAATCAACTGAAAAGTCAATTTCAGTACCATAATGGGACCATGTAATGGCTAATTGGCTCTCATCTTTACAGAACAAATTGATTTCTCCAACACCGAAATTGTCTCCTGTTAAACAGAAAATGTATTCAAATTGTATGCAGGAAGGATTTGCTGTGTACATCAACAAATGTGTATTGGTTGAATACTCAAATATATGAAATCTTATTCTCATACTATTTTAAAAATATTATTAGGGGTATCTGTATGAAGTTGATATTGTGTCGATAGCACTGGCTTACACATCAAAGTACCTTAATCATGACCTTAAGTACATTAATCAAGAGTACAAGAAGACATTTAAGAAGAAATAATATATACACACACTCGCACACTTAATCCAGGATCTCACACATTAGGTTTCCTGTATATTAACAATTTAAAAAACTAAAATATAGCTACTTATTATTTCATGAAAACTAATAAAAAAAATATGAATGTCTATCTAACTCATAAGCCAGACCAGATGGATCAGACTAAACAAGCATATAATATACTGACAAATAAATAATTTATTTCTTAAATCACTTGTAATAATTCTTACCTAAATAATTTTCTGCCTCCAAAGAGTTATTCTTGCAGTTTCTGCAATCTTCATCAATCTAAAACACAAAATATTATACCTCAGAAGTAAAGAGCATTACCACATGAATAAAAATATACTCAGTAAATTGATTTAAAATAAGGATTTTAGGGGAGTTTGACTAATATTCTACAAGACAATGCAATTTAAAATCCCAAAAGTATCATACAAAATTTCTTTACCAGTGTGATTAATGAACCTCACTGTCAGACTACTCAGCAATGTGAGACACTGGAGGAATACTGTGAATAAAGTAGTAATGTATTTGGTTTAAAATGGCACATTGCCATGAATCATGATACAGCATGTCCTCCACAGTATTATTTTGGCATGCCATAGCCTTCAAAGGGATGTGAAGTCAAAGTATTATTAAGAATTTTGAAGTACTCTTCTTTCAGTGATTGGAGAATACTACTGATTCAGTATTGTTTTCCAGTACTTTATCACTGTTATGATAAACATCCACACTCTAGGGGGAGGGAGGGAGGTAGCACATAAAGTGAAAATTATTCAAATATTTTTTTCTCAAGGCCTAAGATGATTTTTTTCATGCATGATCTGCACCAGTTTCTCATCTGCATATTTTATTCTCTATTTTCCTCTTACTATGAAATTTATGTAAAGACTTGAAACATAAACTAAGCACAAGATGTTTAGTCATATAGTAACAATTTTGTAATCACATGATTAGGATTGAGGGCAGAAAAAGCAAAACTTCAAGTTAAAGGAAAAGTCTGACAGGAGAGCATTGCATAAACTAAGCAGATTTCCCTCTGGAATGATAGATGTTTATTGACACGGGTAGTGAGATGGGATTTACTCAAGGCTGATATCAGAAAAGTACAAATTATTTGGTTAATATTTGAATTAAAGTAAACATGTCTAGAAAGTCAATTGCAGTACATTATTTTGTTAATAAATTTGGTTACATAACATTTTTTGATCCCAATAATGGGGATATACAAGATGGGTGTTTACACCTTTTTTAAACCCCTTCCCTGGTCCGATTTCATCCAAATATTGAATATGATCATGAAACTTAAATATTGAGTATGGCACTAATCAAGTAAAACTTTTGCAGTCTAGTACGTAAGATGTCATAAAATGATATGATGTCACATCAAACATATTTGCAGGGATCTCACATACTAAAGATCTAATGAAAACAATATTTTCTGTCGCCCGGCTGCTTTGGTACAGACTACTCTTCTCTAATCAGCAAGCATTGATGATGGAGCTTGGTCTCTGAAAGTGCACTCTCATATTAGAGCACTTGTAGAGGACAAGGCATTTTTATTGAACCTAAACAATATTTTCTACTTAAACTTGGAATAAGATGTTTCATGAGATATTGGCTGTGAAATCCTCAAGACTACCTGTTTCGCAGTCTTACCTTCAGAAACAAATCTGCTGTCACATGATAGGAGATATACCCCATGTTCCTGCATCCACTATCTGTCCTTAGTTTTCCCCACACTTTAGTAGGACTTAGGCCTGTAGGCGATGTCCACACTGTATATAAGCCTGATATTAATTTTTGGCTCATAAAAACCAGGACCTACTACATGGCATTGGTGGGAAATTGTGTTCAGCATTCATGGTGCTAAGCTTGATTCTCACTTGGGCAATAGGAATCAATTGAGTGACTCATTAAATAAAATCCTTAGTCACATCCTGGCTGATAACCTGTCCTTTTTAGCCTTAGTAGCACAAAGTGGATGTTAATAAATAATATTTTTATTTCAACAGCCTAGTGTAAAAGCTTCACGCCTTCCCCCATCATCAAGTAAATATTATTCCGTGAACCTAAATTTGAAGTCTTCTGCACAAAGCTTTTATTAACTCATTACTAAGCATAGATTTGGCAGAATAGTTTTTTTTTCTAATAATGAACCAGTATACTTTTATGGTGTCGTAACAATAGTGTTCTCATCAACAATATCAGTAAATTGTATTCCACTTAGTTTTTAAAATTTACAATTTTATCAATTGACGTAATTTTACCGCATTTATTTTTTTTTAATAAAAAGAAGGGAGAAAAATATTTATTGTTAAAAATTTCACTTAGTGGAGGGGTGTATAAACCGGTTACCCTTACCCTGTAGATAAATAATTAAGAGTTCAGTTGTCCTAAGTATTCAGAGCCTCTCTTGCTTGAGTAATTATTCTCATAATTACTCAAGGGAGGAAAATGTCAAAAGTGCATTAAGCTGCCTCAGATCTGGGTAGAATCAAGTCATCATCAGACTTCAAAGGTCATACACCTAGATCAGTGGTGATTTTTGGCACTGACAAGGAAACAGAACAAATGGAGAGGGAAATAGCATAGATATCTTGTGCATCTGTGAAGTGAGGAAGGAAATTAAGTGGGGAAATTCTGCTCGAAAAAGAACAAAACACTGAGACAATCTGGACTAACAGCTGGATTAAGGGCCAAAGTGGAGGTGGGCATTGTCAGGAAAGAAAGATGAAGTAAAGGACTGAGTCGATCTCTTCAAGAAATATGGTGGTATATATACAACAATACAAAGGTAGTAAAGGTGGCTGTTGCACATGTATATTCTTCATCAGAAGGCACAAATGCTCTGGGCAGAGAGCAATTCAATCCAGACCTTGAGGAAGAGTTCCTTAGGGCATAAATGAAAAGAGAGAAATCACCTTAGTGATTGATTCCAATGCTAAACTTAACAAAAGTGCGTCACGCACGGGCTGCATTAACTAAGCAGATTTCCCACGTGCGTCACGTATTTGCATTATCTCAAAACGGTAAAGTTCAATGAGAACAATATTTGGTATTTGGGCTTCATAATCTAACAGCTTTTTGTTAATGACATGAGTTGGAGTGGGGGTTTACTGATGGCTGAAAACTAAAAAATGCAATCGGTTAATAATCAAAACAGTGAAAACATGTACATAACGATATTTATTGTACATGCACATTATGTACATGTGAAAACATGTACATAACTATATTTATAGAACATTACATTTACAATAAGATTAGTTTTATTCAATTTTTCGATTTGACGCATAACAGAGAATTTTTGAAATTCCACCCCCTAAACCCCTCCTCCCACTAGTCGGATTTTAGCCGATAATGAATTTTATCTTCCTTTTTTCATAAAACGTTTAAATATCGAGTTTGGTACCAATCAGACAAAAATTGCGACTGCTAGAGTGTTAACAGACAATTATATATATTTTGAATGGAACTCATTTTTGTTATTTCCTAGGTGGGATTGATGGAAGTTTTTCAAAAATCCCATCATGAGTACAACCTCAATAGTTGATTCCCTAAGGGAAATCTGCTAAAAAAGCTTAACTTTATGGAAGCCTCTATAAACAAGCTATCTGCAAGTGTTCAGCCATGGTGACTGGGGGACTTTATTTAGTAAGCTTGTCAAAAAATAAATTCCATTAGTTCAGAGAAATCGAACCTTTGACTCACAATTATGTAAGTGTATTAAAGGCAATGCCTTGGCATACACATCTAACCTGAGGCACTGTTTTATAACTTATTTTTTAAAACCATTCAAAACATATTTGCAATTTCATTTATAGCTGTTCTTTATATAAATTTATAAGAGGAGTTATATACTACTTCACCTTAGTTTAAAAAATGTTGTTCATTTCCCTCAACATATCTATTACTGATTAATTTTTTTTAAAAATCCTGTTGCTATGCTGCTACATCACAATATATGATATTTGAGAATGTCAAAAATATTTATATCATTCATTAAAGTACCTACATAAAAAGGCAGGTACCCACAAAATGTGAATTGATTTTCTAAAGTATACATGTCTAAAATGAGATGGATCATCATATTCACTAAAAAGAGCTAATCTTACAAGCTATTTTAAATTATTCCTGATTACAGTAATTAATTATTTATCTTATTATTCATATTAAGCAATTTATTTTATTATTTGATGAAAAACAATATATATAACAAAAGGCAACTGCTTTAGTAAAATTATATTTAAATCTATAGTTGTCTACTAAGTTACTTTATTTATTACACCGAGAGAAATTTATTAGTAAAATACAGTACTCACAAGGACATTTTTTATTAGTGATATTTTCCCAAAGAGGCTTAATACAAGTAGCACAGCGGTGAACATTTTAAAGTAGAAAGACCTTGTTTTAAACATGAGTGAACTCCATAAAAATTCTGAATACATTTCAAATGGACTAGACTGCCTAAATCTAAATTAACAATACAAAAACTTTCATCATATATGAGCGTGCTTTTTATCATGAAATGCTTCTTTCAAAATATATTTTATATTCAAAGATGAAAATTCATTAAACTAAATTATATTAAATTTATAATTAATCTCTAATGAGAAAAAGTATATATTTGACCATATTGAAACCAAACCAAGTGCTCCTATAACTTATTATTAGAAAAGTGATTTTAAAAATTTGTTCTCTTATAGTGTAGACTATTTAATGGGGTAATATATATAATATGTATATGTCTATGTAAAAAGTGCATAATTGGATACAATTTTAAAGCCTGTCCAAGTAATTTTTACAAGATTTTACTTTTTCATTGTATTTACAGCAAGCCTTATATTCACTATTATATAATTTCATAGCAGTTAAGTGAATATGAATATATTCACTTACTTCTACTGTATAATTAAAATATAAATTCCACTAGTGGGCCCAGCAGATGTTCTGCATGATATTTCAGGTGGTTAGGATATTAAATTGAATAATATTATGTTTATAACAAAAGCTACTTTTAATAACACACAAAAAAACTTTTGTTATGTGCAAGCTTGCCTAATAACAAATAGAAAATGAAATATCGCGAATTTTTATTCAGGCATCCCTTACAACACCCACTCCCGTTTGAACATAAAAAATTTAATATAGCTTATAATCATGGAAGAATTAATGCTAATTTACATATAGAGTTTTGTTAAGTTCGGTTCAATCATTAGTGCCCAATAAAATTGTTGGCTCCCACTTTAATTTTTTAGTGTATATCTTGTTTATACTTTGTTATACGACAAAAGTGAATATAACAAAAGTTACTCTAAATAACAAAATAAACAACTTATATCCTGTGCATATTTGCCGAAAAACCAATAGGAAATGAAATATCGCTATTTTTAATTTTAGGCCTACCTTACAACCCCTACTCCTGCTCCATCCACCAAGCTGATTTGTGAATCTAAACCACCCAGGGCGTCACTCAAACGCATGCAAAAAAATTCATTCAAATCGGTCCAGCCATTTAGGAGGAGTTGAGTGATATACAAACGTATAGTAGAATTATTTATATGAAGATAACAAATAGCCATTTAACATGTTTTAGATATCTAGGAAGCCTAGTGCTTAAAATAGTTAATTCCATTTCCTTATTCTTTACTTAATACATGTGCAAGATTATTATTGGTTCAACTCTTTCATATGGATCATTAGATTCATTTCAGGTTTAGAACTGTTTTGGTGGTTTGAAAACTCACCACTAACCCTCCAATATAACAAATACTCAAAATATGAAAATTATTTTTAAAATTTAAAAACAAACTAGTTCTCTGGTATCACTAAGTATTATAGAATAATTAACAATGAGTTATTGAATGTACTGACAATACATTCTCCAACCAAAAGAGGTTTCATATAACAGCCTCATATATTCGTTAAAGGGAATCTATCTCCCTAGGAATATTATGCTATGATAATATTCATATACAGGGTCTGGAGGGTACCCCTTACAAAAAGGTCAATGAATCTGAAATTAATTAGCACAAAGCCTTTTTTCATTATGTATAAATTCTAATGAGACACTTCTGCAAATAATAATTAACCATTGTATAACGACATATAAGTTAATTTAGACCAGTGTTCATTAAGAAATATTCCTAAAGCTAACCAATTGTCTCAGATTTATTATTAAGTTAAGGCATTGATCTTAATCACCTATTCTTGAGTTTGATTCTCAACAGACCAATAGGAATTTATGTTGTGACAAACTCATTAAATACAATCCTTAGTCCCACCCTGTCTAGAAAAGAGTAATAACCTGTATATAGCCCACCCCAATTAGCCTTTGTAACAATAAGTTAACATTAATAAATTACTTTTTATATTTTCTTTTATTTGAACATTATTTTGCTCTATTGGTATTCAAATTCTTTGAACAAGGAAAGTACCACATACGCTATTTTAATAATCACTTAGTATAATGAAACCAGATATTTTATATCCTCCAGTCTCTTTCTTTGTACATATATCTTGTAAATCAAATAAAGGGTTGGAACCACCAGTATACATGTACTGTTGTCAAATCTGTCGGTGATGACCGTCGTCACTGGCTGATGGTCGAGTACAGTTGGCAAGCGCTTTCGATGCTAAGGCATCATCTTCAAGCTGTCTAGAGTTGTACTCTCTAGATGGTCAGATATGACAACAATATATCTTGTATTTAGCAGAGTATCTTCAGGCAAGATTTTGAGTTGAAGGGAAGGATGAGTATTTAGACGCCAAGGTAAGTTAATAAACATAATGAAACACACAAAACCAACAGAAATCCAGATGAAGATGATGGAAGAATGGGCAATCAATAGTTTATGTATGATCAATTAATTTACTTATTTAACCCTTTTTCTATCTCCTATTAAAATGAAAGGCAGTAGCCTGAATGACAACATGAATCTAAATTATAAAATAACAATTTTCATCTTTCTTTAATATAAAGCAGAATAACATAATACATACAATTCGAGTAAATTATGCTAAGTATCCATTAATGTCATAATTTAATTAAAAATTTTTCAGAACATTGAGGAGTATACGTATAATTTTATGAGTCAAAACCAAATGTTTGTAATATTATGTACATACGTAAGTGTGTGTGTGTGTGTATATATATATTAGTTTAAATAAAATTTTACTAAATATATTGTACATTGTGATATAAATCCGAGAGACCCGATGATTGCAAGAGGCCAACTATCATACGAAGCAATGAGAGTGAATAATGAGGAAATCCTAACGGCAACTTCTGAGTTCATAAAGTGAAGTCTTACAAGAAGATATTCATTCTTAACAACTTTTATAACAATTTTTTAAAGCGCTTTACAAATTAATAATTTAAATAATGAATGTGAAAATTGTTTAAATACCTTCTATTATATTAAATAGTAAAGATACATTTTAAATATATTATATATCTTGCTATGCTCAAAACTCTCTTGTAGTTAGAACTAAGGGTACATTTGGAAGCTGCTCTTTTCATATTTCCATATCCACTGAATCTACGAGATGTTTGATGGCCTTAAGAAATTACTTTTTGGGCTCCCTCTTTCCCTATGCCCCATAATCATATATCTAAAAATGTATGACCTCTAGATTATGTAACCTCCCTAACTGTTTTTCTAATGGAAATTTACTATAAGAAATCTTTTCTCTTTAATTTTAGAGAACTTAGATATTATAAAAATTAAAAGGAGTAAAGGAATAAGGCACAAGAAAAATAAAATATATTTGAAACATTTTATTTTTTATGCTTCTTAAAACTAAAACTTTAAAATTAATGCATTCGTAGCAATACAAATAAAAAAGTTAACATTCATTACAGTTATCGTCATATTAAATGCTAAAAAGATGCATTCCACAGAATGTATCGAACACATAATAAATTAAAGGAATGGACGTTCTTCGGATTAAAACCTCTTAAAAGTATCACTTTTATTTATCTATTAAGGGGCCGCCGGCTTGCTCTCATACTTTTTTCAATTTCGAATTGCCTTAAATCAGCTCTCTGAAGGAAGTCCTGCTTTTCCAGATACCTAAAAAAAAAGGAAAAAGTGATTATCCAAATTTTAATTTTATTTTTATTAACCGTGTGTGACCAACCAGCAACCTTTGGGCTTGCAGGCTGGCCATGTGACAGAATACATTTGACTGAAATACATTTCTTACTCTATCGAACATTTAAACATTTTTTTCTTGGCCTTAAATTTTTTGTTGTTGAATTATCCATCTATATTGTTAATTTTGTATGAAATTAACAGACACAGAATCGATAATACAGATATTATAACAATGTCAATAATTTTAAATGCTTAATTTTTTTTACTCTACACACATTTTTCAGCAGATTTCCATTAGGGGAAATAGAAAAATATAAAACTTTGAACATATATAAAACTCATTTTCGTCATCTACTAAGTAGTATTGATGGGCACATGTGAAAATTTTTCAAAAATCGCATCATGAGTACAATCTAAAATGAATTACAAGATGGTAAAATGTTATAAAATATAAAAAACGATGGCCAAAATATGAATATTTTCAATTTTCATGAACTTTAGAGTATCTATGCAACAGGGAAATGAATGAATTTCATTTATTTTTTCCACTTTTAATAATAATTATTGAAGTTTCTAAGTCCAGCTCCCTGTACTTATTTAATTGGCAATAAACTAAATTTAAAATAAGTTGAAGACTAACTTACCCATTCTTTCCCTTATTGTGTGTTTCTAAATCTTCTTTTATACCCTGTTCATCTTTAAACCTTTCCCAGTCAAGCTTACTTTTCTCAAGTGTGCTGAGCTTCCCTTTTTTTCCTATAAGACTAAGAACTGAACTTAAACCTCCGCTGCCTCTAGGTTTTTTAGTTTCAATACTTTCTGGTGTAACTGGCTTCTCAACCCTAGATGAAATTAAAAATTAGGACACTGATTGATGACCATTAATATCTTTGAATATAAATATTCCTTAACAAAAGTTTCAATAAGTTTATAAACCTTTAAAGATCAAAATAGCATCAAAACAATACCAATTTTTAGAGAATTCTTTTGACAAAAAGAAAAAACCTGTTTCATCATGCATTAAACTTATAAATGTAACAATCAATTACCTCAGGGGCAGTAACTATTTTATTTGTTAAAACCAAAACAACAAATAGCACATGAGACCTGAATACTTGAGTTGTACCTACAACTTGTAAACTATATGCTTATATTTTGGTAATAAGCAATTATTTATATCTTATGTAATAATGAGATGTATAGGAAACTATTGACAGAATATATAGCTTTCTTTTCTTTCTTCTTAGTCCCGAGTTCCATCCCAATGAAGATAATAAGTTAATATTTTTTAACCATAAAAATTATATATAAGAATAGGCAATAGCCACTAGTTCAAAGGCATTTCCTTAAGGGCTTCAATTTTTCTGAAATATATAGACTATGGAGTAAGATATGAGTATACACAACATATACGAGGGTCGTCCAGAAAATAAGTTCCGTTTTAAAAAAAAAAAATCAAGTTTTTATTGAAAAAAATTTAAACTTACAGGTATTAATTTTGAAAATATGTATTATTTTTCCACGTAATCCCCGGCGACGTCAATACATTTGGTATATCGCGAAATGAGCTTCGAAATTCCTTCCTCGTAGAAGCTTGCCGCCACCTCCTTGGTCCACTTCGTGACAGCTTCTTTCACTTCCTCGTCACTTGTGAAACGTTCTCCCGCCAATTCCGCCTTCATTTTGGTAAACAGGTGATAGTCTGAAGGGGCCAAGTCGGGACTGTAAGGTGGATGGGTCAGAACATCCCAACCAAACTCATCCAAAAGTTGCGCTGTGGAACGAGCAACATGAGGCCGAGCGTTGTTGTGGAGGAGGCAAACACCGGAAGTCAACATTCTCTTCTCTTGTTCTGGATGGCCCGACGAAGCTTCTTCAGGGTCTCACAATAGCGGTTGGTGATAATTGTTTCACCTTGAGGCAAAAAATCAATCAGGAGAATTCCTTTTTGATCCCAGAAAACAGAAGCCATGATTTTCCTGGTTGACTTCACGACTTTGAATTTTTTGGCACTTGGGGAGGTGGGGTGTTTCCATTGCATGGACTGTCTTTTCTGGAGTGTAGTGTGACACCCAGGTTTCATCTCCAGTGACGATAGACTTCAGGAATGCATCCCCATTAGTTCTGTAGCGGTCCAAAAGTTCTCGAGCTGCAGTCACTCGTTGTTCCTTGTGTTCGGGCGTCAGCTCTCTAGGGACCCACCGGGCGGAAACTTTCCGAAAGTCAAGTTTTTCCGAGACGATCTCATGGATGAGAGTTCAGTTCTCAGGTGGAGTTCATCCAGGGTTGAACGGCGATCTTTGCGAATTGCATTGTCGATTTCTGCGACAATTTTGTCTGTCACAACTGAGGGTCTGCCTCTCCCACTTTCATCCTCAAGTGAATGTCTTCCCGCCTTAAATTCACGTACCCATCACCTCACCATTGACTCACTCATTACACCTTCTCCATAAACAGAAATGAGCTGTTCGTGAATTTGAACTGATTTGAAACACTGTGCATAAAGAAATTGAATCACTCCACGCAAAACAACTCGAGAGGGAACGGGATCGAGGTGGCGGGACGTGACATGGAGGGCTCCATTTCAACTACCTGCCCTGACGTTGGTAATTGACCGCCTGAGGTCCCCCACCTCTCATTCTATTTCCCCACCTCTCCTCTTTTGAACGGTGTTGCCGGATTTGCCAAAAACCACTCCTACCGCCTTACAGACCAAAACGGAACTTATTTTCTGGACGACCCTCGTATCTGCTAGTCGTGAAATTCTTTAAGGATTTAACTATTTACAAAGACATAACAATATGGCACAGATATACCATAAGATATACTGTTATTATTACTATGTTATAAACAGTGTACACACCTGTGAAAACTGGTCTGTATAGTGTAATATGAATACAAGGTTACAAGATGTGCATTGTATGCAAGCAAATATCGTATATTTTTGCCAAAAACAACAAAAGCGACTATGAATCCAAAGATACTCCTAGACCTGGGGGGGGGGGGTCTCAACAAGCAGTTCTGCTTGACACTGCAAGAATGGAAAGAAAATTCTTAATGCCTGAGAATAAAGATTTCCAACTAAAAAATTATTTTTAAAAATTTAGAATAAGAAAAGCAATTTCTAGTGGTTGGTTTTATCCTCCAAGGTAAAAATAACAACCAAATAATTGAAAATACGAAAATCCAATAGCACTAATTCAACTCCTAGTTATTGAAGTAACCATTAAATTTATTTATTGAACAAAATGCATAGTATAACAGTATTTTGCATAGTTTTAAAATAAAAATGTGTTTTAACTTACTTTACTTCTTCTCCAGCAAACTCAAAAATTTGAGTAACTTTCTTGGGTTCTGGTTTAGGTTTTTGTTCCGGTACCTTATTAGACGTCTGACAGTCACTTGATGTTTCAGAACCAGATTCTTGTTTCAAAGTCTGGGTTTTTTTAACAGGTGGTCCACAGTCTCGAAGGAAATCTATAAAATCATTTAAAAATTATAATTGTTGCATACTTTTGTAAAATATTTTTAGATTTGGGCGAATGTAAATTCTACAATTTACAGCCCTAAAAGACTACATGTAGAGGTATATGAAATCTTTTACTTCTGAAGTTCAGTTACTTCTTTGTCTTTCTGAAGTTCAAGTGTGCAGAACCTCAGAGATATTTTAGTACCCTGAAAAATGCTCCAATCATGGAAAAAAAATGTATGAAGCATTTTTATTTTTAAAGTTAAACAATAGAAAATAAATATGAAATTGAAACCTTTTGATCCCTCCCCAAAAAATATAAATGCATCTGTTTACGGGTATGTTTATACGTTAATGTAGTTATTACTTTATATTTGTATCTACAAACGGTAGGCATCTGGTAGGATTAGCTCTTTACATTGTTACGAAAATTAAGCCACTTAAATTAAATAATACCCAGTAATAATTATGTTCGCAATCAACAAAATTTAAATACTTTGTAAAGTGATTTAAATTCATTGGTTTAATAATATATATATATATATATATATATATATATATATATATATATATATATATATATTTAGGTGGATTTAAGAGATCATAATGGAACAAGATCAAGAGGGACTTAACAACAACCAGTTAAGATTTTCAAATGTGTCATAAGATGTGCACCATACTTCAAGAACAGGTACAATAATAAACAATTGCATTAGTACATTAAAAATAATAGTAGATTTAGCCATTATTTTACTATAAATATAAACCAAACATGTATACAATAGAGAACAATTTTTAGAACACCAAGTGTCAGTTTCATTCCACAACTAGGAGTACAGAACATATTAAGGTCAGGAACCGACAGTGAGGAAACATGAAGAATACCTGCCCAGAGTAGATCTGATTTTTTCTTTCTTTCCTCTTCTGTTACAATTTCAGAATTCTCTTTTTCTTCCTCCTTTTCTTCTTCTTCTTTAGTTTTTCCATTTCTAATCTTTTTCCTGGAAAATGAAGGAAATAAATAAATAAACTTAGTAGTAATTTACCTTAATTTTAAGTTTTCCAAGGGAATAGCAAACCATTCCCAATTACCTGAACACACGTCTCCTCCCTCCCTCTAAGGGGGGACTTCTCAGGATAGACTAAGTCAAAGATTAAGAAACTACATGAGGAGAGAAGATATCTAGTAACATCACTCCCATTCAGTTCAAAGTTTTCATGTAACAAAGGCTGGAAGGGGATTGCTGGCTAAGCGTGTAATTTCAGTAATGTGATACTGGAAAATCTGCTATGAAAGGATACAGATTGAATTGGGATTGTTTCTTATTGATTTTAGAACAAAATATACAATCAGAAAATAACTGAATGAAAGACAAGACCGAAAAACCATTTGCATAATGCTGCTCACCAGGCACAAAAGGAAGTACTTCATCAAATTATGACAGGCGAAAATTAGGAATATTTTGTGTATACGAAGTATCAAATAACTAGGATACCTCAAGGCAAACTATCAATATTAACTCCTATGTGAAATGCTCTCTTTTTGGCGGGATCAGAAGGGTGTAATATATTTTGAGCTACTAATACCTGGTGAAACTAATTATACTGGAATCTATCCAAAAATTGATTAATTTGAAAAAATGGTAATACAAAGTGATTTTTCTTCACAATAATACAACATTGCAAATAGTAAAGCCAGACAAACAAAAAATTGAGGCATTCAGTTGGGAAATACATTTACATGTGATTTTCTCACCAATTATTTACTAGTATCGATGGATATAGCAGCATCTTATATATTTCCATAATTGGTTTGTCATAAGAAAGCAAATTATTTAGTTTGGCGTAACATTCGGAAATTATCAAAGAGATAGGAAAAATGTATTGCTAGCTATAGACAAATTTTGACTAAAAAATATTTTATTACTTTAATACAATGAACTTGTATTTTCTATACAAAAATTTTGGTTCCATATTAACTCCCCCAGAAAGGCCCTGTTTATACTAAAAACAGAATGAGAGCAGTAGAACAGTTGATGTGAAATCAATTATTTAAAAAAATATGAATATCCAGATAAAATTTAGTTGTGAAATTAAAAACTTTACTGCCCAATTTGTAGTGAGAGAAAATGTAAAACAATACACTTAAATATTCAGTTTGGCAACAATCAAACAAAAATTAAGACTGTCAGAGTGGTAAATGTATGTATGCATGCGTGCGAGTGTACAAATATAAGTCTACATACACACACATTTTTCAAAATTAGAAGTTTTTGTTTCAACATTTCCAAAGTAAATATTTACGATGAATGACAAAAATGAGGTCCGTTGAAAGATTGTGTGTGTGTGTTAATGAGTTATTCCAAGCAGTAACAGAAATTTGCTGAGTGTTTAATTTTCGTCTTAAGAAATTCAATAACACTTGTTTTTTAGCAGATTTCCCTGAAGGGAAATCAGCTATTAATGTCCATACCCAGGAGATACGAAAATGAGGTCCGTTCAAAATTCTCTCTCTCTCTGTATGTGTATATATATATATATATATATATATACACATACATATAAGTGAACCCCCACTTCTACTCGTGTTACAAAAACAATACTCTGTTATATAATAAACCATATTATACGAAGCTTAAATACGAAATATTGTTATCCAGAGACCTTTATTATACGAGATAGATGCAAATATGTTCTTGTGACCACTCCCCCCCCCCCCCGTCTTAAATTCTTGGACTACTAAAATTTGATTGCTTGAGATAAAAACTACTCTGATTCATTATAAATTACAGTACTAGATATCGTACATAGTTTTCAATAAAATGTATTTTCTGATATGTTTCAGTTACTGCTTATCTTTCCGTTGAGCCGTTGGCAGACCTGTTCCCGCCGGAAGGGGAAAGATTTCTTATTACCATTTGTATTTATTCACGGTTGTGTTGTGTAAGGAGTATGTAGATTTGTCTATTAGCAGATTTCCCTTATTATTAATCTTCACGAGGGAAAAATGCTTAGTTTACACAGCTCCTGCGTGACGTGCTTTTCTGAAACTCAAATAACCCGTAATCAGAGTTATATATAATAACGTTTTCATCTAAGACTAAGTAGTGACTGAAAATCACATGCCCAGGCTTCATTTCAAGTTTGCTTCAATAGGTAAAAGTAGAGTCAAAATGGGGAAATATTGTTAATTTCCTCAGCCTCTGCATGTCAGAATTGCATTGTAGAATCATAGTATCTAAAAATATTTACTTTTGGACAGAGATACAAAAAATGCACACCTATTACCTTGTCCGGCTCTTCACACCTTTCCTTCGTCGTTTTACTCCCTTATTACTTTTTTCGGGATCACTACATGGATCTTCACTTTCATTACCAGATTCCTCTTCAGATAACTCATTTTCGGCACCTACAAATAAATGGATTTATTTAAGAAATGTCAAATACAATTAATAGTAGATAACAATTTAAAAAAGGAAAGTTAATGTTGCATTATTTTAGAAAGTAAATTACATCCCATCAAATTGCTCAAATAGCTAATGCACTTTTCTCTCCCTCTCTCTCTCCTCTCTTCTTACTCCCACTCAGCTCTAGCACTCGTAATTTTTGTTTGATAGTTACCAAATTTTATGTAAAACTAAAGATAACATCTGTTACAGGTCAAAATCAAACCAGGTAGTTTCAGAGTTTAGACAAGATGTAAAATGTACAATCAGAATTATCTCCATTATTATGAATTGGTTAGAAAAATGTCATAACCAATATTGCCAACAAATTATATGACAATTGTTTTTCTACTCGGTTTTCTCAAACTTGAATAGTAACTGAGCTATCTGTTTTTTGTTTTATATAATAAATCCCCCAGAGTAACAAAATTGGTTATATGCGACAGTCCAATCCAGCTCATAATAATGGAGTTAATTCAAAATTTTGATTCATCCCTCCTTCCTAAACGCATTTCAGCTGTTTCAATCTTTTATTTTACATGAAATACTTATATTATTATTAGAAGTTTGGTAACAATCAAACAAAAATTACAACTGGTAGCAGACTAGATTGATTGACTGATTTTTTTCTCGAAATTTCACAATACTTTTTCTTTTCACATGCCATAGACACGATATCTGCAATTTTTGGCTTTGGTGTCTGTTTGTTACCTTTTCATGGCGTAACTATTGAACCAAATTTTATGAAGCTTGGTACGTATATTACTACTAACCCAACTTGGACTAAGGCTATAGTAACACTCAGAGAAGAGTAGGAGTGGGGGTTATAAGGGAGGTCTGAAATGAAAACTTGTGATATTTCGTTTCCTATTGGTTTTTTGACAAAGATGCACATAACAAAAATTGTTTATTTTGTTAATTAAAGAAATTGTTATATATACCTTTGTTGTATACTGAAGTGTACATGAGGTTCACAATAAAAACTATAGCAGGAGTTTATTTTATTAGTACTCATTAAATTATAATATAGGCATATTACATGTTATGTTTTTAAACTTACATATAAGATAGTTCTAAGTATGATTAGGATTAGGGAAGTTATAAATCTCCGCCCCCTACCCTCCTCATTTGTTAATTACTTTAATTAGAATATAATTGTTATTTATTTCCAATAGAAATTTAAGCTATAAGAGAATTTGGATTATTTAGTTTTATAATGTACTACTTAAACAAAGTCATGCTGAATTTGCACAATGAGTGATAGCCGAAGTTGTGGAGAATCAAACTCTAGAATTATGGTATAAATTATCTTATTTCCTCCGATATGTTGACGATATTGAAATGAATATGTTCTGTCCATAGCTATTAAATGTTACTTGTACATCTGTTAGGCTTGGTGCAGAGGAGTGTAAATAAATATAGTTGACCTTCATTCTTTCGGTGTAAGTTCATTATTCCATCCCTTTAGCTGGTGCTGTTTGTTTATCATCCATGTTTGAGTAAGAAGTCATTGTGCCATATGATAAGCTTAAAAATTGAACAGCACATCAATTTGAAATATATAAACATGAGTACCGGAACATAATTACAGAAAACAGGACCGGACATGAAAAGTCCAGATATACAGATGGCTCAAAATATGCAGGAAAATGTGACTCAGCCGCCATAGTGGGGAACAAAGTACTAACTTGTAGATTACCATACATATCAAGTAACTTCACTGTAGAATTACAAGGCTTACTTCTTCGACTGCAACATCTGACTAGCATACAACAAAACAACATTCATGTTTTTACTGACTCCTGCAGCTCTATACAGTCAATACTTGATCTTTACAAAACTTACGCATTCACAAGAAGGAATTACTATTGAACTTACAAACACCACCACTATGTATACTATGTAATACACAACTAACTATCGAACACTTACTTACAGACTGCAGACTAATAACGGACAAGAACTTACTTACCAACCTTTAAGAGCTACTACAGGACACAACTGCCCATACATCGCGACACTCATGAAACACCTCCAAAAGACTAAACTTTTAAACCATTTAAACTTTAGATCAAACTGTAAACTTAAAGAATTAGCACCTGCTCCCATTAATATCCACTGGAGAAAACGTAATAGTGCTTTTACCTACGACTGTAAATATTTTAACAAATATATATTTAGAATAATAATAAGTTGGCTATACTATATTTTTGTTTTATAATATGAGTCAGTGAGAATCGCTAAACCTGCAACACACCTAAATAAATAAATTTTATAAGATAAGACGAGCAAGTACTTCTGTAACCAATACCCAATAAATTTAAAGTTCAAAAAAGTTGAATTTTCGATAGTTTGAAAAATGAGGTAGAAATATTAAGTGAGAAGTGAAATCAGAGAAAAGACTAGCCTTATGAATCGTGCTATTCCAAAAAAGAAGGAGAGTTCTATTCATCCCCCGTCTGTCTGTTATAGTTCCAATGTTTGTCATTATCAACTGGAATAATGTAATGCTTAGGCAAATATAACAGATGCATAATATGTAGAAATATATAAATTAAAGAGATTATTACCAGTAGGTTTGTAATCTTCATCACTAGAATCGCTCTCTAAAGCCAACTCTTCCTCATTCATTTTATTCTGAAACAAAATTAGAATAAGATTATTCCTTATTATGAAAACAATTGTGGGTACTTATCAGTTAACAGGAGGCTACTAATTATTTTTTTGTGTTTTCTTTAGAGGTAAAATATTTACTGATTCAAAACCATTTATCACAATTTGCTGTTATAGCTATTCATACTTGACTAGCCAGTGCTCCTCGTGCCACTTATTATATCACGCAGATATCTTGGTCATTCAGTTTCTTTTGTTATATTTATTTTTTTAGGCTTTGTTTCACATCCAAAAGAAAATCATAAATTAATACCCGAAGACTTTAATTAAGTATTTGAGACTTTATTTAAGTATTAATGACCAGGACCGTGGAAGTCTACGAGTTTATTTAAAATCATAAATATAATTTCATGGAACTGGGACTCATACACAAAATGTTGTAAGGATGTGGGGTTCTGCTAAATGGCATAACAGAAGGCAATGGGTACTACACCACTTGGACAACTATTTTGTACAGTTCATGGGGCGTACACATGGGAACAACCGCTTTATGCAGCTACTCGGTCAGTTCTGGGTTATAGCTAATTTATAATAATATTTTGTTAATTATACATTCTAGGAGGGGTTTTAAATAACAAAGTTATTTTGTTTTTATTATGATTTAATAATCATCTTTAATTATAAATTCTAGAAGTGTTTTTAAGTTAAATACTAAAGTGATCTTCTCTTAATTATGATTTAATAATCGTCTGCAAATGAATGGCCTTCCATTGACCGATAAGTACCCAACTGAGCACCTATTTACAGTAGCATCAAGCTTTAGTCCAATTTTCAGTGCACGAAGTTATACTGTAAGTCTGTATACTGTAGGTATTTCTGAGCAAATTTTGATTTTTGGAATCCTTGAAAGGAAAGTCACATTTTAAAAATGAAGCGAAGGCTTTTTGGAAGCTGGGTGGTTATAAAGATTACAAAGACACTCTAATACATCTAAGAGTAGGAGAGTTCAGATCTAGCTTGATATGATCCATTTTAGGAATAGTATTGTGATAAAATTTGCAACAAATGAAAAAACGAAAGGAAAATAGAAAGGAGCTCACTTAGGAAGAACGGAAATAGAAGGATATAATTTTGTCGAATGTTTTCTTAAATCTTAGAATAAACTCTAGTGTCCAAGTACTTAGGAATCATCTAAAAGAAATGTGAAAAGTGTTATGAAGTAGCACTTAAGAGTCTGCTCTGGGTCTGTAAGCTACAGGTTACACACTTTTATAAATCTCCTAGTCCCTTATCACTAAATAAATTCTTATTACCCATACAGGAGATAAACTAGATGTACCTGGACCATTAAGCCCCATGCCCTATTACAAATGGCTGCTCTGAACCCTGGGAAAGAAAAGAAAAAAAACTGCATACATCATTATAATGATCTCATATGACAATGAAATGGTTAAAAATAACAACCACCTCATTGATAATATAATAAAACATGATAGTAAATCGATTTGACAAAAACAACTTATAGCAGCTATAACAATGACAATTTGTAGACAAAAAAAAAATACACTGAATCATAACTCTTCCTGAAAAGATTCTGTTGTTGGTTGATGGGTAGAGGTTCAAAGACCATTCAAAGGAATTTTTAGGTTTTAAATATTGAATCATTGTCAAATGAAACTTAATCCATTTGGCCATGGCTCGATAGAACACCAATTACTCCTTCAGAAGAATACCATTTCTTAGTTTTTCAGAGCCACAGATCAAAGGCAAAAATATTTTGTAATGATTAAAGAACTAAAACTGATAATGAGCTATGTTTATAAAATAAAAAATAGATTTCCTTTGTAGACTTTTATCAATTCCATTAAAAACGAACTCTGGTTGACATATTTAATATAAATAAATAGAAAGAAATTTTATGTTAGCTACAAAAGAATCGTACAAGTCTTTAAAAAATAATAATTTAGTAACATGAATACAAATGACAAATATTGAAGCCAAAGATCTGAAGACAAGACAAATATTTTCATCAAGGACTAAAGAAGTGCACCACAATGAAATTAGTTCTGCACATACCAAAGATAAAAATGGTCCAAGATAATGCTTCTCTCAACTATAATAGTATATACTCCAAGAACAAAAGATAACTAAAATAACACAAAAGCACTTCAGACGGAAAATAAACCACTCAAATAGACAAATTCGCCTACTTGAGGAAACAACACATATCTTATTTACTAATAAAACGTAACTATAGCAATTTATGTAAGGCCTGACCCGTACCTATAACAATCCAGGAAACTTTCTGTCTCAAATTTGACTAGACCTTTCTAATTACTGCGCATGTGTCTAGGATTCACTGAGAAACAGTTAATATTGATTTTTTGATTAAATAAAACTTCCATTATTTTTTACTTGCTGGATTCAGCTTAAATATTAGTTCTTAAAAAACAAAAATATTATAACATCCCGAATAAGGAAAAGCTCACAGATGTATATTTGTAGAATTTAGTAAGGCAAAAATTCTTTATTTTTGTATACATAGCAATATTAACAATGCTACTTTTTTTATGAATATAATTGGAGAGCGAATTTCATTTGTTTTAATTAATTCGGATCGATTTAAAGTTTCTATATATCGATAGTAAATTATCGTTAGTATCCTTTTATAATGTTCTACACTACCAACAGATAGCGCTAGTTGCGCATGTTCTAAGTTTGTTGTGTCATATATGTGATTAATGTCTTACCATGATAACGTCTATTTTTTTTATTAGGTTGATAAATGGTTGTTTAATCCAGGAGTTATGATGTTGCCAATAAAATCGCCATGTGTCCCCTGATTCAGGGATTCTTCAAAAGCCAGGTTATAGATCTTTGAACTTTGATATCATTTTAGTTTACCCTTCAAATGTTTTACCAAGTTAATACTGCCTATTTCAATTGGCAATACTTGTGATAATTTTAAATTCAACTTAATAATGACCCTTTTACAATATTTTATAGGATTTATAAGGGACGTTTCCTTTGCTTTTCAGGGTATTCATCTAGGGATAATGATTTTGTACCTATAATGTGAGCCAAGATAAAAATGAACAATGAGAGAATCCACAGAGGAGGTTGGCGGTTTGATCCGCTTGTTGATGTTATTGGCCTTACACCGAGAGCCCCTCTTGTGTCATTTCCAGGTATTATTACAAACAATCTTAATAGTATAATTTATGTATTATTTTGTGATTTCATGGAAATAATTATTGCACATCTTAAGATATTACTTAATAATGTACTTGTTGATTCAATCTGAATCATGTCAAAGCAAAAAAAAAAACATATATCTACTTAGAGAATAGTCTGTTTTCTAGTCTTCTTATTTAGGACAATGAGACTATCTTATTAATTAAATATTAGTCTTCATGAAATGGCAAGAAACTGTATTATTGATGTAAAAGTGGCAGCACTGAAAATTTTTAATCATTTCTCAGAGAATAAAATTGTTCTAACAGGTGGTATAAATGTAACACTCTTAATTGACTTAATAATCACATATTAGCAAGAGTTGCCGATTAAACAAAACATTATCTTCAACTCAGAACTCAGGAAACTACATCCTTTACTTAAATGAGTTGGCACTCATATATATATATATATATATATATAGGCTGAAGTTTTAGAGAGTTTTTTTTTTATTCTATGTTCGATGTTGTATGTTAATGTTGTTTTAAAGACAGGAGAATACAAATATGAATTAATCTAAACTCGTACAGTCCCTGCCACCTACAGAAAGTCAGCTTCTTCTTAAATAGCAAAACTTGCTCAGAAGACATTACATTTATAACAAATTGATTTCCAAAAAGGAACTTTTATTGGGTGCATTGTTACATATGGCAACTCTAGGCTGACAAGTTAGAGAAACAAGCGACTATGCTCGTCTATTGCCAAAGCTCTACCAATCCAACACCTTTATACACATCCATGGCTATGGGGACAATAATCCAATATGTTCATTATGTATTATTCAAAACTGAAATAGGATTTTTTGTTTTCACTGAAATAGAGTACATTGTTTACATCAGATCTTTACTTTGTGAGACATGACATCAATGAAACCTCAATCTTCTAGAGACATTCATTCTCAATGAATTTGACTCATATCATATTCAATAATTAATCATTTCGTGTAAAACTAAAGGTTTAAGTTGGTCAATTTCTCAAACTGTACCAGGAGTACTAAGAGAACGCCTCAAAAAAATAGAAAATTAAGTATATCTCTGTTATTGTGTCAGATAGCACAATGTAATACAACTAAACTTATTATGGAAGAAATGGAGAGTAGAATGTGAAATTATATCATCAGCATGTCATTCCAATATGTGAGAAATCTGGTGTTTATGGATCAGCATCTGTGTGACAAACTTTTTTTTTTCTTCCACATATTCTGGCCTTTTTTTTTTTTTTTTTTTTTTCTCCTCATAGTAACCCTGTGAGGAGTTATTAATTCGAATACATGTTCCTTAGCCACATGGCATATTACATGTATTATTATATTTAAATACATCATTATTTTACAATAAATATTTGTTTATCAACTGTCTATTCAAATATTCAAGAAATAAAAATAAAAAAAAATAATAAAAATAAAAAATAAAATAAAATAAATTAAAAAAATAAAAATAAAATACAATATTAAAATAAGTATGGTAATTACAAACAGAATTAATAAATGAAATGAGAAGTAAATAAATAAATACAATAAGAACAAAAGCATATCAATTGAAATTAAACTTAAACTCAACGATGTTTAATTTGCGAGTCTATATAAGGTAAATATATTGAATTATAATTCCCATTCCTCACAATCAACTTCACATTCTAATGAATTTTTGCTACATCCATATCTATACTTTTGATAAACTATAAATTCTTTATTATATTTGTTAAATATAATATGAGGTGGTTCTGGCCAATTACCTCCTTTTAAAATTATGTTCATTATTAAATTGGATCTATTTTGACTAAATGTTGTGCAGTCATAAAGTATATGTAAAAATGTTTGTGTTGTCTGTAAGTCGCACATACATTTGTCATTGTCTTGAATTTTAAATCTTGTTAAATAATGTCCTGTCTGTCCATGTTCCGTTAGAAATTGTGTGCATTTGTGATGGTGACTCTTAATTGTGTTGTAGTTGTTGTTTAATTCTGGCCTTGTGTACCAATTATCTTGGAGTTCAGTGTTGTCCTTTGTTGTAATTTTTGTTCTAATTTAGTCATTTTGGTGATTTTCATTAACTGATAAACAAAATCAGTTGATCTTTGTTTTGTATATTATGAATTGTAGGGAACAAGTTTTATTTCCAAAACACCTTCTTTTTGATGAAATATATTGGTCAAAAAAAAAATTGTTGTAGGTTCATAATTATGCGTATGTAGGCATAACTGCGTAATGTAAGTGCAGGTCACATTGATGGCAATGAATTGTAGTCAGATGAAACCAAATTTGATAAGTAAGTCACACAGTAAAGTATATACCAATTGAACATCTCTATTGTTTACATAACCAGTTTCGCACTCCTCACATCATCATAAAGCAGTATCCCTTTCCATTGTATTTTTTGATGTTCTGGTCATTTTCCATGCTACACTTGATTATAATCCATCATTTGTTTTCAGTATCTTTAAGTATCTACAGTTTTAGCACTTCACAATTGATCACACCCTTCTGATCTCGCTCCAAACTCAGACCATAGTGCTTAGGCTTGCAATCAATGTTGATGGCTTCTCTGGAGATAATTGTGATCTTAGGACAGATGAAATATATCTGCTTTTCAATGTTTGTTTAAATTGAATTCAGAAGATGCTTTTTTTTTACCTGGTGAGCATCACTTTGCAAGTAGTTTTTAAGTTTTGTTGCTGTCTTTCATAAAGTTCACGTGGAACCAATTTTCCTCTCTTCTGGATCTTTCCCAGGGCAAGACAGCTTCCCGCGTTATATGTAACTGATTCATTATTTGTTGCCAGCAATTCACTGTGTTCTATCTTTAATGATAATCTTCCATGTTTTTTTTATTTCACATGTCACAATCAACACTTTTGATTTTTTTAAATCGCTCAAGAGCTTTCAATAGCTTTGTCATTGTAAGCTTTGACATGTATTTGATGTAATTTTGAGACAAATAAATTTAAATTGTAACAAAAAATCAATGCTGTCTGTAAATTGTTGTTTGTCGGCAATAACTTTAACATGTTCAACACTTAATAACTATGCTTTTGAATGAAACTTGTATAAAATTTTTGTCAGTTTCCAAAAAATAGGGACCATGATGACAAATCTTGGTGGTAACTATGTTGAAAGCTAAAGCCAGTTTGGGGCAAATTCTGTTTTCATATTTGCACACCTGGTACTCAGGTATTGTCTCCCAAGTATTTTTGGGAGTACTCTTTTTAGAACAGTCTGTCCAAATCGCCATCGGGCACGGGTCCTTCCCTTCGGGGAAAGCCCTCCTTAGGGGAAGCAGGAGGTCCCCCTGTTTTCCTCGACGTAGGGGAACCGTGGGAACAGTAGGTCCTTAGCCGGCTTTGCTGTTCCGGGCCTGTGACCATTCATGGTCTCTGGGGTAGCTTGCTCCTGTCTGCTGGTCGTTGACGTAGTGGTCGTGTGTTGGATGCACGGAGACAACAGGCCAGGTAAACTGGTACATGTTGTTTGTGTGCTGAAGCTAGAGAACTAGGTTCGTCCCTCCCCGGGGGGCGGCGTTTGCATGCTCGCTGAAATACGAGGCAGTGCGTATTTTGGGGGGCATGCAAGGGCACCTACCCATCAGTGGGCTGGAGGTAGGAATGGGAGAGTGGGAGTTGGTTAAGGCCTCATGGCTAGGTACAACTTTCACTGGTTCCACCCTTCCACAGCGTACACAATGTCCAAATCGCCAAGATGTGGGCGCTCCTGTATAAATAAAAAGAACAGTCTGCTACCTAATTATTCTTTGGTGTTGCAATGAACGATTTACTACCTAAAGTAGCAGGTTGAAATGGGATTTTTATTGTAGATAAAAAATTCTAATAGCTTATAAGACTATATAAAAGAGCCTATTGTATCCTGGGCACACCTCTATAGTTTTCCTAACTCATTTTATTCTACCGTTATAAACAAGTGACCCTAATGATCATCAATATATTCAAATGTTATGATATATTTCTGCAACAATTTGTTGGTCTAGCTGTTAGCTTCCTGGGAATATTGAAATTCAAAAATTTAAGTAACTGACAGTAAGGCTTGCAAAACCTCAAAAAAATTTGCTTGATTTGGTAGGAAATGTCTAGTTGTAGTGGTTATATAAATAACTCAATAATCATCATGGTTGAACACATAGACCATGAAAATATATAAGAACTTTTTATACGACAAACAATGTTCATGATATTTTTTTCCCAGTTCTTTTCATCCCGACTTCATGTTATTGAATACTGAAAGCTACAGGAAAAAGTGTTTATTAACCAAAGTTATTGAATTTTTTTGTGTTTTGCAGAAATGTGGTACCAGATATATTTATGGGCATTATTTTCTTCTTTGCTTGTACACATGATAGCTGCAATTATAGCCTTTGGTACCCTTAGAAGACACCACTTTGGCAAGTATGTGACTATAAGTAATTCTAAACTTGCAAAAATTATATCAGTTTAATTTACTTTGTTGGATTTAACTTCAAAATATTTATCATAATTTACAATCAGTGTTGTAAAACCTAAAACTTTATGGAAGACAATATTATTATTATATTAGGATTGTTTTCTGCCAAGCTAATCCCGAGAATGAATTTTCCATTTAAAGTTTGATTTAATTTAAATTAATTAGTTTATAGTTCTTATTTTAATACTTTTAGAACAAATAACTCATCAATGCAGGGTTGAGAAAATCATTTATGTTTTTCTGATGTTCTAAATGTGTGTGATTTATGTTCTATCAGTTCACCTGGGTTTTATTTATGTTTAATTTTAGAGTATTTTTATTAATATTATTATTATTATTAAAACTACTTCAGATTTGGATAGAAAAAAAACCCAATATTTTACAAATTCCTGCAGACAAATATTAATACTTTAGCAACCATTTAATAATATATTAGTATTTTAACCAATTAGCAATAGTGTTGGGGATTTTCTTCTGGGCTAGGTGCTATTCTGGTTACTCGCATGGCAAAATTATACAAAAATTCCTTTATATCTTTGTACCAAATAAGATCTGTTTGAATTTTACCGGATTTACCTTAAGGGAATTCACTTATTAAGGTTGTACTCATGATATTATTTTTGAAAAATGTCTTTAAATATCCATTTTTTGGTATTCAGTCTTTAGTAAACCCCCTTCTTCTACTCATATCATATTAACAATAGCTGTTACATCATTAAACACTTTATTCGAAACTAAATACTAAATATTGTTTTCATTGACCTTTTACTGTGTTGAGATATGTGCAATTGTTTTTGGTGTAGTGTCATCATTTAAGATTTTACCTTGTGAACTACATGATTTTTATTTGATCATTCCCACAATAAATATTTTACAGTTTCGTGAAAAAACTAATGATTATATTAGGTAATGACTGAAATCAGCCTAGGAAGGGAATAATCAATAATTAGAAAAATCTCTGTTACTTGAGTTGGACTTAAAAAGTTCATGTACCAAATGTTGTTGGAATTTTAATTTTCTACAATGTTGTTACATTTTTTTCTTATCTCAAATATTAAGAAAGTTATATGTTTTTAGCACTGTCTTTTTAGCAGATTTCCCTTACGGGAAATCAATTCTTGAGGTGGTCGTATTCATGAAGCGAAAAGTATCTTCAAATGTCCATCGATCCTACCCTGGAGATGACGAAAATGAGGTCCGTTCAAAATTATACATAAATATATATATATATATATATATATATATATATATATATATATATACAGGGTGTCCCCAAACCAAACGGCCAAACTTCAGGGATCGAAAAACTAAGAAAAAAAGTCCTCTGGCATATGCCTCGTTTTCGCTTCGTTTTTGAGAAAATCACAAAAAACTGAAAATAGTTGTGCAAAAAGTGTATTTTTTTTTAATAATGTATTTAAATTACAAAAAACTATTGGCTTTTTGAGTAAGCTTAATTTTTTAATTTACGAGGAGTAAATTTAGAAAACATGAATATTCTCACGCTTTCCTTATCAATAAAACGTCTAGGTTGAGTGTTTAAACTTAAAAAGAAAGGATTAAAATGTTTACTATCATTTTAATCCTTTTTGGGGGGAATCCAGCCTCGCATTCTCAAATTAGTGGTGTTGCTAGTACTGTTCAGTGAAGTCAACAAATATGGCTAGATTTACCAACGCTGAATACGCGGACATAGTCTACGTCTACGGATTCTGCGATGGCAATGCACGTCAGGCAGTTCGGGAATATCGCAGACGGTTTCCTGACCGAGAAACCCCACACAGAGGTGTTTTTACCAGCACTTTCAGAAGGCTTCGAGAGACTGGGTCCTTCTCATGTAATCGTCGTGGAAACCGTATGCAGGCTCCGATGGAAGCCGACCTGAGGCGGAGGGAGAGGATACTGAGGCACTTCAACCAACATACCAACCCTGGCACAAGCGTCCGGAGAGCTGCTTCAGTTCTAAGCATACCAAAGATAACCATTTGGCGCACATTAAGGGCTGACCGCAGGCATGCTTGTAAAAGGTACAAAATTTAATACCCGCTGATTATCCCCGCCGATTAAATTTTTGTAATTTGTACAAAGAACAATTGCAAAACGATGTAAACTTAAGTTCGAAAGTAATCTGGACGGACGAAGCGACTTTTACACGTGCGGGCATATTCAATCAAAGAAACTACCCCCTTTGGGCACATGAAAATCCCCGCGCTGTTAGAGAATTTCACTACCAGCATGAGTTTTCTGTAAACGTGTGGGTCGGTTATAATCGCATAATAGGTCCCGTATTTTTACCTGCTCGACTTCACACTGAAAGTTATCATCTATTCCTGGAGAATGACTTACGGGCACTTGTGGAAGATATCCCTTTGGAAACAAGGCTTGAGAGCTGGTTTCAACTCGATGGTTGTCCTGCACATTACGGAAGGGCCGTACGAGACTGGTTGGAAATCAACTACCCAGGTTGCTGGATAGGACGAGGTGGGCCGGTGCCTTAGCCTCCCTGGTCTCCGGACCTTACGCCACTAGATTTCTTCGTGGGGGGATACGTGAAAGAAAATGTCTACCGAGAGCCCGTCCGCACAAGGGATGACCTCATCGAGCGCATCAGAATGGTTTGCAACCAGCTCACCGCAGAACAATGTTTAGATGGAGTGCGATCTGTGAGTACGCGATGTGATGCGTGTATTGCAGCGAGAGGCCAGCATTTCGAACATCATTTACGTTGACGCTTTAGAAATTAACGATGTAATTTTAGAGAAGGTAAAACCTTCAAAATTTTCAGGGTTTTTTTTCTCACTAAGGTAGACACCCATATAAAAACTGAAACATTTATGTTTTCCAAGTAAGAATATTTAATTATTTTATTAATTTTCTAAATTTTTAATCTTTTTTTATGTTTTAATCTTCAGTTATTGTTCATAATGTTATCTACTTTAAATAGGTAATTTTGTTTATACTATGAATATTTGAATAAAAAAGTATTTATTATTTTTTCTTAATAAAAAATAATTTTTTTTTCAATTACCTTTCTGTTAGTATAAGATTAGAATACAATAATTGCATTGGAATAACATTTATTGCTAAAATTCATTCAAGGAATAAAATCCGCTCTTCCATTGCCCTTAACTAGTTTTTGCACAACTATTTTTAGTTTTTTGTGATTTTCGTCAAAACGAGGCATATGCCAGAGGACTTTTTGTTTTAGTTTTTCGATCCTCTATCGATCCCTAAAGTTTGGCCGTTTGGTTTGGGGACACCCTGTATATATATATATATATATATATCAGACATGTATATATATATATATATTATTATTAACGCTCTAGCGGTCGCAATTGTTGTTTGATCGTTAGGAAACTCGATATTTAACCGTTTTATGTAAAAAGATCAAGTTCGTTAATGGCTGAAATTGGACCAGAGGGAGGGGGGATTTTCGAAAATTAGAAATATCTCCGTTATTATGCATCGGATCGAAAAATTGTATAGAACCAATCTTATTGCAAATTAAATTTACTATAAATATTGTTATATACATTTATTCTCTATCTTGAATATTAACCGAGATATTTGCATTTTATTAAGTGTGTGGGACATGTGATCGGGTATTGTTCGGATTAGTTCGGCCGTTTCCGTAACTGTTCGGCTCTGGTGGAAGCTTCTTCTAACCTTTCTTGTCGTTTCAGCTTTTACTTTGTGAGATTTATGCAAATATGTTCTGTTCATCTGCCCCCCCCCTCTTCTTTAGTTCTTGGACTACTAAAATTAAAATATAAATTATTCTGATTCATTATAAATTGCAGTACTAGATATAGTAAATAGTTTACAATAAAGTTATTTTTTTTATATTCAGATGTTTATCAGTATTTGTTTTTCTTTCCGGTGAAGAATATGTCTATCTATCTGTTCAGCTCTGAGTGGTTGGCAGACCTATGTGTTTACAACTCAGAAGTCGTTTCCGTTGGGTGTTTATTAAAATTAACTGAAAGATTTCTCCTTACCATTTGTATTTACTCATTGTGGTTTTATGTTACCAGTATGCAGATTTCTCTATTGTAAAACTTCACATGGGAAATCTGCCCCTGCGTGACGGACTTTTTATGTTTTCAGTGTCTGTAGATCCACTTGCAATCGTAATCGTCTGTTGTTTACCATAACTGACCATGATTATTAACCGAGATGTTTGGATTTTATAGTTCTTGGCTTTCATTAAACCCCCACTCCTACTCATAAGTGTGTTATTTCAAACGTGGGAAATCTGCTTAGTTTACGCAGCCCCTGCGTGGCCTTTTTTTTTTATTAATGTATTTGTACATTACTGCATTGCAAATAATCTGTAATAAAAAAATTGACTTCTCTGTTGTGGAAACTCTCGTCTTCCACATCTACTGTCCACCTACTAAGTTTAATTTAAGAAAAAATGTTATACTTAACACTTTTTTTTTTTCCTGAACAGATTTTTCCCATTAATAATTCTTATTATGGGAATGAGTGGTCCGCTGATTGCAGGGGCTTTTTCATCAGCAGTTATAGCCTTTGTCTACCGGGCTGCTTCTCTCCAGATGTCTCCTCTATATGCTTGCATGTGGGGCATTGGTCAGACGGTTGTTTCAGCTGCTGTTGGTTTCACAAGAATACTTGCAACCTTATAACATGTCATTCTAGGTTGCCTCCTATTATTTTTTGTGTGATATCTTCTATTATAGATTATTAAAAATAATTAAGCATATGTGATAAAGGAGGTAGTTTAATATTTTGTTACCTTATTCATAAGTATATTTGTGTTTTTTTGCCCCTTTTCATGTTATTTCCTTTTACATATTGTGATAATTCCTATCATAATTCATTATAATAATTGTAACTATTTAGAGATATACTTTCGTTTTCTAAGTTACAAGAAAATGTTATAATTTATTTGTATTATTGAATAAGGAACATCATATAGTTTTATTCATTTTTATATAATATTTTTATTTTTGCTTTATTACAGGAAATGAGGTAGGTCACAAAATGTTTGACAGAAAAGACTCTCTTATACATCTGTTCTCATTTTTGGTTTTATCATACCATTATTTTTGTACTTGTTTGTATGCACTTTATTTTAATTAACTTTCATTTATATTGTGTGTTCAAATTATATTTTGAATGTCCTTATGAGTCAAACTTTCAAGTTACAATTATTCAATTTTTAGAATTAAAATTGATTTAGATATATAGGTTTTGAAAAATATGTACCTGACTTTGAAAACTTTAGTTTTACAAAGAATTAACTTGGCCACCATTGAGACAAGCCAAGTTGGGAAGTTGTATTTATATACAAGCTGAAATTCTTCTCTATAACTAGAAGTTGATTGTGTGCTTAAAAAGAACATTCTCAGTCAATGAAACTAAAAGTTTTTTTGATTAATAATTCATTATATTATTTGGAAATTGTGATTCCATCAATTTTTTAAAAAATCTAATTTAATCCAAATAGTTGATAATTCCGAAGTTATTCATACTTGTCAATTTCAAAGTATGAGTGTTGAGCTGTAGATTACAAATTTTAAACATGTGCCGGGGATATTTGAATGTGAATCCAGTCAACTCTATTGGATAGGAAGTTTCCAAGTCTATCCAAAGTTGGTGAAATGATAAAGTATTTGTTAATTTTCGTATCTACTTCATTTTATTCCACAATTTAATTTTATTCAATATTTTTTTAAAATTTAAATTAAGATATGCTAGCACTAGGTCATAGTCACTCAGTTTTATATCAGGTATTGCACAAACAGAGATTGTAACATAAATCAAATCATCATGTTATATAGAAATATTAAAAGATAATTTTTATTTTTACTGTTGAAAAATCAGCACTTTTATGGATTTTTGATGCTTAACTTTAATTTACTGTCTAAAACTCTTTATGTTTTTACAACAGTAATAACAACTTTCATTTCTATTTTATTCTGAGCATATTCTCTCAATGTTGAAAAATTATTGTCAAGCCTGATTGTTCATCGTATCTCTTATTGAACCAGTATGTTTTATGGAAGTTCTGCTTCCTTTATTGCATGTACAAATCAGCCTCCATATTAAATATTTTTCAAATAGAAGATTTTAATGGAATACCAGCTCTAGTAAATCCTGACTGTTTCCCATTAAAATAACATAAATAACACAATTTTTTACTAAAAGAATTGTTATAATTAAGTAATTTTATACTATATGATAAAAGAATTTACAAGCTTAGAACTCTCTAAGAAACATTTATTTCATTATGAACACATTACCATGTACTTGTACACCTGGGTTCCACTAAGTTTCTACCATCTGAGTTTAGAACTAAAATAAATTACTGTGGAATATATATGTGCATTACTCAGATCTGCTAATAACAAAATTATTTGTTACGTGAGGCCTCAATATCCACAATATTTTTATATTTCCCATCTCCTATATTATCTTCTTTCAAAATATCATAATCATGGATAGTATTCTGTATTCTGAATCATGTAAGAATAAAAGATCCTTTCCACAAATGCTGTCCAAAGCACAATGGCAGCTAATTTTTCATGTACATATTATTATTACTCTTTAGTATGTCTGGAAAGTAAACTTTATACTGATAATGGTATACAATATATTCAGTCAATAATAACATATTAATGGATCAGTGTTAATAAATACCAGAAATAACTGGGTAATTTAAATTAGTAATGAAAATTAATCGAATTTACATCTCTGAAAATATCACTACATTACTAAAAGTATAAGCATCAAATCTGTCTAAGTAAGCAGAAACCAATGTGAAGTTGGGAGAGGTGGGACAGAAGTGATTATGACTTAACCAGTCCAGTCCCAACATAATACAGCTGACACAAATCTGTATATAAACTGGTCAGAAATTATCAAGTCCCAAGTATGCAAGAGGAATGTTGAAGTCTTTATAAAAATAATCTTTTTTTCTATCTTCTCCCTTACGAACAAAGCAATTTCTTTAACAAAGTATTTCTATATTTTCTTCAGAAAATTACAATTAACAAGCTTCATCATTATTCTTTTTACTTGGATTGTCAAATTTATCATGCCAATTCGAAATGAATAATTTCTCAAATATAATTTTACAATGATGCCTTTCTCAATAGTGTGTGAGAATTATTTACACAAAAAGAAATGTCTGGCTACCTAACCAAAGTGCTGGCCCTAGATACATATAAATCTTGATGGTTGTTAAAAACTTCAAAAAACAATTATTTTAAAAAACTAAGTCTCTCCTGGTCCAAATTCTCACTTTTATTGACTTCTCATAAATGAGCTTGTGTTGACATTAAAACTTCCTTTAATCAAGATTTATATTTATAACTTTATACTATTTAAAAACAGGGTCTTTTGGAGGCTGATTTGTAATGTAGTTATTCTCTACAATTTTAGATGGAGTAGTCGTATTAACTACTTTTACATTTATATTAATGTTGTAACTATTGACCTTATTGATATGTTACCAGTGTTTTCGGAAATAAAGTTAAAATATAAGCATAGCCTGTTACATAATGTTGTGTATGTGTGTTACACTAAGTTATCTCACTTTTGAATCCTGGTAGTAACTTGACTGATTAAATTTAAGGCTGACTGGAGGCCCTAAATTATTTTAAGTATGTTGCAAAATTATTACAGTTTTAGCAATAGAGACTGTTCAAATATATTTTGTAACTTTTTAGAGTTATATTTAAGCTCTTATCTCTTAATTGCCATTTTGTTAAAAAGTTTTGTTATTATTAGTATTATATTTGTTATTATTAGTAGTAAGTCATTATTGTTAACCATATAACCACTTTATTTAAAAATTGGGGGGCTGGAATCAGGAAAACTGATGGTGCTGTTGTAGAATATAGTTTTATTGGGCATATTGGTAACTTAAGGCCAGAAAACATTTTGTTAACAAAACAGTAAGGGAAATTTTAATTTTGGTCTATGTTCAAAGTTTATCCTGTAGCAGAATACAGAAAAATTCTTTGATCGAGTCTATGTATTTTTGTTTCTAGTCAATGCCTTAATTGTTGGCGTTTCATTAAAATAAACAATAGTCGTTAGCAACACTGAAGCTGGTAGAAAATAATCTAACTACCTAATACACAAAGGCAATATCTTTATTTACCTTCTAATGAAAATTAAATGACATCCTAGAATGTAAAACTGTGATCTACACTTTAATCTTTCATGGTCCTCCTTATTGCTAGTGTATAGCAATGAAGCAGACACTCAAGCCATTAGAACTATTTTGCCATTAATAAAATATCCTAATCCTTACAAACAGAAGAAGCCAGAGTCTTTATATTGCGATATCTTTGCTCATATTTAAATGTTCTCTAATGAAATGGCCGACAAGTAAAAGCCTCATAAAAATTTTAGATACCTATTTTAACTTATGTTGTGCTTATTAAACAAATTGCTTGTAGTAATTAACTCAGTTCTGGAAGTACAGGGATTGCAATAAATGCAAGTTGAGATAGGAAAAAGCATGTCCAATAAATCTACTTTCTACAAAAAAAAAGTTTGCTTTCAATGTACATTAGCGAGTTCCCTACTTTACAATCTTCCTGCTTAATAATAAATTTATAATGATTTAAATTAAATCTATAATGTTGTTAAAATAGTACTAAACTACTGTTTTAATAACAACATTTGTATTGCATCATGTTACAAAAGTTTATTTTTGTGAACAGGTATTATTATTCCTATTTGTATACCTACCAAAGATCTTAAAATTTTAATAATTTATTGGAATGTAAGCTTCAAGCATTATAGTGAATTCAAATTCTTTATTAAATAATATTCTGTTAAGATTTTATCATCAAAAAGGTTTCTTTTTCTATTAACATAATTTCTATAAATTGATGCTATAATTTATGAGGAACATTGTATGTATACTTGTTGTTCCTCCAATGTTTAAAACTATTTTCAAAATGTTATTTTCCTCCTTTAACGTCAAGCTAGTAATTAGGAACATTATGGAGTCTACATCATTACATTATGGTTTATCTCTTTTATATATTATTCCACTCTGCAATGTTTGACCTAAAATTAATTTTGTCTATCAAACAGCTTGATCAATAAACAACACAAAACTTATATTTTTTTTTTTAAATTGTATTTTTGAAATTTCGAGTATTTAGTTTATTTTAAAACTAGTAAGTGTAAGAAATATATCAGAGAAGTTGATATCTGACTAGACAATTTTTTTTTAGTTATTTTCATTCTGGCTAAGGTTTAAAAATTGGTAGTTTATAATACTAATTGTTGACAATCTTCTTCATTCCATGTCTCATGAACTTTAACTGAAAATTCCTTTAAAGGAAAGTTTTGTTTTTGCCACAAATTTCACTGACAGATGCCAAAAAAGAAAATGTTTCAGATACATTTCCTTGCCCTGTTTATCATCAAAATAAAAATATCATAGGATGAAAAAATCCAATCCTCTGGCAAATCTTTTAATCACCGTTAAATGCAATATGTGATTTTATTTTTAATATTTTACCAAGTGATTATAAACAGAGCCTGAAGATGGCCAAAGAAAATACCCCTTTCCCCCCATTATTGATGTTTTAAAAAAATAACAATTGTTTTGGGAAACGCCATTCCTAAAACAAAAACCAATTGCTTTAACAGCCACATTATACCATCCTTATCATAGAAGTAAATTAAGAATTTAGGTTCAATAGTAGTGCAATAAATAGATGATTTTTTTCTTCAAGAGTCATCGTTCATCACTTCTGTTTTATTTTATGTTAAAATCAGTAGAAAGTTTTAGATGTTCTATTACAAAGATAGTCTCAGAAATGAGAATCAACAACTTGGGTTAAATGAGAGGGGTCAAAATCTGCAGTTTATTAGTACCTTGCTAAACAGACAGCAAGGTCCGATTTGTAGGTAACTATTTGAACATTTTTATTCAGTCCAGTAGGCAAGCTGTAAGGAATGTAAAAACTCAATGCTGGTTCTATACTGGCTAAGTTACCCTAAAATATTATGAATTAGAAGAATGAACTACTCATTTGGAACAGCCCTAAGGGGAGTCTACAAAAAATATCAGCATCAATTAAAATAGAATGGGGAGAGGGAGTAGAAAAATAAGTGGTATCAAGTTTCTAAAGCTATTTCTTATTTATTGACAATGTTGAATTATGAAACAATTTATAATTTTGCAGTTTTCCAAGACCACCAATGTTGTAGTCTTAAAGTTATTTTGGAAAGAGGATAGAAATTTGTCTAGCCAAATCTCAACTATCTTCTTATCTTAGAAAAATTCTTCACTGTGTTGGGTCAGGTAATATATTTATTTCATTATAACAGATATTTACTCTGCATTTGTAGCAACAAAGTCGTAGAACACTCAGAACACTGTATTCCAAAGTACAACTGGACCAAATATTCCTTTTATAACTTAAGACAAAAAAATTAATAAATAAGTCATAACAGTATATTTTATACATAAATAAATTGTATATTTGCATAAATTAGATTTTGAGTGAGTATTACCTTATTCATAGCAGGGAAATGAATGGTGGAGGAGTTAGCACTGGAGGCAAGGAGACAAAAATAAAAGTTGTAAACCATTGACAAATGTTAGTGCAAGCTGAGTTAAAATATTAGTAAATGTTTACTCACCATATTTATAAAAAAAGAAAAGAAAAAAGGTTACATCTTTCAGTTGTGGGACTAAGTCAGATTTTGAATATTTGTGTGTAAAAGTTGTTGAAAAGTTCTTATCCCATACTAAGTTTTGTACAGACTTCATTTTCAGACCATTAACCATCCGTAATATCTCAATCAGATCCGTAACAGAATTAAAGAGCTGAATAAATAAATATCTAAAGCTCTGGCTACTTTTACCATACAAATTTATGAGAGGTAAGCGATATGTGGACATCAAAAAGCTTTATCCTATTCTATCATTGACCACTATACCATTATTTAGAGATATTAAATGTTAACTTTTTCTTCCAAAAATTTCCTATCCTTTTTTGATCTAACAATCCTTAAAAAGATGAGAAGTTCCCATCTAACTACCAGACACTTCATTTCTGTTTAAGACCTGAACATCTGCTACCATTTTTAACCATTCGCGGTAGTTAGGAATGAGGTATAAGTTACAGACTAAGTTTCCACAAATCCTCCCTCAGGATGTGGTAACTATCTCTGCCTAGTTAACCATGCATATCACTTACGGTAAATCAGCTATTGAGATTGTACTCATAATCTGATTTTCGATAAATGTCCATCAGTCATACCTAAGAGGTGAAGAAAATTATGTCCCCAAAATTATTTCTATCTAACTTACTCGTTCGCAATTTTTGTTTGATCATTACCAAACTCTATATTTAAACGTTTTATGTAAAAATAAAGATCAAGTTTGTCAATGGCTGAAATGGGACCAGTGGGAGGGGAAGAATTTTCAACTATCTCTGTTATTATATGTAGGATCAAAAAGTTGTATAGGATCAAATTTAATGTTCTATATATGTCTTTTCATTATGAATTGATATATTTGCATTTATTAGTTTTCAGCCTTCAGTAAACCCCCACTTCTACTCATGGCATATTAACAATAAGCTATTATATCATGAACCACTTTATTCAAACTTGAAATACCAAATATATAAGTTCTCAGCCTTCTGTAAAACCCTCCTACTTATCGGGTTTATACTTAAAAGTAGAGGATATATTGTGAGATGAGATTTGTAGTGTGTCATACCAGCAAGTAGGAAATTTGCTTGGTTTATGCAGCCCCTGCTTGACAAGCTTTTAGGGACTCTGCTAGGTATTATTCTTCCAATGCGACTAACCACCTCGTTGGTGTTCATAGTGTAGGTAGTATCAGGTTCTCTATATAGTTAAAGTATATAGCTTCTAATCCTCCATTTGTCTCAAGCAGGTTTCTTTGGGCTTTAAATTTCTATACTAGAAAAGCTGCCTTGATTTCTTCAGTAAGAAACAAAGTTTCTCTGCCATGTTCTGTTGACCATTTGGATTTCTGCCTCCATGGAAAACAAAGTTTTTGCTGAGAACAGGTGTATCATCATAGGTGTGAGGCCCTTTTAACCATCTACAATGATATTGCTCCCAGATAATAACTTTAATGCACTACAAAAATAATTTGGTCCAACTGCGCATGAAGAGCCAGGGCATGCAGCACTAATGTTTGATTAGGGCAAAAGGAATAATTGCAGTGTTGGTACATCCACCATCAATCAAAGTTTTCTAGTTGCTTATTCAAGTAACTAAGCCAATTGCCTTACAGTATGTTTCGAAAGAATTCCCCTTATCTTTTATTTACATTTTCCCTCCAATAAAAAAAAGCAGGGGTATCTCTCAACTCATTGTTGATGCAAAACAATATGGAGGACAACATGTCTGGAAATTAAAACTATGGCTTATAATGTAAAGGACCCTCCATCTCCTCTCCTCTCGCACTCCTATTATAGAACAATTGTCACTTTTACACTCATCAAGAATTGAATATAGAAGTGCTTGTTATAGCAAAGATTAATTTTTGTTGAATCTTTAATCCCTACTGTATTGATTTTTTTCTTATGCAACACCTTTAAAGAGAGAAGAAACTGCATTTTTCTCTATGTTAACTTAGTAATTTTATACTATGAATAATCACGGATGTACGACATAAATACAACTTGACCATTAAGTATTAATGCACTTGGGCATAATTATAATTTAGGGAAATTATGATTTTTCATTTTGCCAATTTCCATAACACAGCATCAGACAAATCATTGTGGTAAATTTGGTAGATCTGCCATCCTTTTAGTTTTGTTTTCTAAATTATATGTAAGACTTCTAAAAATAAGTTAAATACACCTACATACATCATATAACAATGAACCCTGTATCTTAAGTGCATTTGACTATAATATTATTTGAACGAGTTGAATGGAACACAAAACACCATGTCAGGATTTGTCAAATAACAACATATGGGCTCTAATTAAAATATAGAGTCTGCAACACAACCTGTATGTATTAATAATAAATAAAAAGAACCAATAAATACAATTTTGTTTAATTTAATATTTCTTTAAAGTTATATAATAGGCTCCACAAATGAAGCTTATTATATACAACTGTAGAGGTAGTATTACAATTTGTTGTTTCATGTCTTAGTTTTAACATTTATTTTGACTTGCTACAATTTATATTGAAGAATTAAACACAATCCTGTTTTCTAAAAGTAATACAGAATTTATATAGCAAAGCTTTTCTTTTCTTGTCTGGTGGCCAACTTTTTTAAGCATATTATTTCGGAATAACATTTATTTGCCAATTTCTTATTTTGATTGAAAAATAACATTGTATGTAATAATGTAGACACTTGTTGTAATCAAAAGATAAACACAGTTCTTTACAACTTATTTGTTGATATATTTAATTCTATTAATATATTAACTTAAATTAATAAAACCATTTCAATCCTTAGGATACCATTATCGATGGCACTTTAATGAAGAATGTCTTCTATTCTCTGGAATAGTAATATTTTCCTATAAAAAAAAAATTAAAAAACTTATATTTATTATTTGTAATATTTCCTACTTTTTAAGTTTCCTTTACAGTATATGTATTCATAAATCACCCATAAGTGTTCAGATTTTATTTTTTGTAATCATGTACCATCTACCAAATAAAATCACTTTAATTTAAATGTAGCTTTGTCTAAATTTTATTTTAATATTTGTTTAATGTATTATGTTAACAGCTTTATAAACAAGCTTCTTTTTTAGATTAAAATCTATTTTCTTAGTTCTGATTCTACAATCAGTGAAGTGGAGGAATGTTTAAGAACTAGTGTAATTCATATCAATAACTTTTGTATGAATTTTTAGCTTTAATAATAGTGGGATATATTTTCTTTACTATGACAATACCCTTTAAAACATTGTACAATTTTCAGTGTTTAATATTTAGTGTCATTTTGTACATTTTCTTTTTTTTTTTTTAGCATTTTTTTCTTTTAAACTGTTTCTTGACTGTTTTCATGGCCAGAAAAAGATTATACATGAGATTAGCGAGTAGCAATAGTTTAGCAGATTTCCTTTAAGACAGCAATTGAGTTTGTACTAGTGACAGTATTTTCGAAAATTTTCTTCCAATATCAATTACCTCTAACTAGGAGATGAAAAAAATGAAATTTCAACGAATATTTTTGCTACATAATTGCTATTTAATGAATACTGTAGTTGATATTTAATTCTTTCATGTAAAAATAATAACCAAGTTTGTCAGTACTCCAAACCAGGCCAGGAGAAGTGGGGATCTAGAGAAGGGGTAAATAAGAAAACCATAAATACCTATCTTCTTTATTATACTTCGGATCAAAAAATATTATATCATTAATCTTGTTGATATATCAGTGACTTACATATGTTGTATATTCTATTTTATTTCGTACAGTTATCAAGTTATTTGTATTTTTACATATTCAGCCTGCATTAACCCCACACTCTGCTCTTGCGATTTTTTATTTAATGATACTATGTCCCTATTTTTCTATTTTTAAATTTCAAGCCCAGTTCAATAGTGTTCTTGCATAAGGAGAAATAGGGAATCATCAGTGTGTTTGTTATAGGAAATCTACTTAATTTTCTTATTTTCTGCATTATGGTCTGTTTAATTTGTATATTGTGTATATATATTGGGATGCAAAACAATAACTGTTATTTGTCAGCGGATTTATATGACGCTCAAATAGTATCACTTACTATTAGGCTCACTTTTTGTTAAGAATACATATACTTTTAGGCAAATCAAAATAATTATGAATTATTATTATTAGCCTAGAAGGGCGAGAGTTTTTATGATGAAAGAGGTTCTTAATAAGCAATTATGCCATATTTTTGACTAATCTAGTGGAATTACAATTTTCTATTAAATATTTATATCAGAGATCCTATTTTATAGTTTAATGCTAAAAAAATGAATGAGTGCTATCAGTCTATTTTGAACACTTGTCTGCTTTATTAGTTGACTGTGAGGGAATATTTTCAAGTGTGCATGCATTTGAAAAGACAAATAGGCCTTTAATACTCATTGTCATTTAGACTTTTAATAACTTTTAAGAGGTCCTTCTTTCTATAACCTGTTTCTTCCATCATAGTTTTAACCATATATTATTTACTGAAAGATCTTTTCACTATTTTCAACATTCTCAGTACTTCTTTATGAATCTGGTCTTTCGCTTGTCTTCTTCCTGATCAAGGAATCTGTCCTTCAAGTCCATATCCTTTCTCACTGCCATTTTGTACTCTTTATACCATCTAGAAAGTAGAAGTAAAACAGTTTAATTTGATTAACATCAAGAGTTTTACTTGATCACTTTTACTTTTGAGGAGGAAATGATTGGAGAAACATCGGTACCTCTCCGTATTAATATATTATTGTAAACTATAAAGAGAGGATTGTAATTTTTGCAGCAGTTATTGCAACCCTTATGAACATCTCCAAAATCCATTTATTGATAAAAAATGTCTTTGCTAATGTCAAAACTTAAACAATAATACATTTGAAAGATAACACTAACTGCCAGCTACTTCTCTTAACTGAAAGTATTCAATTGTAAACTTTAAAAATTATAGCTTTCATATTGCTTTAAAAAGAGCTCGTTCTCATAGAAGCTAATACAGTTAAACTTAGATCAAAAATAAATTTTGAAGCTAATCTGAATTTTCTGATAATTTACATAATTTTTTTTTTTTTTTTTTGTGGTGTGTCAACCATTTTGGTCATTAACGCCAAATTTACATAATTTCACTGCACTAATAAAGTCTGCACACCTTTCATTTTGACTGCATTCTATTTTTAATGATAGACTTTCTCCCTATTTTCATATTAAAATTGAAACACGTTCATATTCACTGCACATGAAAACAGTCAATAATTGAATGTACTCAATTTTTTCTTTGTATTTAGTGTACCTAATTTAATTTTGATTTTAATGATTTGCTCAACCTAGCTTCAGACTTGAAAGAGGTTGTATTTATTTATACAATTCAGGTTAAGAGAATCAAGAAACATTTGATGTGCCTAATTAGCTTACATTTGTGACAACCTAGGCTTTAGCATTTTGTATACTTGTAAATATAAATGTGTATAAATAATGTTCCACTACTGTAAATATATTTGAACCTTTTGTCTGTATATTTGTGTAAATTCACATGCATATTTGTAACGTGCAGTTATTTGAACGAAACGTATTGAAATATAAAAAAATGTTTACTCTTAGTATATTTACTTTAAAAATTAATTGTTTGAAAATAAAGAAAAATAAATTATTGGCAGTTGAAGTTTTATATTTATTGAAAGTTTTGTAATGGTTTACAAGCACAATATAAACTTTATTACATTTTATCATAAAAAATTGATGAAGGATAAAATTTTAGTAAAATGCTTTGCATTTAACTATTATGAACAAGGCCATTTCTGAGCTAATTATTTTTGTAAAGTCATTTGAGCTTCAATGTTCAAATTTATAGAGCCATGGAATGGCAAATACTCTTGCAACAATTTAATACCAATATATTGATAGAAGCATAATTTATTTAAAACATTATTTCATTTATTGATTTCAAATTAAGAAAAAATATCAACTGTGTAAGCTCATTGTTCTAAGGCAAGTCAAGCTTAATGTGTATAAAATATTTAGATATGATCAATTGAAGAACAAAATAACTTCTATACACCCTTGCTATTAGAAGGAAAGTGTGCATAATTAATAAGTCAAGGTCAAGCAATAGAAAGTGTACAATATATTTCCATGTTAGAATATTTCATTGCTATTTAAATGATCTATTTCATATTGAGTATAAGTACTGTATAACATGGTTGTATGTTTCTGTCAATTTAATTTGAAATAGTTCAATCATATACAAAACATTTAGAGAATTAGACTTTTATGTCTAGAACATCTGTATTTGGCTGAAATAAACTTCTGTAAATCATTTTTGTTTGATATTTTGATGTGGATTTCAAAACAATGTTTACTGGGTTCACAACAATAGTTTTTATTTTATAGGTGGTGGACAACGATTCATACTTTTATGTTCAGCACAAATCAAGAATTACTTGACTAGTCAATACATAGTCCAAACCATGCTTACTTACTAGAAAGGGTTACAGTCCTTTTGGACTTGACTCTCTGCAACTATCTATCACTACTGTGAAAAACCAGGTTCCTCAATTACAGAACTTGCCTCAGTCTGGCCTGTTTGTCCTCACTCCACCTTTGCAAGCTGCCTCTCAGATTACACTTTTCAAAGCGCTTAAACCTCTGTAGTCTGCTCTTAAATAGCACAGAAATACTTCAATTTTGAATTGATTTTGATCCTTCTGGGCTTGTTTTAACTAGCTGAAATATTCATTATGGCTAGAGCAGAAGTTCTATAGTTTTTTTTCTTTAAGTTTCAATACCTTGCTTGACATCCATTTTATAATTTTTACATTTTTGCCTTCCTCAAAAACTTTCATAAGTTGAACAGTTGACATAGAAATATTTTGCTTTTTATACATATTTCCCATAATTACCTTCCGTTATTATGTCAGACAGGCACTTAAAGATGCTATGTGTTGGAATGAAAGTTCTCACATACCCTTTATTTCTGCAGTAATTTTATCGTATACTAAGTTAGGAATAAAAAGAGGCAAAAGTTATTGAAAGCTGGTAGTCATTGTATCAGAAATTGTTTCTGTTAAATTAAACATATTTGATACAGAAAAAAGGGTATAAGAATGACTGAAGTACATTCTAAATCTATATCAAGGATTTGAGCCACCCCCCCCATATTTCTTGGTTTAAAATTTTTATGTGCACAAATCAGCATTCCATTTAATGTTAAATGTATTATATTTGTTTTTATGGTCATTCAGTAAAGATCACTGGCATAGAAAGCAAAAATAGTAGATCACCATCTAAAATTTAATAATGTAATGAATTAACTTATTTTTAATTAATAAATTGCCTGAAAAAAACTATACTTTAATGCCTGTCATGGAGTACAAAAGGAAGTGTAATCAAGATTCAGATCTAGGAATTAACAATCAATGGGATCAGAAAAACTATATTTAAACTTAGGATAAATATGAATATATGACAATATAAATGTATTATTGTCATACCTCTCGGTGGAGACCGTCGTCACTGGCTGATGGTTGAGTACCGCTGGCAAGCGCTTTCGATGCGATGGCATCATCTTCAAGCCTGTCAATAGTTATAACAGGCTTGAAGATGATGCCATCGCATCGAAAGCGCTTGCCAGCGGTACTCAACCATCAGCCAGTGACGACGGTCTCCACCGAGAGGTATGACAATAGTATCTTTTGTATTGGCGGTTCTAACCCTTTATTTGAATTACCATATAAATGTATATTACTCTGCAGGATTGAAATAACTTAGCATCTTCTACATTATTGGCCTATTGAGAACTGATACTCTATTGCCAGAGCCAGTAAAGACCAACCATCAGCACAAGAGCCCTACCTTCTAACAAGTATACAGCAATTACAAAACAATTTCAGAATATTCGTACTTTCAGTTGCACTTTAATGGCACAAATGATTAACACATAAATCCTTAAAACCTTTAGTGGAGAGATCTACCTTATTTAAGACCACCTCCACCCTGATTATTTTTAATGAAAACTAAAATTAAAAACATTAGGCTCTACTACCTAAAAGACACTTACTAACCAACCCTTTATTCAAACTCTTAAGGCCTGAAGAGATAATTTGACAACTAGCATTAAAAACAAATTTTTATCAATAATAATCTTTAGTTTCAGGCTCAAAATGTGATCATAACAGTGCTGAAGGGAAGGGAAGTGTGAAAGGGGTTCAACAAAAGACCTCTTAACAAATTAGCCGCTATCTATTTAATTGCTTTGTTTTGTTTATTTTATTTATTATTTTTTATCATTCTTACAACCTAATGTTGTTATTTTATTCATTTAGTGACAAATTCATTAAATAAAATCCTTAGTCCTATCCTGGCTAGAAAGAGTGGTAACCTGTAGTCAGGAAAGAGTGGTGACCTCTAGAGTGGTGGGTGGTAACCTGTAGATAATGTTCAGAGGAGCTGTAGTTCCATAAAATGGACCTAAATAGGTAATATTATTCTTATTTTAGAAATTTATTTTCAGGCTTTAGTATTGAGAAATCCAACTGATTGAATACATTTTTTTAAAAAAAATCTGATAAGGGCACGACATGACTTTCGTATACTTGTAAAGTAAATAAACCCTTAAGGGAAATCTGCTGAAAGTTGGGCGAATGTTGTAACAAAAGGAAAAGGGGGACTATTTACCAGACTGGACTTGGACAGCTTGCAGAGTTCATGTGGCGGACGCCTGCCGAGGATGACCGCTTTATGCTTCTACTCCGCGACATCGTCCTCTTCTGGCCTATAAGTAATATATAATATTTTGTCACTTATAAATTCTATAAGGGTTATTTAAAATAATAAAGTGATTTTCTTTTTATTATGATTTTTAATAATCGTATTTAAATGAGTGGCTTCCCGTTAACTGATAAGTACCAAATTTGTTATAATACAAGTACAATACTGAATAACATTAATTCATTAAATAACATCCTAAGTCCCACCCTGGCTAGAAAAGGGTGGGAACCTGTAGATAGCCCATCCCAATTAACCTTAGTTGCAAAAAGTCCGTCACGCAGGGGCTGCGTAAACTAAGCAGATTTCCCACGTGAAGTTTTACAATAGAGAAATCTGCCTAATAACAACTGTAGTAGTAAGAAACCTCTAAACCTAAAACATTATTTAGGGCGTAATAACCCAGTAGTTTCTAGGGTACTTGTGTATTATATCCACCACATTTTAGTTCCACGCTAGAATGCGCTACTGAAGTGCGACGCTAGCTCTCCCAGGCTAATGAGGTTATCTTTTGTCATAGTTGCGTTTGCTGTTTAGAGTTTCTTAGTCCTTTAAAAATGCCTCTTTGGGATTTGCCAACGACTGAAGAAGACGCTGTTAAATATTTACATGAGAGGAATATTTTGGCTATCAGAAGAAAGTGTTCTAAATCACATTATATGAAACTTTATAGTGGAAAAAAAAAGTCTTTTTTGGAAGTGTAATGTAAGAAATTGTGGTGAGCAAGTCGGTGTTCGGATTGGCACTTGGTTCGAAGGAAGTAAAATTCCATTGTAATGCATTGAAGTTCATTTACTGCTGGTGCGAAGAATTGACATCTGTCAATTTTTGCAAAAAACAACTCAAAATTTCCAATAAGACTGCTATTGATTGGAACAGTTACATGAGGGAGTTGTGTCTTTAGATATGACGAACAGTATTTCCACACATTTCCCGCCTAAAAGTGAATAAAATGTTTTATTTTTAAAAATTGTGTTTTCTTTTATTTATCATTATAATCCCGTAAGTATAACCTCCCTTGCGGGCAATGAATCGTACTACATAAAACAGTACCCCATTCTAGCGTGGAACTAAAATGTGGTGGATATAATACACAAGTACCGTTTCTAGCCCCAAAAAACAGTTAACCTAACCTCTAAACCTATTCACGAAGGACGAATAGTTATGGAAACGGCCGCCAGAGCTCTCGGCGGAAAGTCGGAACATAGCCTACTGGTGACCACACGCAGAATACAAATGCAAATATCTCGGTTAATATTCAAGATAAAGAATAAATGTATATAACAATATTTATAGTAAATTTAATTTGCAATAAGATTGATTCTGTACAATTTTTCGGTCCGACGTATAGTAACGGAGATATTTCGAATTTTCGAAAATCCTCCCCTCTAAACCCCCCCCCCCTCCTACTGGTCCGATTTCAGCCGTTAACGAACTTGATCTTTCTTTTTACATAAAACGACTAAATATCGAGTTTGGTAACGATCAAACGAAAATTGCGACCGCTAGAGCGGTAACAGACATATATATATATATATATATATACAATTTTGAACGGACCTCATTTTCGTCATCTCCTGGGTAGGATCGATGGACATTTGAAGAAATGTTTCGAAACTCGCGTCATGAGTACGACCTCAATAGCTGATTTCCCTTAAGGGAAATCTGCTAAAAAGAAATTAGGAATAACTCCCTTAATACTGGAGTTAAGAGTAAATCTATAGAACAATTGCAGAACATCGACAGTTTGAAAATATTTGCCTATAACATTTTATGTTCCAACGCATTTTATCGGCGATATTTTGAATTATGGAATTCCCGCCATCTATACCCCAACTAATCCAGGTACGATTCCATCCAATAACAATATATGATATAAGACAAATATAATCTAAAGTCCGTCACGTAGGGGCTGCGTAAACTAAGCAGATACCCCACGCAAAGTTTTACAAAAGATAAATATACATACAGGTAACATTTAGTGGACTGAGTGGGGTGACATAAATAGTTCTGTGCACTTTTCAAGTTGTATATTAAAAAGTCCGTCACGCAGGGGCTGCGTAAACTAAGCAGATTTCCCCCGTTAAGTTTAGTAATAGATAAATCTACATACTGCTAACACAACACCACCGTGAATAAATACAAAAGTCTGTCACGCAGGGACTGCGTAAACTAAGCAGATTCCCCACGTGAAGTTTTACAATAGAGAAATCTGACTAATAACAACTGTTGTAGAAAGAAACCCCTAAACCTATTCACGAGGGACGAATAGTTACGTAAACGGCCGCCAGAGCTCACGGCGGAAAGTCCGAACATAGACTGATGCCGAGCACACGCAGAATACAAATGCAAATATCTCAGTTAATATTTCAGCCGTTAACGAACTTGATCTTTCTTTTTACATAAAACAACTAAATATCGAATTTGGTAACGATCAAATAGATCGCTAGAGCGGTAACAGACAAATATATATATAGACCTCATTTTCGTCATCTACTATGTAGGATCGATGGGCATTTGAAGAAAAATCTCGAAAATTCCGTCATGAGTACAACCTCAATAGCTGATTTCCCTAAGGGGAAATCTGCTAAAACTAGGTTTGACAGCACACCTGACATTCATTATCGACTCAGATTACGTGCCTATTACCGGCCATAGTTATGGCTTGTCCTGCGTAAAGGGCTACTTAACGGTATACGACGCTAAATGTTATGGATGGTGGTGTGTAATGGGCTTTCATCATGATTGGTGATTCTAAGCATTGTACGAAATAATGGTCAAACACCTTAATCAACGATCAAATCTAGCTATACTAAAGCGAATGTGTGAATGTGAATTTATAATCTTCCGTAATTCAGTTCATAGGATCATCTGCAAAGCTCCATTTAGTTATACATAATGAATGACGGAATCACATGTGAGCCGTTCCAGCCCGTGGAAAATCTGGTTAATTTTCCCTGTGCGACGAGCCTTATTTTTGGTTTTTTGTTTTGGCAATATGTTTTCCTGTTTCCCGCATCACTAGCTTTGTGACTTACCGGGGGTAAGAATGATAGTTTCTCTTCTACTGAGCTATAGTTCCATTATAAGGGAGGCGGTAATTGTGATGGGGTGTAATCGGTATACTGAGGGTGGGTTTTGATGTATAGGAAGAAAACGAAAGATGAATAGAAAGGGATAGAGAAGACAGATGGCCGCTACAGCCAGTAAATTAACCTAAGATAGCCGGTAGACTTTTTGTAAACGGGGTAAGGGGCGCCCAAAACTATCATATCTAACCTAAACTAAACCTAAGCTACACTATATAAATAAGACTAGTCTAAAGCATCACTAGCATATTTCTTATAAAGAAAAGTCCGTCACGCAGGGGCTGCGTAAACTAAGCAGATTTCCCCTGTGAAGTTTTACAATAGAGAAATCTGCATACTGGTAACACAATACCACCGTGATTAGATAATGAGAAATCTTTCAGTTAATTAAAATAAATACCCAACTGAAACGGCTTCTGAATTGTAAGAATAATTTATATTTTAATAACACAAATTTTAGTAGTCCAAGAACTAAAGAAGGGGGGGGGGGCGGATGAACAAAACGTATTTGCATAAATCTCACAAAGTAAGGAAGGTAAGGTAAGGTTAAAAACGCCAGGTTAGAAGAAGCTTCAGCCTGAGCCGAGAAATGACGAAGATGGCCGACATAATCCGAACTATACCCCACCACAGACTTCATAAAAATGCAAATATCTCGGTTAATATTCAAGATAGAGAATAAATGTATATAACAATATTTATAGTAAATTTAATTTGCAATAAGATTGGTTCTGTACAATTTTTCGATCCGATGCATAGTAACGGAGATATTTTGAATTTTTGAAAATCCTCCCCCCTAAACCCCCCCTCCCCCAGGACCGAGTTCAGCCGTTAACGCACGTGGTCTTTTTTTTTCCATAAAACGACTAAATATCGAGTGTGGTACCGATTAAACAATAATTGCGACCAATAGAGCGGTAACAGACAATTATATATATATATATATATATATATATATATATATATATATATATATATATATATATACAGTTTTGAACGGACCTCATTCTCGTCATCTCCTGGGTAGGATCGATGGACATTTGAAGAAAAATTTCGAAAATCGCGTCATGAGTACAACCTCAATAGCTGATTTCCCTTAAGGGAAATCTGCTAAAACAATAAAAACTTCTTGGCATAAAATATTTACAGGTAACAAGTCTAGTAGTTTCACTATTCACTATGGTCCAGTTTGAATAGCCACAACTCAGTCACAGTTAGCACGAGACACTAGATATTTTCTTTCGCATTTCTCACTTTGCACTCGCAATCCGGTTAACTGTTTTTACTAACTGAACATATTTTAAAACCATCTGGTATTTTTTATACCGCGTGGTTATCATATTTGATAGCGAACGACTCACGAGTACGTGCGTCGCCGCTACATCACCTCCTCCCAATGACTCAGTCGCGGAAGCGAACAGGAGGACGAATTATTCGGCCCAGACGGGTTCGTTGCTCCTCTGTAGAGTGCTCTTCCGCGGCAGAGTCATTAGAAATTGGTGCAGTAGGTGGTATAGAGCCTGGTGGACTGGAACTGGAGTCCTTGTCGTCCTGTAGCAGGTACGCCGGTTTCAGTCTGTCGATTGTCACTGTCCGAGGTCCTCCAGGCAGCTGGATGCTGAAGGTCTTGTCGGTTCGGCTGAGCACTTCATGTGGCCCGGTGTAAGGTGGAGTCAAAGGGCGATGGACAGTGTCATCTCTGAGGAAGACATGTGTGCAGGTCTGCAGATCGCGATGCACGAAGGTCTTCGCAGATGATGGTCTGTAGGCTGCTGGGCGTAGCTGCTCCATATACTCCCTAAGTTGGCGGATAAAATCCTCGTTGCTCTCGGGTTGCCTGGACTTTTCCAGAAGTTCGCCAGGCAGACGAAGTGGTTGTCCATAAGTCATCTCAGCTGCGCTAGCGACGTTATCGTCGCGGATAGCGGCTCGAAATCCAAGCAGCACCAATGGTAGCCTGAGAGTCCAGTTATTTGCGTCTAACTGGGTGGTCAAGGCGGTCTTCAAGGTGCGGTGCCAGCGTTCCACACACCCGTTGGCTTGCGGGTGGTATGATGTAGTCCTAATTCGTTGGAAACCAAGAGTTTTAGAGAGTTGAAAAAAGAGGTCAGATTCGAATTGTCTTCCTTGATCGGTTGTTATTCTGACCGGAACTCCAAAGCGCAGAATCCATGTACAAATAAGGGCTGCAGCACAGGTAGACGCGGAAATATCCTCAATCGGCTGTGCTTCTGGCCATCTGGTAAATCTGTCGACCATGGTTAAACAATACCTCATGCCTCCCGAAGAGGGAAGGGGTCCAATGATGTCTATGTGGACTTGTTCAAAACGACATGCCAATGGGAACTTCCCGGGAGGTGAGACTGTATGCCTTTGCACTTTAGAACGTTGGCAGGCAAGGCAGGAGCGTGACCACTCTCCGACGTCGACGTTCTGGTTGGGCCAAAAAAATCTTTGCTTGATAAGTCTTCGCGAACCGCGGATGCCGGGATGACTTAGTCCGTGAATTCGTTCGAAAATGGCACGACGTACGCTTTCGGGAAGGTACGGGCGCGCCTTCGACGAAGACATCTCGCACAGTAGTGGTTTGGAGATATTAGGGAGATTAATCCATTTGAGCTGTAGACTGGGATTCTTGAGTAGCTCAGGTATGCATGTGTCGTTGACCTGAGCTTCAGCAATTGCGTCCATTTCACCAGGCCCTTGTATTTCTTCCACCCTGGAAAGTGCATCGGCTACCTCATTTTCGTTACCATCAACGTGGCGGATCTCTGTGGTGAACTGACTAATGTAGTTCAGTAGTCTAATTCGCATTGGGGTGGAGGTTTCTGTCGAAATGCATAAAGCAGAGGTTTATGGTCAGTCCATATTGTGAAATGTCGACCCTCGATGTATGGGCGGAAATGTTTTATGGCCCAATGAATTGCAAGTAACTCCCTGTCGTAGGTGGAGTAGTTGCGTTGCGCTGAGGTAAAACTACGCGAAAAGAAACCCAGAGGTTTCCATGTATCTGCGTCTCGCTGTTGTAGAGCTGCTCCCATAGCAACGCTGGAAGCATCACAGGCCAGTACTAATTCTGCGTTGGGTTTAGGATGAGCACGTACAGCCGCGTTGCGAATAGCATCTCTATAACCCTCGAAGGCCTTTATACTCTCCTCGTTCCAAGTGATCGGAGTTTTGTCCTTCTTCTTCGATCCACACATGTATGCGTTCAGCAGGCCTTGTAGTTCTGCTGCGTGGGGAATGCATCGACGGTAAAAATTGACCATACCTAAGAATCGTCGGAGTTCACTGACGTTCGATGGGCGTGGAAAATTCGTGATGGCTTCGACTTTATCAGGTAAGACAGTGACACCATGCTGATCCACCCGATGTCCTAGGAATTCAATCTCTTCCACGGCGAATACGCACTTAGCTAGATTAATGGTGAGTCCATGGTCCTGTAGGCGTTTAAAAACTTCCTCGAGGTGTGCCTTGTGTTGTTCCTCATCTTCGGAGCCGATGCAGACATCGTCCACGAAAGGGAAGACAAAGTCGAGTCCCCTTAAGACATTGTCTAGGAAGCGCTGGAATGTTTGCGCCGCGTTACGTAATCCGAAGCACATTCTAAGAAATTCTATCAGGCCAAAAGGAGTGATGACGGCTGTCTTTTCAATGCCCTCGTCGGCTATTGGGATCTGATAGTAAGCTTTGTTCAGATCCAACTTACTAAATATCTTCTTTCCATGAAGATTTATATTAAAGTCGGCGATATTTGGAACGGCATAACGGTCAGGGACTGTCTTCTCATTTAAGCGCCTGTAATCCCCGCAGGGCCTAATCCCTCCATCTTTTTTTGGCACGATGTGCAATGGACTCGCCCAAGGACTGTTAGACGGGCGACAGATACCTTCTGCCATCATCTGCTCAAATTCCCGTTTCGCGGCCGCGTATCTGTCAGGAGGTAGTCTACGCGCTTTCGCGGTAACCGGTGCGCCGCGCGTTTCAATATAATGAACCTCGGAGTGAGTCGGCTTCTTCATATAATTTGTCGGAAGAGTGATGGAGCTGTATTTATTTAGCAGCTCGGTGTACCATTTACCGCTGGGAACGGAATAAATGGCAGACACTGCGACATTTGCTGGTCTTCCTTTAGACGACAAACCTGTAATTTTATCGATCAGCTGATTGCTCGCTAGATCAACCATTATTTGGTAGTGATAAAGAAGGTCTGCTCCAATTATAGGGTGTCCTACATCCGCTAGGATGAAACGCCATGTCAACTTCCGCCTAAGGCCCAAATCCAAAGTGACGAGCTGGTCCCCATACGTTGGAATTGCAGTCTTATTGGCTGCATATAAGGCGAAGTCGTTGGGTTGAGTCTTATTTCCCTTCTTCGTTGGTAACACAGAGAGTGCAGCTCCGGTGTCAACGAGGTATCGGATTAGGGACTGGCAATCGACTACAAATAATCGGCGGTGAGAATTCGTAGCAACGGGTTCCGCCACTGCCGTCGCTACTTCTAGTTTTCCTGTTCCATTTTCTTAGACTTAGAAGGCTTCCAATCGCAAGGCTGTCGACACTTCGTTGCCTTTTCCCGGAATTTTTCAAGGTAAAAGCACAAGTGACGTCCTTTGCTTCTACTCCTGGCACGAGGTTCGGTGGTCATTTCTCTTGTCGCGGCATGAGGTTTTCCTCGCATCTCCAATGCAACGATTCTTTCAGACAGCTTTTCGATGGCGTCTAACAACTTCTCGTTGGTATAAGAACCTTTGGAATCGGTATTAACAGCTGCTACCTCACAGACTGTCGGTTCATAAATTTCCGAAATGCGATCGGCGATAGCGCTAAGTTTAGTCAGATCTTGTTGCTCTGTGGCCACTAAAGTCCGTTCCATGTCGAACTGGCACAAGGTGTTTTGAGTGGGATGCTTTGTCTCTCTCGTACACATGGCCCACTACATCTCTCTGTCTTTTTCCCTCCGTACGACGTTGCCGCTATATCTCTACTTTGTCTAATCTGATCGGGAAAAATTCCATAATGTGCAGAATTTAATTCTCTATACGTCTACATTAAAAATTAAAAATAAAAGCTAAATCTCGAGTCGCAAAAAATTTTACTTAAAATTTTTAATGGAAATTACTCTTCATCACATCACTGTGACCTTATTATTTGAGATATTACTTTCAAATTTGGTATGAAGTCACTAGACCTTACGTATTTTCGACAAATAGAAGAAAAAAAAAATTCAATGGTATTCCTTCCCTACTTTTTCGCGAAATGAAAACAGAAAATTACAAATTCAATTTTTGAAAAGTAGCCTGCGAGGAAATTTCGTTCTATTGCAGCCTATTAAAATTGGACGCATCCCTTATTAAAACGACAGTTCAAATTTAATTTTAAGATGTGTCCGACTATTCTGGGATGAATAAATCTGGAGTAATTGATTTTTGAATGCGAGGGAGCGCGCGGATGCGATGGGCCGAAAGCGGGACACGCCTGGCAGACCACCCCTCCTTGTTGTATTTATTAATTGTTATTTTAAATAACAAATATGGAATACATTATTCTACGAAACCTATGAATAACAAATATTTATCCCTAATTCGTATAGCAGAAACTTTTCAAATTTATTCGAAATTCAATTTGGCCCAGCTCTGCTTATACCTGGAGTCCCCCGATGGGTTGATGACCAGTCCTGGGTTAGGGAAAACATTTTTATGTTAGTACAACCGATTAGTGGTAATTTTAAGTGTCCTCAACGTCATTGCCGGGTATAACTAACTACCTGTAATGGTTCCATTCTTACCAGTCGCGCGCTCCCTCGCATTTAAAAATCAATTACTCCAGCTGTATTCATCCCAGAATAGTCGGACACATCTTAAAATTAAATTTAAATGGTCCTTTTTATAAGGGATGCGTCAAATTTTAATAGGCAGCAATAGAACGAAATTTCCTCGCAGGCTACTTTTCAAAAATTGAATTTGTAATTTTCTGTTTTCATTTCGCGAAAAAGTAGGGAAGGAATACCATTAAAATTTTTTTCTTCTATTTGTCGAAAATACGTAAGGTCTGGGGACTTCATACCAAATTTCAAAGCAATATTTCAAAAAATAAGGTCACAGTGATGTGATAAAGAATAATTTCCATTAAAAACTTTGAGTAAAATTTTTTCATTAAATAATTTTTTGCGACTCGAGATTTAGCTTTTATTTTTTATTTTCAATATAGGCGTATAGAGAATTACATTCTGCACATTATATAATTTTTCCCGCCGAAAAACGTGGATTCCATATTTATGTGTAGTATGGACAGATGTAAAGATTTGGCAACAGCGCACAGAATCTAAGTGCCAGCTCGACATGGAACGGACTATAGTGCGGCCTGCATCCGGTCGGGCAGCCCTCTCAGCCAGATAGGCTTAAGGAGGTTGTCAGAAACCATGGTGCCTCCTAAATGTTGGAGATCACGCAAAAAATGTGATGGTTTACGGTCTCCCAGGCGCTGGTCCTCTAATAACTTCCTGATACGGACGTTATCAGATTCACCAAAACTACCAATTAATCTGTCCTTTAGAGTATCATATGCGTTTTCAGCTGGAGGAGACCTAACCAGGTCTATTACATCTCGGACAGCTTCCCTATCCAGTTGTGCGACAACGAATCTGAATCGCTTAATTGAATTTCGGATGTCATAAAGAGCGAAAACAGCTTCACATTGTAGGAAAAAAATTTCCGGGTCGTATTTACAAAAAGCCGGGAGTTGGGCTTTAATTGTTGCAGCAGAAGTAGCTTCGACTTGCTGTGCCATCTGTTCTGGGTCTAACCTGTGTGAAGTTTCCCCGTCCACTGTAAAAATATCAAAGAAATCTGAATTGGACATGTTGAAAAAAATGTATTACTCACGCAGCGTGGCGTTCACGTCGAAGCGTAGAGATCACGTCGGAGCGTAGAGATCGCGTCGGGGTCACCAATTTAGTGGACTGAGTGGGGTGACATAAATAGTTCTGTGCACTTTTCAAGTTGTATATTAAAAACAATAAAAACTTCTTGGCATAAAATATTTACAGGTAACAAGTCTAGTAGTTTCACTATTCACTATGGTCCAGTTTGAATAGCCACAACTCAGTCACAGTTAGCAAGAGACACTAGATATTCTCTTTCGTACTTTGCACTCGCAATCCGGTTAACTGTTTTTACCAACTGAACATATTTTAAAACCATCTGGTATTTTTTATACCGCGTGGTTATCATATTTGATAGCGAACGACTCACGAGTACGTGCGTCGCCGCTACAAACACTACCGTGAATGTTAAGTGAATAAATACAAACGGTAATGAGAAATCTTTCAGTTAATTTACAATACAAGTAAATAATCTCTACAACGGAAAGCGGCTAAATTGTTAACAAACAGGCCAGCCAATCTCGTAGCGCAGAATAAATAAATAAACCGCAAAGACAAACAATTAATGAAATATACCTGAATATAACATATTAATTTTATTGAAAACAATTTACTAAAGTTAATCCAAGAACAAAAGAAGGGGGGGGGGTCAACATACCGTATTTGCATATATCTCACAAATGATTGAGTTCAATGAAAACATTACTTGGTATTTAACTTTGTAATGAAGTGGCTCGTGATATAACAGCATATTGTTAATATGTCATGAGTAGGAGTAGGGGCTTGCTGAAGGCTCAAAACTGAAAAATGCAAATATCTCGGTTAATATTAAAGATAGATAATAAATGTATATAAAAATATTTATAGTTCATTTAATTTGCAATAAGATTTGTTCTATACAATGTCTCGATCAGACGTACAGTAACAGATATTTTTAATTTTCGGAAATCACCCCCCCCCCCCGCACTTGTCCAATTTCAGCCATTAACGATCATGATGTTTCTTTTTACATAAAACGTTTAAATTAAAAGTTTCGTAACGATCTAACAAAAATTGCGACCAATAGAGCGTTAACAGACATATATATATATATATATATATATATATATATATATATATATATATATATATAGAGAGAGAGAGAGAGAGAGAGAGAGAGAGAGAGAAAGAATTTTGAACGGACCTCATTATCGTCATCTCCTAGGTAGGATCGATGGCTTTTTGAAGACATTTTTCATGAATAAGACCTCAATAGCAGATTTCCCTTAAGGGAAATCTGCTAATAGTGGTGACTAGAACGGTTAAATATCGAGTATGTTATAGATCAAATAAACGTTTTTGAGGCAAAATCTTTATTGTTGACATCACCACAGAACGAATTTGCATTAATTTTGCATAATAAAGGCCTTTTGAAAATTAAGCTTGGAATAAAGTGGTTCATGATATAGCTGCTTATTATTAATATGACATGAGAAAGAGTGGAGGTTTACTGAAACATGAAAACTAAAAAATCCAAATATCCCGGTTAATATTCATGGTAGAGAAAATATGTATATAACAACATTTATATGTAAATAAATTTGAATATGACTGTGAGCCGCCATTCCCAGTAGTTTCCTGATTCGTGTTCATGCATAGAATCCCCTATGTCCCCTACTCATGTCATATTAATTATAAGCAGCCGTATATATATATATATATATATATTCCCCCCTTAAGGGAAATCAGCTATTGAGGTTGTACTCATGATGCGATTTTCGAAATTTTTCTTCAAATGTCCATCGATCCTACCCAGGAGATGACGAAAATGAGGTCCGTTCAAAACTGTATATATATATATATATATATATATATATATATATATATATATATATATATATATATATTTGTCTGTTAGCGCTCTAGCGGTCGCAATTTTTGTTTGATCGTTACCAAACTCGATATTTAGTCGTTTTATGTAAAAAGAAAGGTCAAGTTCGTTAACGGCTGAAATCGGACCAGAGGGAGGGGGGGTTTAGAGGGGAGGATTTTCAAAAATTCGGAATATCTCCGTTACTATACGTCGGATCGAAAAATATTACAGAATCAATCTTATTGTAAATTAAATTTACTACAAATATTGTTCTATACATTAATTCTTTATCTTGAATATTAACTGAGATATTTGCATTTGTATTATGCATGTGCTCGGCAGCAGTGGCTATGTTCGGACTTTCCGCCGTGAGCTCTGGCGGCCGTTTTTGTAACTATTCGTCCCTCGTGAATAGGTTTAGAGGTTTCTTACTACTACAGCTGTTATTAGGCAGATTTCTCTATTGTAAAACTTCACGTGGGAAATCTGCTTAGTTTACGCAGCCCCTGCGTGACGGACGTTTTTAGTTTAAGCTTCATTCTATTATAATAAAGACATTATTTTACGTTCTAAATAGTATATTTGTTTGCCTTAGATCCTAGTGAAGTCTGTCCTACTAGCGTTTTAAATTAAAATTAATTAGGTGGGGAGAGATGTTAAAATATGTGGGCGGCCTCTCAGGCCGGGTAAGTCCGTTTTAGCAGATTTCCCTTAAAGGAAATCAGCTATTGAGGTTGTACTCATGACGGAATTTTCGAAATGTTTCTTCAAATGTCCATCGATCCTGCCTAGTAGATGACGAAAATGAGGTCCGTTCAAAACTCTGTATATATATATATATATATATATATATATATATATTTGTCTGTTAGCGCTCTAGCGGTCGCAATTGTTGTTTGATCGTTACCAAACTCGATATTTAGTCGTTTTATGTAAAAAGAAAGATCAAGTTCGTTAACGGCTGAAATCGGACCAGTGGGAGGGGGGGATTAGAGGGGAGGATTTTCTAAAATCGAAATATTTCCGTTACTATGCGTCGGATCGAAAAATTGTATAGAATCAATCTTATTGCAAATTAAATTTACTATAAATATTGTTATATACATTTATTCTCTATCTTGAATATTAACCGAGATATTTGCATTTTTATGAAATCGGGGCGGATAACGGATGAGTGAGTTTCCCGCCAAAAGCTAGGTCTGCCGTTTTCTTAACTCTTCGGCTCTCGTGAAATTTCTCTATTGTAAAACTTTACGTGGGAAATCTGCTTAGTTTACGCAGCTCCTGCGTGACGGACTTTTTGTTTCGTCCAGAGGTGCGCCCGGCGGAGGATTAATGGTAACAGAAAACGTGTAGAACAATTGTAGAGGATCAATAGTTTGACAAGAATGGTTCAATAACATTTTTCGATCCGATATCTAGTTCCCCGTAGAAAATCATGAATACATCCTTTTAAAAGAACGTAAAGTACCCATAAAAGGAAATATGCTAAAATGTTTAAAACTGGAAGTTCATGGTGCCTTTAAGTTAAATATATGAGGTAACATTTGAAGTTGAACCACGACGGCTTTATACCCGAGTGTAAGTTTAGCTACTAGACTGTCTATAACCATGAGATAAATAGAAGTGACCAACGATGTGCAGCACAGATTAGATTGGGTGAAAAACTAAATGAATTTAGCTTCAAAATATAAATATAGTTTGACTTCCTCGAACTAGTGTTTAAGGTATTACTAATATACAAATATGTAAATACACAGTCTCCCCAGGCTGGTCAATTAGAGATGGATTCACATGAACATTCAGTACCTGAAGATGTGCCGATAAGAGGAACAAAACATCTAGAGCCCATCATTTAAGATTTATTTAAATGGAACAAATGCAAAGACAATTTTTTTTTGTATTTAAAATAACCTCCTGCTTATTTATTAAAATTTACAACTCTGTATTTTCTAATAATATAAGTTTTTAATGTTATTAGTATTTACCTCAAAGATTATACATATGGTAATTAATTCATTGCGGCTAATTACAGTGGGCAAAGGTAACACGGAAACTTATAGGATATAAACTCCTGCGGGTAGACATAACTTTATTTTCCTTAATATTTTTTTTTGCAAAGACATACCTCTTATGGAGTTGATAGCAAAGTATTACGTGATGATTCTATGGGCATAATGATATTTTATTTTTATTTCCTTTTTTATTAATCAGTTCATTAATTAGGATTTGGTTGCTATAGCTCGGATTTTTTTTTCTGTTAGGTCTGTTCCATAAATATGTCATTATTATGAATTATTTGTTATAAATTATAAAAAAGTAAATTTATTTGGCTTCATATTATGAAAAGGAGAATACTTTATTACAAATTAGTAGCTTTAAGTAACAAAAATTATGGAAAACAGTTTTTAGGAGGTGAGTACATTGCTAATTCTCTTACGCACATCGCTTCTATCAGCTGATCAGTGGTCTGGTCTTGCTTCTCCATTCGTTCATGATCCTTCACAAGAACAACATGGATGCTCTTGTGCCGCTTTATAATTCGTAGTCCTTACATTTCGGGTGCTGGTTCCAGTGCTCTGTTCTTCCCTTTCTTTGTACTCTAGTATTAATACTCCGGGACACTATATTGTCGGAAATGAAGTTCCTTTCCAACCTATATACCCCATTTTAAGTGATATAGAATGGCGGTCACTTACGTTTTTCTGTGATCTGTTTTCAACCAGTGTTTTTAGTTTTCTTTCCCTTTTCCCCCCTTTCATTTTACATATTCATATTTTAAACCGAGTGAGCGCGGAGACTGAAGAAAATGGTGAAGGAGAAACCAGGCTCTACTCGAATTTATGATCAGGATGGTTTTAGAAGGAGGGCTGCTTGTATTTGTGTCAAAAGTGAATCAGAAAATGAGGTAAGAATTACAGTAATTTTTTAATAGCACATGCATCAAAATAATTAATGTTAGATATATGGAATTTTTGAGTTGATAGCAGCAGTTTTTAAGGAATTGTACCCTTGCCTACATTTATAAATTTTTTTTTTCACTTATAATAATTCATTTTGCTACGTTAAACGATATTTATAATGCTTTACCATAGTTTAATGTTTGCTTTATTTCATAAAAGTGTAGGAATTCTTTTATTATTCATTATACTTTCATTATATGATATTTTAAAAATAATCGTGTTATAGCCAGTCAATTCATTTTGTTTGGGACTTAAGTAAAGTGATGTAGCCTAATGAGGTTATTGTTTTGTACCAGAAGATAAATTTACATTTTTTTTTAATAAACCTATTTTGTTTATTTTATAATTGCAATGTGTCTGTTCTTCTAGCCTGGACACTATTCATATTTCTTACTTCTGCCCATAATGTATAATTCAGCCAAAGTGTTGTTCATATTGATAGTTGTCATGTCATAACATTTACTTAATTATACATAATAAATATAATTATATTAATTAATCATTACTGTTTGAAATATTTGTATGTGCATTTTTGTTGTTATTGTGAACGAACATTAGTCATGGGCAGTATAATTATTATTTTTCACTTTGTGCAGTTTTAAATCAGTTTAAGTAATTCTTAATGAGTATTTTCCTTAAAGAAAGAATATGTTTCTTTCTTGAGACACAAGTATGATGCTTTGATGCACACCTAACCTCATTTTCCCCTTGTATCTTGAGAGAACAAGAATTCAGAATCTTCTGACACTTATAAATTATCTACACAATGAGTAAAAAGTTTAGAATAAAAATATAAAATGTTTGACGAAAACTAGCCTAGCCATATATATTTATTTTTAAGTTTGTGTCTTGTTAAGGGTTATCTGAGGTTTGGTACCATTTTCTAGTCAGGGGTAGGACTGATTGGTAAATCCATTTTGTAATACACTCCCATATTTGCCCGAGGACGATACCTGTGGATCACTGTTTACCAAGACCCTAAGGACCTATGACTTGCCAATCATATATGGTCTGAGCCCTTAGTTCAAATAAATAATTTTGCCTCTTTTGTTAATTAAATTTTTTAATACATTTCTCAATAAGTCTCGTACATTTCAGAATTCTGCTATGGTAATACTATGTGTGGTGTGCAAGGGAGGTCAAGTCTTATAATATAATTTATTATAAAAGTTATATAGGAACTTTTATCAGGCCTTATTGGATTCATTCACATGTATGAGGACTGATAGATAGTCTGTTACTTTTTCTACTTCAGAAATTTTTATGTATGCCAGATTGACCCATGGTTTAACCAAAATGTAATTTTTAATTATTCTGCAATGCATCCTGCAGTGAAGATATAATATGCAATCTATGAATTATCCTTTCCTACTGAAGTGAAAGTATTGCTCAAGCTTAAAATTATCAGGAGACGATAATAACATGAAATTAGCCTAATTTTGAGGAGATGATTTCAAACTGAGTAAATTGTGGTACCATTCTTTCAGAAAAGGCCTTCAATGAACAAAGAATGCACCACTTTAAAGAAAAATGTCAGATGAAGAGATGTGCTTTAATTTTGTTAGTGCCCTTAGCTCTGGCGCTGATAATGGCATACATGTATTAGTCTCAATGTAAACGATAATCCCTCATTCTCAGATTAAACTCCTTGGGGAAGCCGATAAATAAGATCTGAAAAACATCCTGACAGTCAATACTTGAATACCTCAGATTACTAACTAACAAATTCAGACGGGTCTGATTATTGTCACTCATTTACTTAAATTTGCAAAGATTTCATGACCTTTCTGAGGTAAATAAATCATACGAATAGCCTGTATAGCATATTTCCATTAGACAATTTGTTAAAAGAAGATTATGTTTTCTATTTAATGAATTTTATCAGATTTACCATATGGGACGCCAGTGAGTTTGTTCTCATGATGAAATTTCAAAATATTTCTTAAAATGTCCATTAATTCTACAAAAATGTGGTCTGTTAAGTTTATATAATTTGTGATTTTATTTATTAATGGCCACTTTATAGTGGGTTATCTACATGTAAAGGCTCCCTTTTCTATTCAGGGTGGTATTTAGGATTCTAATTTAATCTTAGGAGTATTTGTTTCTAAATCACAACCCAAAAATTGAACACATGACTCATTGTTTACTTGGTTCAGCTATTAAGGTTATAACTCAAATTCACAAGGCTAACCCTAGCCCAGTATGCATGTACTTTTGTGTGTTTATTATATATTTGACACTTAATGCTTTAGGATTTTTGTTTAGTTGTTACCCAACTCGTATTGAACCATTTTAAAACTAAAGTAAGTAACCATCTTTGAAACTAAAGTAAGTTGGTTCAATATGGCTGAAATAAAACGAAGATGAGTAGAGGTTTTGAGGGACTTAAACTTACAGTCCCAAATATTTATATTATTATTAGCCACTTTGAAGCATTTTATGTAACTCTTCTTTTTGATATGTATGTTTGCATGTGTGTAATATGTATATATATATACACACACACACATACATACATACAAATGTAACCTCTGTCTGTATATTGATTTTTTTTCCTCAAAATTTCACAATACTTTTTCATTTCATATATCATAGACACAATATCTCCAATTTGTTTCTTTGTTACCTTTTCACACACAAACGGCTGAACCTATATTAATATTCTCTGTGACAAAGAGGAGTGGGGGTTATAAGGGAGGCTTGAAATTAAAAATAGCGATATTTCGTTTTGTATTGCTTTTTGGAAAAAAAGCACATAACAAATGTTATTTATTTTGTTATATACACTTTTGTTGTATGCCGAAGTATAAATGAGTTATACGCTTAAAACTATATCGGGAGTCAATAATTTTATTGTCCACAGACCAAACTTAACAAAACTCTGTATGTGAACTCCTCCATGATTATAAGGCATATTAAAATTTCCAGGAACGGATAGGAGAGGGGGGTTATAAGGGAAGCCTGAAATGAACAATCGGTATATTTCATTTCGTATTGGTTTTTCTGCGAACATGCACATAACCGATGGTGTTCATTTTGTTATTAAGAGTAACTTTTGATATATACACTTGTTGTATTCCGAAGTATAAATATGATATACGCTAAAACTATAGCGGGAGTCAACAATTTTATTGGTCACTAATGACTACACCGAACTGAACAAAACATGCCATCTGAATTTGTGTTAACTCTTCCACGGTTGTAAGCTAAATCAAAATTTCTAGGGACAACCAGGAGTGGGGGTTGTAAGGGAGGCGTTATATGAAAAATCGCTTCCTTTTGGTTTTTCGGTAACATTCACATATCAGAAAGTGTTTATTTTATTATTTAGAGTAACTTTTGTTATATTCACTTTTATCGTAGAATGAAGTATACACAAGATATACGCTAAAAATTATAGCGGGAGACAACAATTGTATTAGTACTCATGGAGGGCTACGATCTCTTTCCTTCACCTCGCTTTTAGAATATAAATTAAATTATATTTTGGGTACTGCTGTTATTTATTTACACCAAATATATAAATTACTAGTAAATCCTATTTTTTTAATGTTTTGAATTTATAATTTAAGTATAGCAATGTTGATAAAATTCAAGCGGGAGCGGAAGTTGTTGGGAGGTTAACACAATTGTGTTAACTTTCTTCCGGTGGAATAATGTATTTGCTTTCTACTCACATTTAATTTTATGTAAATAATGTTATGTATATAACTAAGATCCACAATGTATACTGGGATTATTTTTTGACAATAAATATGTACATTATTTTATTTCTGACCCGCACGGGAAAACAATACGCCCAGACGGAAAGTGTAGGTGTGCACATTGAGCCTTACCAAAAAAAAAAATACATCATCATTCAGCCTCAAATGATTTCTGAGATGATTCTGGGTACGTTTGCTGTATTTTTTTTTTTTTGGCATACATCCAAATAACAGAAGGTGTTTATTTTGTTATTTAGAGTATCTTTGTCGTATAACGAATTATAAACGAGTTATATAATAAAAACTACAGAGGGAGTCAACAATTTTATTAGTACTCATTAAAGTGTGTTTAATAAAGACATATTATGACAAATTAAGTTACGTTTTTATACTTATATGATAGTTCTAATTGTGATTCGGATTAGGGAAGTTATAAATCTCTTCCTCTCCTCATTTGTTATTTATTTTAATTGGAAAATAACTTCGTTATTTATTTCAGATAGAAATTTAAACTGTAAGATCATTTTGATTATTTAATTTGTTGCGATCTGGCTGCGGTGATAAGCAGTAGAAGCTGTAATACTTATATGAAAAATCCCACAACCAAATCACTAACAAGAATTTAGTAGGGGCCACCAACAATCGACTCAAGTCCAAATTCAAATATATAAATTTATTTATAATAAAAATATTCTCCAATTATAAATATTAAAATGAAAAGGCACCTTTGAAAATATAATGGGGGACACTTAATTATACTTAGTCTATATTACAATTGAAACACTTAGCTGTTTAATAGAAGTGCTGACTTAGCCGTGAGAGGTAGAACAGGCCAGCTGGCTAGGCAGGCCGGAACAAGCTGAAGGATTAGCGGTGGCTCGTCAACAAGGGTCTCCCCTCCAGAGGATGCCGAATATGACTGATTTTAATCTGTCGTGAGGGGCTCCTTATATAGGGCTAATCCGGGAGTGAACTTTGAACTGCCGATCGAAATACGCTCAAAAAGTGCATTTAACGTGAATTAATTATCAAAATTCATCCGTATTACTACTTAGTGTACCGACGTTAAGAGCTGTGAATGTTATTATCAAAATCATTCGGCGTTATCTATGAAAATGCTAGAGCACATGGTGACTTCACTCCAAATTCGATATAATTCTAATTTAAAGGTAAAAACAATACATTTAAGCATTCATACATATTAATCTTACTGCTCTGTGCTGGGAATGCTCAGAATATAAAATATATGGTCATTTATAATGGGCTTATGTAATGCAATGTCAATTTCATTACAAATTTTATAATTTATTATTTTAACAATGTCATGCTGAATTTGCACAATGGGTGATAGCGTAAGTTGTGGGGAATCAAACTCTTTAATTGTGGTATATGTTATCTTATTTCCTTCGGTATGGTGACGATGACTTTGTACTATCCATAACTATTAAATTTTACTTGGTAATGTCATTATAACAAAATACAATATGCGTTTAAACTCAATATGATTTGAGGTTGTGGGGGGGGGGTTGCTACAATCTCTTTCCCTACCTTGCTTTTACAATATAAATTAAATTAATTTTAGGGTACCACTTGAATACACCAGGATAAAATATAAATTACTATATAGGAATATAAATTACTAGAAAATTCGAAATTTTAAATGTTTTGAAGAAGTATTTCTATTAAAGCAATATTGATTAAGGATAAAATATTGATAACACTGAAGCAAGAGAGGAAGTTGCCAGGAGGATAACACAGTTAATCGTGTTAACTTATTTCCTGTGAAATGTTGTATTTTGTATAGTAAACATTTACTGTTGTGTATATAATGTTATGTATATAAGTAAGCTCGGATTGGATTTTATTTATTTATTTTTATTGTCACTAGGCACTGAACTTGTGAGGGTTATTTGTGCCTAGGTGGCCAAAGGTCCAAATTCGTTTTCCTTCCTTTACTTCGGTTGTCCTTCTTTTCAAAGAGATCCAATCCACTTGTGGTCCCTCCTTCAGCCTTGCCTATGATGGGTCTTTCCTATTTTTTCTGTCTCCGATCCTGTCACAAATACCAAAAACACAGCAGTATCTTTTTAAAATCTATTTTGTGTATACTTATCTTGCTGGCTTGTGTGCCCTTACGTTGAACTTATATTTATATTTCTTTATTTAGGCCAGTAATTGTTAAGAATTAAATCAGTTTTTTAATTGAGTGGCTATTGTCCCATAGTATTTCAGAAAGTACTAGGGGAGGATAGCCACTCAATAAGAATTAAATATTGATAACACTGAAGCAAGAGAGGAAGTTGTCAGGAGGATAACACAGTTAATCATGTTAACTTATATCCTGTGAAATTGGTTTTTGACTGGAAATATGTTATGTATATTATTGATGATATTTAATTATATTAAATGCAATCCATGATTATAATTTAAATTATCCACGGTGTGTCTAACAATGGAGAGGGGACTTACTTTCATTTATTCTTCAAAACTAAAATTTCAATTCTATAAGTCCACTGCCTGACCTTCACGGGAAAATAATGCGTCCAGATGGGAAGTGTTGTAAACATTGAAGCCTTGCCAATGAAAAATCTATCATCATTCCGCCTGAAATGATTTCCCGGGCGAAGCTGGGTATCTTAGCTCGTGTGTGTGTGTGTGTGTGTGTGTGTGTGTGTGTGCGTGTGCGCGTGAGTGTGTGTGTATATATAAAATTGTAACCACAGTCTGTACATTGATTTTTTTCACGAAATTTCACGATAACTTTTCTTTTCACATGTCATAGACACCATAACTGCATTTTGTTTCTTTGGTGTCTGTTTGTTTGTTACCTTTTCACGCATAAACGGCTGAACCGAATTTTATGAAACTTGGTATGTATATTACTACTAACCCAACTGAGACTTTAGGCTATGTTAATATTCTCTGAGATGAACAGGAGTGGGGGTTATAAGGGAGGGCTGAAATTAAAAATAACAATATTTCGTTTCCTAATGCATTTTCGGCAATTATGCACATAACAAAAGTTGTTTATTTTGTTATTTGGAGTAACGTTTGTTATATACACTTTTGTCGTATATCTAAGTATAAATGAGTTATACGTTAAAAACTACTGTGGAAGTCAACAATTTTATTTGGCACAAAAAACTCAACCGAACTAAACCAAACTCGGTATGTGAATTAGCACTAACGCCTTCCTTATAATAAGCCATACTAACATTTCTAGGGACGGGCAGGAGTGGGGGTTATAAGGGAGGCCTGAAATTAAATATAGTGATATTTCGTTTCCTATTGGGGTTTCGGCAAATATGCACATAACAAAAGTTGGTTATTTTGTTATTTAGAGAAATTTGCTCAACAATTCTTTTCAATATGAACTACCAGGTACCTCACCTGGAATAATTAGTTCAAATTATAATATATTATTGTAATATGTTGTCCTTAATAATTTAAATCTATGCATAATGCACAGGAAACGGGAAATATGACAATATGGAGGACAGTGAAGTCTTACATAAAAAATTAATTTTATTATTAACAAATCCACAGATACGATATTAACCCTAAACACTGGGACGGGTAAATGTCAAAATATTGTGCAAAGTAAAGCCTTGCCAAAAAAATACTATCACCATCCAGCCTCAAATGAATTCCCGGGCGAAGCCGGGTATCTGAGCTAGTATATATAAATAGTAATTTTATATATATAAAATTACTTAAAAATATGAAATAAAGTAAAATGTTTTATTGATTATAATAGTTTTCAAGGAATATAATATGTTATTCTACCATATTCCATGAAAATAAATAGTAATTCAAAGATAATATTGTTATTGACATGAAAATTCATAAGTAGAAACTTGATGTAGTGACCCTTATTCTTCTTCTACTTGCACTTTGCCACAATATGTTCAGTGGGCTGTTTCACACGATTCCACCTATGAGCGACCTTCTTCTGATCTGATTTTTAAGCAACCTTACTCCCAGCTCTTCTCATATCCATTTACTGATCACACGTCTTTCACATTATACACCAAGAAGCCTATTGCAGCAGCTCGTTTGAGCAGACACTAATATCCAACTTTCATAGCTAAGAAGAACAACTAGGAGAAAAAACATTTTGAAGAACCTATTATACCATATACTCACTCACGTACACACATTCATATATGTGCATATATCTATATAATTATAACTCTAAGGTTTGTCTGATTTTCTACTTAATTCCAGTGGAGATATGTTCTTTCCGTGTTTCAGACTATTCTAAGAACAATGGTATCAAAATAGAAAATCTTGTCTGTCATTCCCCCGTTTGTTATTCAATCTCTCGAAAATGAATCACTCAGAAGATTTCTATGAATTTTTATATTTGGAGCCAATTATCCCAAGGTACAATGTAGGCTATATGAGAATCCATAATTTCAACTAGGAGGGGGGGGGGTTACTAAAACATGAAAATACATATTCATCAATATTTGCATTACTTAATATAGGTTTTATCAAAAAATGTAAAGAACAAATTGCGTTTAAAATAACAATTTTTGTCCTAAATTGTTATTTAGATTTATGAATTTTGAAATTTTAACTTATATTAGTGTTAGTGGAGAATTTTTTTTTTTAATAAGTGTCAGGGTTATGAATATTGTAAACATGGGGTATATTATGTTCCTCTCCAATTGATAGGAGTGGGGATTGGGATAACCTTAATTTCCATTGAAAAACATTTTTATTTTTATCAACAAAGACTGATAACAAATTTCCAATTACTTCCGACTTTAGGCAACTCCTCAACATTCTTGTATGGTATTATAACAGAATGCTTGAACAATATGTTTTCCCCCAGATGCTAATATAATCATTTTGATCCCAAGAATGATAATAAATTTGTCAATGTTCATCCAATAGTAATTTCACACTTAGTGCATGAAACTTTCAATATGACTAATTCGAAGGCAAAAAATGAATTATTTAGTGCTTCTGATCATCAATATATTTTGACGGGAAGCCATTATTATATAATTAATTTCGGGATAACAGGAATTCTCATCATAAATGCGTGTAACTGCTTATATCTTGGGTAAAACAAACAAATGGCTGAAGTTTATCTGATTGAGCATTTGATGAATATGACATGATGAATTTATGTATCCCATCTTTATATTTCCACGGGGAACTGTTTCTAGTATGTATGTGTGTATGCATTTATATAATTTTGATCTATTAATGCTCTAGCAGCTACAGGTTTTGTTCGATCCAGATCATAAATAGCCGGGAAGAGAGGTAAAGCAAAGGATTGGATACATCTCTGTTATTAGTAATTTAAAAAATGGCATATGACTGGTCTTGTTTATAATAGTAATGGCCTAAAATTTTTGTTCAACATTTATTTATCTGACTTGTATGTAAACAAAGTTATTTGTTTTAGTGTTTTTAGCTTTGTTTAAACCCACCACTCCTTCTCATGCGACTTTTATATTAAGCTATTACAACATTGAACATCTTATTTCCATATTAAATTCCGAGTATTGTTTCCATTTAAATCTAAGGGAGGAATAGAGACAAAAAGAAAAAAAAATCATTTGTCACTCTGATAAGTGAGTCATTTGTTTAGTTCATGGAGCCACTGCTTGACATCATTTTCGATTTCCTTCTTTTTTGGCAATAATCACTATTCTTGGCCCTTATAGGGATAGTATATGTCATCATCTCTGTTGCCTTGGAATTAATTTTGGTAGTGGCTGATTTTTACTCCGAGATTTGTCAGCCGGCCGAGCCAACATTGGGTAGGCATGTGTCAACAGCTGGTGAACAGTCCTAAAGAGACTTTTTCTTTTAGAGAATAGTCACTTGCGACGAGAAATAAATCTTTTACCCCAACCCTGAAACATATGAGCAGTCAACACCAAGCCAGTTACCAAATCAAGTTGCAAGACGTAAAAAGTTATGTTGTGTGTTTGGTGGAATTTTGATGATGTGTACTTTGAACTGGTGCCTTATGGGGTTATACCATTAGAATAACTCTCACTAAATATGAAGAATTTGATTGTCTAGAACTTCTCCCACACCCTGCACACAGCCCTGACTCCCCTGACCCTCCTCTGACTATGACTTGTGTTGTTCAAAGACTTATTTTCTTCGGGGAAGATAGATCCAGGTAATCAGGAGGGTGTTCACGAGTTCATTGGATAAAATTAATGTTGTTCTATATACTTCTCTCCTGTCAAATATTAACTAAGATATTTGAATTTTTGAATTTTCAGAGCCTTCAGTAACCTCCCCCCACCTTTAGTTCTTGCTCTTAACAATCAACCAATATATCATGAAATGTATTATTCCAAGATTAAATACCAAATATTCTTTTCAATGTACCTTTTTTAGATGAAATAATGCAATTACGCGTTGTGTGTTGATGTTATCAATTTCAAGCTAAAAAAAGTCTGTCACGCAGGGGCTGCGTTAACTAAGCAGATTTTCCGCGTCCGTCACGTATTTGCATTTATTTCGAAACTTAAAAGTTCAATGAGAACAATATTTGGTATTAGGGCTTCAAATAAAGTGATTCATTGCAAAATAGAACATTGTTAATATGAGATGAGTAGGAGTGGGGGTTTACTGAAGACCAAAAACTAAAAAATGCAAATATCTCAGTTAATAATCAAGATAGTGAAGAAATGTACATAACAACATTTATAGAACATTATATTTGCAATAAGATTGGTTCTATACAATTTTTCGATCCGACGCATATTAACGGAGATATTAAGGATTTTAGAAATTCTCCCCCTCTAACCCCCCCCCCTCCTCCCTCTGGTCCGATTTCAGCCATTAACGAACTTGATCTTTCTTTTTACATAAAACGATTATATATCTAGTTTGGTAACGATAAGACAAAAATTGCGAGCGCTAGAGCGGTAACAGACAAATATATATATATATATATATATATATATATATATATATATATATATATATATATATCTATATATATATAAAATTGTAACCTCTGTCTGTACATTGATTTTTTTCGCGAAATTTCACAATACCTTTTCGTTTCACATGTCATAGACACCATAACTGCATTTTGTTTCTTTCGTGTCTGTTTGTTTGTTTGTTTGTTTGTTTATTTGTTTGTTACCTTTTCAAGCATAAACGGCTGAACCGAATTTTATGAAACTTGGTATGTATATTACTACTAACCCAACTTAGACTTTAGGCTATATTAATATTCTCTGAGGCAACAGGAGTGGGGGTTATAAGGGAGGCCTGAAATTAAAAATAGCGATAGTTCTTTTCTTATTGCTTTTTCGGCAAATATGCACATAACAAAAGTTGTTTATTTTGTTATTTAGAGTAACTTTTGTTATATACACTTTCGTCGTATTCCGAAGTACAAATGCGTTATACGCCAAAAATTATTGCGGGAGTCAACAATTTTATTTGGCACGAAAGACTTAACGGGACTAAATAAAACTCGGTATGTGTATTAGCACTAACACCTTCTTTATAATAAGCCATACCAAGATTTCTAGGGACGGGCAGGAGTGGTGGTTGTAGGAGAGGCCTGAATTTAAAAATAACTGTATTTCGTTTTCAATTGGGTTTTCTCAAATATGCACATGACAAAAGTAGTTTATTTTTCTATTTAAAGTAACTTTTGTTATATTCACTTTTGTCGTATAGAAAAGTATGAACGTGATATACACTAAAATCTAAAGCGGGAGCCAAAAATTTTGTGGGGCACTAACGATTGAACTGAACTTTGCAAAACTCGGTATGACAATTAGCATTAATTCTTCCATGATTATAAGCGATATTAAAAATTTTAGATCCAAACGGGAGCGGGGATTATAAGAGAGGCTGAAATGTGAGAAGTCTAATGCGGGACCGGAAGATGACGGGAGCCTTACCAGTTAATTGAGTTTACTTATTTCCCGTCTGGCATTGCTGGAAGTGATTTCCAGTGAGCTTCGCTATTACAAATATAATCTTACGTGCAAAACTTTGCCTAAACTATTTGAGCTCGGGTTGGCTTTTGAAAGAAAATATGTTCATTATAGATGATATTTAATTGTGATAAATGCTGCCCATGATTATGGTTTGAATTATTGAAAAACGATGAGTCATAATGTGTAGAAGGATAAATTAGGAACACATTTTCATTTATCCTTCAAAACTAAAATTTCTATTCTATTAATCTCCAAAAGTTACCCTTCAGGGTTGGTTATTTCGGAAAATCATTACGCCGTGGAGGGCAGTGTAATTGTACACATTGAAGTCTTACTATCAAAATACCATCAATAGTCAGTCAACAATAATTTCCCGGGCATCGCCGGGTACCTTAGCTAGTATATATATAAAATTGTAACCTCTGTCTGTACATTGGTTTTTTTCGCGAAATTTCACGATAACTTTTCGTTTCACATGTCATAGACACCATAACTGCATTTTGTTTCTTTGGTGTCTGTTTGTTTGTTTGTTTGTTTGTTTGTTTGTTTATTTATTTGTTTGTTTGTTTGTTACCTTTTCACGCATAAACGGCTGAACCGAATTTTATGAAACTTGGTATGTATATTACTACTAGCCCAACTTAGACTTTAGGCTATATTAATATTCTCTAAGACAAACAGGAGTGGGGGTTATAAGGGCAGCCTGAAATTAAAAATAGCGATATTTCGTTTCCTATTGCTTTTTCAGCAAATATGCAAATAACAAAAGTTGTTTATTTTGTAATTTAGAGTAACTTTTGTTATATGCACTTTTGCCGTATACGGAAGTATAAATGCGTTATACGCTAACAACTATAGCGGGAGTCCACAATATTATTTGGCACAAAAGACTCATCCGAACTAAACCAAACTCGGTATGTGAATTAGTACTTACGCCTTTCTTCTAATAAGCCATACTAAGATTTCTAGGGACGGGCAGGAGTGGGGGTTATAAGGGAGGCCTGAAATTAAAAATAGCGATATTTCGTTTCCTATTGCATTTTCAGCAAATATGCACATAACAAAAGTTGTTTATTTTATAATTTAGAGTAACTTTTGTTATGCACTTTTGCCGTATACGGAAGTATAAAGGCGTTATACGCTAAAAATTATAGCGGGAGTCAACAATTTTATTTGGCACAAAAGACTCAACCGAAATAAATAAAACACTCAGTAGTGTGAATTAGCACTAACGCCTTCCTTATAATAAGCCATATTATTTCTAGGGACGGGCAGGAGTGGGGGCTATAAGGGAGGCCTGCAATTAAAAATAGTGATTTCCTATTGGGGTTTCGGCAAATGTGCACATAACAAAAGTTGTATATTTTGTTATTTAGAGAAATTTGCTCAACACTTCATTTCAATATGAACTACCAGGTACCTCACCTGAAAAAAATAATTCAAAGTATGTCAATATTTTCTCCTTAATAATTCAAATCTATTCATAATGCACAGGAAACGGGAAATATGACAATATGTAGGACAGTGAAGTCTTGCATAAAAAATTAATTTTATTATTAACAAATCCACAGAAATGACGGGTGTTAACCCTAAACACTGGAACGGGTAATTGTCAAAATATTGTGCAAAGTAAAGCCTTGCCAAAAATATACCATCACCATTCAGCCTCAAATGAATTCCCGAGCGAAGCCGGGTATCTGAGCTAGTATATATATATGTATACATACAATTTTGAACGGACCTCATTTTCGTCATCTCCTGGGTAGGATTGATGGATATTTGAAGAAAAATTTCGAAAATCGCGTCATGAGTACAACCTCAATAGCTGATTTCCCTTAAGGGAAATCTGCTAAAATGTTTATTCTATCTACACCATGCTGGATTTTTAAATTATTCATTTAACACTGAAGACCATGTTGGGCAATGGCTGAAATCAGACGAGGAATGGGGGGGGGGAGGGTTCGAAATGTTTTATAGAATCAATCTTGTTAAACTATTGATGTTCTGTATTTTTTTTTCATAACACAAATATTAAGCGAGTTGTTCGTACTTTCTTTGGGAAATTCGGAATATTACCGTTATTGTACGTCGGATTGAAGTGTATAGACCAAGTCTTATTGTAAATTAAATGTTCTATAAATGTTGTTATAATCTTTTTTTTTTTCATTATCTTGACTATTAGTTGAGATATTTGCATTTTTTTAGCTTTCCGTCTTATGTAAACCCCCACTCGTACTCATGTCATATTACAGTAAGCTGTTCGGTCAAGAAGCACTTCATTTGATGCTTAAATACCAAATATTGTTCTCATTGAACTTTTACTTTTTGAGATAAACGCAGATAGGTGGCGCGGGTGGGAAATCTGCTTAGTTAACGCAGCCCCTGTATGAGTACATTTTTCGATAAAGCGAACTTTTATGAGGATGTTGACGAATGGTGTTCGTGATGTTTTGGCTTCGAAGTAAATACCAACCCCTAGTGTAGAAATCGATTCTCATATATCCTCTATTGTTATTTGGGCTAGACGGCATACAAATAAATGCTTATTGAAATCCTTTGGGAGACAAACAAATATCAATAGTACGAAAAGTGACCTGAAAAATAAAAAAATAAAAAGCATCCAAAATCAAAATTTAAATCGAATTTCAAAGAAACCTTTGAGATTCTATAAATAAATCTCAAGTTTATGGCATTAAGCTCATTGATACCAAAAGTTTACAAATAACAATAAAAATAAATTTAAAATTATTATTCAACTACTTTTATGAAAAAAGATTTGAAGTTGATAAATGTGGGTTATTGAGAAAAGGAAAACTTATCTATCTCATTCACACTCATGACTAGTGTGTTGAATATCCTTTATTGTTAATGTTTATTCTTTAAATGAATTTATGAAGATTGTCGAAAACTGTTTTAATTTCCTTTAAACCAGAACTGCTAATTTTAATGTAATTAATTACGAGATTGAAAAGAAATCACGGATTGGTCTCGTGACCTGAGCGATAAAAGTGATAAACATTTTTATCAAACAGTAAAGAAAGCTTATCAGACCTTTGTACTTTTCATTCCTCTTTAACCCTGCACTGATAATCCTTTCTCTGCCTAAGGTTTGATAATTGAAATTCATTTGAGGACCTCTACCTGTGGAAACCTAAAATAGGTGTATAAGGTAGTCATTGTTTATTAGCTTTGTCTGAGGTCAATTGGACAAGGAATGGAAATGGAATAGAAATATGTGCTGGAAATAATTTATTGTATTAATCCAGGCGTGAATTAAGGATTTTTAAAGCCATACCTGAGGCTCAAGTTATTATTACTTATCAATACATTGAAATGTATTGGTAAGTAATAATTTTATTTTATTAGTACCGTAGTTGATATATTTTGGGAAATCAATTCAAATGGCAACCTAATTTTTATAAAATAAGACAGGCACTATCTCATTAATTTATAAGTGCTCCTTAAGTGTTGGGGCTCAGGTTTGCCCTTCAAAACGTAGCTTCGATTCATACATGTAGAGCCGTGGTGCTCTCTTAACGCTCTTCAAAAAAAGTACTGAAGATGGAGCTGTTGTTCTGAAAGTACACTCTGTCAAAATAAACGTATTATAGAGGAAAACAGCCCTACTGTGTACATCCAGATTAAAATGAGGTCCGTTCGAAATTATGTGCGCGCGCGCGCGCGTGTGTACATACTTGTATTTATACTTTTTATCACTCTACTGGGCGCAATTTTTGTTTGATCGTTACCAAACAATTATATATAAACCGTTCATGCAAAGCTAAAGAAGTTCGTTAATGGCTGAAATCATTGGGAGGGGGATTTTGAAATGTCACCGCTACTATCGTCGGATCGAAAAATTGTGTACAATAAATCTTATTGTTAATTAATTTTACTATAAATATTGTTGTATAGTTTATTCTCTATCTTCAATATTAACCGAGATGGATTTTTTAGTTTTCAGCCTTAGTAAACCCTTACTCCTACTTATGTCACATAAACTCTATAGAGTTATATATCGAAGCAATTTATTTGAACCTTACATACCAACTATTGTTTTCAACAGATATTTACTAGATTGGGTAATTGCGAATACGTTGTGTGATCGATTAAGATTTTACTTTCTTATCTCGAAAATGTGTGTATTTGTTCTAAACCATACGCCAAATTTAACTGTTTCATTCAACACTAAAGGCCAAAAGTTAATGGCTAAAATCAGACTTGGAATAGTCAAACCCGGAAAATTCAGAATATCTCCTTTATTTTACCTAGAAATAGAGAATATATGGTGTGTTATACCAGAAGTGGGGAAATCTGCTTAGGTCACGCAGCCTCTGTGTTACGTACTTTTTCAGTCTTAATATACACCCTCTCTTACATATTTCACATTAACAATATACCACGAAGCGTCTTATTTCAAGTTAAATACGATGCATTGTTTTCAGCGGATGAGGAAGAAGGGAAGGAGAAATGGTAAAATAAAAAAAAGAAACACTTTTGTTATTGTGAGATGGATCGTAACGTATTTCATAACAAAATTGAAAATTTAATGTTTTACAATAGATGGACTGACTATACTTTGTTATTTTAACTGAGATATTAACAGAGGTATTGCATTTTTTATTTTAAGTCTTCAATTAACTCCGACATCTGTTTATACGATATTCACTTCAGGCACTAAACATCTCATGTCCAGCTTAAATTTCAAGTTCTGCTGCATACAAGGCGTCTTATTACAGGCCATTGTGAGGATAGACGGTGTTATATCAGCAGTGTCCAACACGTTAACTATTGATTAGTTAACACAATCCCAAGTTGGCTTTTTCTCTTGTTTGACATTTAAAAAACACTCAACAATCAATTTATATACCTAGCCACACATTTACCATATATTTATGGCGCCAAAATCATTCTTTGAAAAGAACTTTAACTGACCTTGAGGCATGAGGCCTTCTAACTCCTAGCCGATGGGGAAAGAGTACAAGTTGCCACTAACATTGGGGCTGACATGGGATCACCTTACCCCCTTACCGCCTTGTATGTGATTCAACTACAGACTCAGATACAATATCTCAAGCGATATGTGCATCCTGTGCAACAGATCGGATTAACGATAATAATTCTATCATGTATTTTATGTTTGAGGTAATCTCATTCTAGCAAAAACAGTGTCACATTGATAAAACAAAAATGAAATTTACACCTCCTGTTAGGAATCAGACAACGTTCCTTAGGCAATATTTTGTTGCTTTTGAAGTTTACTTTGGCCTTACTTTTTTTACCCCAAGTGGGCTCAAACGTGATACGAAATCTAGAATGATGAGTATTATTTTTTGTAAAGTGTTGAGCAGAGTACCCGCAAGAACATATTGAAAAAGAATATAGGCTTAGTTGGCAATAGAACTGGTTTGATGCGCTTTTAACAGATTACGGAATGGGTACGTTAGGAATTTTGTCATCTTATAGAAAATTAATAATATTTTTTAGAGCCTTGTTATAGCTTTAAAAAATGTTTCAAAAATACTACTAAGATTAATTTTATCTAATTCCTTTGTTTATATATATCCTGGCAATGGAGATGTCTCAATATAAATAAGTAATTGCTCATATATTTAGAATGCATGTCAGTCCCTGTACTTGGCCTTTTATTACAGCTCTTGAAATAGACATTTTGGGACTAAATAAAAATAAATGTAACTCGATCAAAAATGCATGCAGATATAGAACCTTTTTTTCCCTATCTGCAAGGTGAAAACCTATTTTTTTTTATTTTTTTTTATTTATTTTTTTTTTTAATATTGGTCTTGAATCTCTTCAACATGTGTGCAGTATGATGTAGAAAATATCCTCCTACATGTAATCCGCTATTGTGATTGTCAGGTGATGATGAGATTTAACCAACATCGAAATCTCCATCGAGCCTGACGGGAACAAAAACCGTATGCACACACACACACACACACATATATATTGGTATATATTTTCAGATAAACAATTTGGCTACCATCGCGTGAAGGATCGCAGTAATATCCGGCACCCACTGATCTTGGGATACGAGTTTTTAACAGATGTCCCTTAAGGGAAATCACTTTTTTAGGTTATATCTATAACGCAATTTACGAAAAATGTCAAATATCGAGATATTTGCATTTTTTAGTTTTCAGCCTTCAGCCCCACTCGTACTCATGTCATATTACAGTAAGCTGTTGTCATGAAGCACTTCATTTGATGCTTAAATACCAAATATTGTTCTCATTGAACTTTTACTTTTTGAGATAAATGCAAATAATCAGGTTAGCCAAGTTAGTTAAAGCGTTGCCTTTAATCTCACATGGTAAACCTAGAGTGGCGAGTTCTATTCCCGCCTGGACAAAGGAATTTACTTAGTGACGAAATTCATTAAATATAATCCTGAGTGCCATATATATATATATATATATATATATATATATATATATATATATATATATATATATATATATATATCTTTATATATATAATTCTAGCGTACGTGTGTATGTCACTGAACTCCTCCTAGACGGATGGACCGATTTGATTGAATTTTTGAATACGCGTTCGGGTGACGCCCCGGATGGTTTAGCGCCGCAGATCGGCCAGGCTGATGGAGCAGGAGTGGGGGTCGTGAGGGAGGCCTCAAATTAAAAATAGCCGTATTTCGTTTCCTACTGGGTTTTCGGCAAATATGCACAGGATAAGAGTTGTTTATGTTGTTATTTGGAGTAACTTTTGTCATATTCAATTTTGTCGTATATTAAAGTATAAACGAGATATACACTAAAAAAGTAAAGAGGGGTCAAAAATTTTATTGGGCACCAACGATTGAACCGAACTGAACAGAACGCGGTATGTGAATTAGCATTAGTTCTACCATGGTTATAAGCTGTACTAAATTTTTTAAGTTCAAACGGGAGTGGGGGTTTACTGAAGGCCGAAAACTAAAAAACGCCGATATCTCGGTTAATATTAAAGACAGTGAAAAAAGACACATGACAACGTTTATAGGTCTTTTAATTTGCAAAAAGATTGGTTCTCTACGAAATTTCGATCAGACTCAAACTAACGGAGATATTTCGAATTTTCGAAAATCCTCCCCTCTAAATCCCCCCTCCCAATGATCCGATTCCAGCTGTTGAAAAACAGGATCCGTCTTTTAACGTAAAACGTTTAAATACGGAGTTTGGTAACGATCGAGCGAAAATTGCGACCGCTAGAGCGTTAACAGGCTAATACACCTCTATCTTCTTTATATATATAATTCTAGCGTACGTGTGTATGTCACTGAACTCCTCCTAGACGGATGGACCGATTTGATTGAATTTTTGAATACGCGTTCGGGTGACGCCCCGGATGGTTTAGCGCCGCAGATCGGCCAGGCTGATGGAGCAGGAGTGGGGGTCGTGAGGGAGGCCTCGAATTAAAAATAGCCGTATTTCGTTTCCTACTGGGTTTTCGGCAAATATGCACAGGATAAGAGTTGTTTATGTTGTTATTTGGAGTAACTTTTGTCATATTCAATTTTGTCGTATATTAAAGTATAAACGAGATATACACTAAAAAAGTAAAGAGGGGTCAAAAATTTTATTGGGCACCAACGATTGAACCGAACTGAACAGAACGCGGTATGTGAATTAGCATTAGTTCTACCATGGTTATAAGCTGTACTAAATTTTTTAAGTTCAAACGGGAGTGGGGGTTTACTGAAGGCCGAAAACTAAAAAACGCCGATATCTCGGTTAATATTAAAGACAGTGAAAAAAGACACATGACAACGTTTATAGATCTTTTAATTTGCAAAAAGATTGATTCTCTACGAAATTTCGATCAGACTCAAACTAACGGAGATATTTCGAATTTTCGAAAATCCTCCCCTCTAAATCCCCCCTCCCAATGATCCGATTCCAGCTGTTGAAAAACAGGATCCGTCTTTTAACGTAAAACGTTTAAATACGGAGTTTGGTAACGATCGAGCGAAAATTGCGACCGCTAGAGCGTTAACAGGCTAATACACCTCTATCTTTATATATATAATTCTAGCGTACGTGTGTATGTCACTGAACTCCTCCTAGACGGATGGACCGATTTGATTGAATTTTTGAATACGCGTTCGGGTGACGCCCCGGATGGTTTAGCGCCGCAGATCGGCCAGGCTGATGGAGCAGGAGTGGGGGTCGTGAGGGAGGCCTCGAATTAAAAATAGCCGTATTTCGTTTCCTACTGGGTTTTCGGCAAATATGCACAGGATAAGAGTTGTTTATGTTGTTATTTGGAGTAACTTTTGTCATATTCAATTTTGTCGTATATTAAAGTATAAACGAGATATACACTAAAAAAGTAAAGAGGGGTCAAAAATTTTATTGGGCACCAACGATTGAACCGAACTGAACAGAACGCGGTATGTGAATTAGCATTAGTTCTACCATGGTTATAAGCTGTACTAAATTTTTTAAGTTCAAACGGGAGTGGGGGTTTACTGAAGGCCGAAAACTAAAAAACGCCGATATCTCGGTTAATATTAAAGACAGTGAAAAAAGACACATGACAACGTTTATAGATCTTTTAATTTGCAAAAAGATTGATTCTCTACGAAATTTCGATCAGACTCAAACTAACGGAGATATTTCGAATTTTCGAAAATCCTCCCCTCTAAATCCCCCCTCCCAATGATCCGATTCCAGCTGTTGAAAAACAGGATCCGTCTTTTAACGTAAAACGTTTAAATACGGAGTTTGGTAACGATCGAGCGAAAATTGCGACCGCTAGAGCGTTAACAGGCTAATACACCTCTATCTTTATATATATAATTCTAGCGTACGTGTGTATGTCACTGAACTCCTCCTAGACGGATGGACCGGTTTGATTGAATTTCTAAATACGCGTTCGGGTGACGCCCCGGATGGTTTAGCGCCGCAGATCGGCCCGGCAGATGGAGCAGGTCTCCGGTCGAAGGGCGAAGGGCGAGGTTATTGGAAATGTAATGAATTGTTAATATGTTAGTCTAATGTATACCCTTAGAGTTGAAGTATGTCATCTAAATAAAGATGTTTTCAGCTGCGAGAGGTTTTCACTTTCAGACAATGTTATTTATTGTCCAAATTAATTATAATTTGATTTGAATGTTGCAGTTATTTTTTATTCTTTATTTATATTTATGTATTTCCATTAGTGGTTTGAGAGTTTTGATTTATATAAATTTTTGGTCTATGACTGTTTTTTTTTTAAGGACGTGTAGCGCGCATTCTACCAGGCAATCATAGGACTAAAACCTCTTCCTTTCCTTCTCTCATTTTTCCTTTTCTTCTTGCGTGCCAAGTTTTCGCTATATGTTATTTACTATTTGATTTTAGGCAAACGTGCACATAACAAATGTAGTTTTTTGCGTTATTACAAGAATATTTTTTTTAAACATAATATTATTAAATTTGATATCCTAATCGCTTGATATATCATGCAGGACAACGTCTGCCGGGTCCGCTAGTATATATATATATATATATATATGTCTGTTAACGCTCTAGCGGTCGCAATTTTTGTTGATCGTTACCAAACTCGACATTAAAACGTATTATGTAAAACTAAAGATCTAGTTCATTAAAGTCTGAAACCAATGTGGGGGGGGGGGGTTAAAAATTCAAAATGTCTCCATTATAATACGTTATATCGAAAAATGGTATAGATCCAATATTATTGCAACTTAATTTTATAGAAGTTTTAGGCGTTTCTTTAAACCTGTCTAGTTCTCTTTAAACGGCACTAAAATGTTTTAACAAATGTGCGATTTTGTGGAGCACTATTGAAAGCGTTTAACTGTTACTCTAGGAATTGTTGCTTAATCTAGCCTAGCCTATTTATTGATTTCGATCATGTTGTACTTCCTTTATGCATTTTGTCAATACTTGAATTAAGTTTCCACCTCTGGACTTACAGCTACGTTAGGAATTTTTTTTAATTAGCAACCTGTTTCTAAATGTGCATAGTTGCTGTTGGCGATCTAAGCGGACATTTCTTTGGCTAGCTTGAATGGAGTACTGGGGAAGGCTTTCATTCCTCGCTGACTTAGTGGCGAGAGATAGACAGAAATCTCATGAGGTGTCCTTGGCCTTGGCCTCAAGCCAGCCTGGCCTTCAGGTTTGCCCTGCCGAGCCTCTGGCATAACGTTTACCAATTTTTAGACTGGGTCTACTTCTTTTTAGCAGATTTCCCTTAAAGGAAATCAGATATTGAGGTCATCGCACTCATGACGCGATTTTCGAAATATTTCTTCAAATGTCCTTCGGTCCTACCTAAGTAGATGACGAAAATTGGATCCGTTCAAAATTTTATGTGTGTGTGTGTGTCTGTGTCTATTGCCACTCTAGCAGTCGCAAATATGGTTTTATCGTTACCAAGCTCGATATGTAAGCGTTTTATTTAAAAAAAAAAAGATCAAGTTCGCTAACGGCTCAAATCGGATCTATCTAACCGAAAATTCTTAATATCTCCGTTATTATGCGTCGGATCGAAAAATTGTATGGATCCAATCTTGTTGCTAATGTAATTTTCTACAAATGTTATATACGTGTTTTAATTATTTTGATTATTAACCGAGAGTTTCCTTACCTGAGTAGAAAACAATTATCATTCCCAAGCGCTAGTGGTGATTTATGTGGGAAGTGAGTTGTCTTACCAATTATTTCACTAAACTATAATATATATGAATTCAGCTGCTATTTCATCTTGGTTAATAGCGATAAAAGTTATTCTACCCTAAAAATTCAATAGCTATATGGTCTCGTTCGAGGAAATTGTCCTCTCTGAAAAATAAGCCCCCAGGCCTGGGCGAACTCTACTCTGAATTACTAAAGTATGCAGTAGATTCCAATTACAGGGAATAGGTTTATGATATATTTACACCAAAAAAAAAAAACCAGCTTTTGGGAGGGAAGTGATTGTTGCCTCAGAAATTTAGTGATATGTAAAAATGGCAACAATAATGAGACTGCTATTAAAACGAAAATAGTTCTGAGACGCTTCTTCCCATGGCCTTTAATATCATGCTAGTAGTTATAATTGTTGTCTGGACTTCAGGTTTCTTGCAGGCTATTGTAGTGACGCCTAATTTGCAGTTGTATGTAAACGAGAGTTCTTGACGATTTTTATGCTTTGTTCAACTGTATTCTTTTTCCTCCGTTTTCTGATGAGTTGCTGAAATTCTAAACGACACAGAATTAATAGACGGAAACGTAGCCCTCTTGGGGTGGCCTATTACAATCTATGCTTCATATCTGTGTATATTGATTATTTTTTCGGTATGAGGTTTCTAAATATGTCACTTCAGTGCCCCCTTTTTGTTATCCCATTAAGTTTTTATTCTGAGTATAAAATGTAATAAATCTTGGCACCATATCTGCTGCGTGAACCTGAAGTCAATAATCTTAAAAGTATTTTTGTGTTAGTGACTGTGTCTTGGCCTCATTCCACAAGGTGTGTAATCTCTGATGCGTTATTTAAGTTTCGCATTACCTTAATAATTCTGTGTATTGAATTTATTTATTCTTGGTTCCTAGGGTTAGGGTTTTTAAAATTTAATTTGTAGCACATTCCACGCAGTCTTTTTTATGGTTGGATTGGTTTTAACAAAAATCCTAAAGAAAAAGTTACAATCTACCCTACTACCGCTAGACCCTCTCTCTTCTGACGGATTCTCTGCAAGGAAAAGTAGAAGTTAATTCATTCCAACCAAGATGTAAATGTATTGTCGCTATGCAATGTCGTATATCTAAGTTAGACCTGCATATCAAGATACGTTAAGCAATAAGACCATCACGTTCTAAGAAGTTGGACTAATTGTCGGTGCAGGAATCTATTTATTGATGTTTACCAAATTCAAGGCGATTTTACACATTATTATTTAGCTTCAGTTAGAGCGGATGACTAGCAAGATAATTAAATATGGAATATCATCTATATGCTATATTCGTATATCCTCTTGATTCTGAATGAGTACATTTAACTGTTATTACAATTAAAGGTATTTTTATGAGTCATTTAAAAAAAAAAAAAAGCCAAAGTCATAGTGTAGTTCTTAAATTTTTACTTAGGTGGGACCTGTATGAATTCAGTAACCTACATATTCTGTTACTTTTATGGAGTCACGTATAAACAGAGTACATGCATGTGTACAGATCAGGAAATGACGTGGGGTATGGTAGGCCGTTCGTATCAAAGCAGTCCCGCAACACGTGAAATTGGCAAAGAGTAGTTCTGTGTCATTTCGCGACTTGGTCCCTTTTCGTTCAACGCCTATGGGTCTTATAGAAAACGGACAGGGAATTTTGAAGAAGTTTATTCAGCTATTAGAGAGCTGAAATGCTTATTTATACTGGTTTATCGTGGGCTTTAGTATCCATCTTCACTTGGGCCTGAAAGGTGCGTAAGCACTTATTGGCGTATGAAATACATTTTAGCCGATTTCTGTGAAATCAGCTATTGAGGTTGTACATGACGCGAAAAACTTCTTCAAATGTCCTTCGAACCTACCCAGGAGATATCGAAGATGAGACCCGTTCAATATATATATATAAAAAAAAAAAGCAATATATATATATATATATATATATATATATATATATATATATATATATATATATATATTAAAAAAATAAGCAATATATATATATATGTGTGTGTGTGTGTGTGGGTTTTAATCTAAACATCTAGTTCGTCATTGAAATTTTATTTCATTCTGTTTTGTCATTTTAATGTTCTATAACTATTGCTCACATGGCAAACCTAGAGTGGGGAGATCAATTCCCGCCCGGGATATAGGGATTTATTTAGTGACGATCTCATTTAATAAAATCCTTTGTCCCACCATGGCTAGAAAAGGGCGGTAACCCGTCCCAATTCGCCACAGTAGAAAAAAGGAGGACTTTAATAAGTAATAATATATAATCATTGTTTTTCCAAGTTTTTTCTAAGTCGAATACCAATGGAGCTACTTGTATTTTTTGGGGGTTTTGCCTTTTAGCAAATTTCCCAAAGGAAATCAGTTATTGAGGTCCTACTTATTACGCGATTTTCGAAACATTTCCTCAAATGTCCATTGCTCCTAGTGGATGACGAAAATGAGGTCCTTTCAAAATATATATGTTTTTGCGAAAATTACGTAATTGACAATTACGCATATTTAATTAAGAAGTACGAAGTCTGCAGAAGGGCGTCACCTAGATCATCAAGTCTGATCTTCTAGGCGACGTAGCCTACGCGGCTTCGGGACCCTTCTGGCTGGCACCGGGCCATATCGCCCAACAATTAATTAGTTCTGTTTTCTTACCATTGAATGACAGTGCGTTCAGTGTAACTTTTAATGAGGAGTGCTTCTTATTTTCAGTGCAGTGCAGTGTTTAGGGAAGATCAGTGATTCGCACGATCGTGAGTTATTGTGCTGTGTGATAAGAGCTTACAGTTAACAGTGCCTATTGCGATAAATAGCCGTTTTCGAATCCCGAAATACAATATATTTTCGTTATAGTATTATAAAATGTTATACAACCAATCTTGTTCTATAATTGTTGTTCTATGCATTTTTCCCTAACTAAAATAGTTTGGGAGTTACTCGTGCTTTCTTGTTTTCAGTCTTCAGGAACCCCCTTGCCCTCTGCCTTAGAATATGTGGTGAAATGAAATCACAAATGCGTTATACCAGGATGTGGGAAATCTGCTTAGTTTACGCAGTCCCTGCGTGACAGTTTTTTTTAAACGCCCACTTCTACTCAACAGATTTTCACTTATGTACCTGCCACAAAAACATCTCAACTCTAACTATCATTTTAATTCATGTTTGCAGAGGCTTCTTACTGCGAGAGACGCAGAGAATAGATGATGAGATGAGATCATCAGGGTATCATATGCCAGCACATGGGAAATCTGTTTAGTTCATGCAGCACCTGTGTGACTGACTATTATTATTCATTAATGTTCATTTTATATTACTATGGCTAATCGGGACGGCTTATTTAGAGGATACCACTCTTTTCTAGCCAGCACTGGACTTATGATTATAATTATTGCATCCATCACTAATTTTCTATCTCATGTAGGTCATTTATTGTAATAGGAGGTGTGGGTGTAATTTTAAGGGGACAAGATACTGTGGTTGTACTCATGACGGCATTAATACATTCATTAAAATTTCCATTTGTCTATTGAACTCTCTTACGTCGTTTTTGTTTGTTCATTGTAAAACTCGATCTTTAAGTGTTTTATGCAAAACTAAAAATCAAACTCATTATTTAACTGGACCAGGGTTGAGGGGGGGGGGATATTGAAATATCTCCGTTGCATGAGTAGGATCAATGTTTAGTCATTCTTCTAAATAATACAACATTCTACAATTATTTTTTTCATCTATACATTTTTTTTTTCTAGCATGGATAAGAATGTAATCTATTAGAGTTTTCTTCCAAATGACTTACTCCAAACTTGATTTCCACTTAATTAACTTAGGTTTCTCTTGCTCCGGGTTTACAAGTCTATTTCTCTTTTTTAGATTTCAAAATCAGCCATTTGGAATAAATATTAATTTGTTTTTAGGTGCTTCTGGTGACATCTTCCCGGCAACCTGACCATTGGATTGTTCCTGGTGGTGGAGTTGAGCCAGAAGAGGAACCATCCATGACAGCTATCCGGGAAGTGATTGAAGAAGCTGGTGTACTTGGGAAATTAGGCAGGCGACTAGGTGTCTTCGAGGTAACTGTATGTTAACACACCTGCAGCACTACTTTCATTCTTCTTTTAATTTTAATATTAATTAAAATTAATATAATTATTAATCACCTGGCCTTTAAGCATTTCCTCCGCCAAATTGCAATAATACATTATTTCACGTGTTCCTTATTTTAACTGTAAGGTTCTTAAGGTAGTAAGGTTTTTCTTAATTGTAAAAATTAAACTCAGTTACAGCAGTCTTTTCCTGTTTAGGCAGCCTTTTAGATTATTCAGGAGTAGGTATCTCAAAATCAGGCTCAAATCAGCTTAATTAAATTGATGATGATTAAAATTTTACTTTTTTAAAGGATACAAAATATATAATTGAAATTCTACATCCCAGAATTTGTAATAATCACAAGGCACAATGTTCCAATGGTTTCTTTATAAAATAAAAATTGTATATCTCTTTTAAAGTTTCACATGAGCATTGATCATCATTTTTACAAATCGACTTCCTTTTATACAATATATCTTTTGAACAATAAATATTTCCTCGTATGAACAGTATTGAGATTATTTTCTGACAGTATATACTTTAATGAATTGTAGAACAACTTAAGGAACGACTTTTTGGTGCTCTTGAGGTAGTTTGTTGGAAGAAACTCCTCTATGTTCTCTATATCTATAACTTCTTAGTCTTGTGGCAGTGTTTATGTTTATTGTTTGCATTAAGGTATAGTCCAATATTTTTAAAGATTTATTCTTTTTGTTTTCAATTTATAGTGACAGTTCTGTGATTGTATTGCGATTTAGTTTGATTCTTGTCAAGTTTTATCTGCTTTTGTTTGAATTGTATTTTTATAATCAGTTTATTTTATTTTACGATGAAAACAACTTGCCATTCGGCATGAACTGGACGTTTGGACATTGACTGGATCTTCGGGACTACCTGGATTATGAACATCAACAGGCTCTTCAACTCTGACTCCTAATACTGGATTTCAGAGAATAGGTAAACGAACAAATAGCCAATCTAAACATAATAGATTTCAATGAGGCTATGCTATTGAAGAAGCAGGGAAAAAACAGATCAATTTAAACTAAAACATTGCTCAAGCTACAAGTAAAGCTAACGTTCTTTCTGAAACAGCAGTGAATATAATTTTGAAGGAGAGCCTAGAAGAAGCTGTTTAACTCAAGGAAGAAAAAAAAACTTAAAAATACATAGAAATATTTTTAAAGTTCCTTTGTGAAGGGGGAGGTGAATGAATTACAACTACCTATCAGAAAAATGTTAGTGAGAAGCCAAAATTTACCTAATGAAAGTGTGCCGATCTGGAATGGTAAAACAATATATGAGTTTTTTGGGTGGGCCATTAACTTGTTGGCATTAATGCTGGCAGCCATACTCAGAATGAGGAGTTAGCTTTATTTAAAGGGAATAAATTGAAAATTCTTCATTCAGGTCAGTCAGTCTTGTTAGCAGATTGTTACTATTGCTCATATCCAAACAAAAAGTCCGTCACGCAGGGGCTGCGTAAACTAAACAGATTTCCCACGTGAAGTTTTAGAATAGAGAAATCTGCCTAATAATAACTGTAGTAGTAAGAAACCTCTAAACCTATTCACGAGGGACGAATAGTTACAGAAACGGCCGACAGAGCTCTCGGTGGAAAGTCCGAACATAGCCGACTCTTGCCAACCACACGCAGAATACAAATGCAAATATCTCGGTTAATATTTAAGATAGAGAATAAATGTATAGAACAATATTTATAGTAAATTTAATTTGCAATAAGATTCATTCTATACAATTTTTCGATCCGACGCATAATAACGGAGATATTTTGAATTTTCAAAAATCCCCCCTCTAAACCCCCCTCCCACTGGTCTGATTTCAGCCATTAAAGAACTTGATCTTCCTTTTTACATAAAACGTTTAAATTCCGAGTTTGGTAACGATCAAACAAAAATTGCGACCGCTAGAGCATTAACAGACAAATATATATATATATATATATATATATATATATATATATATATATATATATAATTTTGAACGGACCTCATTTTCGTCATCTCCTGGGTATGATGGACATTTGAAGAAATTTTTCGAAACTCGCATCATGAGTACGACCTCAATAGCCGATTTCCCTTAAGGGAAATCTGCTAAAATTGGGAATTCATGTTACAGATATAAATTTACAAAATTTTAAAGAGTGCCTGGAAACCAAATTGTTTTATACAGCTTACTATTGGGCTTGGAGCCAAACAAAGAGTAATACTGTTACACATTGATGCTGATTATTATTTTGTGCTTGCAGTATGATATTGTGCCATGATGGTCAAAATACAAAACCCGGTAGTTTTATTGCAAGTGAATAAGCACTCCATCGGACATAAAATTTTTTGGTCAATGAAATTATCAAAAGGACTAGATGATATCCTTCGCTTACCAAAGTAAATTCCAATTGAATTAATTATTTAAGGGGATATAAAAGGAACAGTAATGTGAAATTTCATATCTACCACCAACACCAAATGTGCAAATACAAAAAATAATTTTCTGAAGGACTATCTGTAAAAACTGCTGAAGAATACAACTAATCTGATCAGAACTGTTCAAATTAAAATCTTTCGTTCAGTCTTCATTAATGAAATTCTAGCGACAAACTCTGATGAAGTCATTCCCCTTCACAGCTATAACAAGATTGTGACATTTTCAGACCTCTTTTTTTTTCTCTATACCTGAGAAGGCATAAAAGTGATACATGTGCTCCAGTCACTGTCGGCACTAACATAATATTACTTTCTACCAGTATTTTAGTAGTTAGCCTCATTTAACCCGAGGCAATGAGAAGAGGATATATTGATCAGTCTGAAGAATATAATAGACTAACTGAAATATTCTTCAACATCTAAGTATTCTGAATTAGTTATTTTTATAGCTTCCAGCAAGACAGTGAATACATACATATGCAGCCTGTCAAAATAATTATTATTTCATCGTTACTGTTATCATTATTTTATTATTAATCATGTTAATTTTATTAAATAGCAGTTATTTTGTTTCATTGTAAATGTAGTATTTCATACTTATATATCCAATTTACAAATATATACATAATATTTTTATATTCTGTAGATGTTTTATATATTGTAGTTAAATATATGCTATATTTAAACCTTTTTTTTCATTTAGTTGGCTGCCTATGCTCCACATCTCAAGGTCGTCCTTTAAGTTGTTCAAGACAAGTTGCAAATTTATTTTGTAGCAAAATATAATGTACCCTTATAGTGTTTCCTCTTGGTAACACTTAATTCTGAATGTAATTGTTTCAGAATGATGAAAGAAAACACAGGACTGAAGTATTTGTAATGGTTGTCACTGAAGAATTGCCTGAATGGGAAGACTCTAGGAGCATTGGTATGTTATTAATCAAAATATTGATTTCACATAATGTTGCACTGCGTTTCAACACCAGCCATTGGCGGCAGTGCATCATAGTGAGCAACCTTTAATCTAAAAGATAATAAGTCCCTAAATGAAGTTATTATATAAATCTGCTCAGGCTAGCCATGTGAGTGTCTTAGGTTATAAGCAATCGCATCAACAACCTCAAATGGAAGTGGGGAAGGACATGTGCTAAGATCCAGGGATAAAAGATTGTTAAAAGGAGGGACAGTTGAGACATGATGTGGTCTTAAGAGGAGATGAAGAAGACAGGCTAAACGGTGGAATGACTAGTTTAACTTTTACAGACAAGGCTGGAGGTTCAAATAAAAAGAAATCACGATCTCAGTAAATTGGTCATCCCACTACTCACTCCCCTTAGGGAAGGCCTATGCTCAACTCTTAATTAATTAAACATTTATTTAAAAATCTAAGAATAACCACCAATAAGGACCACCAAAAATTACCAATATATTTATTTATTTAATTTTCTTATAATTATCTACATAGATTTATCTTTTAGTGCAATACTAAAAAAAAAAAAAAAAAAATCATTATTCTCACTCTGGCTAGAAAAGGGTGGAAATTTGTTTGTAGATAACCCTGTAGTAATTCCCAATTAGCCTTTGTAGCATAAAGTAGGCGTCATATATAAACAGAAATAAAACTCCAATACAGAAAAAAAAAGTTTAATTTTTACAATGTTTTTGAAAGAAGCATCATCAATACATATTACTACTTTTTATATTAGCTCATTGTAACTGCTGCCTTGACCTGGGCTGTTCAATTGCACAAACTTTGTAAAATTATTGCACCGTATTTTTGTCAGTGTTCAGGAATATATTCTCACCATATAAATAAACTCCTATTAAGATCATTCCTTATAGCAAATAAATATTCCTTATAATAAATAAACTCCTATAATGACCATTCCTTATAACATTATTATGTTTGAAAACATGATGGTGATAAACAGGTCTAAATAATGTTCTTAAGGCTCCTTATAATATAAGTAAAAAAAGACTGTCGCGCAAGGGCTGCGTAAACTAAGCAGATTTTCCACGTGAAGTTTTATAATAAATTAATTACATAAATTCCACAAGAGCCGAACAATTACGGAAATGGCCGAACTAGCTCTTGACGGGAACTCAAGACTAAACCCGAAGTTAGCTGATCTCATCTCGTCCATTATAATTAAAATGCAAATATCTCGGTTAATATTCAAGATAGAGAATACATGTGTATATACAATTTTTCGATCCAAGGTATAGTAACGGAGATATTTCGAATTTTCAAAAATCCTTCCCTCTAAACCCCCCTCCCACTTGTCCGATTTCAGCCATTAATGAACTTGATCTTTATTTTTACATAAAATGTTTGAATATCGACTGTGGTAACGATCAAGGGAAATCTGCTAACAACATGGAAGCTATTTTGTCTGCCTAGTATTGTTTCCTTCAATAATTTAGTAGATGAAAATCAAATTCCTCGTTGTGCTTTAGGTAAATTAATTAAAATCATAATAAATTGTAGTGATTTTAGTTGATATACTATTATTATAAAATCAACTTATAGATCAGTTCATATTATAACAAACAAATAACTAAGCTGGCCATTCGCTCCAAAGGTTCTATGAAAGTCTAGGCAAACTTTGGATAAAAAAAAGATTGCTTAATTTGTTCTTCATAGTTGATTTGAGATTAGATAGCAAGAGTAAAGATTACCATCATGATTTCTAAATGAAGAAAAAAAGGAAAAAGCCAAAAGAAATTGTAGAGAAAGAAATCATGTTAATGCATCATCAAAATCAGTGAAGTAAAAAAAAAATGATTTCACAAAATACAAATTAAAATATAATGCTATACTGTGAAAACACCTAGCCTGGGCTGTCAATAACCCTCAGAGTTGCTTTACCATAAAATTTTATAATTAAATTAATAATTGCATCCCTTCTAAAATGGTAAAGAACAGGTAATATCTTCTTGATATTTAATTTACTACCATTTCAGTATAAAAGAGGAGTGCTATATTAAAAAATAAGGTAAAATTTGTAATCTGGTTCTCAATAACTGAGAAAAATATAGGATCTATAATATTTCGGCCTCAAAAACTATGATTTTTTGTTTGCTACGAAATTTCCAAAAAAAATAAAACTTACTGATGGTGCCAGTTACGAGGAGAATAGGATGTCTTCAACCTGCCTACCACTCTCTATTACCTATCTCTACCATTATAATATTTAAAAATTCAAATAATATATTTTTAATAGTTCTTCAATGAAGTTTCCAGTGTTTTCTTCTTCTATGTTGGCTTAGATTCTACATCTGTGTAACTTTTCCACTCCTTTCTCAGTGCTCTTCTCTCCCAGACCAGCAGTACGCTCTTGTTTTCCTCAGTGACACACTCCTGGTGTCTCTCTTGTATATCTCAACTTTAAAGTGGAAAGCTTTTAGCCAAAAAGGGAGTGGTATTTCGTGTTATTCCAGTCTAAATACACTCCACTAACCTCAGGCAAATAGCCTCTGGCTTTGGGATGTAGAGCTATGTTACATTTAAATTTGTGTTCCATTTTTATTTATAGGAACATTTGGCTTTTCCCCATTCTGAAGGCATTTTTCTTTTCATCATAAATTATCAGGTGAGCCTCCCCTGATTACTTCTGTAATTCTGAGAGAATTTCATCAGGACGTAGGGCATTTTTGTTTTCCTCAAAGTGATTTCCTCAATCTCATCTTCTGGTAGCTCAGTTTCCTCAATGCCCTAATTATTGTTTTAGTCCAACCGATGGGGTACCAAGTGATTTGTCTTAATTATTAGTATGAGACTGAGAAAGTATTGATTAGACACAAAACTAGAAATTGAATAAAACAATTGAAAAATAAAATAAGGTTATTTTGTTGACCTTTCTTTGTTTTATTGGAATTTTATGAATTAGTATTTACTATGAATAAGTCCTTGACAAACTGGAGAAATGGTGAAAGATATTATTTAGAAATCTTCGGGTTGGATGTACTGCTTTATATCCATTATACATTTCCATCTAATTTTTAATTCATATTGCGATTTATTTGTTTCTTCCAATTTCATTTAATATTGATTGATATTTTGATAATTTCAGGTCGGCAGAGAAAATGGTTTACTGTTGAAGATGCACTGAAGCAGCTTTCTCTTCATAAGCCTGTCCAACTTACTTATTTAGAATCACTAATTTCCCCAAACGACACCAGCAAAGTTACGTGAAAATCCTGTTAATGACTCTTCACTTGATCCAATTTTATATTAATCATGTTATTCATAAATATATACTATCTTGTACTTTTTAATGTTATTGTTAATATTTTTTAATCAACTATTATACTGCCTTAGTATGAAATGAGACTAAGGGATGCAAGACAGATTGTTGTAATTTCTTTTAATGATTTCTTGTGACTATATATATATTTTTTTTATTCTATATATCAAGTACACACTTTCTTAGTTTGGAAGGGTCGTTGTTAATGGTTCAGTTGCAACTCCCTTTTATTTATGATGCTTGACTATTTTTTATTTATTTTTTTTAAAGAAAGAAATATTTGCATTTTATTTATTATACCTTTTCTATTTTCCCCTTCCTTCGACAAATTCCAAGATATAATTTATTTACTATCTTAATTAATTAGCAGAACAATCTAACTGCTAATTAGGTTAAGGTATATATTTTTCTTTAACTAATGCCCTATTGTACTTAAAATGGAGTTTTAAAATAAAACTTTTCTTTGTAAAGATCTTTATTTTCTTAAAATGTTTAGTTTTTTTAATTTTTAAATTACTGTAAAACAGTACAGCTGTGGTCTCACTTGAAGACAATTGACTTTTTATAATGAATCTCAATTTGTTTATAAGAATGGAAAATTCTAAAAGATATTATAGCATATAAGCATGAAGACTGATTGAGAACCAAAACCAACAAAAAATGTGTTCATGGCTACAGGTATGACTTATTGATAATTAATAAAATTAAATAATCACAAATTGTATTTAGAAAATTGGTTAACTATGACCCGAAAATATATAAAAAAGGACAGTTTGGGCTGCCCAAATGCTTAAGGTTGCTGAACACATAGCTTGATTATTCACATGACTGGTATTCTAGAAAATATAACCTGTTTTAATTTGTAAACTATATTTTCATAATTAATATAAATTAAAGATAATGATTGCCAGAGAATTAATTGTTAAAATAATTACTTATTACCATTATATGCTATAATTACTGACTGGGATGGGTTATCTACAGGTGTTTACCTACCACCCCTTTCTTGGCGAAAGTAACCTGTAGATTACCTATCCCAATTAGCCATATTTGCAACAAGTGGATATTAATAAATATCATAATATATGATTTAATATAAATTTGTTTAATTAAAATAACAAATTACTGAATGTAAACTTATTTGAACTGCTGATTTTCTCTTAGCAATCAGCTTGTTTGTTATGACTAAAATAGCTCCCTAACAAGTAGGTAAAAAAAACAATCGAGATAAGTAATTCAATAACTACCAAATATAAATAAAAACAATTTCATTGAGTTTAGCTAAATTTTAGAATTATCGAGCAAAGAGTCAATCAGAGGTGTTGGTTATCTGTTTTTTTTTTTTTTTTTTTTTTTTAAATAATCCTGTCAACCTACTTTTGAACTCTACAACTATTTGACCTTGCCCTGCATCTTAGAACTCAAGGCGAATTCTTACTTGAAATTTTAATTGTGTTCTAACTTGGAAAATCAATACTGGGAGAAACATTCGAGGTTTGCAGAATGCGTAAGAGAGGTAGGTAACCATTTTACTTTTCTGTATTGGAAGTCCTTCCCAGTGTCGTCCTCATACTCTTCAATCTGATAAACCTACCCAGGTATTTTATGGACTATGGCCTCTAGCAGTTTAACCTATCAACAGTAGATAAAGGGGTGGTACAGACCAACATCATGCTTGCATGCTTTTAGCCGATTTCCATTAAGGGAAATCAGCTATTGAGATTGTACTCATGACGGGATTTTCAAAATATTTCTTCAAATGTCCATCGATCCTACCTAGTAGATGACGAAAATGAGGTCCGTTCAAAACTGTATATATAAATCTATATCTATCTATCTATATATTTGTCTGTTACCGCTCTAGCGGTCGCAATTTTTGTTTGATCGTTACCAAACTCGATATTTAGTCGTTTTATGTAAAAAGAAAGATCAAGTTCGTTAACGGCTGAAATCGGACCAGCGGGAGGGGGGGTTTAGAGGGGAGGATTTTACTATACCGATACTATACCTCGGATCGAAAAATATTATACAGTATCAATCTTATTGCAAATTAAATTTACTATAAAATTGTTCTATACATTTATTCTCTATCTTGAATATTAACTGAGATATTTGTATTCTGCATGTGCTCGGCAGCAGTGGCTATTTCAGACTTTCCGCCGTTTTCGTAACTATTCGTCCCTCGTGAATAGGTTTAGAGGTTTCTTACTACTACAGCTGTTATTAGGCAGATTTCTCTATTGTAAAACTTCACGTGGGAAATCTGCTTAGTTTATGCAGCCCCTGCGTGACGGGCTTTTTCTAATATCCACCTAATGAAGAAGATATTACTTATAGTTGAGCGTCCTGGGCAACAGCCTCTCTGTTATTCTTCCTGTTACCCCTTTTCATCTACCTCTGGCAAATTGTTGCCTGCCATAGGGAGTACTCTCACAAGAGTGGTTGCAACCCTATAAATTTCACATTTTGTTTCCCCTTTTTTATGAATACCACAGTAAATGTTTCTCCCCATTCCAACTACTTTTTTTTTTTTTTAATTTAGGTATCACATGGTTTGCATGTTAGCAGTTGCCAAAGAATACCATCTGATCCAGGGATTTGATCATTTTTCTGAGAGAAGGTTTCCTTGCTAGATTAAAATTCAAATTTCTTTCATTACTAGCAAGCAGTTTTTTTTATAGCTGGTTCCTCACCCAGCTCTCTCACCACATTTCCCACTTCTCTTCCTCAGGGAACCTTCATTGCTAGCACTAATATGAAGAGTCTGCCCCAGTTAACATTTTTTACTATCTTATTTGAAAACTGTGCTGCTTTGTGTCTCTTGACCTATTTCTTCCTTTATTCAGGTTAAAACCAAGAAGTGGTCTAACCTACCTTCAGCTTTCATGTGTCATTGTAAATGTGTGAGGCGCTTAATAAACTGAATCATTTGGTTCCATGTTCTGGCAACTTGGCTTATGAACTATTTAACTCTGTATGCAGTCTGGATCTTAATGTGCCTAAGAATAACAAACTACAGTTTGTATAACATTCTTATTGAATTGGACTCATTTTTGGTATACTGGTCTGTAATATTTCTCTTGACCTAGTGTCATTATTTACAAGTTATAAGGAAGGAGTTAGTGCTAATATACATACCGAGTTTTATTTGGTTCGGTTGAGTCTTTTGTGCCAAATAAAATTGTTGACTCCCGCTATAATTTTTAGCGTATAATTCATTTGTACTTTGGTATACGATGAAAGTGTATATAAATAAAGTTACTCTAAATAATAAAATAAATAACTTTTGTTATGTGCATATTTGCCGAAAAACCAATAGGAAATGAAATATCTTTATTTTTAATTTCAGGCCTCCCTTATAACCCCACTCCTGTTCGCCTCAGAGAATATTAATATAGCCTAAAGTTTAAGTTGGGTTAGTCGTAATATACATACCAAGTTTCATCAAATTTGGTTCAGCCATTTATGCGTGAAAAGGTAACAAACAGACACGAAAGAAACAAAATGCAGTTTTCGTGTCTTATGACATGTGAAACAAAAAGTTATCGTGAAATTTTGAGAAAAAAATCAATGTACAGACAGAGGTTACAATTTTATATATATATATATATATATATTATATTTTGAACATTTGAAGAATTTTTTCATGGGCACAACCTCAATAGCTGAATTCTGTTAAAGGAAATCTACCAAGAAAATTGTTGAATTAGACTGCATATGACAGCGTAGACTACCCTTCTGGAATTAGAAGGAAGTGGAAGAAATTTTGGGTTTGAGTTAACCAATCCAACAGTTTTGCTACATATATAAAGAATTAGAAAAGTTTTGGTTTTCTTCAGTGATAATAGCATTAAATTTAGTATGTAGTGGTTTAGTAGTTTTAATTTAAAACCACATAAAAAGTAGTTTAGTTCCTATGTCTGTATGGTACTCATTCCTGCAACACAGTGAAAAATTATGAGAGTATAGGAGAATATAGCTCTAAACCTCCATTTATCACATCTCTCCAATCTTCCATTTTTGAGGTGCTGGATGGTGAAGGAATTATTATCTCAGGTAAGAAAAAACGCCTCGTTCCTTCACTGTTCTTTATTCGTTGTGACAGAGCGCTTTCAGAGCATACGCTCCATCATCAGTGCCCTGCTGGCAAACAAATACCATAAAAACGTTGTACAATATGTCATTAAATTGAGAAATTTAGAAAATATATGTACATGTCGATGGTCAAGAGTTAAAACATACAACCTAAAAATTTTTTAAATTAGTGTCCCAGTGAATATTTACAGAAATAAGAAAAACTATTTTCACAGATTAAAATTAAAAACTTGTCAGTAGAATATATACACAATTTCAATAAATAGTTAAAATAAAAAAATGAATATTTACAGTTAAAAAGTTTAAAATAGTATAAATAGTAAAAAACGAATAGTCCAATTAAAATTAAAAAATGAAGGAACAACCACCGGAGGAGCTACAGAAAGCAATACATACAAAAAACGTAAAAGAAGAAAAGCGAGACAATGACTAACCTCTTCACAATGATGTGACAGGAACCAAGGATTCCCTGTGACTGAGGCTCGGGACCGGAGAGGCTTCCGAGACATGCCTCAACCTGGTTCCTTCTCCCGTCTTATTAATATTCAGGCCTCCTTTTTTCATCATATCTAGCTTTATGAATAGGTTTTCGGCTATGCTCAGGGTCTTGCCTTTTTTTGCTTCATAGAGCAGCTCATACTTTATAGCAGATTTCTCATGACCCTCCTTCTTGATGTGGGCATGGAACTCTGGTAACATGCTCTTTCAGCCGGGTTCTGATCTTTCTTTCACTTTGACCGACGTACGATGCCTCACAGCTAGAGCATGTTACCCTGTACACTCCAGCTAAAGGGCTGATCCCCGATCCCATAATTAAACCATTAATTATTTCAAATTCAGTGGCAGCTGTTACAAAATGGACCATGGTTTAATTATGGGATCGGGGATCAGCCCTCTAGCTGCCGATATGTTTATGAACTACATGGAAGAAAAGTATATATTGTCCCCATGCAACCCCTACTGCAAGTTCATTGAGTTCTGGGAACGTTATCATGATGTAATTCTAATCGTTTTTAAAGGTACCATGCTAGAACTTAATGGGTTGCACTCGTACCTGAATAGTTGCCATGAGACAATAAAGTACATCCTGGAAGTAGAGCAGCATAATAAGCTGTACTACCTAGATTTGGAGATAAGAGAAGCGAGGTAGTGGCCATTCTTTTAGTATTTTTAGGAAGAGGTCATCGACAGACCTTATAATACCGGCGGATTCTTTCCACCACCCCCAATACAAGATGTCAGGCCTGATTTTCCTTTGTAGACAGGCTGTTGAATGTTCCGTTGGATGAAAAGAACTATGAAGCTGAGCTGCGCCACATCAAGTGCATAGCATCCAACAACGGCTACAAGGATGGGGTGGTGGACAGACTAGTCCAGAAGAGGCTCCGTCGGAAGTTGACCATGGATATGGAGGTTGGCGACAGTCAGATGAACCGAAATAAGGATGTACGTTTCCCTCTTTCTATTCCGTATCTTGGCTCTGTGTCATAAGAATGGAAATAAACTCAAGACACTCGGGATGACGACTGCTTTCAAAAGTCGACCCTCTTTGAAAGCAATGCTCCCGAGGGTCAAGGATCCTGTTGACTCACTGAACAAGTCGGGAGTGTACAGGGTAACATGCTCTAGCTGTGAGGCATCGTACGTCGGTCAAAGTGAAAGAAAGATCAGAACCCGGCTGAAAGAGCATGTTACCAGAGACACAGAGTTCCATGCCCACATCAAGAAGGAGGGTCATGAGAAATCTGCTATAAAGTATGAGCTGCTCTATGAAGCAAAAAAAGGCAAGACCCTGAGCATAGCCGAAAACCTATTCATAAAGCTAGATATGATGAAAAAAGGAGGCCTGAATATTAATAAGACGGGAGAAGGAACCAGGTTGAGGCATGTCTCGGAAGCCTCTCCGGTCCCGAGGCCTCAGTCACAGGGAATCCTTGGTTCCTGTCACATCATTGTGAAGAGGTTAGTCATTGTCTCGCTTTTCTTCTTTTACGTTTTTTGTATGTATTGCTTTCTGTAGCTCCTCCGGTGGTTGTTCCTTCATTTTTGGTTTTTTAATTTTAATTGGACTATTCGTTTTTTACTATTTATTCTATTTTAAACTTTTTAACTGTAAATATTCATTTTTTTATTTTAACTATTTATTGAAATTGTGTATATATTCTACTGACAAATTTTTAATTTTAATCTGTGAAAATAGTTTTTCTTATTTCTGTAAATATTCACTGGGACACTAATTTAAAAAATTTTTAGGTTGTATGTTTTAACTCTTGACCATCGACATGTACATATATTTTCTAAATTTCTCAATTTAATGACATATTGTACAACGTTTTTATGGTATTTGTTTGCCAGCAGGGCACTGATGATGGAGCGTATGCTCTGAAAGCGCTCTGTCACAACGAATAAAGAACAGTGAAGGAACGAGGCGTTTTTTCTTACCTGAGATCTCTCCAATCTTAGTAAATGTTTAATTGTGTGTTTCAAGGCTTAAGCCTGGAGCATTGTATCTTAAATATAGCTCTGAAGGCTTCTATCAACTTCATTAGGATTGCGGAAAACTACACGCAGGTGTATCTTGTTATGCAAAATTTAAGTGATGAGATATGTCAATACGAATTGATTAATGTAAGAGACAATAAATAAAAAGTATAAAACCCACTAACTGACTTTGGCTTTCTCACTATAGAAATTCAAGGTGTATGAAATTTGCACAAAAACACCTAATTGCTATAACAAAAATAGTAGCACACATGTGACAAAAGAAATGTCAAACTAGACTGGTGGTTTAACCGCCTTTCTTACCACACAATTTACTACCAGGTAGCAGCTCATCTCAAAAATTAATGGAAGCCTCAAAGACAAGCATTTATAGGAAACTATGATGAAGTTAACGTTTGAGCCTACACTTTTACTAACCCAAAGCTTGCTTATAAAAACAATAATGAGAAATATTTTTATCTCTTATACTTATTAAGATACAGATCTTCCTTCTGAAAGAACCAAGTCCAAATCGTTTTGGATTATTTTGGGAAAAATATTGGGTTCTTTCAGTAGGTGAGAAAATTAAGAAATAAGGTTCTTAAATCTCCCATTCTCTAGATCCATCCTCTTCTCTGTCCATTTTCTTCTTGATTCCACTATTAAAAATTTACCATGACGATTAAAGTAGTTTTAAGTTCCAGTTGGACACTGGGGGATGGAGATTTATCCTAATTATAGATCTGTTGTCTGTTACCTTGTTAGAAGCCTAGTTTTTACTTACTGGCTTTATTTATAGAATAATTGGACAGATAAAGAAATGCCAATACGGCAGCTATTGGATAATTTTTCAGACCTAAAGAGTTAAGACGCTAATGTCTAAAAATACATTGGTGAATACAAAAAAAGGCCGCCAGGGGCTGAATAAACTATGTGGATTTCCCCAAATGCATGAATGGAAAGTATGCTGATTATGAAGTCTAATTCTATTCTTTATTTCTCCAGTAACTTAAAATTTAAGTTTGATATGAGGAATTCAGTGACATAATTGATTGAAGTCAAAAGTGTTAAAACATTTTTAATGGACCTCACCTCCATCACGTCATAGGTACAATCAATGGACATTCAAAATGTATCAAATGTCATGTCCTCAGAACAAATGATTAGAAAAAATATATTCGTATAATTAAAAGCAAAGGTTTAAAAAAATTAGTATATTTAAAAAACAGAATACTTAAATCATTCACAACCTTAAATGCATTAAATACTTTTAAACAACTTATCTTACTTGAATTATAATGTTTGTGATTAGTTTTAGTTCAACATTAACAAGTCTCATAATGATAAAATACATTTTTCCACTTAAAATAACAGGACTAGATACAAAAACAGATATCTCATTTATTTTATTTACCAGGTCAAAATTTTAAATTAAAATAAAAAAGAGATCTTGACATAAGCAGAAAACCGCTTCTTTGAAGTGATGTATTGAGTAGTTATTGTATTAAGACACTAGAGTTTTTGCTATTTCTGAAGAGTTTAGTAAACACTGAGCCATTTTTGATTAGTTACCCTTAAAATACTCAATACATCTTATAGACTTTGGTACCTAATTGTGCGAAAATTATTACAATTTTTAGAAACAGCAGTCATTAACATTTTATAAATCAAATCCATACTGCCATATTTCAAAAGCTCACTGAAATATACTTTCAGGTGAGCCAAAAGACTTTTTCTTATCCTAAAGTAAGAGTTTGGCGAATACGGCAGACCAATAGTGGAGTGTCACAGGGTAAACATTCTTGGTAGTTCGGTCAAATTCTGATTTTCATTGAAACTAACAAGAGAAGGAAGACAAATATACAGTGTTTCTCAATGCCTCCTCTATGAGACTATCTAAGGGAAGAGAGGATTCCACCGAAAGTCAGAACTTTTACAGACCGTTCTGCTGCGTTCGTCAGCTGTCTAATGATTGGCATTGATCAGTATGCATTTGAACTACTTTAATCCATATCTAGTCCTGCCCCACTGAAATTAGGTCAGCGACAATTAAGACAAGGAGGATTAGTTTACAACCAAATACATTATCTCCTGTGAAGAAGTCCTCTACTTCAATACAAAGAAACAATTGTACCATATAATTTTTCACAATTTTTATGTAAAATTAAACAATGAATTTTGCTCACAATGCATAGTAATTCATTTGCACAAGAATCACTCTATAACAAACTAACAATTTTAAAAGTTCTACAGACATAATCATTAAAAATCGTACTCTCCTCTTAAATATTTAACAATAAATACAAGTTTTATTTTTTTTCCTAATAAAGAAATGTGTGTAATGCATCATTTAAACATATCGTATTTGTGATTTCATCTAAATTATATTAAAAAATTAACAGCAATCTGATTTTATGACATTTGGACCATTACAATTGTGCTGCATTTTAAATTGTGCCATTAATAAGAATTTTGATGAAGTTAAAAGAACATGAGTACTTCCTAGCAGTTTTTATTTTCTAGAGTTTAATTGAAAGAAAATTATGAGATCTTACAGAAATAAAGGAAAATCTTTGGCTTGAAAGGTCAAGCCTCAGTCAGACGGCCTTGTTGTGTGTGGCTTATGATACTTAATACCATGTTAAGGATTTTAGTCAAATCGTTCACAGAATTTTTTTAAAAGAGGCTAATGTACTAGGGGAGAAAATAGAAGACCAACCTCAAAGCCTATTAAGCACAGTTTAATATAATTTATTGTGCGATCTCCAAGTTTTGAATCCGCCACTCATCCTCTTAAAGAAATAATGCTGATAGCTCCACCCTGTTTAGAAACAAAAGTAACTATAGAACACCCATACTGATTACTCTTTGTTTCAAGAAACAGCCCTAAAACTTAATATAAAATCTTTATGTGCATTGTTAATTTAATAAAGAGGGACGGAACTAACCTAAAAGGGTACTTGAAAATTTTATAGATTAAGTTAAGATTTATAAGCAGTTAATGCATTCCCAGAAAACTAATAAAATTTTAAAATTCAAGAAATACTCAAATTAGTCTAGAATAATGAAGTCTTATAACTTGAGTTTGATGAATGAAACTTACAAGTGCTTGATGACCATCTAAATATAATATCTAGAGGTTATAAATTGCTGAAGACAGCACTTCATAACCTACAGATATTTCTTGACGAACAAGATTCTAATATATTTGATATAAAAATATTTTCTTTGAGTAAGATGTGGTAATTATATAAACCCTTTCCGAGAGAAGAAGAACAAGAAATCAGACAAGGGCATCTTAGCTGGCAAAGTTAACAATAACCCCAATTTGGGATAATTTTACATATTATAGGGTTATCAAGTGGTATTGGTCACCCGAAGAACTTTCAGATGTCTGCCTCATAACAGCTTTAAAATTAAGTTCACCAATACTTATTTCAGAAACATTTTAGGTAAATCTGGGAACAAAATTTTAGAATAATTCTGTACTCTATCAATACGATGTAGAAACTCTGGCTGGTGCAAATAATGTCATGCTCACTTGATAACTTAACATTTTTTTTACTACTTTTAATTAAATATTTCTTGTGAAAAATTGAATGCTTAAAATGGCACTTTAAACATTAATGTGCATATACTCACATCACACTTATTAAGGAGGTAATCTTGAAATTAATACAATAAAACAATGTTACAATACAATTTGTGTCCTGATGTGACAACATTTTTAAACAATATGAAAAGACTAGTGCCCTAATACTGTATTTTTGAGTACAATTATTGGCAGTTATTTACACACTCATTGTTTATTTCCTTTCAATTCAATTAGTAGAAAATAATTTTAAAATCTGATATAAATTAGATAGAAATAAAATAAACAATAAAAAATTACTAGGATTAAAGTAAATAATCCACATCTACATAATACTGCAAATAAAAATCATTGAAAAAAAAACCACACGTTATTTCCATTTCTGAAGTATCAAATTAACAATATTTATTGGACGGATACAGCCTCTGATTGAAAGGGCTCTAATTTTGCTTGTATCAAATAGATATACCACTCCTACGGACTGCAGCACTTAATATGGGATTAGGGTCAGGCTCTTCAGTGATAATGGATACTTTCACCCATTCTTTGTTACTATTTGATTTTCTTAGAGCATTTATGACTGCCTGGACATAGAGACCATCCTCAAATGTGGCTGCGAGAGCTACTGGTTCCTTAACCCAACCTCTCTTATCTTCAACTGGTAAAAATGCTTCCCGGAGTGCTCCCATCATTTTAAATAAGCCTTTCATGTATGGGCGAGGAATTGTGTTAGCTGCAGCTGCATTTAGTGTAATTGACCTCTGAAGATCTTCCACATCTAAGTAAATAACATCTTCTTTTTGAGAACCTTCTTTAAAACCATAAAGATCTCCACCCCTAACAATAAGATAACCTTGTTTCCCACAAACTAAAACTTCTTGACTGAATGTCCCAGGAATGTGAGTATTAAGAGTAACTGTAACAAGTGCACCCTTTGACATTTGCATTTGAAATGCACAAAAGTCTGAACTTGTTATATTTCTGATACCTTGAATATGCTCGGTGTTTTTTGTGAAAGTCCTTACCAAACCATGTACTTGAGTGGCACGTTGTGAAGTTAAAAATGACACTAAATCAATTACATGACTACCAACTAATGTCAACACTCCTCCTCCCATTGTTTCATCACACAACCAATCATAAGAATCGTGCAATAAACTCCCCATTTGAACTCTCACATCAACAACAGTAATTTCATTTTCCAAACCTAAAAATCCATCAACAATTGCTTTCCTCATCTGAGAAAATGCTGGAAGAAAACGCAAGCTGTGATTTACTATGGAAATCAGAGAAGGATAATACTGAGAAGCTCGGACCATTTTTAAAGCTTCGCTCTGACATAAACCAGAAGGTTTATCGCATAATACATGTTTACCAATGCCGAGGGCTTTCACTGCTATTTGAGAGTGCAAATTTGGTGAGCAAATAATAAAAATAAGGTCCACATCTTTCCGTAAAAGTACATCATCAATTTTATTAGTGTAGAAGGGTATATCTAATTCTTTTGATATATCTTCAGCTTCATAAAGTGTTCTTCCCCAAATAGCTTCTATTTTAAATCCTTTTTCTCTAAGAAAGGGAACGACTACTTTAACAATGTTCCCAGTACCAAACACTCCTATTCCAGGCAGCATAATAATATGTATGTTCTTCAAAAATTCACAAGAGACTCAAAGTAGAGTCATATCTAATTCTTTAGTAAGAGTTTTAAACTTACAACTGCCAAAGGTAACCTACCTCAGTACAGCATTTGCTTTCTACATCGTTACCGTTCTAATAATTAATTACACAGATTTAATAATAACAATTTTATTATTGATCGATAGACCAAAAAAGTGATTTTTAATAAAAACTTGCGTCCAATTATTCCATTAAAAGAGGTCTAGACATTTTATACTTTAAAATGTTCATTCATATTATCAGTGCTATCACAGATAAACTACATAAGGCTTTAACTACCTGCATTGTAACCTCCCGTATTGTGAAGTTTATTAGATTGCATAGGAGCATTTCTCACATGGTACATTTCTTTCGTTCTAGGAACTGCTAAATAATATAATTTGTTTACTAGAGGAACCTGCCTTCTTTAAATTCACAACCCGAAAGTATGTTCGCTTAATCTTAATTATTTCCTGTTGTGTTTATTGATTTATTAGTATTTCTTATAAGGTGCTCAAGGTCTTAGAACTGTGTGAAATTTATTGGGTGTATTATGTCCTCTATAATGCAATGTTAACAGACAGATGCTGTTTATAAGGAGGTTTACAAGAATTCATTTTTGTGATGTTTCCATTTCTGTATTCCTGGATTTGGGTGCGCATAGAACTCTAAAACCACCATTGAAGTTCCACAGACATCTGCACCTCAAAATGATTGATAATTTACTGCAGCCTCCTGGTCATGTTAAAGGTATGACTATTTTAGATAAAGATCGGTTTACAAAAATTATCACTGTCCCATGCATTTACCTGCCTCTGAATTCCATAAATGATTCTCAAAAGCCCTTAAAAAAGTATCTACTTAAACTTCAACAGTTTAGGCCTCTTACAGAAGTTGCCACTCCTGTTGTTGAAGCTGTTCAGAAAAAAGGAATTAAGGCTTCATTAGAGGAGGGGAAAATGGCAATCCTAGATCCCAGGAAGGTGAAAAGCTACATGGACATTGGAGATAGTGATAGAAATATTCTCAGCAGTATTGGGATTAATGAGAATTATTTGGCTTTTACTGACATCGCTGTAAACTATAATAATTGGAAAGCAGATGAAATTTTGCGATCAATTATACCTCCTGAGTTTGATAGTGTTTCTGGTTACTCACTTGTTGGTCATATAGTCCACTTAAATCTACGAGAACACCTTTTAGAGTATAAGCAAATCATAGGAAACATTTTTTTGGACAAGATTACTACAGCTCGGACTGTTGTTAATAAAGTAGATATCATTGATAACACTTATAGAAACTTTCAGATGGAAATTCTTTGTGGTGATGATGACATGCTTGTAAAAGTTCGAGAAAACAAATGTATCTTTGAATTTGATTTCTCTGAGGTATATTGGAATCCAAGACTTTGCACAGAGCATGAAAGAATTACTGAAAAGATTCTTAAAGGTGGCATTGTTTATGATGTATTTAGTGGAGTTGGCCCTTTTTCCGTTCCAGCTGCAAAAAAGGGTTGTTATGTTTTGGCCAATGATTTAAATCCACATTCAGTAAAATGGTTGCTTAATAATATTAAGCTGAACAAGGTTGAAAAAAATATTCAAGTTTTCAATAAGGATGGCCATCAATTTATCAGAGAAGATGTAAGGAAACATATTCTAAGTCTGAAACACTCGGAATGTAACTCCATATATATACTTATGAACCTTCCAGCATTAGCTCCATCTTTTTTACATTCTTTCCAAAATTTATTCTCTGATGCTGAAATGTCACACATTGAAATGTTACCTGTTCCTCAAGTGGTTGTTTACTGTTTTATTAAGGGAATTTGCAATGCTGAGGATGCTGCCTTAAGCCTTATTGGGAATGAGTTAGGGATGAAGATTGTGAAAACAGATATTGAAGTTGAAAGTATATTTTTTGTGAGAGATGTAGCTCCGAACAAGAAAATGATGAGGATCACATTGAATCTGACAAGGAAAATACTTGAAAGTAGAAAAAGATCAAGCGAGCATATTATTGATATTGAGAATAATGAGCCAAAGAAAGTTTGTGTTTAAAATTCCCTTTTGTCTACAGGTATTCAAGTCAGAAATGAAAAAGCAACAACAGAAAAAACATAATCCTTTCAAAGTAAATCATGTGAGAAGCTTGAAGGCCAAAGTGAAAGCACAACCTGTCAAGGGCCAATTGAAAAATGTAAATATCTACTTGTTATTTTTAAAATAAAAGTATTTTATTTTTCTTATTCTAAAAAAGATCTCAAAGTGTTTACTTATAAACTGGTTGTTAACAGCTGAAAGAAATCATAAATAAAAAAGTTCGTGATGCAGATGAAGATCTCAAACAACTTGGTGAAATTGTTCGGCAACCAGTGACGACACCAAGCTCAACTGTCCCACAGAATTTGAAGTCTGACAGTGTTGCTTCAAATAGTAAATTGATAGAAAACTATGAATTGTCAGAAAATAATGCAGAAGATGCTTTGAAGAAACTTGAATCATGGAATTTTTCAAAATAAATTTTATAAATTTATAAGATGCATTTTCTCTTCATTCCTCCTTTTTTTCACCCCCATTAGTTTGGATTATTTTAAAAAATAATGACAAATGGTTACAATTTTGGAACCCATGTTATCGCTATTCAATCAACTATGCAATCTGTTACTTGAGATAGAATGAATATAGATTTTAATATTTGTAAACAACATACAACTAGATGTTACGTTTGGGATTTAATTAGGAAGATCAAGAATATACCAGTTCGCCAAGAAAATTGACTTCTGAAGACTTGGTGGACCTCCTGACCACCTGATCCTATTGAGGAAAATGCGTTGGATGAAAACCATATTTTTCTGGATGTTGGATTCCTGTAAAATATTACTGTACACTAGCATTTGGCTATATTAAGTATTATATGTTTTAAAATCTAATGGATTTAAAGATCTATTAATCAAGGAAGCACAAATATCAGACCTTGTGTTTCTTCATTTCTGAGTACCCTAAGTAAAGAAGATTTGAAACTTTAGCTGGATATCAGATGTTGTAGCCTAAAATAAAAATTGCATTGATAGGAGTGAGGGTTTACTCCAGGCAAAACTATAGATAATTGTTAATATTTAAGTTCGAAAAAAAAAGTATAGAGCAACAATTTTAATATGCTTCACCTAAATAAATAAAACTCTAAGGCTTGCCTGATTTTCTATTTAAATTTGACAGTGATCAGATTTGTTTGCGTTTCAGATCATTCTAAGGACAATAATATCAAAATTGAAGTCTTGTCTGTCTATCCACCTGTTGGTTAAGATTTCTATGGACTTTTATATTTCTGAATCAACTATTCCAAAATATAACATAGGGTATATGAAAATTTGAATTTTTGATTAAGTGTGAAGATTTATTTCGACTTCAAAACGATTATTCATCAATTTCTTAATTAATATTGATTTTCTTAAAAAAACAAAACAACAACAATTGCAGTCCGAATATTAGTCTTTTATGAGTGACTGGATAGATTAGTGAAATTGTTTATTGTGTATATACCATGGATATGAATATTGTTAACTTGGGTTATTTTATACTCTACTAACACTGCCGGGGGAGTGATGTTACTTAAAAGTCAAAACTCCTGTTCGTCAATATTGATTTTATCGGAAAAACGAATTGAGTTTAGAATTTATTTTTCAGTATTATTACTTTGCTTACATTTATTAGTATCAAAATTCTTACTTCCAACTTATGGTCACCATATGTCCATATGAATGTCTCAAGCAAATTATAAAGTATTATACAAATATATATATTATTTTTTCCAAAAAATGTTGAATATGTATTTCAAATGTATTTAAGGAATGAATTTTGTTGATGTGGGCTATATTATGTATACTCCTCTATTATTGATAGGAGTTGGTAATAGGTTATCCTTAATTAGATTTCCACGGAAACCATTTTTATTCACAGTTAACAATGTTTTCTAATTATTTCAGTCTTTTGCATAACAACAGAATGTCTGAATGAAAGTTAATCATATTTTTTCTCCGAATGGTTAGACGATATAATTGTTTTATTTTAACAAGAAGCTAGCTTTATTTGCATCCAAGAACGATGATAAATTTGTCAATGTTCATCCAATAGGCATTCCATACTTCATACTTCAAATTATAATATAACAGTAATTAGATGAAAAAAAAAAAAAGGGATTACTTAGTACTTCTGCTGATCAAGTATTTGATGTGAAAACATTATTATGTCAATACATTTATGGATAACAACAATTCTAAACCTAAATTTGTCTAACAGCTTATATCTCAGGTATACCAAATGAGTGAAAGCACGTTGACTGTTCATGTTTTAGGACATTTGTGTTATTGTTGAATATCAATATGGAATATGGATGATTTCTTGCACCCAGTCTTTATATTCCCATTGAAAACTATTTCTATTTCAGCAAATAACAATGAAGATATTTATAATCGTACATTTGTGACAGATTTCATCTATTGACAAACTTGATTTTTAGTTTTACATTAAATTACTAAATATAACAATATTATTATTAATTAAAAATATATATAGTGGAACCCTACTCTTGTTTGTGGTAGAAAAGTATAAAATAACTCAGGACAATTTTTATATCCTTGATATATCTTTATAAGTAAAACTCTAAGGTTTGTCTGATTTAAATTCATTGGGGATAAATATCTTTTCATGTTTTAGACTATTCTACGAATAATGCATCAAAATTGAATATCCATAAAATATATTATAAAGACGTATTACGACTTATTTTCCAATACTACCAGGGCAGGAAACATTAAGAATCCACTGTATGAATCTTCTATCTTACAAGAATGCATGGAAGTTAATAAAAAAAAAAATTGTTTCTGCATGTTTAGGGTGTACATCTTTCTGAATGTGAGAGTTAGAGTCTTTTTTTAAAAGGATTATAAGTAATAGAATTTTGTGCAAAAGCGCTGTAAGAAAATGTAGTGGAAAACTAAATGAGGTAAGTGAAAGTAGAAATTTAATCGAACCCATGAAAAATACAAGGCTAATGCATAATGGGCCTTCCATATGACATATTTTTGAAAAATATATAATTTAAATTATCATTATTGGAAAAAGAGAGGCCAATTTTTGAAGATACCAAAAATTCATGCTTTTGTGGGTATAGCATTTTGATAAGACTTGCTTCCAATAGAACAAAATGGTTGCAAATATCAGGAATAGTATTTAAGTTTTGATGATTGCATACAGATTTCATTCCTTTTGAAAAATAGCCTTAATTTGCTATCTAAGAAGTATACATAGGAGAGGAATAAGACTTCGGTATAACACCATAATAAAAACAAATAGTTCTTGCAGTTAGTGGGTTTAAAATTGGCGAATCTGGTAAATAATGAAAAATCTCAGAAATCAAGGATCTCAACGAGAAGTGGATGTTTAAGCTTTTGGTAAAAAGGTGATATACGTAATCCTTACTTCCATAGGAAACTTTGTTTGAGAAAAATTATGTAAAAATTAAGATTTTTGGTTGAAAATTTCTTAGCTTGATGTTATTTGTTAACCTGTCAAGAGAGAGCCTGTTAGTCCTATGGATTGTAGCTAGAATTATTTTAATTGCGTTTGTATTTGTGCTCTTGACAAAGAATAAAAAAAAAAAAAAAAAAAACCTGAAAAAGAAGAGCACTAATCAATAAATTAAGTTGTGGCTAAAGTGAAAAAATATTTATTTATTTGACCTGCACTCATTAACACTTTCACTGCCACCTCCGTAGCGTATACGGAAGCGTGAGTTTCACTCTGTGTGCTGGCTCTGTAGATGCTACGGAAAAGGTATAACTCCAGACCATTGTTTCTCCCCACCCTGTCACACAAAGAAAGGGCTTGAAATTTACAGTGGCACTCAGTTAAACACCGGAGATTAAAAGAGAACCATTGGTTTTAACAAATCTGTTCAGGAACTATTATTCCCTTTTTTTAAAAGCTCTTAGCTCACCGTTTATGTAAAAAAACAAAGTGGCACACGGTTAAATTTTTTGAAAATCTGGTGGCAGTGAAAGTGTTAATCTAGTGTAAAGTGAAACGTATATATTCTATCTACGAAGTATAGGTATAACAGAGGGAGGATAAGTGATATAATATGGATTATTAAGGACATTCTTATTCAACCTAAAATCCATTTCCACCAAAAATTTATTAAACTTCTTCTCTTTCCACTCTTAGGTCTTCCAAATATAATTTATTCTGAGTCCAGGTGGTTCTGGTGTAACTTCCGCAAACCTCATTTCCATCACTTCTAAATGGTTATATTCTGTTTTAAGAAGAGTCTAGCTTTCAACTTCAAATTGATGTTTTAACAAGCTTTTATCGTCTCTTTCCTGAAAGGACTGAATCCTGTAATATGCTATGACACAGAATATATCTGTAATTCAGTGCTCAATAGCTAGGGTCTGAAGGACTTATAAGTTACAGTGGATAACTCTTTGAGCCATCATGAATAGAAATCTATATCTTGAATTTAAAACAATGAATACTTTTGCAAACTTTGATGAAGTACTTGGTTACAGACACACACACACATATATCCTAAGTGTCCCTAACATCTTAGAGAGGTTCCTGCTACTGCAGTTGGAAACATGTCATTATAAGGCTTCTTTACTGGAAATTAATCCCAAATTTAAAACTTCACTTTGCATACATTATTTTTTTTTTTTGAGCTGAGAAAAGAGTGTTACCACAGCTACAACCACCCGATGAAGTCGGTTGTAACATGGGAGAACCCAAACTGCTGGGTGAAGCCGAATCTCAAAATTAGATTATATTTTGTGTAGCTTATCAATTGTCTCTTAATTACTGTATATTAAGGAGGGATATGCTGTTATTAATACTTGGGTGGAACAGAATCCCATACCCCTCCCCCCCCCAGGGCTGATCACACCTTATCTTAATCCACTTTGTTACTGTGAAATCTATACCTAGTCCAGTTGGGCAAAACATCTCCAAACAATAATCAAAAGCTTTTATTATTGTTTGAGAAACAATAAATTACAAGTTGTTACATTGTAAACATACTCTCAGACACCTCAAGTTTCCCTTTGGGAATGCCTCCTTAACTGCCTTTGTACAGGTTTAGAAAACTGGTTATTCAATTAAAACTTATATTAACTGTTCTTTTTTATTTTGTTTCTCTCCTTATTTTATTATTATGTACTCCATTATTATTTTTTTTTTAGGTGATACAAGTATGAGGACTGCTGGGATAATTATAATTGGTGATGAGGTTTTAAAAGGACAAGTCACAGATCAAAATTTAGCTTTTCTTGCACCGAAACTGCATACTCTTGGAATCAAACTCAGAAAGGTTTCAATCATTCCAGATTCTATTGAAGAAATAGCCAGAGAAGTTTCAGAATTTTCATCTAAATATGATACAGTTATTACTACCGGGGGTAGATAAAATTTCACTTTCCTTATTTAAGAAAGTTCTTTTAAGCCAAAAAGCAATTAATGGGTAGTGTGTTTCGATGTTTGCCATTTTATTCAAATATTTCTTAATAAGAACAGTTTATATAAATTTTAAATATATGGCAAAATAGTTTCTTGATATAGAACATAAAAATATTCTCAATTTTTTTTTTACCTATTTCACCTAATTAAACTTAAATAAATATTTCATTAATCTGAGTGGTTTTATTGTGAACCAAAAATCTAAAATAAAATAGCATTTTATTTGTCCAAAGTAGTTCTTTAATGTTAATTCTCACAAGTATCAAACTTTTCCCGTTTTGTGATGATGTTTGTTAACCTTCTAACCCTAGATTGCTAAATTTGACTGTAATTATACCCCTAGAATCCATAATCTAGTAGGGGAAGTACTAAATTACACTGGTTAAAAAAAAAAAAAATTGTCATTTTGTTCCTTCCAGGAAGAAATTACCTAAATTTTTGTGTGATATATTCTGCTTTTAAATAAACAAAATAAGCAAATTAACACATCTAATTTATTTAGGAATTTACTACTATTGGGAGTTAGTGCATGCCAAAGTGTAGCAATATTTTTTAATGATAACACTTATGAACAATACTTCTAGCAGTAGTGCCGCAATGTCAATTTCTAATTTAAAGTATTTATCTTACTTCTAAGTACTCTGCTTGACTTTTATGTACTACATAACTTATTGTGTGTAATTTATGACTCTTATTCAGATACTCAGGAGTTGTAAATGCATTAAGTTCAGAGTATACTCTACTGTCTTAAGAGATTTATTGAGCAACATCATCTATAATAATAATAAGAAGAAGAAAAGTTCAGTTCCGTACAATGGTAGTATACTGGCTACATATCTGAAGGAACCAAATTTAAATCTCACTTTGAGTTTTATTTATATAGGGGAATAATATAATTTTAATTTTTTTTTTTTTATAGGAATAGGCCCCACTCATGATGATATGACTTATGAAGGTGTGGCAGCTGCTTTTAATGATGAACTTATATTGAGTAATGAAATTGTAAAGTTTTGGTCATATTACACTGGAGATCCAAAAGCTTTGAAAACGTCTACTCGGAAGTTCGCCACTGTTCCTAAATTGTCAGTAATTTTGTACCCAGAAGTATCAACATCTTTAATATCAAAAGGAAAATTTCCAGTTGTCACTGTTAATAATGTTGTAATATTTCCTGGAGTGCCTAAATATTTGGAGTCTCTTTTCTGCGGGCTCCAGGGTTCTTATTTTAATAGCTTTGGTGTTAAATTCCACAATAAAGCTATTTACCTCAGAGCTTCTGAACCAGTAAGTTTATGTTTAACTTAAACATTAATTTAAATAATTAAGATTCTTAGAGCAGGACTTGACCCAGTATATGGAGTCTTATTATTAATTTGATATTAAATTAAATAAATAAAGATAATTAGTGCATGTCAGTGATGAAAGCTAAAGAACATTGGTTTAATACGCTTAATTTATACAATCTCAATGATAAATGTGATCTGCTTATTCATGAAAAGATAAAAATGCTTCATTCTTTGTGGAAAGTCTGGGCAGAAGAATGAAGTTATTTTATAAATAATCAATAATTCAGAAAAAAAAAAATGGTTTTTAATGCAGAAAAATTAGAAGACATTTTAAATTTGGTTGTCAGGGTGCTTTAAAAATTACTGTAATGAAAAGAAGAAATTATTACTTCTTTCTTAAAAACATATTGTAATGGACCGAAGTGTTATGGAATAAAAGTTGCTTAGTTTATTAAAACTTTAATAATTCGTATTTGACAGGTCTAATATCACATGCCTGCACAATTATGCAATTTATATTTTACTTTAAATTTTGGCTCTTGTAACAATTTACATTACCAGTAAAGCTTTTACTGTAATATATACTATTTTTGAACCAACTTTGAATATTATGGTCTTATTCAAAGCTAGATGATTTTATTATTTTCCACGTCATTCAAAAATACCAGTAACTGTGGCAAGTTATTAAACTGTGTTTATTCTGTTTTAATGGGAATAAATCGGAAGCTTAAAAAAGACTGGCCAGTCTTGACTGCCATGTAGGGTCGAACCATATTATAATAGTATGTATACAGCCTCTGAGGATGTGAAACATGTTGAGTGAAAAGTAAATAAATGGAAAATCTGTTGTGCGTATCTCATACATTGATCTTCTGCTTTTTTACCATCAATGAAAATTGGATTGCCACATTTCGATGATAAAAAAAAAAAAATTGTATCCTTAGAAAGCCATTAAAAGTTTACAGAGAGTTACTTTTAAATATAAGACATACTCTGAATGATATGTGTTTAATGAGTATATTTCCTTTTAATGGCTCTCATTGTAATTTGTCAACTAGCTCTTATAAGAGTTCTGTTCAACTGCATCCTTCATGAAATAATCCTTGGTATGAAGATAATTCATTTATTTGTAACACTCTACTATGATTAAAACTTACTAAAACTCTTGTCTTCTGTAATAGATATTTAAGAAGGATTACAGTGCTTTGGTCATTTCCTCATTTTTTATTTTTTTTCATTTCATTGAACAAAACTAAAATTAAAAAATGTTTTCCTAAAAGTTTGCTCTTTCGTAATCAACAACTTGACTTACTATCAGTGAGTGAATAATATCTCTTTTTAGCATAAGTTTTAGATACATATTTTTCTTAATTTATTTCAGCTAGGTCAAGGTATTTCTTAGTAATGGCTTTATCAGTTTATGACAAAATGTCTTAACTTTACCATGCCTAGTATGTAATGGTTTATAGTATATTTCTCTTATTTCTTTTTAGATTTACTTTTGTTTCATGAACAAACATTTATCTTCTTGCGAACCTCAATAGCTGATTTCCCTGAAGGGAAATCTGCTAATTTTATATAAAATTTTGATTTGGAAATACAAATATGGTTCTTGCTTTAATTTTTCATTATTAACTAATTTCTTTGTAACTAGTAATTTTCATAATTACATAACATTGTATTCAATTAAAACATTGCATATGGTCCTATGGTGGTTTGACCTTGTCATTGTTATTTTATGTCTAATGAGAGTTCTATTCAACAAAGGTACTCTTTGTCAATGTGACTCTGATCTGAATAAATAATTTATTCTCTACTTGAATTTCTTGGTTTGTGCTGTAGAAATAACAAGTTAAAATAGCTTTAAACAAAGCAAATGGATTTTTTAAATACTTTTTGGGGTTTTTATTCATGTTCTTGTAGGACTTCAATTAATTTATGTCATGTACAAATCATCCTATTATATTTATTAGTTATTTATTATTTTTTTATTTTTTTTTATGAGTGAACACTTCTATGTAAAAATGTGTTTAGTTTTTAGCTGAGATAATTATCTATGCTTAGTCATCTGTTATATTATTATCTTATTTTATGTTTATTTTGGGCATGCATTATTATTTATTTTTCAATGCCTCCTGCTATGAATGCTTAAATATTATTTATTTTTATATTAATAAAAGTATTTATATTCTGGAAACATTAAGATTTTTGTAAACAAATTTAAGAACATTTAACTGTATTATTTATTTAATTATCAATTTTTAATATTAATAATGATACTATTTTTAGTGTGACTAAAGAAGTTTGATGTTTTGGTTTTAGGATATAACTGATATTTTAAATGAAACAGTTAACAAATTTATGCCTTTTGTCCAATTTGGTTCTTATCCAAAATTTAGCAACGACTATTATAGAGTTATCATTACACTTGAGTCTGAGGACAAATTAGTGCTTGAGGAAGCATATCAATATTTTATTTCTAAAGTCAACTCCTCCTGGATAGCTATGGATGGCGATCTTTTAGGCAATGCTTACAAGAACACCATGGATCTTCTGAAATCTGAGAAATTAGGAGCTTTTAGAGAAACTCTTACAAATTCTATACAGGTATTGATTACTTTTTTTGTTTACTTGGATATTTTTACCCATTAACATTCTCTAAACAATTTTGTTCTCTATAAAGAGGGAAGAAGTAACCTTAACCATAGTTGTGAATGTTTTCTATTTGTTGCCATGGCGACACTTAAACAGGTGTTATTATTGATTTGAAGAGGTTTTGTTCTTGTTTTACTATTTACTGTTTTTAATAAAAAGTAATGGAGTTTATTTTCCTTGAGTCATGGTGATTACATTTTCTTAAATTATTAATTTAGCCTATTAGACAATTGATTTATGTTTATGAAAATTTCAGATTTCCTTTTTAAATAATTATAGCATTTACTGTTCTTGGTTTTGGGCAATAAAATAACTTGAAATTATTACTTCTACATCTTTTGTTACTATTAGTTAGAAAATGTTTTTCATAAAGTTTAAGTTGAACTGAATTTTTGTACATTGCTTTACTTTACTGTTATACATACATACATTAGTCATCTGTGAGAAATATAACTATACTATACTAATTAATTTCAAAACAAATTTCATTTACTATCTTGATACAAATTATGAAGTTAAAAAACTAAACATTAAAAAACATATTACTGCTGTAGAACACATTACTTTTGGCATACTGAAGTACCGGTTGTAAGGGAACCCTATATTAAATAAAACAATTCTTGTTTATTTTTAAAAAGTATTTAGTTAATATTATTTGTATGCTTTTTTCAAATAACAATGTGTAAATGAGATATGCACAAAAAATTATGACTCTAGTCGATAACTGAACTAATCGCCATTCATTCAGAAATATTCAAATCTTTATTGCTATATGACATTAAATGATTGATTAATCCATAATTATGTCTAATATGGGTTTGAATAGTTTTGATAGTAAAAATTCGGTGTTGTTCTGGTGCTGGGTAAACTCAGCAGATTTCCAACCTGTTGCAATGCCATCCTAATGATGGATCCCACATTTTATTCTTTATTTCTCTTGAAATAATAAGCCCATGTAAACAGGTCTTGAAATTTAAGCTGGACAATGAGTTGTTTATCCTACAGTTGCTGTAAGTGAAAGAGTAAAAGTAGTGTTAACTGATGACTGAAAATTAAGAAAATAATTCTCTTTCTTAATATGCGTTCCAGAGAAAAATGTATACAATAATAATTTTAGAATATTATATTATCAATAGGATTGGTAATTTTTTATCTATCTCATAATATAGACTTTTTTTATATATATTTCTATCTCTCTAAACTCCCCTCCCTCCTGGCCCAATTCAGATATTAATGAACTTGATCTTTAGTTTTATATAAAATTCTTAAAATATCGACTTTCGTAACAGACGAAATATTGTGTTCAGAATGTTACCGTACAAACAAAATTTGAATGGGACCCATTTTAATCACATAGTTAACAACATCAGAAATAGTTGTGATGACCAGACTACAGAAGTTAAAAAAAAGTTGCTAAAAATTAGCTATTCTAAAGCACCACATGAGCAGAAAGCCAGTGTGTCAGAGTAGTTTGCCTAGCGTAGAAGTCAACAAAATGATATGCTAAAAGGACGAAAGAAAGATTTTTAATTCAATCAGGCTTTTGGTTTTAAAAGAACAATTCAAATCACTCTTAGAAATAACCAAAAAGTGTGGAACAATCTTGATGAAGTATGTTCATTATTACTATAATATGTTTAACACAGAATTCAAAGTGATTGAATATAATATTAAAGACCAGTGATGGGGGAATACGAGGAATCATACCTAAAAGAATTACAATTTTTTTTTATTTGTGGTGGGAGTTAGAGAAACAGAAAATTATCAAGTACAATGAATGTTCAATAACAAATTATTTTAAATTTAAATTATTTATTAACGTCCACTTTTATGCAACTAAGGCTAATTGGGACGCTTAACTAAGGCCTTTTTGTCATTTTGTTTACTTTTAGAGAATTTGTCAACAATTTTTAGTCTCATTTTTTCAAAGACTTCTTACACTAAACTATTTCCTTTTAGGTTAATTTAACTAGTAATAGAGTGAAATGAAAAAAGTTGAAGATTCTTGTTCAATTTTAGAAAGACAGTTTATTTTTCGACCTCCACATATGGTCATATACATTAACCTTATTTATTTTATTTTTGGGTGAGACACTTTTTACTTTGAAACTGATCATTTTATTCATGATAATTAATTTCAGAGCAAATTATAATTTTTAAGCCATTTTAAAAAGTGTCCATGTATGTTCCTTTCCTACCCTCTTATATATAAGTTATAGAGTCTGTTACTCTTTAGTTTGTTTGGCCTATCCAAACTTTCCTTCTTATCATTATTACTTGCTTTCTGATAACAAAGCTGAGTCACAAGTTTCTCAGGGCTGAAGAAAAAAAATTAAACATTGTGTACAAAGTGTAAACATAACCACTAACTAGCATTAACTAACTGCTTCTACATAATTTTCATTTGCTATGCACAAATTGCCATTTAGCATTCCTTCAAGTCAGGTTTGGAAAAATTATTATAATATTTAATTGCATAATTTGCAATAGTACATACAAATTTATATTTTACCTCTTTATTTCATTTTTCTATACATTTAATTATTTAATTATCAAAAACTTGTGTCTATGTAGGTATATACACACACACCTTACTTTTTCAATTATTTTAGCTTATCAATCTATGATTTTTAGTTAAATCTATTAAATGAAATAGCCACTTTTTTTTAAAGAACTATAAACTTTTGAAGGGACTTATTTCCATATATTCCCATCAAGTTTTACTTCTAGATTACACCTAAAAGTGTTGTTGTGCTTTTGAGAAAGAACAAAAATATTTTGTGTATGTTCTATATTTTTGAGGTCTTCTGATACAAATAATCCTTACTATAACTTTTTTTGATTAACATTTAATATTTTTTAAATTTAAGTAAACAGTTTTGATTGTGAATTTTATTTTAGGTTGTTGAGAAGTGCTTAGATGATTACAAAATTGATGAAATATTCATTTCGTTTAATGGTGGAAAAGATTGTACTGTACTGCTCCATCTTGTTCATTCCATTCTGGTGAAAAAATATGGAGAAAGAGAATATCCCACTCTAACTGGTGTCTATTTCAAGCATGAAAACACTTTTAAGGAAGTTGAAGAATTCATCGCTCAAGCTGCTCAAAGGTAATTGTTTTTATATATATGATGAGTTAATTTATACCTTTGGCAGGGAGTTGAAAACAAAAAACCTTAAAGCATTTAAAATTTAATCATCTTTGCACCTAAGCATTCATACTTCTTTCGTTTCATATTTATATAAAGAAAAAGAAATAAGCTGATGTTAATAGAATTTTGTACACATGGTGCATTTGCCGTATTCAATAATGTATAACTATTGAAGGCAGTTTCTTTGCTGGGGGAGGGATGATAAGGCCGACATTGGTGTAAAGCAGGGGGTATATTGCAAAAGAGTTCACTAAGAATTGTTTGTAACTATTGTTCTTGGAGCCTCACGGAACTGGAATAAAACCCCCTGAATGAAACCATGCGACTCCCATTAGCTGACACTTTTGTTATAGTTTTGCCCAAAACAGCTTCTCTTTCAACAGGCATCTTCATAAGAATGGTGAGAATAATGTAATTGGGCAAAGATGTCTACATTATTTATTTATTTATTAACGTCCACTTTTTGCAACTTAGGCTAATCGGGATGTCTACATTAACCAAGTTTGTGATAATCAGGGAAGTAATGTCACATAAAATGATGAACTGGAAGATGATAATTATCTGCTTTTTTTCATTACTGACTGTTTAGGTATTGGCTAATTAACAATTTCAGTGAATCCTTTTGTTTGAAGGGCAAACCCCAATGGCAGTTGGATTGGGAAAGTTATATATATATATATATATATATATATATATATATATATATATATATATATATATATACACACACACACACACCCAGACCATGTTCAGCAGTGGGCTACAGTATTGTATACTATGTCCACAATACACTTATTATGCATATTCGTACTCTCGTATGCATATAGTTTGTAATCTCTCATTTAAACTATGCTTCCTCAACCTTTGTTTTCATGAATTGTCATTTTATATAAAATTAATTAAGGAATTGCAGTGTATGTAACTTGCTATACCTTTTTCATTTTTTAGTCTTGTTTAGTTTTGTTAATTAGTGCTGGCATACATGTTAGTATAATATTTAATTTATCCACTACCTGTGACCATAACAGCTTGATATTGGGGTCTCATGTTCCCCACAATGCTGAATTAAACTATTAGAGTTTTGGAAGTTGAATAGATCAGTGTAATCTCTAAATTTCAACAGGAAATTTTTAATGTTTCAATCTATCAACACGTGTTGTAAAGTCAGTGTAAACATATTTGTGAAATATTTTCATCTTATATTAGTTTTGTCACATTAATGGATTTTAATTCGATAATCATGAATCAATGGTGACTATGAATTTACCATGAGATGGTTTTTCCCTCCTTTTCCAATCAAACTTTGTTTAAGATGTATAATAAAGGTGTCCAATAGTGTCAGCACAGAAGTAAATTATTTCTTGTGAACTTGTGATTGTGTTTATGATAGTTCACATATCTTAAAAAACACATAAAAACCAATGGCTAACTAAAATTGTATTTAACAGAAGGAAGGATATGAAGTTAAGATGTTTATTCATAAATATATATTCAACGTAGCTACAGCAGACAATTGGATTCTGATTATTATTACTAACTGTGTAATTTTTAGATACAAACTCAATCTTATTACTTGTGAAGGAAGAATAAAAGAAGGGTTAACTCAATTAGTCAAGAAAGAAGGGAAAAACTGGAAGGCTTGCTTTATGGGTGTGAGAAGACAGGATCCAAACTGCTTGAACTTAACACCTTTTCAGGTTGCCTTTTTAAAAATTATATATTTTATAGGACTCCTTTTTGTGAATACAATCATACAATTCAAATTGTGGAGTAAACCATTATTATAGGCTTTTTAGAAACTAGAAACAATAAAACTCCACTGTCACTCATTGTTTTTCCATAGCAGTACAATTAGTGCCCTCCTGCTTGACCTATCCATTCCTCATCCAGCCTTGGTGGTGGTGTAATTCACACAACTGTTTCCTAGAATTCTCTAGAATGGTGTTTTATGATCAATGATTCTTGCACAGTAAAACATATTGACAAAACTGCATTATTATTCTTTTGAATCAAAAGTTAGATAATCTACATTATTGAAATTCTACATTTTACGATATCAATAAGAGTAAGGGGGTAATATTAATTGTATACTGTCAAAGATAGAGTATGTAAGTTAAGTTTTTTTTTTTTTTTTATTTATTTATTAACGTCCACTTTTTGCAACTAAGGCTAATCGGGACGGGTTATCTACAGGTTACCACCCTTTTCTAACCAGTGTGGGATTTTAGGATGTTATTTAATGAATTCCGTCACTAAATAATTTCCTTTGCCCAGGCAAGAATCGATCTCGCCACTCTAGGTTTACCATGTGAGGTAAAGGTCAACGCTTTAACTCGCATGGCTAACCTGAGCCCCTGTAAGTTAAGTTAAACTCAGAATAAAACTGTATCTGTATTAACTGTTTCAAATATTTCAAAGATTTAAAAATATTATATGTTGAATTTCGATAACGGCTAATTATATTTTTCCCAAGAAGGAAAATTTCATGAGAACAATATTTGGTATCTAAGCTTCAAATAATGTGATTTATGATATAACAGCTTATTGTTAATAAGCCATGAGTAAGAGTGGGGGTTTCTTGAAGGCCGAAAACTAAAAAAATGCAAATATCTTGTTGGAGGAATTTTGAAATTTCTCTGTTATTATAGTCGGATTGAAAAAGCATATAGAACAAATCTTATTGCAAATTAAATGTTATATAAATGTTATGTGCGCTTTTTGCTATCTTGATTATTAACTGAGATATTTGCAAATTTGATATTGCAATAGATATTTGATATTTTTGGTTTTCAGTCCACACTCCTACTAATGTCATATTAACAATAAGTTGTTATATCATGAAGGACTTTATTTGTAGCTTAAATACGAAATATTATTCTCACTGAATTTTTACTTTTTGAGATAAATGCAAATATGTGGCGCATGTGGAAATCTTAGTTAATGCAGTTCCTGTGTGCCAGACTTTAGTGTTCATCATGAAGAATGTGAAAAAGTCCATTACGCAAGGGCTTTGTAAAGAAAACAAATTTCCCACATGCAGGAATGACATATGGATGATATCACTAAAGATAATTATATCATCTAAACATTATATTCTTTATTTCTCCGTTCTATGCACCTTTTGTAAATCAGTCTTGAAAATTTAGCTCAATATGAGATTTTCACTATTTGAGATTTAGGAGCTTAAATTAAAAATTGTATTAATAGATTGGAATTTGCTGAGGTCCATGAACAGAGAGATACAAATTACTCCATTTATATTCAAGTTAGTGAAAATTGTCTAGAACAATTGTCATGTATTCCTGTTTTTGCTATTAATGAAGTTTTACATGAAATGATTAAATATTGAGTTTGTAGATGTTCAAATAATCATTGCAATCACAAGAGAGTTATTTTGTGTATGTATGTACAAATATAAAAAGCATAAAAAATAAGTAGCCCTCTTTCTGAGGGTGCCGGTAGAGTCTGCTGACTACCTGCCAGTTTATTGGTATTTTTTTTTTTAAATAATTTTTTCCCCCTTAAATTTAGATTAATGTGGCATATTTTCATTTTTTTTTTGTTTGGGAGGTGTCAGCTGAGATTGCAGCTTATATAATAACTTACATACAGCGTAATATATATAAATAACATTAATTTTAAAGTGAGCAATATTAAAAAACAATGTGTTAAAATATAAATTAAAAAATGCAAGTAGTATTAAGACCATTGGCTAGCCTTTCTCTGATTTGCCTGAGGGTTATTAGCAGATTTCCCTTAAGGGAAATCAGCTATTGAGGTCGTACTCATGACGCGAGTTTCGAAAAATTTCTTCAAATGTCCATCGATCCTACCCAGGAGATGACGAAAATGAGGTCCGTTCAAAATTATATATATATATATATATATATATATATATATCTGTTAACGCTCTAGCGGTCGCAATTTTTGTTTGATCGTTACGAAACTCGGAATTTAATCGTTTTATGTAAAAAGGAAGATCAAGTTCGTTAATGGCTGAAATCGGACCAGTGGAAGGGGGGGTTTAGAGGGGGGATTTTCGAAAATTCGAAATATCTCCGTTACCATACGTCGGATCAAAAAATTGTATAGAACCAATCTTATTGCAAATTAAATTTACTATAAATATTGTTCTATACATTTATTCTGTATCTTTAATATTAACCGAGATATTTGCATTTGTATTGTGAGTGTCGTCGGCTATGTTCGTGAGTTTCCGCCGAGCGCTAGTGTGGCCGTTTCACTAACTATTCGTCCTCGTGAGAATAGGTTACTACGACTGTTATTATTAGGCAGATTTCTCTATTGTAATACTTCACGTGGGAAATCTGCTTAGTTTACGCAGCCCCTGCGTGACGGACTTTTTTATTTTAAAATATATTGCATATTCATTGTTTTATTCAAATTTGTCCCAAAGCAATTTATCTAAATGTTTTTTAAAATATTCCTACAAACATTCTAATTGATTCTTATTCTCATTTTTTTTTTTTTTTTTATGAACTATGAATGTTTTTTTTTTCCCTTCCAGAGCACGGACAGTGGTTGGCCTGATTTAGTTAGAGTGTCACCTATTCTTGATTGGACATATCAGGATATTTGGACATATTTGAAAGGACTTAAAATACCATATTGTTCACTCTATGATCAAGGGTGAGTTCATGAAGTTTAAATGAATCATCTAATTTTTTTTATTTTTTTAAATAATTTAAAACAATAAAAATTAGGCGAATTTAATTGTTAATTTCCACCCTTTTCCAGCCAGGGCTAATAAAGAAAAATAAATTTCAACATTAAATTCAAAACCATTCAATATTTTATCTTAATTGTATAAATAATGTACTTACTCAATAAATGTTCTTATTTTATTTTTTCATGGGCCAGAATAAAGCTGTTTTTGAACATTTTCATTATCATTCTTTTTAAAAGATAGTTGGATCAATAAAGCTCTAAAGTAAAATAAAAAGAAATTTAACATGTATGTATATTTGCCCATTACATTGACTTTTAAACATTAACACTTTGTCTAAAATATTGTGTATATAATATATGTATTTAATTTTCATAATAAATATATTACTTGTCAATGTGGTTACTTATTTTATAAATGTATAATTTCATAATATACATAGTATATTATAATAGTCCTTAGTATAATATTATAAATGATGGCGTAGATTGAATGACTATGAGTTTCTTTTTAATCAGAGGGTAAAAGAAAATGACTTTTGAAATGAAATTCATAATGGAGTGTTATCTCATGCAACGGAATCAAAGTAATGTAGAACTTAATGAAATTCAGAGGGATGTATTTGAACAATTGTCTGAAGTTTATATAATCAAATTATATAAAATTACTAAAATTAAAAGGTTACAGTAAAATAGAAATATTAAGGTATTTTACTAGCATTGATTTGCTAACTTCCTTTATATTTAAAGTTGTTTAATTAGAAATGGCAAGCCTTTAATGAGACATAAATAATTCAATAACAATTATTACATTCATCGCATTCAAGGTGGGCTAAGTAGCACTTAGGTTAATTGCTTTTAATCTATTGAATACATCATTGTTATGTTATCCCACATCTAAATTTCCCAGTAGTGGATTGCTTTTAGCTAGTGTCATGAATTCATTTCTTTCTTTGCCATGTTAAAGACTTTTCTAAGGCTAACTATGAAATTACTTATACCAAAGTGGGTTCCAGCTTTTGAAATAAGACTTTGTTCAGTTGTTTCACTGATATTATTGCTATTGTCTTGTTTGTTTTTTATTATTTTTCTTGAACCATCTCTTGAGGCTCTTTCCTATAAGTATGAGCCTTCCTTATGCTTAGTAAGGGAAGTAATAGACAGAGTCGGTGTTAATTGCAGCAGCTGGTCTTCATGTTGGACTAGCTGTACAAATCCAGATGTTGTTTGCAAGCATATCTATGTGTCAGAGAATTCTTCCAGCAATGTTTTTCAGTTCCAGGCCAGTGTCCACGGATGTGGACTTGAAGTAAACTGTGATGATTTTTATCTATCTTATTCCCCTAAAAATAATACTTTTAAGTGCTATTTCCTTCAAAATAAGAATATTTACATTCCTAAAATGGATGTGATTTCTCTTTCTATTAAATACATTTTGCTATCACTGATTCCTGTTGTTTTTTTTATTATCTCTCTTATTTATGTTATTTTTCGTGGGATAATCAGAAGAGGTAAAAAGGAAAGAAAAAAGGAGAAGGTTAAGAGTGATGGACCAAAATCATTTTACCAACGGAAGATTCTGGAGTTAGATAGATTGAAAAAAGAGCGTGAGGAAAGAGATCGCCTTGCCCGCTATAATGATTTAGTGAAGGTGGAAGAATTAGAAACGGTTACTGCTTTAGTTTTTAAGCCTAGTGTGTCATGGGTGAATAATATAAACAACCTTGATCCTCCAATACCATTTACTTAAAAAGTATATAATAAAATATATTTACATTCCAAAAAGGTAAGACTTTATTTCTTAGAATGTTTGTGAAATAAACTTGAATGCCTGGTTGTTTTATTTAAAATGAATTTAATATTAATATTATTTCAATTGAAAATTGTTATTGATTGAATTATTAAGTATTAGAATACACAATACTAATACTTATTACAGAATATATAAATAAAAATTAGAAAATAACTAAAATAATGAACTAAACAAATGCAATAAAATTAATATTAAACACGACAAAGAGACTTGAGAAATAAATATGACAACAACAAAACATATAAATAAAGAATAATGAAAACTTAAAAATTAAAACCATGAATACTTATTCAAAATAACTAGTAATAAAATTGATATAAATGTATACAATTAAGTTGGATAAATTAGAAAGTTAAGGATGTGATAAAAACTATTATAATTCCATTGAAAATGGAGTAATAAGTAGTCTAAAAAAAACTTAGTTAAAATAACAAATTGAATTAGTGGTTAAAATAGCAGCATGTGTGAATATGATTCGAGAAACTAAAATTTGGGAAAAAGTGTTCAGGATTTTATATGTTGGAAAATATTGCACAGGTGTGGACTATTCTCAATCAAGTAAGTCTTGCAAGTGACATAGTAAAATTTTCACATGTTTTCTAGTCAGTTAGTTAGTGTTTAGTTACACTCTTCATATAATAGCTTTTCTTTCCTGTTCATAAATGAAATGTGTATTGATAGTATGTCTGAGTGAGGGCCGGTTATCTTAGTGCTAATACTCTGTGATTGTTGTACTACATATAAGTAATCTATTTTATTTCACAGGGTTTATTATCAGCTGTTTATAACTATGTCTGTTCCCAGAAGTTTAGTACATAAAGTCAGTGATTTTTATTATCATTTAATGTAAACTTGGTTATGTCTGCATTGTTAGTTTTACTTGATATAGCAACAAAAACAATTGATCGAAAATCATTTGTTATATCTTGAGCATTATTATATTTAAAAAATTGAATAAAAGAAACAGAAACAGGATTCAGCTCCTCTAGTTTTCTTCTTATATGGGTTCATTTTAATAATAATCATACCAATTGCAAATTAAAAACAAAAGTCCGTCACGCAGGGGCTGTGTAAACTTAGCAGATTTCCCATGTGAAGTTTTACATAGAGAAATCTGCATACTGGTAACACAACACCACCATGATTAAATACAAATGGTAATGAGAAATCTTTCAGTTAATTAAAAAATTGAAATCCCAACTGAAAAGGCTTCTGAATTGTAAGAATAATTTATATTTTAATAACTCAAATTTTAGTAGTTGAAAAATTATAGAAGGGGGGGGGGCTGAACAGAACGTATTTGCATAAATCTTACAAATTAACGAAGGTAAGGTAAGGTTAGAAGTAGCCTCCCACCTGAGCCAAGCAATGACGGAAATGGCCGACCTAATCTGAACTATACCTGACCAAAGACTTCATAAAAATGCAAATATCTCGGTTAATATTTAAGATAGAGAATAAATGTATATAACAATATTTATAGTAAATTTAATTTGCAATAAGATTGGTCCTATACAATTTTTCAATCCGATGCATAATAACGGAGATGCTTCGAATTTTCGAAAATCCCCCCTTTAAACCCCCCCTCCCTCTAGTTTGATTTCAGCCATTAACGAACTTGATCTGTCTTTTTACATAAAACGGTTAAATAACGAGTTTCGTAACGATCAAACAAAAATTGCAACCGCTAGAGCGCTAACAGACAAATATATATATATATATATATATATATATATATATATATATATATATATATATATATATATATATATATATATATATATATATATAATTTTGAACGAACCTCATTTTCATCATCTCGTGGGTAGGATCAATGGACATTTGAAGAAATTTTTCGAAAATCGTGTCATGAGTATGACCTCAATAGCTGATTTCCCTTAAGGGAAATCTGCTAATACTCATGCTTTTATTTTTTATCTTCATAAATTTTTGTAATCGATTGTGGATTTACTCTTAATTGTTATTGTAGATTTCTCTCTAGGGAAATCAGCTATTGAGGCTGTACTCACGGCGGGATTTTTGAATAATTTCTTTATATATATTTGTCTGTTAACACTCTAGTGGTTGCAATTTTTGGTCATTACCAAACTCGGTATTTAAATGTTTTATATAAAACTAAAGATCAAATTCATCAATGGCTGAAATGAGACCAGTGGGAAGGGAGGGGGTTTAGGGAGAGGGAATTCCGATAATTGAAAATATCTCCAATGTTATACATCAGTTGAAAAATTGTATATAACCAATCTTATTGCAAATTTAGTATTCTATAAATATTGTTCTATACGCTTTTTCTTTATGTTGAATATTAACCATAGCTTTTGCATTTTTCAGCCTTTAGCAAACCCCCAATAGTCATCTCACTTTAACAATAAGCAAATCATCAATCGTCGCATCATGAAACATCTTATTCCAAGCTTGTATTCCCTTATATTGTTTTCAAAATATGTTTGCTCGATAAGTTACATTACACAACTATTTGTGTAATGACATCAGCAATTAAGATTTTATTGACCGCTGGTTCTACTCATAGGACTTTAATTTGGAAATAGAGAATATATGGTGAGATGAAATCAGAAGTGTGTCATAACAGCACATGGGAAATCTGCTTAGTTTATGTAGCCTCCGTGTGACAGACTTTTTTATATGCTACAACGAATTAATTAAAAAACAGTTTCTTATTCCAGCCTTTATTTTATTTTTTTGTAAAACTTAAAACATAAAATCAACTTTTAGTTTTGGCATTGATATATATATATATATAAAATTTTGAACGGACCTCATTTTCTAAAATTGCGTCATGAGTACGACCTCAGTAGCTGATTTCCCTTAAGGGAAATCTGCTAAAAATTAGAATATCACAAGGAATTCTATCACAAGGCTGATTAGATTGCCCCATGATACTGGATCATACATTTATTCCAACAGTTACTAAACATGAATTTGTTCTTTTCTTTTGAATAAATAAATGCCTAGGCAATACATAATCAGCTATTTTACTCTCAGTTTCATCTTACATTCTAGAATTTCAACTTTTAAAAGGCTCAAAAATTGTAAAAGATCTTACTGATCAAGAAATGCATTCATTCATTTGCAATACTTTCACTGTCAAATGATAGTTGTAAAGTGAATTATTACCATTTTTAAAACTTTGATGTACGCATTAATATTTGTTTTTCTTGTAGGTACACTTCTTTGGGGAATCCTCAAAATACTAAACCTAACCCGGCATTACAAGAAGTAAATGATGATGGCACTATTTCTTATAAACCTGCCTATATGTTGACAGAAGATGTCCTGGAAAGAAGTGGAAGGATTAAATCAGAGGTTTATTGAGATTTTAATTATGTTTTAAATGGATTAGAAAAAATATAATTTTGTTGTAATACACATAAATTATTTGTTTAATTAGTCATTATCGTTATTTTACTTAAATGGATTCATTATATAAATCTGATGAAGTTGTTTTATTTTTTGACAATAAAGTTTTTGAATTTTAGGAAATTGATTCTGTCTGAGACACCACTTATTGATATAAAGACGGCAGCAGAGGAATTAAGTAGTATCTTTGATGGTTCTGTCGGCCCGTGTGGTCTTTCAGTCTTGGTTAATGATGGTGGGAAGTATTATGTTACAAAGGCGGGAATGGAAGTTTTGAAAATATATGGGCAGTGCAGTTCACCTCCAAAAGACTTTTTAATTAACTGTGTAAAAAATCTTCATCAAAATGTCGGGGATGGTGTTAAAACATTTTTAATTATGCTTTCTTCACTGTTGGCCCAAGCAGACAAATTCCATCAAGAAGCTTTGTTTCAATTAAATGAATTAGCACTTGCACTTCATAAAGTTAGCAGTGATTTTGTAGAGGAAACTCAGGATCATTTCTTGCTATCAAAAACATTTTTTTGTACAAGATTTTCAGTGCATGTTTCTTCAAAATTATCTTCACTCTTTAATGAATGGATAAATAAAAACAAGGAAGCCACTATTACAAATGAGAATGTTTATGAATACCTAAACAAACATTTTGATTCATTTGTCGTTTTAAAAGGGGAATGTTCTCCAATTTCAGAATCAAAAGTTGTTAGAGGTGTTTTAGTTAAAGGAAACTATTATGGACCATTCCCCAGAACTGGAGCAGAATACTTATTAGTTGGATTTTACTTGTCAGAAGATAACTGTGATAATGAAGAGGAAATGATTATTAATATTAAAAGACTAGAACGTGAAATACGTCATTATGGTCATAATAATATATTGTTACTCACAAATGGTCAATTACCTCCAAAATCATTGCAGTTACTGAGTAAATACAAGTTATTAACACATATACAGAGTAACTTAATGTATTTAATAAATGAGTACTGTATAAATTACAAAGCTTATAAATGTACTTACCCAAGTATAGAATTTAATTTGTTGAATTCATACCGCAAAGGTATATTCATTAATATGCCTATTTATAGTATATTTTTGTACACACCAAGTGAGAGTTTTTCTTTATCTTATTTAGATGCTTTAAGAAGTAATTTGAAACTTTGTAAATTTTCCCTTAATAATAAGTCACCTTTTATTGAGTGTAATAAGTTTGAGAAATTATTCAGTTTATATTTTGCTGCATCCTTTAGTGATAATATGTTTATCCCTGCTGTAACATGTAATAATACAAACATGATAGAAGAGTGGTCTAAACATATTAATGAAATAAAAATGAATCATCATGGATCTTGTACTCTTCCTTTCAAAGAGACCGATAGTTTAGAAAAAACGATCAAACAAATGATTTTGTCTTTTAAAAACTTTGGTTTATGCTTTTGTGAAGAAGTAGTTGATGTAGTTTGTCAAATGTTATTGAATTTTAATATGAGAACGCTTGTTAATGAACAGAAAGGATTTGAGCCATTACATCTGAAGCTTCTTATTATTTCAAATGTATTGACTACATTTTGCAGAATTATGAATATTGATAAAGTAATTAAAATAAAGACAATACCTAAATTGAAAGTTGGCTGTACTTAAATTGATCGTGATTGTATTTGACCTAGCTCTTAGTCATATATATTCAACTGATATCACAATGGGAAAATCTGAAAAAGCAATGATTTTTAAGTTCTAAATATGACCAAATATGTTTTAAGTAGAATAAAGAAACTTCTTTTGTGCTGTGCCAAGTTGTTAGTATTACTAAAACTTAAAAATGTTCTCATATTTTGAATGGGTTGATAATTATAAGATTGAATCACTGTAAACTGTAGTATTTTTTAAATAGAATATTTATTCTTTTTTTTTTTTTTTCATTGTCACTTTGTTCACCAATTTATTATATTCATTTAATGCACAATTTTATTATTAAAAAGAATTTATTTATTATAAAGTGTTTAAATAACTTATTTTATTGGATAATTCCTTCAAGAAGTATGACAATTGGTCATTTTTTCAATAAAGAATTATCTTCACTTTGGAAAAAAAAAATAAATATATATCCACATTCATATATATTTCCTGCCTCCTGTGTATGCATCTTTTTCTAAATATCATGGGCAATATAACTCACAATCATGGATTAGTATCTGTATTCCCAACCATGTATTAATATAAACTTCTTTCCCCCAAAAAAGTCCAAAGCACAACATTGGGAGCTATATTATGTACTAAATAACCATTATTAAGAATTATTTTGCATATCTGGAAAGTAACTTTATCTGTGTGTTCTCGCCATAATAGGGCTAGCACAAACTATGAATAAACTGGAAGTTGGAGAATTTCTCCTGTCACAATAAAATAATTTCTTCTCAATTCCAATTTTTCCAGTATTAAAATCCAAAAGGTTTATGCATTAACTCAGAACATTAAAGTAATCATAATTATAGGGAGAAACTAATAGATCAAATAAGTCACTATGATGTAAGAAATTTAAAATCTATTTATATTAAATTATGTTATAAATTCTGATTACTTTATATTCACAATACAAAAAGTTTATGTTCAATTAATTTTAGTGTTTTGATTAGATGTGGTTTAGAATACATATAAGAGGAAATTGACATTTCCAATTAATTAATGTTTGGGAGGAAACGAGGAGGGGGGGGGGTCTTTTGTTATGTAAACAATTGCCAAAAAATCAATAGGAAACAAAATATTGCATTTTTATTTTATATGTGATACCAGGCTGCTGTGCATACAGGGTGCAGTAGTATGCAGGTTATGAACCGGGCAGGTGTAATACTTTTGCTATACATTGGTATAATTTTAAGGGGTAGTTGTTCAAATACTAGTATTGTATGAGGAAATTTTTGTAATTTTACCAGTAGCAGGTGTCACTGGTAGGGTTGAGGGTGGGGGGGGGGAGGTGATAGAGAATTCGAAATGAGGGTAAGGAGGTTTTTGCAATTTTTCATTTCAGGCCTCCCTTATAACACCCATTTACCGCCACCCTTAACCCACATACGATATTTTAGTTGAATTCCCTTTAGTTGTTTGTGCTCTAACAAATTGTTGACTCCTGCTATATTTTTCAGAGTACATCTAATTTATTTTTCATTATATGCCAAAGTTACTCTAAATAACAAAATAAACAAATTCTGTTGCATTCATGTATGCTAAAAAACCAATAAAAAACAAAATATTGCGATTTTTCATTTCAGGCCTCCCTTATAACCCCCCCACTCCTGTTCTTACCTGAGAATATTAGTACAGCTTAAAGTCTAAATTGGGTAAGTACTAATACACGCACCAAGTTTCAGGAAATTCGGTTCAGTGGTTTGGGACTAAAAAACAAACACCAAAGCCAAAAATTGTTAATATTCTTTCAATTATGTGTGAAACGAAAAAGTATTGTGAAATTATGAAAAAACAAATCATGGTACAGACAGGCATTAAAATTTTAGTAGATTTCCCTTAAGGTAAATCAGCTATTTAGGTTGTAATCATGGCGTGATTTTTTTTTTTTTAAAAATCCTCAAATGTCCATCGATACTACACTGTCGATGATGAAAATCAGGGCCACTCAGCATATATATATATATATATATATATATATATATATATATATATATATATATATATATATATATATAGCAATTCTTGTTTGGTCGTAACCAAACTGGTTATTTAATAGTTTTGCATATTAATTGAGAAAAAAGTCTGTCCCGCAGGGGCTGCGTAAACTAAGCAGATTTCCCACGTGCTGGTATATCATATTTCTTATTGACTGAAATCTGATCTGGAATAGGGGTGGTTTAGAGGGGGGGGGGAATCCCAAAAATTCAAAATATCTCCGTTTTCATGAATGGGATCATAAAATGTTATAGAGCCAATCTTGTTAAACTTTTGATTTTCTACTATTGCTTATCTATGCATTTTTTGGTAACTCAACTATTAAGGGAGTTATTCGAACTTTCTTGGCTCAGCCTTCATTACCTCCCCCCTCCTTATGGTTTTTTTTTTTACATATAAATAGAGAATACTGGTGAGATAATATCACAAGTGTGTTATACCAGCATGTGGGAAATATGCTTGATGGTCTTTGTGTAGACGTTTTGTTTTGTATGCAATTTAAAAATTAGCTATGAATTCTTAGTGAATCTTTCTATATTCATCACAATCAGTGTAGTTGGTTACTCTCCAAATTTCACCAGACCCAAAGAGTAGTTTCTGAAACGTAAATTTAGCAGATCGATACTAACCAGGAGGTGACGAAAATCAGATCCATTCAAAATTATATAAGTATACTAGCGACCCAACAGACGTTCTCCTGCATGATATTTCAAGCGAAATAAATAATACTATATTTAAAACAAAAGCTACTTTTAATAACGCATAAAACAACTTTTGTTATGTGCATGTTTGCCTAAAAACAAATAGAAAATGAAATATCGAGAATTTTTCATTCAGGTCTCCCTTATACCCCCCCCCCTTCCCGTTCGAACCTAAAAAAATGAATATAGCTTATAATCATGGAAGAATTAGTGCTAATTTACATATAGAGTTTTGTTAAGTTCGGTTCAATCGTTAGTACCCAATAAAGTTGTTGGTTCCCACTTTAATTTTTTAGTGTATATCTCGTTTATGCTTTGTTATACGACAAAAGTGAATATAACAAAAGTTACTCTAAATAACAAAATAAACAACTTTTATCCTGTATATTTGCCGAAAAATCAATAGGAAACGAAATATCGCTAATTTTAATTTCAGGCCTCCCTTACAACCCCCCTCCTGCTGCATCTGCCGGGCTGATTTGTGCATCTAAACCATCCAGGACGTCACCCAAACGCATACGAAAAAATTCATTCAAATCGGTCAAGCCGTTTAGGAGGAGTTCAGTGACATACACACCTAAAGTAGAATTATATATATATAAAGATATATATTTATTTATTTGTCTGTTAATGCTCTAGTAGTCGCACATATTGTTTGATCGTTACCAAACTCGATATTTAATAGTTTTATGTAAAAAGACAGATTAAGTAAATTACAGTTCGTTAATGGTCTAAATCGGACCAGTGAAAATTTGAAATATCCCCTTTAGTATAAGTCGGATCGGAAACCACTCAAGGTTTCTCACCAGAGATAATCTGTCACAATATAAAATGCATTTCACATATCCTAGAGCGCTATTTAGCAGATTTCCCCTATGGGAAATCAGCTATTGAGGTCGTACTTTCGAAATTTGTCTTCAAATGTCCATCGAACCTACCTAGGAGATGACGAAAATGAGGTCCGTTCAAAACAATGTGTGTGTATATATATATATATATATATATATATATATATATATTTATATACTACCCCTGACAGTACGTGATCTAGGACATGACAAATAAACTTTAAATTGTGACCGATAATTCCATATGGCATAGGTGAGGGGAACCAGTTATAAACTGATTTAGTGAGAACAAATTATGATTTCTCTGGCCTTCAACCTTTATACAAGAACTTCGTAAGTTTTACACTAATTACCTATTTTCACGCAGTTATGGCAATTGTTACAGTAAATCAATTCGTAAAATATTTCAGTTACATCTAGAGTCATGTCTACATTCATCTTATAATCTCATTTCATTATCCTCACAGGAGCAGTGGATATTGGAAGAATATTTTCAAAACTTACACGATAAGTATGAAAAATACCTAAGCTAAATTTCCTTAGGAGTAATGAGGTAGTACTTGTATATATAATATCTAATATCACGAAATATCCTTTACGCTGTTCAAGCTCACACTTTAAATTGAAGTAAATTAATCAGCTTATTTCAGGAAAGCTTCGTTTTAGGTAAATCAGCTATTGAGATTGTACTCATGACGCAATTTTTGACAATTTCTTCAAATCTCCATCGATCCTAACTTGCAGATAACGAAAATGAGGTCTGGTCAAAATTATATATATTTGTCTGTTACCACTTTAGCAGTCGCAATTTTTGTTTAATCGTTACCAAACTCGATATATAAACATTTTATGTTTAGTTGAAAGAAAGACCATGTTCATTAGCGTCTGAAATCGGACTATAGGAAGGGGGGGGGTTAGAGGGGAGGAATTTCAAAAATTGGAAATATCTTCGTTATTATACGTTGAATTGAAATAGTGTATAAAACAAATGTTATTGCAAATGTAATTAATTACCTATAAATATTATTATGTATTTTTTTTTCAGAAAACCCCCTCTCCTAGTCATTTCATATTAACAATAAGCTGTTATATTATGAAGCACGTTATTTGAAGCCTAAATACCAAATATTATTCTCACTGAACTTTTACGTTTTGAGATAAATGCAAATACGTGACGCACGTGGGATATCTGCTTAGTTAACGCAGCCCCTGCGTGACGGACTTTTTTTCACATCTACTTTGAAGACTTAACCAAATGGTTTATTTTAAAAATAAATAAAACCCTCTAAAGTTGTGAATATCAAATACTTCTAGTCTTGCACAAATATTTTGTATTTGTGCTGTAATGTGAAGTCATACATGGAATAAGTTGAAATTATTAGTATTAGTTGTTGAGATGACAATTCGTTATTCCATATTTAAATGAGGAGAAGGCTTTTATTTTGTTTGATAAAGAAACCTTTGTATGAAGATAATATAAAAATAGTATGCTAAGTTAGTTTTGTGTTTTTCCCTTTCGTGCTGATTAAACTCCGCCCTATTTGCAAGCAGAGATACCTGAAAAGAGCTCTCTCTAGCTTTATCCCTGATCCTTAAGCTGATCCAATAAAGGTTTGAATTAACGGGATTCAGCGGGGATTACCTAAGACCTTTATAATAGGTAATAAGGGTGAAGAGGGGTCAGTTCCACCCTCGGGCATGGAGCCATGCAATTCACAACAGTGCAGTAACTTCACCTATTTTGCCCCTCTAGCGAGGTGAGTTGTAATGAAGTGATTATATGATATATTTAAAAGGTGGATGGGTTTCACCTGATGAAAGTATACAATAAAATAATTAGCACCAATGTAAAACTCTTACTTTTTCCATAGTACTTTCTAATGAAAGTGACCTAAAGTTAGTGGCTAATGCCTTCACTCAACCATGTTTTAAATAATTTAAGAACAAGCAGCTGTTTGACCCCCTGTCTATAATTTTTGTAAACCTAAAATTGTATACTTTATAATGATTTTAAGAAATCTGAAATAAGAAATTTAAATAATATTTTAAAAATGGACTTCGACTGAATCTTTTATTAATGAGGAAAAATATGAATCTATCGAATGTGTGTATAAAAGGAAATTTAAATTTACTAATTTTAAGATGCCTCTCAAAGTGACTTTGGGTATAAAATCATTTAAAATTGCTTGTTCAAAGTGTGTTAATAATCTAAACTTGCCAAAGCAATACAACAGAAAACTATGAACAGAAAGCAGAAATATCTCTATGCATAACAAGATAGAAGATAGTAATATCGGTTCTCCTATATATAATTCACTTAAAGAATAATATATATATATATATATATATATATATATATATATATATATATATATACAGAATATAGCTATTTGTCTGTAAAACTCACGGTATAATTTTTAAAACGCATATGTAGTCATATCCATTAGATTGATTAGTAAAGCCTTTGTGATCACATTTCTGACTCATGCTAATTTGTTCCGGAAGGCAAGCTTAATATTCTATTTAGTACCTACTGTGTTCTTCGGAAAAATGGGAGGTAAAATGTAAACGCGCGTTACTGCTTCTTTAAACCCTCAATTTACAGATTTTAGCGAACTTGATATTAAATAGATATTAGTTTTATATATATACTAGCTCAGATACCCGGCTTCGCCCGGGAGTTTATTTGAGGCTGAATGGTTATGGTATTTTTTTTTGGCAAAGCTTTACTTTTCACAATATTTTGACATTTACCCGTCCCAGTGTTTAGGGTTAATATCCGTTGTTGGCATTTGTTAATAATAAAATTAATTTTTTATGTGTCTTGACTGTCCTCCATATTGTTATATTTCATATTTTGTTATATTGCCATATTTTCCGCCTCCTTTGCATAATGCATAGATTTCAGTTACTAAGGGCAAAATATTAACATAGATTTGAATTAATTTTTCCAGGTGAGGTACCTCATAGTTCAAATTAGAATGAATTGTTGAGCATATCAATATTTCTACGCAAATAACTTGCTCCACACATTGTTCTTGGAGAAATGTATAAAACAAAAGTTAATTTAAATAACAAAGTAAACAACTTTTGTTATTTGCTTGTTTGTCAAAAAACAAATAGACAATGAATTATCACGTATTTTTATTTCAGGCCTCCCTTATAACCCCCACTCCCGTTCTAACCTAAAAATTTTAATATAGCTTATAATCATGGAAGAATTAATGCTAATTGACATACCGAGTTTTTAAGTTCGGTTTAATCGTTAGTGCCTAATGAAATAGTTGACTCCCGCTTTAGTTTATAGTGTATAACTCGTTTATAATTCGGTATAAGAAAAAAGTGCATATAACAAAAGTTACTCTAAATAACAAAATAAACAACTTTTGCTATGTTCATACTTGCCGATAAACGAATAGAAAACGAAATACCGCTATTTTTAAATTCAGGTCTCCCTTATAACCCCCACTCCTGCCCGTCCCTAGAAATGTTGGTATAGCTCGTTATAATGAAAGCGTTAGTACTAATACACATACCGAGTTTTATTTATTTCGGTTGGGTCTTTTGTCCCAAATAAAAATGTTCACTTCTGCTATAGGTTTTAGCGTATATCTCGTTTATAATTCGTTAATCGTGAAATTTCGCGAAAAATCAATGTACAGACAGAGGTTACAATTTTATATATATATAGATATATATATATATATATATATATATATATATATATATATATATATATATATGTGTGTGTGTGTGTGTGTGTGTGTGTGGATCTCATTTTTGTCACCTACTTATGTTGATACTACGGGAATTTGAAATGTTTTGAATAAAACCACGCCATTAGTATAACCTTAAAGGAAATCTGGTAATACCTCTAGACTAGATTTAATATATAGGGGGGCGATAAAGCCCGATGGTTCCTCGAAGCCATTCCAAAGAATAAAAGTCTTCAAAAAACCGAGGTATATGATGATTACCCAAAAAGGCTGTATTACGAAAGATACTGTTCATTATTGACACGAAAAGAATTTTAAATTCATAGAGAACACTCATCTGAATGGTCTGCGATAACCTCTTAATTTGTATGAGCGCGGTGGTGGACGAAGAAAAAATTAATTTACAAAAAATGGGATAGGGGTGCATTAATGCTTACTGGGGATAGCAATGGTCCCATCATTTTCGTCGCGGGGATATCAATGCAGGATATAAAGTGCATGGTCTTACATTATCGATGGCAACACAAAACATTAATAATAATAAAATTTAATAAAATGCTTAAACCATTCTACATTCTCGCGAAAATCTTTCAATTCCTTATCTATAATGGCTGCATGATGGGGGCTCATCATCAGGATTTCAATAAAACCATTTGTGGATTTCCTCCATTTCTTGATGAAACAATTTTTAAGCGTAGTTATGAATTCTAAACAGCTAATTTTATTAGAATAGACGAGATGCAATCCTTGTCCGATATTGTTAGTGCCTAATTCAAAGACATGACCCATTTTTTACGTCATATTTTCCGAGCTAACATAATTCAAATCTAGGGCTTTCTTTCAAATAGAGTCAAAATATTTGTTAAATAAGAATCGAATATAAATCTGTGCAGTAACGATAAAAACTGATATCCAAATCCAAAATTTTGAAAAATAAACTGGACACAATTGGCGTTTTTGCTAATTTATGTTCATGAATTGGTTGTTGTTGTGTAGTAAGATTTTTTGAGCCAATGAAAAACTAAATAAAATAATATAACAGAAATATAATGCGCTGTTTATTCTGATTCTACAATAAATTTGTCATAAATAAAACAGTTTCTATTCATAATACTTAGTATCACTAGCCTTTTGAATTGTTTAAACTAGAATTTTAATTTAATATACATTGTAATCAAATTATATTTCAGGGTGAGCACAGGTGGTACCCGACTCCTGGGATGGAACCTAAGCCCGGAAGATCTGGTTCACATCCCTGAACACTGGCTTACATACCCAGAACCAAAACCAGTCTACAACTATGCACTTGGAGTTCTGTATATTTTCTTCATGGTTATAGCTCTCATAGGAAATGGACTAGTCATATGGATATTTACCACGTGAGATTCTTTTGATGAATTTATTATTTAAAATGTTTTATCACTTGTTAAATAAGATCTTTGATTAATCATTTATAATAAACTAGCGGACCCGACAGACGTTGTCCTGCGTGATATTTCAAGCGAATACGATATTAAACAAAGTATGAAATGAAAAATAAATAATATAATAATTTCATTATTCTTTATTTCGAAATAACAATTTTTCTTAAAACAATTCGTTATAATCAATAATGTTCATATTGAAAAGAATTGTTGAGGATATCAATATTTCTATGCAAATTAATTGCTTCACACATTGTTTTACGAGAACATGTTTAAAACAAAAGCTACTTTTAATAACACAAAAAACAACTTTTGTTATGTGCACGATTGTCTAAAAACAAATAGAAAATAAAATATCGCGATTTTTTTTATTCAGGCCTCCCTTATAACCCCCCTCCCGTTCGGACCTAAAACATTTAATATAGCTTATATTAAAATATTTGAATAAGCTATCATAATAAAATAAAAAGTCCATAACGCTGGGCTTCTATAAAAACCAAATTTTCATAATACTCTATAGAACAGAGGTAAAAAAAAAACAGCCAATAAATGAATGAACCTATCCGATCCCAAACACACTTCAGACATTTTTTAAAAACTAATTGTTATAATAATATAATCTTTGTTCAAATTTCATTCAATAACATGAATATAGCAAATGAATTACATGCAAATGATTTATTACATAACCATGTAATACTCTCAAATACTGTAATCAGTAAAATATTGGCAAAGAACGTGGAAGTTGATTGTGAAAAAAGTCGTAAGAAAACATTGTCTAACAACAGGTAGTTAATAAAGCATCGGCTTTACAAAAATTACGTTTGTTTCATTTCTACCATTTTCATTAGCATTTTAATTGTTTAAAATAAAATAAGACTCATCGCCTAATTGGTTTGCTCTGACAGTATATATAAATCTACCGTTAAATCTGTTATTGGAAGAAGTCGTTATTTGGGTGACGATCAAGTACACATGGCAAATGCTTTCGATGCGAGAGCATCATCTTCAAAAGCTTGTCGAATGTTGTGCACAAAGAGTGTCACTTTTATTCAAGTATAAACTTCCATATAAGTTTGGGGCCGAGATATGAGAAATTTATTTAACGACGAACCCATTAAATAAAATCCTTAGTCCCACCCTGACTAGAAATGGATGGTAGCCTGTAGGTGACCCATCCCGATTAGACTTAGTAGCACAAAGTGTAATTTAATAAATAACATCTTTTTAAAATGCATTTGAATAATCCAAAATGTGTTAACTACCCTAATTCCAAAATATCCTTAAGATAACCAATCAAAATACATATTAGTTGTTTACCTTTGATGTACAGTTCTGTTCCTTCAAATTCTCTACTGATTTATAGCTTCACTTATTTATTTTCATATCCCAATGTTTTTCATCTTAAATTCAATTATTATCTGGTCACATGAAAAGAATATTACTTCGCTCCGGCCCACAGACTTTCACTAGTACTCCAACAGTTGAAAGAATATTTTGTTTGGTAATAGTTTCACAAAGCATATAACGTAAGCTTAAACTTCGATTTGAAATAGTCAAAGTATACCAAGGACATGTGATATCAGAATGTTAGCTATAGATACAGCTACTTTTGACATATTATAATGAATAATATATGTAATTAATATTATTAGAAGTGCAGAAAAAGCGCTTAAGGCCATTATGTATTTCTATTTATTTTTTTTTTCAGAGCTAAATCACTGAGAACACCTTCAAATCTGTTTGTAGTAAACTTAGCTCTCTGCGATTTCCTTATGATGCTCAAAACCCCTATATTTATTTGGAATTCTTTCAATCGTGGTTATGCACTGGGTCATATTGGCTGTCAAATCTTCGCCATTGTTGGATCGTTTTCCGGAATAGGGGCTGCTACCACCAATGCTGTCATAGCCTATGACAGATACAAGTAAGTATAAAACAATCTTTTTTGGATAAATATATGCAAGTATAGATCATTTTATAAGAACTTTGTTTCAGTTTATTAAAATATATATTTTTCAATGGAAACCATACTTCAATTCCTAAAATGTAATGCAAAAATTACCTTAGTCCTATTGATACTCGGTTTGAGACGTGCGTAAGGAAAACTTACAAAAAGTCGCCACTTACATCAGTAATCATTATTTTACTTAACAGATTCGAAAAACCAAAAACCTGAATTTCTTTTGCTAGTAGAAACACCATGATCTAAAAGCTACATCTTATAGTTGCATCCTTTGTGTTCTTTCGTAAGCAGCTCTTTTCATATTACTATTCTTACCGCAACCCAAACACATGTCTTCAAAAAATGATTTTCCAGGCCTCCCTCTTTTCCTGTGTTCAATGACCAATTTGAGAACCATAGTGTTACTGAGGTAGTAAAACCACATCCATGATCTGTTCTAAGACAGGCTAAAAGAGAAGGGCTGTACGATGAAATCTTCACGTCTAATTGGAGTCTGACTAGTAAGGGGAAACCTGCTTATGAAAATATCGAGTTTGGTAACGATCAAATAAAAATTCCGACTGCTAAAGCGTTTACAGACAAATACTTACATATATATATGTTATGGTGAAACACCGAAATCTGGAGAATGTCGACATGCACCGATGTGATTGTCGACATACACCGATGTGATTATCGACATACACCGGTGAGGGTGTTTGGTGTTTGTTGACATTCACCGGTGAATGTCGACATTCTCTGATTTCGGTCTTTCACGGTAACATATACACACATATAGTATTAAAAGAACCTCATTTTCCTCATCTCCTGGGTAGGATTGATGGACATTTGAGAACATTTTTCGAAAATCGCGTGTTGATTTCAACCTCAATAGTTGATTTCCCCTTAGGGAAATTTGCTACAACCTGCCCACAATCCAGTAACTAGACCGATTCGGGGGAAGGAGTGAGGTCTCAATCATTACTTAGGTCCTATTAAGAACTTTTAATTCCTCAAAAACTGACTGAATTAGGAAAGAAATAAAGGCCTCATTTGAATTGATGTGAAGAATTGTGTAACGGTGAAGTAAGCAGAGGATTTTGTCAACCACCACTAAAAGAGAAACTAAAAAATCAGGTTTATCACCGTAATCACCTAAGATAATAACTACGTAAAGTATATATTCCTCAGTTAGCATTGAAATAAGGAAGTTCTGCATGGGAATGAAATGGACTAGAGGCAAAAATATGTGATGTAACGACGTGTTATGTGTAACCTGAAAATGTTATTAGAAATTAACTCCTGGTTTGGTGATGAAACAACCAAGCAAAGTAAGGGTGTTCGGATAAAACGTCCAAAAGAAAAAATAAAACTTGTGTCCAGTGTTTCTAAAATGTACTAAATTCATAGATTATGGACTATTCTTGAAGCCGAATGATCAATTAAGTAAACTTTACGTTGTTTCAAAGTGGGGGAAAAGATAAAACATATTTGTGACTAGGAATACAGGAGTCTTCATCATCTTCAAAATTCGGAATATAATTGATTCTATTTCCAAATCTACAACACTACTTCTTGGTATTAAAGCCTTTTAATTATCACGTTTACAATAGCAGATATAAAAATCCCCCTGACTTGAAATACAAATGCAATATGGAGGCTCTTCCAATCCTGTATTCGGAAGGGAAACCTGGGATGTGCAAGTGTATTGAGCTACAGCCTACACTCTGTACTTGACAAATGCTGCAAGATGTCTTTTATGTTTTAAAGCAACTAAGTGTTAATACATTCAATATCTGAAGTTTTAAATTTGTAATTTCAGAGCGATTGCAACGCCTTTTGCACCAAAAATTTCCAAAGCCAAAGCAGTTTTATACTTACTCTTAGTCTGGGCTTATGTTACTCCATGGGCAGTAATGCCAGCATTCGACATTTGGAGTCGCTACGTCCCAGGTAAGGAAATTTGAAATCTATGTAACTTATTTATTATTCTTCCTTTGAGTGACATTTACAGTTACTAATATATCTTTAATTAAGCTTATCGATACATTATTCTACATACTGATAACACACCACGGTATAATATATATATATATATATATATATATATATATATATATATATATATATATATATATATTAATATTAAGTGAATAAATACAAACGGTTATAAGAAATCTTTCAGGCAATTTTAACAAACTCCCGACGGGAAGCGTCTTAAATGTGAACAAATAAGTCTGCCAACCTCTACCGGAAAGAAAAACAATTACTTAAATATATTAGAACATGACATATTACTTTTGTTGAAAACTATTTACAATATACATATTACTGTAATTTATAATGAATCAGAATAATTTTTATCCCAATCAATCAAATTTTAGTAGTCCAAGAATTTAATACAGGAGGGGGGGGGGTGTCACCAGAACATATTTGCACATGAATCTCGTTTAATAAAGGTCTCTTGAAAACAATATTTGGCATTTAAACTTCGGGTTTATTATATAACAGTGTAGTAGGATCAATGGACATATGAGGAACTTTTTTCAAAATCGCGTCACGAGTACGAACTCAATGGCTGATTTCCCTTAAGGCAAGTAGTAGTAATATTAGTTTCTTAAATGGATTATTAAAATTACATAACGTAGTAAATATCGTAATGATTTAAAGGAATAATTCCCAATCCATTTTGTTATTGTGATTAAAGAGGTAATTAAAACTACTTTCTTTAACTAGTTATTTTTATTATTACTATAATGGCATATATAGAATTTTCTCCAAGGAAACCTCTCCAAAATGACCCTTCATCGATTGTTTAAAGAGGGACAATAGTTGTCAATTAACGGCTTAAAATGGGATTCACCAACCAAGTGTAAACACTGTCTTTATTGCTTTTAAGGACAGAATACATCGTCAGTAACATTAAATTTAAATTATTTATTTAATTTTATAAGTAGCAATCAATGGCCTCCAGTATTAAAGAAAAAATTAAATTAAAGGATTATGAAATTAGTGAAACAAATTAATACAACTTAACTGTACTAATTAAACTTTCCTACATTTCAGAGGGATTTTTGACAAGTTGCACTTTTGACTATCTGACAAGAACTGATGAGATTCGGAACTGGGTAGCTGTTATGTTTGTAATATGTTATTGCATCCCACTCACGCTCATAATCTACTTCTATTCACAGATTGTTAGCCACGTTATCATCCACGAGCACAACCTCAGGGAGCAGGTACGTTGCAACATTTTTATTTTGAAAGGTGATTAAGAAAACACATTTGCGTAAGCGTTTTTTTTTTTAATTTCAAATTTTAGTTTGAGTATTTTTTTTTAATTGACAGTTTTGGCAAATCAAGTAGTGGGTTGGTACTGACAGTACATGTGCCTATTGTGAATGATGTCGGTACTGACTGATCTTCGAGTAAACTGGACAAACACTTTCAATAGGAGAACTATTTCCAAGCTTGTCTTTCTACAACTGGTCAACAGCTGACAGGCTTAAAGACAGTGCCTTCGTATCAAAATCGCTTGCCATGTGTACTCGACCGTCAGCCATTAATGACCACTTTCACCAGTAATTATTTCAGTAGTTGGAAATGGAGAGAGCCTTAATATATTTGGACTTGGATTAAGACTCAATTGAAAATAGACTGGCTTAAAAGAAACAGACACGACTTCATTTGTACCCTAGGTTTATTGATATAGAAGACGTTAGATTGCTCCCTCCGTCCTATCACGAATATCATGACTAAAGCTCGTCTATTCCAGGTTAGCGTTCCTCTCTCCACTCTAGCTAATGAAAAGTCCGTCACGCAGGGGCTGAGATAATTAAGCAGATTTCCCACGTGCGCCACGTATTAGCATTTATCTCAAAAAGTAAAAGCAATGAGAACAATATTTGGTATTTATGCTCCAAATAATGTGCTTCATAATATAACACTGACATGCGTAGGAGGGAGAGTTTACTGAATGCCAAAAACTATAAAATGTATGTATCACGGTTAATAATCAAGATAGTGAAAAAATGCTAATAACAACATTAATAGAACATAACATTTGCAATAAGATTGGTTCTATACAATTTTTCAATCCGAAGCTTAATAACGACGATATGAAGAATATTAGAAATGTTTCCCCTCTAACCTCCCCCCCCCCTCCCATTGGTCGAATTTCAGCCATTGACGAACTTCTTCGAATCTTTCTTTTTACATGAAACGATTTAATATCAAGCTTGGTAACGGTTAAATCAGAATTACGACCTCTAGAGCGGTGACAGACAAATATATATATATAGATATATATATATATATATATATATATATATATAAAATTTTGAATGGACCTCATTTTCGTCATCTACTGGGTAGGAGTGAGGGACATTTGAAGAAACCTCAATAGCTGATTTCCCTCAAGAAAAATCTGCTAGTAAAACACTGTGGTATTTTGTATTTAGTCATATAAGACGGTAGCCATTTTTATTTACGAATAATCCCTAAATAAATATTATACAAATGCATATCAATTCATGTAATTAATATAATGTTCAAGGCGAAAAAAATGAACGTTGAATCTCTGAGAAGCAACAACGGACTTCAACAGACTTCGGCTGAAATCAGAATCGCGAAGGCCGCAATAACAATATGCTTCCTTTTCGTTTGCTCTTGGACGCCCTATGCAGTTATGGCACTCATTGGAGCATTTGGCAATCAGTAAGTTATAATTTGCTGTCTTGTATATTCACATTACCTACTATGGTAATGCAACCATCATTATTAATTATTTTGTTGAAGTTTACATCTTCTAATAGTTTTGGTACATACTTGAAGTATTGGAAGTTAGTACATTTTAAATTCGTCCCTTGTGAATGTATTGCAAAAAATGTAGCCTTTGGAAATGTTTATCCAAAACAGAGCAGAAATATAAGGCTTCTTCCCGCAAATTGATTTATTTGCCTATATATGAAAAATTTATATTCGTTTATGAAACATGCTACATTTTCTATAGAAATGGCTCAAAGGAGAAAATACTGTAGTTCTCCAACCGCTAGTTTAAGTATTCTATGAACGATAATTGCATAAACTAAATTGTCGGACTAAATATGAGAAAATTGATAGGTGAAAAGGTGTTCCAATTAGTGGCTTTCTACCTTTCAAAAAGTGCACCAAATTTTACGTTGAACTTAGAAACAGGTAAGATGCCATTATACTTAGACCTATTAAAATTTGGTGCAAAAGTCTGGAAGACAGAGCATACGGGCTTTCAATTTAGATAAATATGGATGAAAAAGTGTACTTTTGACACCTGGTTAGATATCTGCGCCTTAGCAGAAATGAGTGCACACTACCTTCTAGCAACTCCAGAAGTAGTACATAGACTGACAATATTGAACATGATACCTGCAATGAAATCCTCAGAGCAGGCGTCGCTTCACAGGAGACAAGAAGAAGCCTAGTTCTCCTTGTTTATAAAATTTTAGAATTTACTTCTATCGAACATGAATGATTCTGACTCCTTTGATTTCTTTAGATATGAGGTCCAGGAGAAAGACTAAATTTTTATCAAACCACATGGAATTCCAACAGAGCTTTCTGTAAACGTTTTATCAGTCATATAAACATTTAAAATACAACGGAAGTACTAAAAACACCCCTTTAGAATAACGTGTTTATAATCACAATGTTTTTCATTGTTTTTGTTGTTAGATTTATATTTTTCTTCTTCTTTTTTTTTTTAACAGAGACGTGCTAACACCTGGTGTCACAATGATACCAGCCTGTGCCTGTAAAGCTGTAGCATGTCTGGATCCATACGTCTACGCAATTAGTCATCCAAGATATAGGTCTGTATTACAATAATATAATTAAATATGTGGTATTTATCTATTTTTTCTAACCAAATTTTTATTATATCTCAAAACAGGCAAGAACTGAACAAAAAGTTCCCTTGGTTGGAAATTAATGAAGCAAGTCCTCCGGCTGAAACAGCATCAACAACAACAGAAATGACCAACACGCCAACAACACCCGCATCATGAGGAGCCAACTTAGCAACATATTGAAAAATTGTGTACCTTTTTTTCTTACTGAATAAAAATAAAAGGAAAATTGTGATTGTTTTTTAAACTTTTATCAAACATAATATTACTACAAAAGCCAACAAAACAAGTAAATTCCAGTGCTAGTAGTAAATTAAATAGGATTGATTGGTAAATTATAAGTCATGCTCTTCAAGTGCAAAGAACTATTAAGCTATTATTTATCCGAACAAAACTCCAATTTTGAGTTGACTCATCATTAATCGAAACTCTAAACTAAACACACTTCTCCCGTGTAATTTTACCCATAAAATAAATAGCCATAAAGAATAGCCATTCTTAATATGCATGTAAGTTGTTAGCCTTTTAAAGTTTATGAACATGTAAATAGTGATCAGACACACCAACGCTTAGGCGTACCTTTTCAAACTTCCAATTTCGGTATCGAAAATCCGTCACCCAGTGGCTGCGTAAATTGAGCAGATTCCCTCGTGAAGTTAGATGAACAATAGATAAATCTACATACTGGTATCACAACATAACCGTGAAGAACAAGTGAATAAATACAAGCAGTAATAAGAAATCCCTCCCCCTCCCGACGGGAAGCGTCTGAAATGTAAAAAGACAGGTCTATTAACCAAATTTTAGTAATCCAAAAACTTAAAACGAGGGTTGCCAGAATATATTTGCATTTATCTCGTATAATAAAGGTCTCATGAAAACAATATTTGAGCTTCAAATAATGTGGTTTATTATATAACAGAGTATTGTTTACGTAACATGAGTAGAAGTGGGAGTTTGCTGAAGGCTGAAAACAGAAAAATGCAAATATCTTGGTTAATATTCAAGATAGAGCATAAATGTATATCACATTATTTAAAGTGCACTTTAATTGCGATAAAATTCGTTATATTCTATTTTACGATTTGACGGATAATAACGGAGATATTTCGAATTTTCAAAAATCCTCCCCTCTACCCGTCCCCCACCTCCCACTTGTCCGATTTCAGCCATTAACTACCTTGATCTTTCTTAAGACAAGAAACGATTAAATATCGAGTTTGGTAAAAATTGCGACCGCTAGAGCGTTAACAGACAAATATGTATACAATTTTGAACGGACCTCACTTTCTTCATCTCCTGGGCTGGATCGATGGACACTTGAAGAAATTTTTCGAAAATCGCGTCATGAGTACGATCTCAATAGCTGATTTCCCTCAGGGGAGTCTGCTAAAAGACGGGGTGCAAACAATGCAAGGTATTTAAACAGTGAAAAAACTTATCGGTGTAGTAACTAATTATGAAAATCTTACGAGTAGAGCAGTCGCATATAGAAATCAGATTTAAAATAATATTTCCACATCCAAAAAATTGACCCACTTCTGAAAGACGCCATTTTATGTTATACGAAATAATTAAATAAAAATACCGAAAACTGCAGAAGACGAACATATACGCATTATTACATCATTAATCTGCGGATTAGCTATCGGTCACCCATCCCCTAATAATCCAGTATCTATTACCCAGTAAATCCCATAAGCCTTCTATTATATAACAATTTCAATAAACGTATAAAGCGAAGAAAGGTATTATTTAAATTAAAACAGTTACAACTGATAAAGAGTTTAAGTTCAAAAAATAATTTTTATTTCGGAACAATAACTAATAAATATCTCGTTTCCTCAGCATCCAAGTCTACAGTGCTATTACGACATCCACCCTTATTTAATTGTTTATTGTTCTCCATAGCTCAATCCCATGATTCAGGAAACCTACATTTAGAGTGATTATTATGATATATCTCACAATAGAGTGACATACAAGAACACAACAATAGAACCATACTTCTAGGAGATCCCTCACCCCAACACTCCATGAATTCTGCATCCCAACTCCAAGGGATGCTATCCATGTTAGTGTTTGTCCATAACCACAAATGGTGAAGCATATCATCTCTCTGTCTCTCTCTCTCTCTCTATATATATATATATATATATATATATATACACACACACACATGAAACTGTCTAAAGGTTGATTTTCTTCTTGAAATTCCATGATACTTTTTTGTTTCATAAGCCATAGACATGATATCTAGAATTTGTTTCATTGGTGTCTGTTCGTTTATTTGTTACCTTCTCACACCCAAACTACTGAACCGAATTTCATGAAACTTGGTATGCATATTACTACTAACTCAACTTGGACTATAGGCTGTACTAATATTCTGAGAAACGAACAGTAGGGGTTATAAGTATAAATGAGATATACGCTACAAACTAGAGCCACCAATTTTATAACGAGGTCATTGCATTTACAATTGAAAAAAATTGATTGAATTGTTTCAGTATCGGTATTTTAGGAAAACCGGAAAGGTCTTTAGACTGCATTAGTATTTTTTCAGACGATGTCGATTATAAGGGTGATTAGAAATAAAAATTACAAATATTAGTTTCCTGCAAAATATTACTTTAAGCTGAGTTGCTATATGGTGTAACCTAAGTAAACCGATTGATGTGCTCATAAAACTATATTTCATAACGGCAAAATGTGACAAACGACGCTACACATGTTTTAGAAGTATGCGATCATTCAAAGCATTATTATTTGGGTTAGCATGAAACTTATAAATCTCTGCAACGCCTCCTCATTACCTTAATCTAAATTAAGTTGTTTGTAGATATGTAACATTTGTCAGAGTTAGTTGTCTTCTCCAGAAAAGTCAATTATTAAAGCATTCCCATGGTTTAATATTTATAATAGTTTATCCAAATAATGATGCTGACAAGATGCAGGTGCGGAAGTTGAAGAGATACAGTGGGTATCTGGCAGACCTGGGTCGGCTTTTGGCGGGAAGAGGTAGTTGATGTTTAATAATTGAAAGTAATAATGATGTTTGCTTTAAACTAGAGCTTAACATTAAATAGGGACTCTTTTTAGAAAATAAATTTGAATTCTGGCATAGTTTAAAATAAAAATGCTGTCCATAGTTGATTTATATTGTAAACAATATTTAGAACAATGGAGAGGGGGAGTGATCTGGAACTCATTTTGTCTTTTTTTTTTGAGACTAAAAAATTCTATAAGTTTGCTATAGTTACTAGGTTAAATTCTTTGTAGCCATTCAGTTTAGGGATGCCAGCTAATCATGGGGGGGGGGATCCATGAAGCCCTTCAAAACTATATGCAAGTTTTACTCACAATTTTAGTTTGATCCTTACCAATCTTTATATATAAACCTTCATGTAAAACTGCATATGATGTTTGTTAATGGCTAAAATCGGACCAGAAGGGGGAAAAATCCAAAATACCTCAGTCAGAGTTGGATCAAAAATGTTTTATATATCATCTTGTTGCTAACTTAAATCCCCTATAGTTGGTCATTGCCAGACTTGTTACAGTGGATTATAGCAAAATATACATTTTTCCATTGAACAAGACAACAAGTTAATGGAAATCAAAGGAACAAGGTTTTTATTATTCATCCATGTCCAAATTTACTTTATATATAATGTCTAAGAAGATTAAATTTTTCTTGGAATTTAAGCTGTTTAGAACGGGGTTCAAATAAGAAATCAATCCAACCTACGATACCGCTTCTGTCTGGTCAGCTCTGCAGATGTCCAAATCATCAAAGAAACTGTTAGTAATCTTGATCTTTTTATATGGAAAGTGTGAGGTATCATTTGAGGTTAACCCCTTATGGAGAATTAAGATTACGTAGGTATTAATCATTCCTCCTAATATGGCTCTCCTGAGGGTGGCAACAAGCATTTTGTCTTATGAAGTCATATATTGTAATGAAACATCAAATAAGAGAAGAAATTGGAAGTCAAAATATATAAATTCATAATCTACTTAACAATGTTATAAGACTGAAAATATAATCTGAGCAAAATTTGTTCTAGTCATTTTTTCAAGAAGTTTAGAATTTAAAATAAATTGCCACTCCTAGTTGTAAAATCAGAATCTCATATAGCATACATTGTATTTTGGAAAAGTTGACTTACAAATATAAAAGTTCAACTCCATAGAATAATAAATGACCAAAAATTATTTTTCGTCACTGTTCTTCACTGACCTCAAAATGTAAAAAACTATCCCTACCGAATTTAAATAGAATTTCATACAAATCTCGAGCTTTATAGGTTGTAATCTTTAGTTTACGAAGTATGATTCATAGAAATACAATTCCCTAACACGAATCAACATTATATTTCAGTGAAATTTTATAAACCCAAAATGTATATACTTGGGGGAAGGCATATATTCATTCATTTATATCACTAAAATAGCCATATCTAAAATATGAATTGAGGTAAAATAAAAATAAACATTATTTTTCTTAATCATCTTTATTATTAAAAGAATTAAGCCTTGATGTAAAGGCTAATGGATGCATGGTTTAGTCAGCAGTGGCTTGAGTTCTAACTGGAACGTGGTTCTTTGCCAGATGATCAGCAAACTCAGCATAGGGTGCCCTGGTCAATGGTACCTCTCGCCACAAGTCTGGAGTCAGGTAGGCATAAGTCTTAGCAATTGCAGCGTATGTTGCCTTGGCTGAAAATAAAATTCCTTGATATTAATTATATACCTACTATCAATAGAGATTTTACCTATTAAAACAAGTAATTTGATACCAACACTGCTACTACAGCATTATATCAGTTTAGGTTATTAAGTTATGTAAGTCATTAAGTTTCGAATAGCTTATATCCAAGTTCTCCTGGGTCTTCTAGTGGAAATAGCAAAAGTTTCAATATATTTATCTCCACAGCTCAGCCAATTTCATTTCACATTTAATTACTCCTTATATAAAAATAATAATTTTTATTCACTTTCTGATGTACTGATCAATTTTGTTAGAAGGCAATTGTGAGTGTTTGTTGACTTGAAGAAAAATATGCAAATAGGGAGAATAAAAAAAAGAGATTGACTTGTAGACGCAAGAGCAACTAAAATATAAAGAGTAATGAAATGAAAAGCCTAGGAAAATGAGATCTATATAACTCACAGACATGCATACATGAACACCAAAAATCTTTAAATATCACTTAGAAATATGGATGTCCTTGAATTGAGGAAATTGTTTGTTGCACTTAAACACTAGACCAACTAGTGTTTTAACAACAGTGAAACTCCAGAACTCTAGTAGACAACTAGCTTATGATCAGGAAGTAATTATACTTCTAAATATTCTACAGTGTATATGGTATATATCATTAAGTTTTCTGTATTTCAGATCGAAAGATAAATTTTAAGAAACCTAAATACTCTGTCAGTGAGAAGACAACACAAATATTATTTTCCTTAGGTGTTACATTAAACACTAAATGGACAATGACATAATAAATAATAAAGATGAGATTACCGAAATTTCCTAGAGTTCCAGTTGAGCCTCTAGCGGAAGTGTAGCAATCTTCAATACCAGCCATCTGAAGCAGCTTCTTGGGGACAGGGGCTCCTACAATTCCAGTACCTCTAGGAGCAGGAATCAAACGCACTTGAACACTGCCACATTTTCCTGTAACCTACAAAATAAAAATCTTATTTTTTATACATACAATAAATGTTGGGTCATAACATTTAAAAATAAAATGGAGAATGAAAGCAGAAATTGTAGTATCCATAAGCCACCCCCCTTCCTATTATTTCAGCTGAGCTAAATAAATTTCCTGTCAGATTACTTCCTATCCTCATTAGTCTGTAACCTTCCTTTTACTGATCAAACAAAAATTGTAAAAACGTGTTAAAAAAACTCCACAAATACTACAATGTTGTGAGCAAGTAGACATAAATGAATGAAAATTAAAAAGGAGAGAGAAATGGCACAAGGCAGCACTCTTAAGAGTTACAGTAATTGTTTACTTGAAGATTGCATCAGCAAAGGAAGGTGCCTAACAGCTCATTGCACGGCTGATTTGAACATGTGCAGTTCCTAGCTATTGCCCTAATTTTTATTAATTTGACAACCAAACACACTACCTTTTTTCCATACTGTTGTAACTAACTGAAGGAATGTATAAAATTCGCATTTTACGGCAGAAATAAATCAGCATTAAAACACTGAAGTTATGAACATTTAGTTGTAGACAGATCAATATTTTAAAATTATATGCTATAACCTTCTGTTAGAAAATAAGTAAGTAAAATGCAATGAGTCTTAGCAAAACTTAGAACTGAGCTCAGACAGCTTTTAGCCATCTTTAGGATAAAACCTTCTGGTGGAAACCGCAAAAGTTTTTAGAGTATCATCATCACTGCTCAGTATATCAATTTCAACAATGCCATAAAACATATATTATTGTATAACAGGTGGACCCAGACGACAATTTAAATTTAGAAATAGTGGTATACAAAAAGTATTAATATTGAATGACAGCTCAGACGGTTTTTGGCCATCTTTAGACATGATCGTCTTCTGGTGGAAACCGCAAAAGTTTAAAAATAATTCTCATCATTGCCAATCATTTAATATTTAAACTAACAAAACAACGTAGCAGACAATTCTTATGGTGATTCATGGCATACAAAAAAAGTACACCAATTCAATCACAATTAGGAAGTAAACAATCGATAATAGAGTCATTGTTTAGTGTTTGAAGGTTTCTTGAAAATAATTTTAAAAACTTAAATAAATTATGACATTAAAAGCAATTTGAATTACTTTCAAAACAAACTGGTTTATATCCCCCCCTCCTCCTCCTCCTAAAGTTTCAGAAAACCTTTCCAATGTTCAAAAGAGGCTCTTCAGATAGTAGTGCATGAAGTTCTAATCATATTAAAATTTATGATAGCTCTATCATACAATATTAGACAGTGGGTGAAAATATCATCATGAAAGCCTCTAAGCATCTTATTTTTGCTCTGAGCCTGCTGAAATGTTGAGTATTCCATTAAAGGAAGATTGAAGAAAATCTCTCAAAACACAGTAATTAGAAGTTCAATTCAATTTTGTATCAATTATTTGATAATTTCACATTGGCAGTTAGTATAAAACAAAATCAGTTTATATGTGATGGTAATATCTATGATATGAAAAACTGATTAGAAATGAGATGTACAATCAGTTCTTTCCGAAGATGTATTCATAAACAATCTAAAAGCAAATTGATCTTAATGGGCTGCACATTCTAAGCTATTTGGTGTTACTAGACGTGTGCGCAACATGAGTATTATATCAGAAAAGATGTTATCTACATGCAATAATCAATTTCTTCCCTTTTAGTATTGCAATGAGGAATAGAGACAACAAAAATTGAGGGGGGAGGGGGAATAAGATTAGGATATCATAGTAGAAAATTATGAAATGGTTAAAAGGGGAACCAAAGGCAAAAGTTGTAAAGACAGAGATGGGAATAAATATGGAAGACAAGTAGGGATTTGAATTTATTGAAGAAAAATGCAAGTCAATAGGTGCATCCAATTCTTCCCCAAAATCACAGCCTTTTTAAAGAGAGGCTCTTCAGATAGTAGTGCATGAAGTTCTAATCATATTAAAATTTATGATAGCTCTATCATACAATATTAGACAGTGGGTGAAAATATCATCATTAAAGCCTCTGAAGCATCATTCTATGTCTATAAACATGGATATTTTCTTGAATATTACTGGTCCATTCAAAGAATTAAAGTATCTAACTATCCACTGATAGTGAAGTTAGATAGATCCATTGAACAAGCATATAAATAATGAAGGTGGGGTAAATTATTGAACGATTAGGGCATGCAACATGTATTGGGGTTAAACAATTCTCTATTTTTAAACATTTTGACGAGGAGCTAGTCAAGGGAATGAAAATGAAGCGAGCTTTAATAGATTATCATCCACTTAAGGAGTTATTTCAAAATTGGCTGAAATATTTTATCAAGTAAATAGGTTTTCCTCACTATGAGAAGTATATATGCTTAGAAGAATACATTCATGTATCCTAATTGCTCTCATACCTTAACTTAAATCTTTTTATTACAATAATAAAATTTCTGACAAGAAAATAATTTCAGAACCCACTGTAATTAGCCCTAACCATACAAATTTATGACATAATACATAAGCAAAGCAAAACAATGGTGGAGGTAATTAATTATTCATAGAATAAACCTTTAATATAAAATTGATCTAATTTTTAACTAATCTAACAATAAAAACAGTTGAAAAACAAAATAATGTACGTCTAACTTTATTGTAATAATGGACAGTGTACCGTGTTTGTGATGTGTTTGCGCACGTGCGTATGTGTGTGTATGTATATATATATATATATATATATATATATATATATATATATATATATATATGCATGTGTAAATTAAAAAAAAAAAATTGTTTCAATAAGGCAGGGCTCAAACCTGAACAAGGGGCTTGGGTTGGCCATGCGAGTTAGGGCGTTGGTCCTAATCTCCCATGACCTAGAGTGGCGGGTTCGAATACCGCCCTGGGCAGTGGAAATTTATTTGATGACGGTCTCATTAAACAAACTCCTTAGGCCCACCCTGGCTAGAAAAGGATGGTAACCTGTAGATAACCCGTCCCGACTAGCCTAGTTGCATAAAGTGGACGTAAAAAATAAAAAAAAAAAAAAAAAAAAACCTGAACAAATGAAATTCTGAACAGAATTGTCAATCTTAGCCAATACTCTTCTAATAGTGTATAGAAGTCTATACCAGAAACCTGGGGATCATACTTCAACAAATTAGTTGTTTGTTATGTATACAACTATACCACAATTAGTTGAAAGAAAAATTATTCTAAATTTATGACTACTATAAGCTCCATAATATTCAAAAAATGGAATAAAAATTTCACTCCAGATAAGTATAGCTATTATTATTATTTATTAACGTATATTTTTTGAAACTAAGGCTTATTGGGACGGGTAATCTACAGGTTACCACCCTTTTCTAGCCAGGGTGGGACTTAAGATGTTATTTAATGAATTCAGTCACTAAATTTAAGAATAACTATATAATCACATATGGGTGTTTATCTGATAGAAGTACTGGTATTAGCTGAGCTCAGACATCTTCATGCCATCTTTAGGTAAAAACCTTCTGGTGGAAACCGCAAAAGTTTTAAAAATTGTGTCATCACTGCTCATTTATAAAAACTAAATATCCAGAAAAATATCTATAGTTAATACAAGAACAAAGAAATCCCTTATTCAGAATCAGAATGGTGAACATTGATTGCTGTGCTACAGCAAAAATAATTGATTATATTCTGTGAGTACTGAAAGATTTAGTAAAAGTTATTTAGGAAACATATGAGAAAAAAAAGGTAAATAGGTGGATCAATGAAGATAAAAATTGATTGTTCTTTCATTAATCCATATATAAGAGTATAAACTACTTTAAGTACCTTGCATGGAACAGTATGTGGTTTGCCGATTTTGTTACCCCAATATCCTCTTCTTACAGGCACAACAGACAACTTGGCAAGAATGATGGCACCTCTAATTGCAGTTGCTACTTCCTTAGAGCATTTAACTCCCAGTCCAATATGGCCATTGTGGTCACCAATTGCTGCAGACAAAAGTAAACAAATGATTATCACCACACTTATGATATACAATTTCACTTCACCTATTTCTATTTACTAGATGTTTTTTTTTTTAAGCTAGAATAGTTATACTAGGCAAGAGGATTGGATTGTATATATGTATGTTGCAGAATAGAAAGGATGTCTGGGAGGGGGAGGGGGCTTCCGGGACAAATACTTTTATTGAAGTACCCTCCTGTGGAATTGTGTTATGAAAATTCCTATCTTACATTTTGTCCTGACTAAATTAGCTATTTAAGGGATGGGTTTAAATTAACTTTTACCAAACTGTATTAGGCAAAATATTAATTTATGGCATTTTACGACAGAAATAAATCAGCATTAAAATACTGAAGTTATGAACGTTTAGTTGCAGACAGATCAATATTTTAAAATTATATGCTATAATGTTATGGTATAAAATAAATAAAATATAATGAGTCTTAGCAAAACTTAGAACTGAGCTCAGACAGCTTTTAGCCATCTTTAGGATAAAACCTTCTGGTGGAAACCGCAAAAGTTTTTAGATTTTCATCATCATCGCCCAGTATATCAAGTTCAACAATGCCATAAAAAATGTATTATTGTATAACAGGTGTAAGGGAATGTTTAAGAACACACTTAGAATCTGAGACTACTCAAATATAACAAGTTAACCCAGACATTAATTTAAATTCAGAAATAGTGATATACAAGAAGTATTAATATTAAATTACAACTCAGACGGTTTTTGGCCATCCTTAGACATGATCGTCTTCTGGTGGAAACCGCAAAAGTTTTAAAAGTAATTCTCATCATTGCCAATCATTTAATATTTAATCTAACAAAACAACCAAGCAGACAATTCTTATCTTTGAAAGAATATATAAAAACATTTAAGAATATTCATAAAATGTAAATTACTTTGTTCAAAGAAATATATTGTTGTAATGTCTGCTTTACATTGCTATGGTCAATCAGCCCAGTTGCCTACAGGTTACAATCCTTTTATAGCCAGGAAGGGGACAAGGATTTTATTTAGAGAATTGTCACTAAATAATACTTTTTGGCCACACTGGGAATTGAACTCACGACTCAAGATTTACCAAGTGTATTAAGGCTAATGCCTATTAACTTACACGACTAATATGAGCAGCTCAAATAAACATAAATATACAAATTGGAACACTCAATCGAAAAAGTCCATCACGCAGGGGCTGCGTAAACTAAGAGAATTCCCCACGTGAAGTTTAGTAATAGATAAATATACATACTGGTAACACAACACCACCATGAATAAATACAAACGGAAATAAGAAATGTTTCATCCAATTTCAATAAACTGCCGACAGGGAGCGTTAGGTTAGAAAAGTAAACAAACAGGTCTGCCCGCCTCACACCGGAAAGAAAAACAATTACTGAATTATATCAGAATATAACATATTAATTTTATTGAAAACTATTTACTATATCTAGTACTGTACTAGAGACCTTAATAATGAGTCAGAGTAATTGTTATCTCAATCAATCAAATTTTAGTAGTCCAAAACCTTAAGACGGGGGGGGGGGGGGGGGGGACACCAGAACATATTTGCATGTATCTCGTATAATAAAGGTCTCTTCAATACAATTTTTGGTATTTAAACTTTGAATAATGTAATTTATTATGTAGCAGAGTATTGTTTATGTAACATGAGTAGTAGTGCCGGTTTGCTGATGGCTGAAAACTAAAAAATGCGAATATCTCGGTTAATATTCAAGATATTGAATAAACGTATATAACAATATTTATAGTAGATGTAATTTACAATAAGATTGATTCTAAACAATTTTTCGATCCGACCTATGGTAACGGATATATTTGAAAATCCTCCCCTCTAAACACCAAACCCCCCCCCTCCCCCTGGACCGATTTCAGCCGTTAACAGACTTGATCTTTCTTTTTACACAAAACGACTAAATATCGAGTTTGGTAATGATTAAACAATAATTGCGACCGCTTGAGCGGTAACAGACAAATATATATATATACAGTTTTGAACGGACCTCATTTTCGTCATCTCCTGGGTAGGATCGATTGACGTTTGAAGAAAAATTTTGATAATCGCGTCATGAGTACAACCTCAATAGCTGATTTCCCCTAAGGGAAATCTGCACAAAAGTAAAGGGAAGGAGAGAGGAACAAACACATTGATTTGAGTGGTATATTGGAATAAAAGTTGACTCTAAAATATGAGTAATCAATGTGCAGCAATAGAGATCTACAATAGTTATGGCTCCGAATAAACAAAAAAATAGGATTAAAAAACAAAAGGTGAAAAAAAAAAATCCATTACATTATGACAAAAGGGCACATCAACAGTGATATAAAACATGTATTCATGGCTGAGCTCATACGGTTTTTGGCCATCCTTAGACAGAATCGTCTTCTGGTGGAAACCGCAAAAGTTTAAAAATAATTCTCATCATTGCCCAATCATTCAATACTTATGCTGTTACAAAACATCACAGCATAAAATCTCTTATTTTCTACTTTTCAGAATGCTATAAAACAATCAGACATCATTCAGAAAATATAAAACTGTCAAGTAATTATAAAAATTGAAAAACAATATAATTGAATCTGTTAAGTAGTAGTTTGTGTTACTAAGATGCTTATGTTAACCACTGAAGAAAATTATACTACGGTTGAAGTAGATTAAAGAATAAGCACTAGTAAGCATGCCTCGAGAAATAAAAGGAGTATTTTTTTAAAAAGAATATTATTAGATCTAACTGGATAGGTCCATGTGAGCAAAACTTTAGACTATACACAAAAGAGAAATTAGCAGCAATGAAGATGTAGTTTTGACTCAAAATCACCAGGAGAAGGAGGCTTAAAAAACAAAAGTTAAATAAAAAAACAGCAACTTAACTGTGAGATATAACCTGTATTCAAATGACTGAGCTCAGACGCTTTTAGGCCATCCTTAGACAGACTTGTCTTCTGGTGGAAACCGCAAAAGTTTAAATATAATTCTAATCATTGTCCAATCATTGAATAGTCATGCAATTACAAAACCTCACAGTGTAAAATCTCTTTATCTTCAACAGCATACTTATAACTACTTTCGGACATCTTGATTATTCATTACAGATAGATGTACTTTGCAAAGGAAACAAATCGAAATGAGCCTGAATACTTTATACATCAATGTACCAAATATACCTTTGTAAATAAAATACAAAAAAAATCTAATATGTTGGTTATAATATATACCTAAAGACAAATAAAATGCTGCTAATTCCTAAAGAATTTACTAGATAAATTTCAGCTGAAGGCGATTGTAAATAAAGCACTAAATAAAATTTGTAAATAAATGAAAAAATGAATTTGTTTTATTATTTATGATGATGCATCTGTACAGATACTGATCTCAATTTTTTGTTTCGCTAGACATTAAAAAAAAAAAAAATGTAGGGAATGATTCATGGCGGTGATAAAAGTTGTCTTATTACAAAAACAATAGAAAGAAGCAATAAAAATGAAAATTTGGCACAGTAAGTCTGTCAGATCCCTCCCCCCCCCCCCATCCTATCGCCAAAGGACAAAAAGACATCCTAAGTCAACGTTATTATAAATTAGGAATATATAAACAAAGAAATATAATTTGCATTTAATGACTGAGCTCAGACGCTTTTTGGCCATCCTTAGACATAATTGTCTTCTGGTGGAAACCGCAAAAGTTTAAAAATTATGCTCATCATTGCTCAATCATTGAATAGTAATGGTCACTTTCTAGCTTAAAACAGGTTGTTAGGTTGCAAACATCATAAATTGACGTCCAAGCCCAATTATACAGTGAAAAAGAATAAAAACAATGAGCCCCAGTAGTAATACTTTATAAATGATCAAGTTGTACAATTAACAACACTGCATACAGTTTAGGATCTTCACAAAAAAAGACAAAAATAATATATAAGCTTACCAACAAATGCCTTGAACCTAGTCCTCTGCCCAGCCCTTGTTTGCTTTTGAACAGGCATAATCTTAAGAACTTCATCTTTCAGCAATGGCCCAATAAAAAAGTCGATAATTTCAAATTCCTTAAATTAGAAAAATACAAAAGATTAGGATTTTTGTTTCAGTGTACAAGACTTTTATCATAAAGAAAATAATAGTTATTTTAGGAAGTGCTCTCTAAATCAAGCACTTCATAAAATGCTGTATAATGTGTTAGGAAAGCTATATTTGAATAGTGTCATACATTATTGTGATAACCATATTCATTAGAACTTGGTCAAAGAAATTCATTTGATTCAAAATAGTTTGGTTAAAACCATAGAGAACTATTTAATATTATTCTGTGCCTTTATATTGCCTTTGTGATTAAATTAAGTATTAATTTTGTAATAATAAACATTATTTTTATTATCCATACTTTTTATGCAAGTTAAGTTTTCTTTATTCATTTTTAGTATTCATTATTAACTTTGTGATATAAATTTCATTTTTATGATCCATATTTTTTATGCAAGTTAAGTTTTCTTTATTCATTTTCAGAATATGTGATGATCTTTTTTAATTGTATTTACTTACTATAAAAAAGGAAGTTATGCAATTTTTTTTTTTTGCATTTATTATTTTAAATATATTTTTTTCCTGTTTTACATATTTGCTTTAAATAATTATATTTTTATTATTGTTTAGCCTAGAAATTATTTTCTTTAAATTCAAAATTTTGCTATTAATTACATATAATCAATAATTGTATCATAAAACAATAATTTAGATTAACACAATTATATAAGCCGAAACCCAATTGCTTGAGCATAATCTTGTAAGCAATTGTAAATAAAATCGTAATCTATTACTGTATTCCTGAGCTTACTTTAATAATTGCAAGAGGAATATCTCACTTAAAACTTTAATATGAATTCCGAATCAACAACTTTACACCCTCAAATCTCAATCACTACATTCTATACGACGTGGGTGAATCCCAGCTCTACAGTTAATACGGTATTATTGATTTTATAAAGAAATAGAATTCTAAATATTTTAGTTTTTAGTCAGCTTTGCAAATGAATGTACATCTTGTCAACTGAAACTCATATAACAATACTGGATTTATAACAAAAAACTAATTACTTACCTTGATAGGAAGAGAGAAGAGATAAATATCTTCGAGGGTTCGGATTTTTCCATCCCTGACCAATCTTCCGAGCTTAGTTACTGGGACCCATTCCTTCTCTCCCTCCTTGCCACGGCCCCTCCCACGTCCACGACCACGACCTCTTCCACGTGGCCCACCTCTACCACCACCACGCCCGCCAAAACCTCCCCTGAAACCACCACGTCCACCGGCTGGAGCAACGTCCGCCATTTATATCTGCAAAATTAAAAAAATAAAAATAAGCTATCAATTTTATTCTAGCTTTAATATAGAAATGCATATCATTCAAATATAATAGAAACATTTTCCTGACTGTTAAGCAAACAAAAGTTGTTAAAAAATAATTGAAGATTCTTAATCAGTATTAGTAAAGCCTAAGCAATGATGGTTAAATGGAAAACAATACTTAAAACACATATTCTCATTGAATGAGACAGCCTAGAGTGCTGGTCGCAGAAGTTGTAAGTGACAATTCACACTACAATAAATAGTAATACATGTTAAAACAATGAACCTGGCAGAAAAAACAAAACAAAGAAAAGAAACAAATTAGACACAAAACCAGCTATATAAAGTTTAGTCAAGGCACAGGTTTTCGCTGAGGATGGGAAAGATAAAGTTGACTGAAAGAATTTCAGGAACAAAGATAATAATTCCTAGGAGAAGAAAGCCTAACAGAACTAAGAGGGAAATGTTTGTTAGAAACTAAAGAGATAGACCATCCTTGTACCACGATTAAAAGACAGCTTAGAACACCAAATTGGAGAAATACCTATTTTAAAAAAATAAATAAAAATCATTAAATGGAACTTGTAGAGCCATGGGGGCAAATTCGATATCTGTTATGACCTTAAGAGGTATCAACCCTAATATTCTTTAAAGGGAATTTCCAGCTCCTGAAATCAACTGTTGAAAATATAAACACAAAAATATACAAAAATAATTAAAAAGACGTGTTTGTAGAATTAAATTCTAGAAAAACACTAGTTTGATTTCATAATAAACAAAATAGTAATTAATTAATCACAAGTTTAGTAAAACTATAACAAAAATGCTCAATGTATTCTTATACTTTATCTACAAAAATAGTGTGTACACTGACCAAAAGTAATATTTACAACAGAATGAGCTCAGACTCTTTTAGACCATCTTTAGACTACTGTCTTCTGGTGGAAACCGCAAAAGTTCAAAAACCGTTCTCATCATTGCTCATTCTTTTCAACAATAAATTGTCTTTAACAATGCCTAAAGCAAATAATTGTGTTCAGTCATGCCATGTTGTTGGTCCTATTAGAACAAAATAATGGGATTGGTCTCAATAATCTAAATGAAATGATGGCTCATAGGAAAATTTTAATGAGGTTTGGTAAAACGAGTTAATAAAAAATAAAGTCTGTAAGTAATTAAAATAACTAAGAGGTGTAGCATAAATAATCCTTGGTTGCTGACTGGCTAAAGTAAATGTTTGTTCTCTAAAGAGAGAAAAAATGAACAAACTATAGAACCACAAGCAAAAAAATAATATTCACTATTTTAAGGAACCAACAAGAGTACTATTCAAGCAATGTGAGAATATTAGAATTACTCATAGCTGCTTTACAAATGAATGTAAAAAGTAACTAAGTATATAAATTTGAAAAACTGATCAACACATTATGGCATCATTACCAAGGATTTTTTAAAAATAACTAACCATTAGGAACTTTTGACTAGCTATATGGGAAGTATTTATTATCTACATATAACAATATTTGAAGATCTTGTTAAATTAAATATTTCCATTAATTGGAATAGGTCATAAGGAAATGGAAGCATTAAAATAAAATATATAAACAGGATCAATACTTAATAAAAACGAATATCTATAATAATATACAATAAGACAATTCATTTTGAATGCCAGGTTCATAAAAGCTTCACTCCTTTAACTAGGAATGGTAGCAAATAAGCTCGACTTAAACAATAGGGGGCGAAATTGATGAAATACTAGTAGAAATAAAAAAAGTATAGAAGTAATGAAGAATAGATTTGTTCAATGCAAAGGAAATGATTAAGTCTCAACAAAAGAATTCCAGTGAAATGAAAACAGAGCACCACATGGCCACGAGGTTAATACTAAACAAAATTATCTCAGCCAAAAATGAAAGCATAAGTAGTAGATAGGTAATTTGAAATCAATATACTTTGAAAACTAGAAAGAAATAATAAAAAAAAACGTTGAAATATAAATTGAATATAAACTACATAAGACGACTCACCTTTCCTCGGCTACAAAGATGGAGGAAATGAGATTCCAGAATCAATCTCACAACGTAGCACTGCTAAGTCAAAGCCCTTTATATATTATAAATGAATTACTAATAATGTAATAACTTACAACTAATACAGGTACTTATAAATAAATAGTTAAATATATATTTGAGAATAATATATTATTAATAATCAAATGTAAGACAAATAAAGTAAATGTACCCAAGGCAAGTACTTAGAGGTATATGCAACGAGATTCGCTAATACAAGTCTTTGTTAAGGTTAATAATTCAAAGAACATTAGAATACCATATAGGTAATAAATCGTTATACAATGTAATACGTATTAGATCTAATACTGTATTAACCCTGGAATGGTAAGGTGTAAATTTTGGAACACGAAAGGTAAGGTGGGGCACTAGGTACCCCAATTATTAAAGATTTTTTACGCTATGATAATAATTTTTATTTACATAAACAAAACATTTTCTCTATTTTATAAACATTTAGCTGTCTTTTAAAAATAAGAATATTTAAAAAAAAAAAAGCTTACTATGTTTTATAAGTAATTGAAAAAAATAAATAGAATTATACCTATTATCTGGAGGAACTTAATTATTAGTCATTACAAGCATCACATACAACGATTTTGTGACTAGAACATATAAATATATTGCATTTGCAACATTTTACAGTGGTTTTAGTGTCTTTGCCTCTACCACATAGATGACACCGACCGGACGAACGAGCGCCTTGTGTAGCGGGTGTCGGTGCTGGGCTGCTAACTCCGAATTGCTCCTCGATGGCCTTCCGTACAGATCTGGGAATGGTTCTTATGGTCAGGCGATGCATCATCCATGGCTTTATCAGCTCTTCACCTAATGACAGTAGATAATCTAACCTGCTCTCCATCTTCCCACCAGAACGGTGAATGTTTTCTCTCAAAATGATGTAGGCATTGATTCCAGCGGCGTTGAGCATTCCATAAAAAAGACATAGGGGCTATCGCCTGGTTTTTCGGCTACAGTTGTACTGGGCACACATTTGGTCGAAAACATCTACACCTCCCTTTGTATTATTATAAAAATGTATAATTTCTGGGATATTTTTTTCTTTTATCATTGATTGGCCTTGGTGCATATTCGATAATAGTAAAACATTTCTATTCTTTTTTGGGACAGGTTCATTGTCAAATACAAAGAGAGATGTTTCTGGTTTGCGGTTTTTTGAAAAACATCAGGAACATCATCATCGTCTTCAACAGCATCGTTTTCTTCATCATTTGAAAAATCTTCAAATTCAGCAGTTGCTGAATCACGAAATAATTCTTGTAAAATTAATTCATCGTCCCAGCCTAACAAAAATACTTTTTTGTCGTCCATTTTATGGCTCACGTTATTAAAAAACAATATTAAAACTAATGTTAATAATTACTGAAAAGAAACACTAATGGTAAGGTGGGGCATACAGTACCCCAAAACGCAAATAAAAGCACCAAAACAACCTGCTAGGTCAAGGCTATGTCACACACTGAAGGGAGCATGCAAGGTACGTATAAGATAAGGTAGCGCCATTCGCGAGTAGCCAATCAGAATGCAGCAAGCCTCTACGTCACTGGGCTGCAAGATTCGTGGCGGACAAGCCGAAATACGATCAATATAAGCAGTTTTCTGATTAATTTGGCGAATAAAAAATTGTTAAAATGGTATATGTCTGTAAATGATACAAATTACTTTAGTTGAATATATTTTATTTCAAATAAACCATGTACAAATTAGATTCCATTAAAAATAAATACATAATAGTTCCTTAAAATTTATATATGTTGGGTTACATTTAAAAATCGTAATTTTTCTAGGTAATTAGCACAACAAAAAGTAAAACTTTACTATAATAAGATGAAATCTCCAAAACATGAAAACAGTAATGACTTCTATTATACAAACAAATAAAAGTTAATAAAATTGAGATTAACCAAGCAATAAACAATGATACCCAGTTAAAAATGACTAAATTATTTTAAACATCAGCTAGTCAATATAGGTACAAGATTTTTAAAGGTTATCATTGGCATGTAGTCATCCTTGTAATAAAAATATGCTTATATTTAGTCACTGGAATCCTTGGTTCCAGTAGCATCCTTGTGGAGAGAATGGCACTGATGTTGGAGCATATGCATTGAAACCGCACTGTCCCATAGAATAACTAACTGTGGAGGAAACATGTAATATCATTAATGATAGACCATGGGAAATAAACTCCTATAGTGCTCTATAGAAAACACTACAAGAAGATAATTCTGTTACTCAGACTTTAAAACTTATCTTTTTTTAAAAAAAAAGCTGTCATTGACATGTAGTCCTCCTTGTAATAAAAATATGCTAACATTTTGAGCCGCAGGGAATCCCTGGTTCCAGTAGCATCCTTGTGAAGAAAATGGCACAGATGTTGGAGCATATGCATTGAAACCGCACTGTCCCATAGAATAAATAACTGCGAAGGAAACATGTAATATCATTACTGATGGAGCATGGGAAATAATCTCCTATAGTGCTCTATAGGAAACAATACAAGAAAATTATTCTGATTCTTACATTTTAAATCTTACCTTTTTAAAGCTCCCATTCGCATGAAGTCTGTCTTGTCCAAAACAGTTGCTGCTGGTATTTTTTGAGTGTATGCATTGAAACCGCACTGTCCCATAGAATAAAGAACTGCGAAGGAAACATGCAATATCATTAATGATGGAGCATGGGAAATAAACTCCTATACTGCTCTATAGGAAACACTACAAGAAAATTATTCTGTTTCTAATATTTTAAATCTTACCTTCTTAAAAGCTCCCATTCGCATGAAGTATGTCGTCCAAAACAGTTGCTGCAGATATTTTTTGAGTGTATGCATTGAAACCGCACTGTCCCATAGAATAAATAACTGCGAAGGAAACATGTTATATCATTAATGATAGAGCATGGAAATATACTCCTATAGTGCTCTATAGGAAACACTACAAGAAAATTATTCTTTTCTTACATTTTAAATCTTACCTTTTTAAAAGCTCCCATTCGCATGAAGTCTGTCTTGTCCAAAACAGTTGCTGCTGATATTTTTTGAGTGTATGCTCTGAATTTGAGCTTTGGATAATATTGGATAACAAATCCTTTCCATTTCTTTTTTCACTGCATTTTTTCTTCTTTTTGCATTTTTATCAGGTAATTAACTGTTAGCAATTTAGTAACTCTCTTTTTTAAATTAAAGTTATTACTTTCTAAATTTTTTACTTGGATCAGCAAGGACTTTAATTGGGATTCATATTCAGCATTTTTTTCCTTTAAGAGAATACATCCATCACAATCAACTTCTTCTGTATTACATGAAAAATCACTTTTCAGCTTTTTGGGAGAAATCTCATTAATGTGACGCAGGGCACGTTGAGTTATTTCACGTTTTTTACTCCTACAGTCTCTAGATGTTTCACATTTTGAGTCAGAAGTAGAGCTAGTAGGTGTTTGTTTACTTACGGACGATACTGGTAAATTAAGATGCGGCACAGCTTCTTCTTTTAATATCAATCTATTAGGAACATAGCCTAACAATTCTGCTTGTAAATTCCTTTGGTAATCACTATCACTGAAATGTTCTCAACAAACCCGAGCAAAAGTAGGATTAAATTTTAAATCTCCTCGTCTACACAGAACTATCCACTGTTTCTTAATTTCTTGGTTTTTCGGGAACCGGTGATAAGATACAGACTTGCCTGTTCTCCTTGAGTTGTTGGAACATGTTGCCATAGCACACTCACTCATTTTGAAAAAAAAAATCACTTATAACAATGGAAAATAAAACAATTAACTAAAAACACAACGATGCTCACGATGTAAACAAAGCTGAGTGCAGCCCAGTGACGTCATGCGCCAAAGTCGCAAACATTTTTGATCTGCGCACCTGCCGAATGGCACCCCCCTCATGTTGGGACAGGAAAACTCATGAAAGGTTTGCCCAGCCAAACTGCGCCACCTGGCGGAAATTGAACTACACACTTTTCCTGGGGCACTGTATGCCCCACCTTACCATTCCAGGGTTAAGAAAATGTGGCTATAATATTTTAGAGAATGCTAGTATTTAGAACTGAAATGCTGTAGAAATAACACAATGCTCTACCACTTGTTGGTTAGCAGGTAATTATTGAATAATAGTAAAGGATGGTTGGGTATCAGCTATTCAAATTCTCAATCCTTCAGATAGAGGAGTTTATTTATTTATGGCGACAGTATCGGGTACCATTGGTTCCCTTCTTCAGAGCAATTGTAGTAGAGGAGGAGCAGAGAACAAAAACACTAACGCACTTAGTAAAAGTCACTTCTTGAATGAAGATGTGACTTCCAACCATTCTTTAATATAATTTAATGATATTGCTACAAATATATATTCCGTAATATCTTCTGACAATTTAATTAATTAATTAGTTTTAATAATATTAAAAATAAAAATATATAAGATAATATTCTAACTATCTTAGTTTACACAGCGCGTGAGTGACAGACCGTTTCATTTCTGAATTTTCAGTTATGAGTTCTTAGAATAATTAAATTATATTCTTTGAACACATGATGCGCGCGCATCTTGCTACATAATATAACATGTTTATGTTTCACTGTTAATATTCATATGCGGCCCTTAAGTTCCTTAAGGGAACTTAAGGAAAATCAGCTATTGAGGTTTACTCATGACGCGATTTTCGAAATTTTTCTTCAAATGTCCATCGATCCTACCCAGGAGATGGCAAAAATGAGGTCCGTTCAAATCTGTGTATATATATATATATATATATATATATATATATATATATATATAATTGTCTGTTACCGCTCTAGCGGTCGCAATTATTGTTTAATCGTTACCAAAATCGATATTTAGTCGTTTTATGTAAAAAGAAAGATCAAGTTCGTTAACAGCTGAAATCGGGCCAGGGGGAGGGGGAGTTTAGAGGGGAGGATTTTCGAAAATTCAAAATATCTCCGTTATTATAGGTTGAATCGAAAAATTGTATAATAGGACCAATCGTATTGCAAATTAAATTTACTATAAATATTGTTATATACATTTCTTCACTATCTTTAATATTAACCGAGATATTTGCATTTTTCAGTTTTCAACTATCAGCAAACCCCCATTTCTACTCAAGTTACATTAACAATACTCTGCTACATAATAAATCACATTATTCGAAGTTTAAATACCAAACATTGTATTCAAGAGACCTTTATTATACGAGATATATGCAAATATGTCCCGGTGACCCCCCCCCCCTCTTAAGGTTTTGGACTACTAAAATTTGATTGATTGAGATATCAATTATTCTGACTCATTATTAATTAAAGTACTAGATATAGTAAATAGTTCTCAATAAAATTAATATGTTATATTCTAATATATTTCAGAAATTGTTATTCTTTCCGGCGTGAAACCGGCAGACCCGTTTGTTTACATTTCTAACCTAACGCTTTCTGTCGACAGGTTATTGAAATTGGATGAAACATTTCTTATTTCCGTTAGTATTTATTCACAATGCTGTTGTGTTACCAGTATGCAGATTTATCTATTACTAAACTTCACGAGGGAAATCTGCTTAGTTTACGCAGCCCCTGCGTGACGGACTTTTATTGCATTTCCAGTGGGCCACAAGATCATTATGCAAATTTCCCACGTGAGTTTTTACAATAGAGAAATTTCACGAGAGCCGAGCAGTTAAGGAAACGGCCGAACTAGCTTTGGCAGGAAAATCACTCGTCCTTTAGCCGCCCAGATTTAATAAAAATGCAAATATCTCGGTTAATATTCAAGATAGGGAATAAATGTATATAACAATATGTATACTAAATTTAATTTGCAATAAGATTGGTTTTGTACAATTTTTCGATCCGACTAGTAACGGAGATATTTCGAATTTTCGAAAATCCTCCCCTCTAACCCCCCCCCCCCTCCCAATGGTCCGATTTCAGCCGTTAACGAACTTGATCTTTCTTTTTACATAAAACGCTTAAATATGAACTTTGTTAAGGATTAAACAGAAATTGCGACCGCTAGAGTGGTAAAAGGCATATATATATATATATATATATATATATATATATATATATATATATATATATATATATATATATATGTGTGTGTGTTGTCTATATATAATAGATATATACAGTTTTGAACGGACCTCATTTTCGTCATCTACTAGGTAGGATCGATGGACATTTGAGGATAAATTTTAAAATCGCGTCATGAGTACAACCTCTATAGCTGATTTCCCTTAAGGATAGTATGTAGAAAATAGTTTTCAATAAAATAGATGTATTACATTCTAATATATTTCAGAAATTGTTTCTCTTTCAGGTGAGAGGTTAGCAGACCTGTTTGTTTACATTTCAGACGCTTCCCGTTGGGAGGGGGAAAATTTCTTATTACCGCTTGTATTTATTATTTAATATACACGGTTGTGATGTGATAACAGTAAGTAGATTTATCTATTGTTAAACTTTACGAGGGAAATCTGCTTGACCGACGTTTTTCGTCATATCTTGGGTTGGTTTGATAGCCGTTTGAGGAATTATTTCGAAAAAGGTGTCACGGTGCGTACAACTGTTGTTTATGCACATGAAATACGTCATTTAAATGACTGAAATTCATTTACTGTTAACTGCAAGGTGCAATTACATAATAAGATTCTGGGCTGCGGTTTTCCCCAAGCTACATCTGGACTATGAGTCAACCGTTAACAAAACAAGGACAGCACATAGCTTCCAAGCCAGTCCGTATTTGCTGCCAGTCGCCGTCTTGGGCTTGGATAGAAGAGGTTACGTTATACATTGTCACAAGGTAAATTATATACACACATCGTACATACGTATTATAATAATTATCTTGAACCAAGTACATCGATTATCCTGTATCGCTTATCAACTACTTGACATTAAAATATAAACGATAGTTAAGTGCGTGCTCATTCATTAGTTTGCTAATGAATGAGAACGTACCTTAAATTCTTTACAAGAGGACTTTGGACCAATTGGAAGTCAGTATCGCAGCTATTAACTATATTTCGGCAGAATCAACTATTAATTTGGGGGAAATCAGCTATTGAGGTTGTATTCGTTAAGCGATTTTCGAAACATTACCTCACCTCAAATGTCCATCGATCCTACCTTAGAGACGACGAAAATGAGTTCCGATCAGAATTATATATACACTAGCTCAGATACCCGGCTTCGCCCGGGAATTCATTTGAGGCTGAATGGTGATGGTATTTTTTAGCAGGCTTTACATTGCACAATATTTTGACATTTACCCGTCCCAGTGTTTAGGGTTAATACCCGTCATTTCTTGTCGGATTTGTTAATAATAAAATTTGTAAAGTCAGGCCTCCCTTACAACCCCCACTCCTGCCCGTCCCTAGAAATGTTAGTATGGCTTATTATAAGGAAGGTGTTAGTGCTAATGCACATACTGAGTGTTTTATTTAGTTCGGTTGAGTCTTTTGTGCCAAATAAAGTTGTTGACTCCCGCTATAATTTTTAGAGTATGACACCTTTATACTTCAGTATACGACGATAGTGTATATAACAAAAGTTTCTCTAAATAACAAAATAAACAACTTTAGTTATGTGCATATTGGCCGAAATCCCAATAGGAAACGAAATATCACTATTTTTAATTTCAGGCATCCCTTACAACCCCCACTCCTGCCCGTTCATAGAAATGTTAGTATGGCTTATTATAAGGAAGGCGTTAGTGCAAATTCACATACCGAGTTTGGTTTAGTTCGGTTGAGTCTTTTGTGCCAAATAAAATTGTGGACTCCAGCTATAGTTTTTAACGTATAACTCATTTATACTTTCGTATACGGCAAAAGTGTATATAATAAAAGTTACTGTAAATAACAAAATAAACAACTTTCTTAATGGGCATATTTGCTGAATAAGCAATAGGAAACGAAATATCACTATATTAATTTCAGGCCTCCCTTATAACCCCCACTCCTGCCCGTCCCTAGAAATGTTAGTATGGCTTATTATAAGGAAGGCGTTAGTACTAATTCACATACCGAGTTTGGTTTAGTTCGGTTGAGTCTTTTGTGCCAAATAAAATTGTGGACTCCCGCTTTAGTTTTTAGCGTATAACTCATTTATACTTCCGTATATGACAAAAGTGTATATAACAAAAGTTACTGTAAATAACGAAATAAACAACTTTTGTTATGGGCAAATTTGCTGAATAAGCAATAGGAAACGAAATATCGCTATTTTTAATTTCAGGCCTCCCTTACAACCTCCACTCCTGCCCGTCCCTAGAAATGTTAGTATGGCTTATTATAAGGAAGGCGTTAATACTAATTCACATACCGAGATTTATTTAGTTCGGTTGAGTCTTTTGTGCCTAATAAATTGTTGACTCCCGGTATAGTTTTTAGCGTATAACTCATTTATACTTCCGTATACGGCAAATGTGCATATAACAAAAGTTACTCTAAATTACAAAATGAACAACTTTTGTTATGTTCATATTTGCTGAAAAAGCAATATGAAACGAAATATCGCTATTTTTAATTTCAGGCCTCTCTTATAACCCCCACTCCTATTTGTCTTAGAGAATATTAATATAGCCTAAAGTCTAAGTTTGGCTAGTAGTAATATACATACCAAGTTTCATAAAATTCGGTTCAGCCGTTTATGCGTGAAAAGGTAACAAACAAACAAACAAATAAACAAACAAACAAACAAACAAACAGACACCAAAGAAACAAAATGCAGTTATGGTGTCTATGACATGTGAAACGAAAAGTTATCGTGAAATTTCGCGAAAAAAATCAATGTACAGACAGAGGTTACAATTTTATATATATATAGATACTAGCAAAGGTACCCGGCTTCGCCCGGGAATTCATTTGAGGCTGAATGAAGATGGTATATTTTTGGCAAGGCTTTACTTTCCACAATATTTTTTTTATTTCCCTGTCCCGGTGTTTAGAATTTATACCCGTCGTTACTGTGGATTTGTTAATAATAAAATTATTTGTTATTTAAGACTTCATTGTCCTCAATATTTTTATATTTCCCGTCCTCTGTGTATGTAGTTTTTTTTTTATAAAGTGATGGACCATATAATTCATAATCCTAGAATGTATTCTACCTTCCAAACCACGTATGAATAAGTTTCTTTCCCTTCATGCGGTACAATGTCCAACGGTGACAGCTGTTTTAGGTATAGTACAGCCAAAAATTGAAGAGCCTTGTGGCCGGAGGGTGGGAGAAGGGGCGTGGCCGAAGGAGCAAGGGAAGGGGGCGTGTAATCCAGACCTGAAAACATTTATGCCCGGAACTCATTAACCTGCTAATGAAGGTAAGAAATAAATTTTACACAATAACACATTTTACTATTTTACGACATATCGGCGTTAAAGTCCGTTAATTATTCATATCCTTTAGGATTACGATCAATAACAGCTGATGACTGGGCTGGTTATTGTCGGCACGTCCACAATTTAGAAGAGGAATATTGGCTAAAAGATGGACAATGGAAAATTTTGTGGACAGCATGATAATCGCCATTGATGGGAGCGAGTCGGAAGATGATTTGCAGCTTAGCAGTAGTGATTCAGAATAATATTATAAGCACAAAACAAATTTAATTTTAATATTAATAAATCATTTTTTTTATTTATTTTTTATACGGTGGTATCATTATTTAACGTTACCTTATTTAATTACAATCATTTCATCTGTAATTCTTTAACGTTATTTATTTAAATTCTTTAATGAATTATTGTGAATAATAAATGTCTTGTATAAAAAATTGTAAAACTATAAAATAAATAGGAATTACAATAATAGTGAAATGTGAAGAATATCGTTAGATTTACAAAACCGTATTTTTTATAATTCGGCTTTGTAAAGTGATAAAAAGTATATAATTTTTTTTTATTGCCACACTTTTCGTGGGTTAAAAATGAGCACAATATTAATAATCATTGCCAATAAGATGATTCAGGTTGAATTTTATTATTTACTGTAGTAATTCATGAGGAATATATGTCGCCGGGCAAGAAAAGCTAAGGTCAACTCACTAATATTGTACAGTAGGCGGCTAAGATGAAGTGACGACGTTTGTGATCCAGGTAGTACAGTAGTCTTTTCACGGAAACTGGCGGCTTGGTGGGGGAAGCCAGCAGGTCTCTTCCATTCCTGGCTGAAGTGTACGTCATAGCCTCTATTAAAACACTCTTTCATAAGTCTCGATTGTAAACTGTGTATTCATATTGGTTTTCAGTAAAGTATATCATAATACATTAATGGAGCAGAGTTAATAAATACCAGAAATACCTGAGTGCACCTCCCTAGCGTTTATTCTAGTAAATTATTTATTTATGATAATTAAAGAAATTCACATTCCTGAGAATAATAATACATTGTTATAAGAATCAATTAACATGTAAACATAGACCAATATGAGGTCGGAAGGGAAGCGGCAGAACTGATAGGACAAAGGAAGTAGCTCGACACTTACATAGCCTCAGTGCTGCCAACCTGCAATGCATTTTGGATAGCTATCCTCTAATACATTCAAATATATTAAAAAATCATATTACATTATCTTCACAATTCTAAAACTGTTTCAAATATTTTTCACGTTTTAATTAAATAATGTATTAAATACACTTAGAGAAGGGTGGGGGCAGTATACCTTATTTGGTGCAAACTGTTACTGGCGTTAAAAAATAACATAGTTTTGAATTATTAAGGATAAAATTCTAACATGGATTTGAATTAACTTATCCAGGTGAGATACCTGGGTAGTTCATATTGGATGTATTGTTGAGCATATCAATATTTCTAAGCAAATTACTTGCTTCATACCTTATTTTACAAAAAAAATAATTATAAAACAAAATTTACACTAATTAAAAAAGTAAACAACTTATGTTATGTGCACAATTGCCAAAAACCAAATAGAGGATGAAATATCGCGAATTTTTATTTCAGGCCTCCTGCATAACCCCCATTCCCCTTGGAACCTAAAATGTTTAGTATAGCTTATAATCATGGAAGAATTAATGCTAATTTACATACCGAGTGTTGTTAAGTTCGGTTCTACCGCTAGTGTCCAATAAAATAGTTGCCCCCGCTTTAGTTTTTAGTGTATATCTCGTTTATACTTTGTTATAGACATTGTAAAAAAAAGTGTATATAACACAAGTTACTCTAAATAACAAAATAAACAACTTTTGTTATGTTCATATTTGCCAAGAAACCAATACGAAACGAAATATCGCTATTTTTAATTTCTGGCATCCCTCATAACCCCCACTCTTGCCCGTCCCTAGAAATGTTGGTATGGCTTGTTATAATGAAAGCGTTAGTGCTATTACATATGCCGAGTTTTATTTATTTCGGTTGGATCTTTTGTCCCAAATAAAATTGTTCACTTCCGCTATAGGTTTTAGCGTATATCTCGTTTATAATTCGGTATACGAAAAAAGTGCATATAACAAAAGTTACTCTAAATAACAAAATAAACAACTTTTGTTATGTTCATATTTGCCGAAAAACTAATAGGAAACAAAATATTGCTATTTTTAATTTCTGGCTTCCCTTATAACCCCCACTCCTCTTCGTCTCAGAGAATTTTAATATAGCCTAAAGTCTAAGTTGGGTTAGTAGTAATATACATACCAAGTTTCATAAAATTCGGTTCAGCCGTTTATGCGTGAAAAGGTAACAAACAAACAAACAAATAAACAAACAAACAAACAAACAAACAAACAAACAGACACCAAAGAAACAAAATGCAGTTATGGTGTCTATGACATGTGAAACGAAAAGTTATCGTGAAATTTCGCGAAAAAAATCAATGTACAGACAGAGGTTACAATTTTATATATATATAGATATACACAAGCAGACACTCATACATAACTCTCTATACGGGTATATAAGGGTTTCAAGTAAAACTAAAGATCAAGTTCGTTAACGGTTGAAATTGGATGGACGGAAGGGAGAGTGGGATTAAGAGGGAATATCGAAAATTCAGAATATCTCCATTACTATGCGTCGGATCGAAAATTTGTATATGGCCAATCTTGTTGCATATGTAATATTCTATAATGGTTGTCCTATACACTTTTCCTCTATCTAGAATATTAACCAAGATTTTTGTATTTTTATTTAGGAATAGAGAATATGTGGTTTGATGAGGTCATTAGGGTGAAATACTAGCGCTTCGTAAATCTGCATAGTTTACGACTTTTTTAAAGACCTTATTAACAATTATAGCTTAGTTAGTTGTATACTAATGAGCATTAACATTCAGCGGAATAACAATTGTAGATAGTACTTTCTTGTTTTTTACCTTCCCCCCTTCTACTCACCGGATTTTTACATGTGGTGATATGATATCTCATGTGAAATACCAGCACGAGGGAAATCTGCTTAGTATACGGAGCTCCTGTGTAACGGACCTTTTGCTATTAAGGCTAATTGGGACGTGTTATCTACAGGTCACCACGCTTTTCTAGCCAGGCTGGGAATAAACATTTTATATAATGAGTTCGTCGCAAAATAAATTCCTATTGCACAGACGGGAATCGAACTCCTCACTCTAGGTTTACCATCATATGTAAAATAAGACTGTAGGTATTGTTGATGACACCGATACTTTCATGTCATCTCCTTGACTGATGATGCCATCTCACATTACATTCTTCTAAAGATTTTCGTTCTTTACTTGAAAATATTTATTTAATTTATACCATACTCGATATTTAACCGTTTCAGTTAACACTAAAGATCATATTTGTTATTGTTTCCTTTTACAGGAATAAGTTAAAAGTCTTGTTTAATATTGTTAAAGTAAAAAATGTTCAAATCGCATATTAAGATATATATCTCACACAATATAGATAAATAAAAGTCCGTCACGCAGGGGCTGCGTAAACTAAGCAGATTTCCCACGTGAAGTTATACAATAGCGAAATCTCCATACGAGAGCCGAACAGTTACGGCAAAGGGCCGAACTAGCTTTTGGCGGGAAATTAAGTCCGTTATCGGCCCAAATTTAATAAAAATGCAAATATCTCGGTAATATTCAAGATAGAGAATAAATGTATAGAGCAATATTTATAGTAAATTTAATTTACAATAAGATTGGTTCTATACAAAGTTTTGATCCGACGAATGGTAACGGAGATATTTTGAATTTTCGAAAATCCCCCCTCCCACTGGCCCGATTTCAGCCATTAACGAACTTGATCCGTCATTTGCATAAAACGTTTAATTATCGAGTTTGGTAACGATCAAACAAAAATTGCGACCGCTAGAGCGTTGACATATATGTATATATATATAATTTTGAACGGACTCTGGGTAGGATCGATGGACATTTGAAGAAAATCACATCATGAGTACGACCTCAATAGCTGATTTCCCTTAAGGGAAATCTGCTAAAAAAGTTAGTTTGTGCTTAGAATAAGAGTTTTTATGATAAGTCAAGTTACCCTTAATGTGCGATAAGTAGAAGTAGGAACATACTTAACAATTTTTAACTTTCCCATTTTATGATACTTTTACATAAAGGAAATCCAAATTTAACTGCCTACTCCTGAGATTTTTACCTTTACCTACTTTATTATTAGTTTTTCTAATTAACTTTTAATTGATACACCAATTCAGTTCACTCCTAAAACTTTGATTACACTGATAAACAAAAAAAAAACTTTCGGCGGATATCTTTGGTATCCAACACTTGTTTTAAGAAAATTCAGAAATGCTTGTTAAAAATATTATTATTATTTATTAATGTCCACTTTTTCCAACTTAGGCTAATCGGGACGGGTTATCTACAGGTTACCACCCTTTTCTAGCCAGGGTGGGATTTTAGGACGTTATTTAATGAATTTCGTCACTAAATAATTTCCTTTGCCCAAGCAAGAATCGAACTCGCCACTCTATGTTTACCATGTGAGATAAAATGTTAAAAATATGCAGACCGTTTGTCTCTATTACCCACCGTTTTTAGATATCGAACATTAACCATTTATATATGTTTAACATTGTATCAAGGCAAACAACTTGACAAGTTACAGTATGGGATATATTGCTAAATAGAATACTAATTAACATAAACTATATAGCATCATCTAGTTTAAGGTATAATACACATATAAAGTACATAGGTATAATATAAAGTTCCTTAATTTAAAGTTAGTTTGGTTTGAATTTCTTGGGTGTAGACTTGCGTTTGTGCTGAGCATTTGACAGTAGTCAGCCAACATTGCTCCACTCCATCGACCCTGATAGTGACTCCATCACAGAGATGTCCTGATAAAACGTTCGTCATGTTCATCACTGACAGAACCTTGTTGCTTGTTTATCAATGTTATTATTAATTTCTGACCATCACAACTCGTAAAATAACTGAAATATATTAACACTAGTCCTAGACAGATTTGAATGCCTATGTATATTCCTGTATATTGTGGGTTCAATAACACAACATCAATAACAATAAATGCTACAGCATTTTCTTAACGTGTTTTTTTTTTTGTAGTAACTTATACAGCTGGTAAATAGACATACTTATTTGCAGAATAACCTACATTTTCAAAATTTGGCTAAATGTATTTAAAAAGCGTATATTTTTTATTTCAAGGACTCAATGAAATAAAAGCGAAACAATTGAGTGTCATTTTACTATTCTACTGCGATACCAAGGACATATAGATCATATTCTGTTTACAAAGTATCTCTAAATATCATTCATTAAAATTCTTATTCACTAAAATTGTGTCACCACATATTTATGATGCTTCTTAATTTTCTAAAGAGATTATGATATGAAGACTTATTCTGAGCATATCAGACAGAATAGGACAAATCTTTCACAGTAGTCTGTTCTGTTGCTAGTGATAGCAACCGGCAAAAAATAATGTTTCAGTATATATTTGTGATATGAAATTTTGGGGCTAAGGTTAGCCAAGAGAGTTAAAGCGTTAGCCTAAACCTCACATAAACCTATTGTGGTGAGTTCGATTCCCACCTGGGCAATAAGAATTTATTTAGTGACGAACTCATTTGCGTTTTGTGTTGCTTATCTGTTTTGTTTTCCTTGTGTGTTTTGTGTTGCATTTCTGTTTTGTTTAATTTTGTTAATTTTTTTTTATTGTTTTATTTTTTAAGTTACAAATGCTTTTGTTTAGAGCAACATCGCCAAAGCTGCGAATCTCCAATAAATAAGTAAAATAATCATTAAATAAAATCCTTAGTCTCATCTTGGCTAGAAACGGGTAGAAACCTGTAGAAAACCCGTCCCAATTATACTTAGTAGCACAAAGTAGCAAAAAGTGGACGTAAATAAATAATAATGATCTGAATTGTATTATAATACTAATTACAAATTATAACTGAAGTTATATAGTATACAATTTAGAACGTAACGGAAGACTTCAATTTAAGTAAATCAATAATTAAGTAAAATTATAGACATAGTAGTTTTCATCTTTACATCATCCATTATATACGAAAAGAAACAGCTCCCAGCTATTTTACAGTTATAGTTGTCTTACTTCAAACTGTTAGTACAACAAAAAACTTTGAAATTTAAATGTTTTTTATCCTGAGAGTTCAACACACGATTTAGTAAATTCACCTAACGTACTACAAGACCGGGGACAAAAGTGTCTACGAACAGACAATACACTACGACAAATTAAATCGACAGTATTCACACGAAAAATGTAACATATATACGGAGAGGAGAGGTGATTTTAACCAGTTTCCGCATAGGATACTCCTTCCTTAGCTGATTAATGAAGAGGAGCAGCCCAAATGCAATGTTTGCAATTTGGCTCTTACAATGAAACACAAACTAACATATTTCGTTTCTCCTCTTCAATAGCATAACTGAACTAGTTGATCAATAGTGTTCACTCACTTCTACCTGTAATGTCTAGGATGTCATGCTTAGAACTGACTAATTAGCCATTTTTCTAAACTACCTAAAATTCAGGGAATATATTTCATGTCATTTCCTGTCGGAAATTCGACACCATGCCGAAATAAAACATGGGTGTCTTGAGATTACTGACTGGTAAAGACAACTAACAGATTGTTAAGTAAAACTAGCTTGATAATGTAATTATGTTGACAAGTTTAGAGGGAAGCTAATCCAGTTACTAAGAAATATATATTAAGTACTTTTGTAAAAAAAAAAAAATCTTTACAACGAAACAGATAAAACCGATTTATATACCTATAAAAAAATTACTAAAATAATTAAGCTGTATTATAAATTAATTCAGACATCTCACCATGCATACTACTACACTAGAAAAGACATTTATTAAGAACAAGAAACTTATGGAACACGAAGTTTGATTTTAATTTCTCCAAAATAATGAACCATTATTGAGAAAGCAAGCAATTTGAAGAATGTATTGAATATTTATATCATGTGACAGCATATTTAATAGGGTAAATTCACTACAATTAGCAGCTTTATATTTAGTTTTTTCAAGTTAAGTATTAATAGAATTTATACACCGCCCCCCCCCCCCCAATGAACTGTTCTGTACCACGTAATTGCTGAAAAAAATATATATTAAATTTTATGCAATAAATCTATTTTTAAAATTAATTAGGGAATTCCCAGAGATGATAAAGGTTATCAAGAGCTTAATTATTGGCACATTCTTTTAGTTAATTATAACAACCCTACTTATAACTGTCAGATAAACTGGTCATCCTGACATTTGTATAAACATTTTCCAATACACGTGCAGCTCAAGATGTCAGCTTGTTTAAAAGCTATGTAGATACACTTCCCAGCATAAAATCAAAATTTCCAAGTTCAAGATGATGGCGTTGCTTTATCACAGTTTTATTAAGAGACGGGGATACTTACAGAGCATCAGCTACAAGAATATAAAATTCATTCCCTGGAAAGAACATGAATAGTTTAGGCTGATTAAAATAAAAAGGGTTTTGGTTTAGTTGATAATAAATTACTCTCTGATAAGCTAGAGCCATATGAAACTAGGGAAACTGCTAATGAACATTTTTGATCGCACTCATGCAACCGTAAACGAAAAGTAGAAGTTGACGATATTAATAGATATTCTTTCAATAAACAATGCAATTACCTGCATCGTTCAACATTAGGACTGTCGGCAGAACAAGAACCCCTTCCCCTACTGAGAATAAGTAAAGAAATCCTGAGAGGAAATACAATTAGACCATCATTACCAGAAGACCTCAATAACCACGCCATAAACCGTCGAAGAGAGTATCATAACATATTGTCTGTCACTCCCGGGATTTGACGTCTGCTGCTTCCTTGGACACCCTCTCCAATACAATACAGGCCAACAAATTTACTAACAAGGGATTTCAACCACCAGGAAATAATTATTAAAAAATGTAGCTAAACAAAACTTTAAAACATCTTCTAATTTCCAAGAAAAGAATTCACTAATATATATATATATATATATATATATATATATATATATATATATATATATACACACACACACACACACACACATATATATATATACTTAGTACTTCAAACGAGAGAGTGCACTCCTGAAATATCAGATTGCTTACAAGCCCTTGATATTACAACAGAGAAGAACGAATATATCAGTGCCAGAAACTTGCGACAAGATCTACGCCATAGTTCCTTTAGCGAGTGGTGCTGTTTACCAGTTAAAGGAAAATGCGTAAAAACGTTCAATGACTGGCAGGCCAGTAATTCGTGTATTTTTGACAAAAAGGTGCTCTCTTCATCAGAATGGACAACAGCGGTGAAGATGAACCATCTAGTGCCAGTTCGCTCTGTCCCAGGAAGGAACCAAGGAAACACCCACTGTAGGCATTGCAGTGAGGTCGAAACCCCTCCCCAAGTCCTAGGTCCCTGCCAATGGGGCGAGCAGTTGCGTAATTCACGTCATCATAAGGTCCGGACTCAAATTGCTCACCTCTTGAAAATGAAGCACCCAGATTGGGATATATTTGAAGAGGTGGCTTGCAATTCGTCAGACGGCACTCCGAGAAGAGCAGATATTGTAGCCATTAAGAAACATGAATAGATGGGCTTACTTCTGGATCATACTGTCCGTTTTGAGATGAACAAAAATCAAGCAGATGAGGTCACGAAGAGAAGAAATCAATATACGAACCATGTTGCCTCTATTTCTCTGAAAAACACCTAATCCAACACTGGACGGTTATGGGACTACTGTTTGGTTCAAGAGGAGTCCTCCATCAAAAAACCGTCAAGATATTAATAGAATACGGGCTGACCAAAGATGATCTGAAGGACTTGTCCACACTTATCCTAAAATCATCTATACGAATTGTGAATCAACCTCCCACATTTCCTCCGTTTAATTTATAAAATTCCAAATTCCCATTTACCATATAAACAAAATTAAAAAATAATAATAATAATTTACCAGTAAACTGGCAGATTTGGAGGCTGACCTTACAGGAACCCTCAGAAAGACATGCAGACATATAATGATAACGCTCTATGACTGAGGAATCCACAATATTATAGGCTAGTATCTAGAAAATACCGATTCGTACATATGACGATTGTTTTAATTTAGTTATTTATGGGAGGCACGGAATTCAAAGGAAAGCAAATCAAACCTTCCTGTTCACAGAATCCATTCATCAGGCGTAGCCTGTAGATACAACTACACCACGCGAGGAGATATAGCTGCTGAGCTCTGTAATAATGTGCTATGGCTAGATCCCAATTGCTCATAGTATTATTGAAGCTAAAGAGTTTTGTAATGCCTAGTACTTCTTTTAGCAGATTTCCCTTAAGGGAAATCAGCTATTGAGGTCGTACTCATGGCGCGATTTTCGAAATTTTTCTTCAAATGTTCATTGATCCTACCCAGGAGATGACAAAAATGAAGTCTGTTCAAAACTGTATATATATATATATATATATATATTTGTTACCGCTCTAGCGGTCGCAATTTTTGTTTTATCTTTACCAAACTTGATATATAATCGTTTTATACAAAAAGACAGATCAAGTTCGTTAAAGGCTGAAATCGAACAAGGGGGAGGGGGGTGGGTTTAGAGGGGGAGAAAGTCGAAAATTCTTAATATCTCCGTTATTATGCTTCGGATCGAAAAATCGTAAGAACCAATCATATTGCAAATTTAATGTTCTATAAATGTTGTTATTTACATTGTTTCACTATCTTGATTATTAACTGAGATATTTGGATTTTTTAGTTTTCGGTCTTCAGTAAACCCCCACTCCTACTCATGTCATATTAACAATATTCTATTATGTTGTGAAGCATTTTATTTGAAGCTTAAATACCAAATATTGTTCTCATGGAACTTTTAATTTTTGAGGTAAATGCAAAAACGTGACGCACTTGGGAAATCTGCTCAGTTAACGCAGCCCCTGCGTGACGGAGTTTTTGAAATAATATTTTATTTCGATTTGAACCAGCCAGCCTCTCGTAAGAGAGTTATTGATGATTATTTAGCATGATAAGATTTTAATAATTTGATAGTATTACTTTGTACCTGCCAGTACAGCATAAGCTTACAGCAATAGCTATACACTTAATTAAATACAGCCTCTCCACCTTATCAATGGGAAATCCCATTGATAACGTGATGTTTACTATTGATATCATTATTACATCATTTAAACCGAACACTATCAAAGCCACTTTATTTTTTTCCTTATTACATTTTGTAACAAAGATCCCCTAGTCTCACCAAAGGGTTTACTCGTTCATAAGACACAATCATGGCGAGTTTGTAAAATTGTGAAGGCCATCACGACTAGACAGGTACATCTGACAAGTCTTGGTATTTCATATTTTTATAAGGTCACTGGGTAAGCAAACAGCTAATTTGGAACGGAAAAATGTCATTCTTCGGATGGTGTGTGACGAATTATGATTAATCGATCTGATACAAGCAAATGAGACTTTCAGTCGTCAATCTTAAGTATCTTTATACAGTCTTCGACAGCTATTGAGGTTTTACTCGTGGTGGGATTTTCGAAAAAAAAATCGATATACAGGTATATATTTATATTTGTCTGTTAACGTTTTAGCGGTCGCAATTTTTGTGTGATCGTAGCCAAGCGCAATATTTAAACGTTTTATGTCAAAATAAAGATGAAGTTCGTTAACGGCTAAAATCGGAACAGTGGGGGGGGGGTTTAGAGGGGGAGAATTTTGAAAATTCGAAATATCTCCGTTGTTATGCGCTGATGCGAAAAATTGTATAGAATCAATCTTATTGCAAATGTAAGGTTCTATAAATGTTTTTACATAAGTTTTTTTGCAGATTTCCCTTAAGGGAAATCAGCTATTGAAGTCGTACTCATGACGCTAGTTTCAAAAAATTTCCTCAAATGCCCATCGATCGTACCCAGGAGATGACGAAAATGAGGTCCGTTCAAAATTATATATATATTTGTATGTTAACATTCTAGCGGTCGCAATTTTTGTTTGATCGTTACCAAACTCGGAGTTTAATCGTTTTATGTAAAAAGGAAGATGAAGTTGGTTAATGGCTGAAATCAGACCTCTAACCCCCCCCCCCTAAAGAGGGGATTTTTGAAAATTCGAAATATCTCCGTTATTATGCGTTGGATCGAAAAATTGTATAGAATCAATCTTATTGCAAATTAAATGTACTATAAATATTGTTCTTTATATTTATTCTGTATCTTGAATATTAACGGAGATAAATGATGCACGTGGGAAATTGCATATTTAATGCAGCCTGAGTGACAGGGTTTTTTTTTTTCCTTTTCTCTATTTTAGGTTTTTGCACAATTCTTGCTCAGAGGGAATATAGTTTTTTTTAAGTGCCAAGTGCAAATAAGTTAAGACCCTATGAGCAAGTGTCGACCGAAATCTTTTAGCAGATTTCCCTAAAGGGAGTGTGTGTGTGATGTGTCATCCTATCGCATGAGAAATCTTCTTAATTTCCCTTTTATTTAATTGTAAATCTTTAATTCAATTCTTAATTATTTAAATTATTAATTAATTAATTCAATACCCAAATGTTGATTTCAAATTACATTTTCAGAATGTTTATTGAAATATTACTTTGCTTAGTTCTTATTTTGGTAATATTATACAAAATATATACTTGGAATTATGACTACTGGGAAAAGAAAGGAATTCCATACTTGAAGCCAGAATTTCCTTTTGGAAATCTTAAAGACGTCATACTAATGAGAAAAACAATTGGCCAAGCTTACACTGAAATGTATTGGTAAGTAATAATTTTATTTTATTAGTACCATAGTTGATGTATTTTGGGAAATTAATTCAAATGGCAACCTAGTTTTTATAAAATAAGACCGGCATCTAAAATAAGGTCGACAGTTGCCGTCCGAGGTCCACTTATTGATCAGATTATTGATTTATCGCCCTCTCAATTTTGAGACAGGCACTTAACCGCTCCTGAGGTTCAGGTGAGGCTCCAAATCATCGGAAATACTGTCGTCAGCTCGGACACCATAAGGCAGAGACTGAGGGATCATTCTTCAAGGAAGGCACTCTGCGGCAGGGTCCCAACTCCTGGAAAGGCATCGAAGGGAAAGACTGTTGCTGAACAACATTTCCGTTGGACAGAGGAGCAGCTGTTTTATTCACAGATGAGTCTTGATTTGGTGTGTAGCATACAAAAGGTCGAGACAGATTGTGGAGACTATCAGGGAAGCATTTTGCTCATTGTACTATTCGCAATTCCCGACCATTCGAAAGGAGATCAGTTAAAGGTTTGGGGAGGAATTAATTTTTATGCCTGTACCGAGCTGATTTTTCTTGATAATGGAGGTCTGACTGCTCTGAGGTACATGGAGGAAGATGCTTCAAGAGGCTGTAATTCCATTTGCTCCATTTCTGTTCATTTTAATACATGATAATGCTCGCCCGCATACCACAAGAATGGTCACCGAATACTTGGGGAAAGTGGGAAACTTATTCCAATACGAATCCTATAGAGCAGTTGTGGGATAATTTAGGGAGACATGTAAGATGTCTTCATCCTTCTCCTAGTTATTTAAATTCACTCCAAATTGTTCTTTGTGAAGAATGTGATGCTGTGCCGGTGGAGTATATCAAAAATTTAATTTCTTTGATTCCTGGCAGAATAAGGGCCCTGTGCAAGGGAGGGTAATACCCAATATTTGGCAATCGGATATAAAAATTATGAATTATTAGTTTCTAAAAAAGTATTAATTTATTTTCTTTTTTTTTTGTTTTATTACTTTATAATTGTATTTAATTAATAGAAATTATTCGTTTTAAGTGAATTTTCTTTAGATAACCTATAAAAAAACTAATTCAAACCATGAATTAAAACATAAAAATATTTAATAAAATTATAAGGAGGAATCAGAATGTTTTTCTTATGATACGTAATATGTAACAGCAAGTAAAAACTGAAGCCGAATCCACTCTAATAAAAGTGTTTAAATAATCAAGCAAAAAATGAATGTGAAGTGTGATCCAAAAAATCTTTCCTAGCATCTGATGAACTGATCTTTTTCACTTCAGCATTGACTCAAATTTCTAGATTCAAAATAAAATGGTTTTAGGCTTTTATGTTATTTTTAATGAGTTAGCGTAGTTCAGGAACATGATTTATGCTTTAATATGCAGAACAGCTACAACCATTTTACAGAGGAACTACAAGAAAAAGGCTTTTGTTAAGCTCAGAATGCTTATTCAATGTCTTTTATTTCTCTTTTGAGACATGACCATCACTCCAAGCGATGTTATCACATATTTTTTAATTGTAGGAAGTTTGAAAATGAGCCCTTCTTTGGATTTTTCAAATTGAGGAATCCTATACTGATGCTCAGAGATCCAGAATTGTTTCAGGAAGTCCTAGTAAGACAGTTCTCATCCTTCGACAGTAATGACTATTACGTTGAACCTGAAGCAGATCCTATTCTCGGCCTAAATCCCTTCAACTGCAGAGGAGAAAGGTATATAAAATAAGCTCATAATTAAAAATAATGAATTATATAGTTATATATGTTAGGTGGTAATAAAAGTTTGCCTCAGAAAGAAATAAAAATTGGAGAGTTAAGTCACCTGGTGGTTATATAATTCTCGTAGTCCTAACCTGTCACTTTCAGAAGACTTCTCTGGCACGGGTTCTGCCATTTTCAGAATGTGCCAGAAGAAGGCAGAAGAAAATTGCCACTATAATAAACCCAGTATTTTCTAGCAATTAAAGCAAATATAAATGTAATTATACAATGATACTTTCTCGAACTTTCTTAATTTTCCATAAAACATGCTTAATTTACTATAGAGAAATAGAATGTATTCTACTGATAGGTCTGTCAGTGAGAATACAGCTTTCCCAAATGCAGAAGAGCTTCAAGTAGGATGTTTGGACAGAATTCACGAATGATATGGACCAAAACTGTAAGAAATATCTTTCAAAGTCAGGATATTTTTTGATGACCAGGGTTTAACTCGACCAATGGTTAATGGTATAGAAATGCCATTGAAAAGCTCCTGTTTGTTCCCGTTACCTTTTAGGTAATTTTGTGTTTGTGATTATAAGCTATATAGATATAACAATTGTGATTATAAGATATAACAATTATGATATTTGATAGCCTAAATCCTTAGCTAGTACCCACAGTTAGGGTTAACTCGAAATTGCTACTTCTTAATACAAAATCCTCAATTGCCTCACATGCTGAGTGGGTACTAAGTGAACACATGAAAACCAAAAAAAGAAATAAAATTTAGTCTATCACTGTTTGAATTAGAACTCAGATACTCCAGCACATGTACAGAGCAGCATTCAGGGTGAAATCAGCAATTGAAGAAGCGCAATACTCATGGCGTGATTTTTTAAAAATTAGTCAAATTTCCATCAATTCTACCTGTAATATGACATAAATGAGGCCCATTTAACTTTATATAATTGTAAATATATATTATATATGGTGGAAAATATATTTAGTATTAATGATGTGTTCAGTTTCACTCATAAATATACATTTTAAATTCTAGACACTATAATTTTTATTTGATTGGTACTATATTCGATATTTAAATGTTACTAAAGATCATATTAGCTAATGGGTGGAATCAGACCAGAGTAGGTGGGAGTTGAAAGAATGAGCAAAATGCTATATATATATATATATATATATATATATATATATATAACAAACATCGTGACAGGAGATTTATATATATTAAGATATATATATAATTTTACTGTATGTGTGTATGTCACTGAATTCCTCCTAAACGGCTGGACCGATTTGAATGCATTTTTTGTATGCATTTGGGTGACGCCCTGGATAGTTTAGATTCACAAATCAGCCCGGCAGATGGAGCAGGAGTGGGGTTTGTAAGGGAGGCCTAAAATTAAAAATAGCGATTTTTCGTTTCCTATTGGTCTTTCAGCAAATATGCACAGGATAAAAGTTGTTTATTTTGTTATTTAGAGTAACCTTTGTTATATTCACTTTTGTCGTATAACAAAGTATAAACGAGATAAACACTAAAAAATTAAAGTTAGAGCCAACATTTTTATTTGTCTCTAAAGATTGAACCGAACTTAACAAAACTCTATGTGTAAATTAGTATTAATTCTTCCACGATTATAAACTATATTAATTTTTTTAGTTTTGAACGGAAGTGGGGATTATAAGGGAGGCTTGAATAAAAAATTCACGATATTTCATTTTTTATTTGTTTTTAGGCAAACATGCATATAACAAAAGTTGTTTATTACGTTATTAAAGGTAGCTTTTGTTTTAAACATAGTATTATTAAATTTAATATCCTAATCTCTTGAAATATCATGCAGGGCAACGTCTGTGGGGTCCGCTGGTTTATATATATATATTCGTTATTGTACAGCAGATTGAAAATGCTAAATGACCAAATACATTAACAAAGTAATTTACTTCAGTTGTTGTCCTATACATTGTTTCTCTAACTCGAATCTTAAAGAAGTTATTTGATTTTTTTTTTCTTAAGCCTTCAGTAAACCCCTACTCTAACTCCTTTTTGGCTTAGAGTAACTGTACCACTAACCATCTCATGTCCAGCGTAATTTTCAAATCCGGTTTACATAGGCTTCATGTTACGAGAGAAATAGAGAATAGATGGTAAGATGAGATCATCTGCATAGTTTAAGCAACCACTGTGTGACAGTTTTTTTTAACCTGACTCCTGTGAATGAAATGGATTAAGTTAATTTTTTTTTCTTTATTTTACAGATGGAAACAAGCTAGAGGACTTATTACACCTTGCCTTACTGGCTTAAAAATTAAAGGGATGTTACCTCAGATTATGCAAATTGCAAAAGAAATGATTAGTTATTTAAAAGAAAATGAAGGAGAGTTCATCCAGGTATGAAGAAATAGTTATATTCATGTTAATGCATCTGGATTATTCTCAAATAAATTAAATAATTCACTTTACAACTTCAAAAATAAAATATATGTATGAAATTTATGACTAAGTATCTGGCTGTAAGTTGTGGTGCTCTTGATTTAGGTTTTATATTGGTCTAGAATCTATATTTTTGTCAATTGATAAATTTTGTGGATGACATGTTTTCTTTAAAATTTTGAAAATAAAAATGCCCCTATCAGCTTGATATTTTCTGTGGTGTAAGGAGTGCCTGGAATACTTGTAGCATGTGAAATGAAACTTGACAGTGAATAGAATAACACATTAATTAGTTTATATGTAATTTTTTTTATTTATTTATTTTTCTTTGCATGTTTCCTTGATAAAGTATTCAACCTGTTCAACCTTTTTGAAGAACTTAGTTGAATACATTTATGGTAACAAAATACAGAACCCATAACCTATGCCAATTTTTTAATAAGATTTCTTTACTTAAAATTTAATAAACATCCAGAAAATTTTAATTTGATGAACTGATTGGTACATGTTACCAAGAATCTTGGTAGGATTTTACAACACCAAAAAAGAATGGAGTAGCTTTTTTTTAAAATTTAGGTTTGCCACAATATAAAATTCCCACTTTATTTGAGAATGATCCATTTGCTTCTTTTAAACTTAAAATTAACAACTTCTACTGTTAATTCCTTTAATTATTTTGGTTGATTGTAATTAGTTTTCAATTTAAAATTGCAAATTAGATTACTACTTCATTTAAAAATTTAATTTGTTCTTCTTTTGAAGAAAGTTACCAGAAGGGAAGTTATTTTTGGTATTTTTTGTTGCAATTATGCTTCAGACCCTCCACCCTCTACACAAAATTTACTATAAGACTTAATTTTTAATAATAACTAAGTCTGGAATATTTCATTTTCCAGACATATGACCTTGCAGGAAAGTATACAACTGATGTTGTTTCTGGATGTGCTTATGGGTTGAGGAGTAATTCATTTAAAGATCCGAATTCTGAATTCAGACAAATGTCAGCAGGTTTATTCTCAGGCAGCTTCAAAGGAAATGCTGCTGTTTTATTTTCATTTTACGCTCCTAAACTTGGAAGTTTATTGAAATGGAAGTAAGTCAACAAATGACAAGTGGTAAATAATTGTTGGTGTGAAAGTCTGAAACAAATGTACTAATCTATTAGATTTTTTTAAAAAAATTGAAAATTATAGCAACTTTTAAAGCTGAATTAAACTCTTGTGGGTGAACAAATTTTTAAGTAAGTGGTTCATTTAAATAGTGCATTCATCAAACAAAAATATATTATATCATTTTAGGTCATTTTCCTTTAGGTTTTTCCATGTTATGTTAAAACATGAGACCAATATAACTTTTCATTTTCATATTCCAGGTCATTTTCATGTTCTTCGTTTTATACAGTCTAGAATTGAATAAGTAAGTCATAATGTTACATACCAAAAGGAAATAATCAGTCCATATGTGTTAAATTTTCATAAAAAAGAAAAATTTTACATGGACAATAGGAATTTAATTAGTGACATTCCCACTAAATATCGAGCTGTCTTAGTTGCATGAAGTGGAAGTCAATAAATAACAACATAAAATATGCCAATGATTTATATCCATGAGAAACAATTATGATTACTATTTAAAAACTTTTTACAACATAATTAAGTAATTTTAATATTTGGAAAATTTAAATGGATCAATATGAAGTATTACTGTCAATTATTTTTTAGATAATATTTTTTTGGCCATACGTCCCCATTAAATATATTTTTAAAAATTAAATATTCAATATCAGCTCATTCCATCATTTATGTTGATCAGCTGAATTCTACTTAGTCAATCTAGACATGGTTCTCTCTGCGAAAGGTAGTATACATGATTGACTCCATATGAAGAGTTTTGACTAAAGAAATTTTATAATAGAAGTTAGTGAATCCTGTAGTACTGACCGCTCTCTAATCTATTAAAAACTGAATGAGTATGAGACAAAATTAATAATATAAATCTTTAATTTATAATATAAGATTACTGTACTCTTGTTAAGATTAAGTAACCAGATCTAAATTGAAATAAAATATAACTGCAATACTCTTAAAAAAGTAAAATTGTAAGAAATGAATATTTACTTTCAATAAGTATGTTTTTTAGAGAAAAAAAAAATAAACATGTCCCTATTACAGAATTCTTTCTGAGGAAGCAACCGAATACTTTGAACGAATAATAAAGGAAGCAGCTGATTATAGGATAAAAAATAATATACAAATAGATGATTTACTGCAAGCATTAATAAATGCCAACCTTAAGTCACAAGAAACGCATAACAAACCAGGTAAATAATTTAAGCAATTGGCAGATGCATAAAGCATTTATGGCCAACATCACATTCATTCTGTTTTCCCATTCTCCATTCATAAACCTATCCATAATATTGACGTAACTTCCTCATCTCACTTACAGCTATGGCCTAATAATACCAAACCTTTAACAAAGCCAAGGGGCAATCAAATTGAAAACCACTTTCATATTATCATTTATATTTCCTTGTGCTGCATGTGCTAAACAACTTATTTAGCTGAAAACATCAGGAATGTTGCTATGATACAAGTGCATATTATTTCAACAATTCATTTACTGCCTTGTGATAAAGGAAGACTGACAATAAATTTCAACTGCCAGCAGGTAAAAGTAGATACTCATAATGGCATCATAAATCTTTGAGGTGTAATAAAACGGTTGGAAACTATAATTATTAATTTGAATTCTAATTTGTGAATTAATTATCACAAACCATCTCCCAATTACTAAGTGGCTTACAGTGGTGAATTGGGAGTGTTTCTACAAAAATATCATTAAATTTAGTTAAAAAATAATAAATAACCAGTTACACCGTGCCACTCTATAAGTTGGATAAAGTCTTAATTTCAGGAACACTTTATTTATAACTAATGTCCTTAAATAGTTTTAACCTAACTCAGTACTTCAAATTTAAATTCAACTACTAGTAGAATATAATGTAATTAGATTCATTACAGTGGACTAACTCCGCCCCTTCAGGACCTCTTCCCACTTATGAATTGCTCCCCTTACATTTGCAGAAATTAAGGTTTCCTCATGGAGATATGACATACTAAACAAACATCTCCCAGATTACCAAACATCTATAAGCTAACACATTAACTTTAATTTCCAAATATTAGTATTCAGTAATTTAGACATTTACTAGGTATATTTAAGGATGGTCTGTAGAATGTTAAAAGTGTACTAACACTCAGACATTGTAACACGTTACTTTTTTGTATAGAAAGATACTGTAATTTTTTTTGTAATATGTTTTTTTTGGTTACAGCATACAGTTATCGGGAAATGGCTGGGCACTGCATGACGTTCTCATTGGATGGTTTTGAAACAGGAGCACTACTTATAAGTTTCATGATGTATGAGTTATCCATGAATGAAAAGGTCCAATCAAAACTCAGAAAAGAAATTTTAAACAAAGTGAATAAGATAGATGAGATAGATTATGAAACAATTCATAGTATTGATTACTTAAACTGGTCAATTAATGGTATGTAATAATATTCTATTCCAATTTTTTTTTTAAATTATATATATCTTACAATTAATTTTCTCAAAACCTATACCTTGGGAAATAACATCTTTAAATTAATATTAATACAGTTAAATTTCAAAAACAAAAAGTCGTTTTCTGAACAAAGTATATAATCTTATTATTATTATTTCTCGAGATTTTCTTGATTCTTTCTACTTTCTACAAATATTGAGTATTTCTATATTTCTACTATCGTGTTTTTAAGGTTATTGTTCTGCTTTACTGTTAACTATTGGTCATCATCATTCAGTTTGTAAAGGCAAAACTACCCATAAAACTTTTAGTATTCATGTTAATGTTGGGTAGGACATTATATTATTAACAATACTGGTCCAAAGATATTCATGATTTTATATTTTTCCATTCTCTAAACCCATACTCTTTCTAGTCTGATTTTGGCCATACATGAACTTGATCTTTAGTTTTGAATGAAACTTTTAAATACTGAGTTTGAAGATACAAACAAAATTTACAGCTAATAGAGTGTTAAAAAACAAATTATATATATATATATATATATATCATTACATACATCATTTTTGCCATCTCCTAGCTAGTAGCAATGCATATTTGAGTAAAACTAAAAGGAAAGAAGTTTTATTATAAACTAACTCCGTGAAAATGAAATCTATTTACACATTATCCCTAAACACATGAATACTTTTTGATTAGATAATATAGTTATTATAACATTATTCAATAAATTTGTTTCATTAGTCCTTAATAATGTTTATAATGCCAGAAATTACTACCTCAGACAGAATTATTAGAGCAAATTATATTTGAAGGCAATAAATGGATTCTTTAGTACTTCCAATTATCCAATATAGATATTTTGACAGAAACCATTATTATATCAATTAATTCCTGGATAACAGCAATTCTAATCATAATTCATCTAACTGCTTATATTTCATTGGGAAATCATTATTATATCAATTCATTTCATGATAATAGCAATTCTAAACACAAATGCTTATATCATGTGTAAAGCAAATGAATGACTGCACATTTACTGTTCATGTTACAGGGCATTTATGTTATTGATGAATATAATGGGATTATATTTTGGATTTAAGCTTTATATTTATGCGTGAAACAATTTCTGTTTCAGCCCTTCAACAACAGATAACATGGCTAGTATTATAATATAATAGTTTGAGAAAGCTTGACAATACCTTGGAGACTTATCAGTCGAAGTAGTAAAAGTAGGACAAACTAGTTATATTAGAATTAATTTTTCATAATTAATAGTTAATCAAGCTATTAATAGAAGAATAAGTAGGAGTTATTTGCCAAATAAAAAAAAAACAACTAATAATACATCAATACATTAAAGTATTAACTTAATGTCTGGTGTAAGGTGTACATAAAAAGTCAATTTTTGTTTCATTTGTTTTCAGAATGCCTCCGAAAACACTCTCCAGGGACAATGTTAGTAAAAAAGTGCAATAAAGAAGCTGTTCTAGAAAGCAATGGAAAGAAGGTGGTGGTCGAACCTGGAGTTTCAGCTGTCATACCACTGCTAACAATGATGAATGACCCTTCTAACTTTCCTGAACCTGAGAAATTTATTCCAGAAAGATTCGATGGGACACGCAACCATCATCCTTATTCGCACATACCTTTCAGTGGTGGACCTAGATCTTGTCCTGGTAAGCCCAATCAAGGAGAATTAATAGCTATTATTTGTTCTTGATGCCCACTAATCATAAAATTGGTAGTGATAAAAATATATTAAGCAGGGATTCTATTAAAAAGAAAAGCACTATTCTTTAAACCCCAGTAATTGTCATACAGGCTATTTAAAACAATCTCTCTAAAAGTTCCTAATTTACTTTTGGACCACATATAAAAAGCTTCCAAAAAAAAAAAAAAAAAAAAAAAAAACAAGAATATTTTTCTTGACTAAGTCATGAAAGAGTATACACTAAACCCAAACTTCCTCAAGATAGGTGAACATGAATGCCACATACAAATTGCATACACATTCATCCTGTTATTACATACACTTGCCCTGTTATTAAGAACTCTTTACACTGGGATTAACTGTTTGTCATCTATATTCCTGTACAGAAGTCTAAAATAATTCAGTATGATTTTGTATGCATAGTGTCTTCTATAGAAGAGGATACTCTGTCTAACCATTGATTGAGCAGATTATGGGTCCTTATCTTAAATAATGAGTTATGACATGTAATGAGAGTTATAATGAGAGCATAAGTTATGAACGATAAACATGTGTGTGTGTGTGTGTGTGTGTGCTTGCTTGAGCATAAGTGCCCCTAAGTAGTAGACAAGAGGGATTTAGCACGAGTGATTACCAGGGGTATTAGCAGAGGTAATGACCAGCCAATATGGCAATATGACATTCATGTTGATTCATGATTTAATGTTATCTTGTAAAAATATAAAAGTGTAACATATGAATGAATAGACAATGGGCGAGGACATAAGGGTCATAGAGGAAGACAATGAGATACATTGTAAGGAAGATTGTGAAGGCAACTCTACTTCACTCAGTAAAAAAATAATATAAACACAGAAATTAAAACATAAATCACCTTAAATTACAACTCTCCAATTACCTCCACCCTAAAATAATTTACCTAGGTTTAGTAATTAATAATATATGGACCAATCACAATAAAAAATCTCTTTAAAGTAAATTGTCATGATCATTAACTATAAAGGCTAATTAAATTTATAATGTAATTGCATTTTGTTCACAGGTAGGCAGTTTGCCCTGACAATGGTGAACCTGGCTATAATTTCAATTGTAGCAAATTTCAAAATTGTTCCAAAAGATTTATCACTCACTAAAATCGAGGAGGACCCAATGTTTACATTTTTTCACCATTCGAAGGAACCAATTTTTGTTTCATTTGAAAAATTGTACTTTGATTAGTTTAAGTGGTTTACTAAAATGTTCAAAACATGTAACACTTATTTTTATACATGAGACTTAAAACTTTAAATTGCATCAATTTCCTTTTATCGGATCACCAGCAGAACTACTACATCTAAGCTACATTGTTTCAGCGTTGTCCCCAAAGTTCTGCTTGCTCCGTATTCAATATAATCTTAAGTTCCTGGTTCCGACATCAAGTTAAAGTTTTTTTTTTTTTAATAATTTTGAACATCTGATGTTGATTGGGACACAATTCTTCCATTTTATTCAGTATAATCTGTCACACTTGCAGTGTTTTTTTAGAGGTGAAGATACCTATTCCTTGAGCTCTTGAGTTGAGAACAGGTTTATGATTAAGAAAAGTCTCTGACACTAACTATTGTCAACAATGGCAGGATCAGCTAAATCCTACTAAAGGGAAAGTTCTGCAATATATTGTTGATCAGTTTGTATGCCCTTTGTGGGGATGCAGAGGATAAAAAAAGATTCATGAAGAAGGATGAGAGGATGAAGAATGAGAAGATCTATGTCTGTTTAGTCAAGATTTACAATGAGATACCAATATTAGGCATCTTCATCAACTGTAGACATACCACTTTCAAAAGACCTAGGCTAGGCGCGTGCGTTGCCTCTGACACCCCCTCACCAATCCCCACCCTATTTCCCCTCCTGTTTACATGAATCAAATTCTATTTACGTTATTACAATAGTTATGTAAGGACTTTTAGCATCGGGTCGGCTCTGCAGGCGACAAGTTCGGCAAATAGTGTTTAATGTAGCCGAATATTTAAGAAAGCAAAAAGAGAAGCATTAACTTAAATATAGCTAACAATCAAACATATTATAACCCATATTTTTTTAAACAGTTCTGATTAGAGTATTTATTATTTTAGTATTTAATGATAAAATGTAAAAGCTAAAAATGTTTAGCTTATAATATTTTGTCGTTATGTCTTGTGTACTAGTCTTATAGATTTTTATTTTAAATCAAACTCCACAGAATAAATCTTTTAGGGTATTGAATTTTCATTTTGACAAACTAATAATAAGAGTTACTCTGTGGAGATGTAAGACCGAAAAATGAACAACTTAATGCACAATCCCCCCAAATATTAAAACTTTGTAAAATGTATTAAGAATTAACAAATATAATGTAATAACAAGATATGAGTTTTTCCTTGAATATTAAAGACTCTCACCTTGAAATATTAATTCACAATAATACCTGACCCATCCCAAGAAAAGTCTGAAGAAATTAGAGGCATAGACATTTAATTGCAGCTTATAGGGTGGTGTTTCATGATTGAAATAACAAATTAGAAATAGATAATTTCAGCATTTTTTCAGAGTGTCTTGGGAATTATAGGTTTGGTCATAACGTGTAAATGAATTATTAATAAAAACAAATATTCTTCAGTGAAAAAGAACTTTATTTCATAACAAGCACTTCAATCCAATTGGCATTATAAAACCTTTTAAATGATTTGATTAAACATAAATAATAAAAATTTAGCAAATTTTTAATTGACTAGAAAATAAATGATGAGATTGCTCTAAAATTTGATTAAAGGAAATTACAATTTAAAAAAATCCATTTTTATACTATTCTAATATGGACATAACAGGTTTATGCACCAATTTATCACATTCTTTGACATTAATAAGCAATCATCAAATTTTTAAGCATGGATATAGTGTGTTCTTAAATAATATAAGTAAAAAAAAAACATAAAAAGGTTGTATAGAAAAATAAAAATTTTATGTTGGTTGAACCCCTCCTTTTCAAATATGTTTACCTCCACAATTACAATTATACAAAAATCATTTATACACTCAATTAATTATAATAAAAAATCTTTAGGAAAGATTCACCTAAACAACAAAATGTAGCTTTGAGTATTCATAATTTATCTCTACCACAGATATATCAATAGTTAACACTTCTAACCCATCTTAAACCAAAACTAATGCCTTCAACTTAATTCACTTTTAAACTACTAACCCATGATAAAGAATTAATATGAAGCATTAATTCAAAAGATGTATGTATACCCATATTCAAAATTAATATAATGTCAATGACATGATAGAATCATTTCACAAAATGAAAGACATGATAGCATCAAAAACATCCATTGTCTGGTCATCAAGAAGAACAATGTCAAATGCTTCCAGATATTGGGGGAGATATTCATCAATCTGGAACAATAAAAGATTACATCTCATTTACTAATGAAATCATTAATTAGAAAAATTATTGAGAAAAACAAAGTAAAATTATAAGTAGAGATTGAGAAATGACCAGGAAGATGAAGAATAAACTTAACATGCTAATGCCTCAAAATCTGACAATTTACTAAACCGGTTTTGAAAGAATCAAAAATTTAATTATTTCACATATTAGCTTTGAAAGTTAATGAAGAAACGAAGTTAGTTTATATAAATAAACTCGTTACAAACAAATCCTAAGAGCAACAGGCAAATTATGGGAATCAGGAGAAGTGTGGAGATTGGTGGGCATGGTCTCAAGCATGATTACTGAACATCTAAAAGGTTAATGAAAAATTAACAGAACGTAAGTAATGCACAATAGAGTGAGAAAGTAATACTTCTGTCATAGCTGTAATTAATGCACACTGGGTATAATTAAGACTATTGTCAGCGCGTAAAAATTTGACAATAATCAATTACCACAAAAACTATTTTTGCACAGACCTCATTTTTGTCATCATCTAGGTAGGATCGATAGACATTTGAAGACAAATTTTGAATATCACGTCATGAGTATGACCTCAATAGCTGATTTCCCTTAAGGGAAATCTGCTAAAATTCTTCTCACAAACTGATTTACGTTATGAGAAAACAAGCTAGGTGGGTGTTAATTTACTGATATATATAAAAAGAAAAAAACATTTCAAACAATTTTTATATCCATTTTTTATTTTACTAAGTAGGTTGTAAAATAATTTCATTGCATTTTTTACTGGTGATTTCAATAAAAACTTCAGATTCTTTTAAATATTTTTAATCAATTATATATGACCCATTTTGTTCTATTACATGTTGCCATCTTTCAGGTAATTTTTTAATTTCATCCTCCCAGAACTTCTTAGATTTTTGCGCAATGTACTCCTCTATGTGCATTTAGCAGTCCTTTAGTAAATTGAAGTGTTTCCCATTAAGAGTGTTTAAAAGCACCTTAACTAATCCATTTTTTTAAATATTTAAACATGATTTTATAAACACAGGATTAAATTGAAACTTTGATAAACGCTACAAACTTATTTTACAACCCAATAGTTTATTAAGTTAGTGAATATAGCCTATGTACATACATGTATGCTGAGAAAACCTAATTTCAGTATAGTTCCGCCAGGAGCAACACCTTCGGCCATATTTGCATCTCCAAGAGAATCTCCCATTACTATGACATTAGTCCTCGTTTGGAGGGCCTGAAAATTTATGAAAGCTATAAAAACAATAGATACTATTACAATTATAACATCCAGTTAAAAATATCATGGATAATGGAATTAGTTAAAAATGGTTGTATTTATTCAAAGGAAAATTACCTCAAAGTAATCACAATTTTCAATTGCATGTTGGTTTTTGTTGTAAACATTAATAGGCATACCTTCAAAGCCAGTTATCTTGTTATCAACAACTTTAAAAAAGTTGGAAATAACTTTCATGTTATCAAAAAAAATATTGTATCTATTTAGTATGGACGTAACAACATGACCAAGCCCAGCAGAAAATACAAGAACTGGAACACCTTTCTCATTTAATATTTTGAAGCAAGTATCTGCCTTATCTCTGAAAAGATATCCTTCATTAGTAAAATGGTTTAAATAACTTTCCTATTTCTTAACTTTATACCATAATTATATGATTTGAGAAGTATAATCTTCATAATGAAAAAATTCAGTAAGGAAATCTATTTCTCATAAGTATCAAGTATTAAGAATTTTTCCCTTGGCCACACAAAGTAGACTCATAAATGAAGCCGGCACTGAATGGATTGATTAAGCAAAATAAAGCATATTTCTGAATCACTATATCTCAAGAGGAACTCTGACAAATTCACAGTTACCCATGATTCCAATCACAAAAAATAAAAATAAATGATGGAGCATCAGCTGTGAGTATTAATGAATAGCACAGAGGCTAAGCCTAGCTGACTGGTTAATACAGTAAACGTAGTATGACTTGAACTATACAAAAAAAGAAAGCCTCCCATGCATGAGCTCCATAATATAAGCATATTTCACACATACTAAAATCATCATGGTCATCTCACTTTTTATTTCTATCTCAAACGCCGTGTGTAACAAAACTTGAAATGAAGCTTGACCATGAGATATTGTGTGGTATATTAAATTAAAATGAAAACTGCATGAGTAAAAGTGGGAGTATAGTAAAGGTTGAAAACGGAAAAAAAAAAAATAAATAAATAAATAAAACTGCTAATATTCAAGCTAGAGGAAAATGTACAGAAAACAAAATTATTATACATTACATTGTCAATAAGTTTAGTTTTATAATGCTTTGATAGAACCCAAAATAACAGGATGCATGTGCGTGTGGTGTGAGCATCTGTGATTGCGTGCAAGTGTGCCATGTTGAATAGCTAATTTCCTTTCAGCTAGAACAGGTGGCAGAGTTAAGGTTAAATTAAATGAAAACAGAGTGCCCCACCCCCAAAAAAAATATGATACATCAGAAAGAGCAAGAAATGGGGAAAGTCACAAGCAATCATAAGTACAATGTGAGAACTGGTGGAGCTCAAATAGAAACTAAGATGTTCTAAACAATAAACCATAATGAGGATGATAATGGAACTGTCTAGGAAGCACTTGCACTATAAAGTAGGAGCGGGTGGGAATGTCTGAATACAGATAGGTAATTTATAAATAAATGTTAAAGTAGGATTTCAGTTCGCTATTCTTTCTTAAATAATTTTTGAAGATGGAGGGTATCAGCATGTTAGTACTCAATCACCATGAAGAAGTTTATTTCTAAGCTGATAGTATTGGATACCTTTGGTATTCATATTCCATGCACATTTCACTTGGAAGCCCAGGGTGATGCTATCTCATAGGCAAATACTGACAGTTTGATGCACCTGTTTCATTAATTGATTGAGTAATTCATTAGAAGATATCAACTGTTTTAAGAAATTATTTAATACCTTGAAACTTCAATAAAGAAAACTCAGAATTATTTCCTTCAAATTCGTAAACGTAAAAACATAAGAAAATTAAATTGAAGAATCATACCTTAGGGTAACACCTGAATCAAGGACTGCTTGTGATATTTTTTGAGGCTCATAAGGCAGACCAATAAAAAGTTTTTCATTCAAATCCCACCATTCTTCCATGTAAGGGAGTTTTTCCTTAATTGTCATATTTGGGTTATCTTCAATTTTTCTAAACTTATTATACAAAAATTGGGCATCTTCTACAAATTTATTAGGCAAGGTTGGTATTGTCTCAAAGACACCTGAAATATAAAATTAAAAAAATAAATTATCTTTGTAAGGGCACATGTACACGAATAGATTGTTATACTTACAATAACTACTCTTGGTTAAATTGCCATTGTCATGATGCTTGCTGACAGTCCTGTCAAAATCTGTAATTACTTGAAGTTTTTTTGATCCATCTTCTTTTAATGCTTTTAATTTTTTTATTACTAGATCTTTATCTTTCATTCTAATTTGTTTTCCGTTGAGTAATACAGCCTAAAACATGAAATGCATTACATGAATTTTGCATTTGATTTTTAAAATATTTATAGTAAAATAAGGTATATTTACATTCAAAATATCTTGGTCATTCATGATCCTTGCTTTGTACTACAAATTTTAAACAGAATTTATAAGTTAATACTCTCAAGTTACACCCAAAAATGCCAATTCAATTTAATAGTTAATTCACAAGTGTGGGAAGTTAAAAATTTATAAATAAAAAATGAACATCTCATCAAATTAAAATAAAAAAATTGCTGTGTCGTTAAACTATTAAATTTAAAAGATTCTCCTTTCTATAACTTGGAGAGAATGCCAAAATAAAATAAAAATAATAAAATTAAGAGAGCGCGAAAGTAGGTTACCGTAGCATTACAAAGAGTAAGTTGCATACTCAAGATCAAATAAGCAACCCTAAGATAAGAGGGTTAAACAAAAGCTCCTTGGGCCAACTCTATAAATTAATGAACATTGAGTTCTTAATTGGATGTATGGATAGAAAATGAGATACATCTATAATTTAGTTCTTAAATATGCGACGATAACAAATATAATATTGTTTTATTAGTTTTAAGACCCTGATGAAGAGAAAACATATTCTCGAAATAACCTGGAGTTTCAATGTATATCAACAAACTTGAAGAACCTAGCACCATATATAGCAGTGAAGGATATGAAGAGTATACAATATCATTTACATCTTCGTTATTATGCTTCTTTAGGTATATCTTTTCAAAGATATGAAAAATTACTTGGACCACACACACAACACAAACGTTTTTACGTAGACCTTATGACTGCTCAATATTTAATCAAAACTTGTCAAATATAATAATGAACATCATTTTAATAAGTCCGTCGCGCAGGGACTGCGTAAACTAAGCAGATTTCCCACGTGGAGTTTTACAATAGAGAAATCAGCATACTAGTAACAATAGTAGTAACGAGTCTCTAAACCAATTTCAAGAGGGGAGAACAGTTAGGGAAACGGCCGACTAACTTTCGGAAACTAGAATAGAACTGACATCAGCCAATCTCATCTTGTCCGTTCTCCACACACACACAAATACACATACACAATAAAAATGCAAATATCTCGGTTAATAATCAAGATAGAGTAAAAACGTACATAACAGAATTTATTGAGAATGACGTTTACAATAAATTTGGTTCTATAATATCAGAGATATTTTGAAATCCCCACCCCCTCCCTCTGGTCTGATTTCAGCCATTAACGAACTTGATCTTACTTTTTACATAAAACGATTAAATACCGAGGTTCGTAACGATCAAACAAAAATTGTGGCCGCTAGAGTGTTAACAGACATATATATATATATATATATATATATATATATGAAGACCCCAGGCAAAGAACATTCTAAGTCACTTTTTCTTACTTTTGAATAAATTGAAAATTAGTCTTTGAAACGTCATATGAAAATTGAGAATTTATATTTATTGAACAATACATTTTTTTTGTACTGATCAAATAGATTTAAATTCGAAATAAAACTGTTCAATCCATTTTTGGTTATATTTATTTAAAAAAAAAATAAATCAAACATAATGTCATAAAAAACAGTCTAAGTCAGTTGAAACATGGAAATAACATTCTATGTTCATACATAGGTTATTGGGAATTAATAAACTTTTCATAAGAACACACTAAAAAAGTCAAAGAATTTAAGTAAATATTTATTATTATAAAAGAATAAGTGCTTTCTTAAGATGTAACATGTGCTGTGTTGTCAAGTTTTTGAGTTCATCACGTTCCTGGTCTGTATATCCCATTTCAAGATTTTCCTTCCTATTATAGGTTTGAACTCATGACATTTAGAGCACGAATCTTTTCTTGGGTATCCAAAGGCAAAGTTATATTCGGTGTTGAACACATTTATGTAGAATTCGTATGGTACTGGATTATTTGGATATAATTCAGAATACATTTTATAAAGTTTATTAATGTTTAGATCTTCAGAGAGGTACACTTTACTGTTTTTTTTTTTTAAACTGTAGTGCAATTTTAGTCCCTTTAAAGATAGATGTTCGTGGACCTTATCCAGTTTTTCTTTTGGTTTCGAATGTTTTCTGTTTTTGTGTTTGCCTCGTTGATCAACAGGAGCTTTTCCAGTGGTATTCAACGATTTTTTAATCGTATTAATTGTTTGGTTTGTAATTCCATGCAATGATATGAATGCTTTTTGACAGACAGTGATTTCATTGACTTTCCCATCTGTCGAAATCCTTACCTTGTATTCGTAAGAGAAGTAGAATCCTCTTCATTCACTGGAGGCCTACGCTGTTTGATCGGTAAAACACTAGTAAGTCCGGTTAAATGTTCCATTTGTTCATTTACAAAGTTATGTTTTTAATATAAAATTTTGGCATTTTGGTGTTATGAAGGTATAAGAAAAAACGTTAAAGTGTTCATAGAATGTTTTCATGAATATCTTTGTCTAATGTGAATGTACGTCTGTTGGTTGAGTGACATGTTTAGCGCGTGATCATTGACAGGGTTTGGGTTCCTAAGTTTTAAAAATATATGCTTAATTCGTAGAATTTATGCTTGCGATCCAATTGTATAGAAGAATGATCGTATGATCCTTTATGTTGTGTGCTCCTTAATCCAAGTGTTGTGTGACGTCATTGCTGTCTTTGATATGATGGTCGACTGATCTCTTAGAAGCAATTTTACACTATCTATGCAATTAATGCCAACTTGCTTGACTTCCATATGTTTGTGTAGAATTGTCCTATTTGACATGAGTTTTCACAGTTCCTTTTTTGTAGTGTTCACAAATTAATTGTTTCAATGAATCGTCGCCTTTCGAAACTTGATTCTAAATATGTTGTTACATAGTTCCTAGGGGTCAATGGATTTCAGCAGTCACCTACATTTTAAAAGTTTAGAAAAGTTATGTTGGACATTGAATTTCAACCCATGGACTAATATTTGTACTGCAATTTATTCCTTTCTTTATTACATATAAAAAGTAATTTAGATCCACTATGGATAATGAACAAATACCAGTTAATCCCATCGATAGGGAATACAGGAAAAAGAGAGTCGAGGTACAGTAATTCCCATTTTTATTTTTTAATGGTCAAGCTGATGTAAAATGTATCTTAGATAACTACCTTATTTCATTTTACTGAATTGACTTCTTACTTCATTTTCCTCGATTATGTTTTCAAAGGATTTATCTGCAAATTACTCTGTTTTTAATTTATCTTTGTATCTAATAATCTAATATATTTCTCATTTATATATATATATATATATATATATATATATATATATATATAATACATATATGTATGTGTTAAAATAAATTCTTTAATTTGTGTAATAATTGTGGTTCAATTTGAAATCACATTGAAAGTTAATATATTGAAAAGGTTGACAAATAAGGTTATTTTCCGAATAAACAATACTTAATAAGAAGTAGAGTTAATTAATTTAAGTGGCTTTATGTCAAGGTTATTTCTTAGCCTTGTTACATAGCCCTACTGAACCATTGTTGATTAAGTTGTCAATCTAATCTGCATTAAATTTAAAATTATTACCGACAATTTAGGGATATGGCTCATTGTAGCATTTGTATTTCTCATTTAAAGCAGTCATCTACATGATTAGCCTAAATATAAATTTCTTCTTATACTCTAGTCGTGTTGCCCATCGTTGTTGGGTTGGAGTAGAAATGGTTACCTATGGAAATACACATATTGGATGAACAAAATCATTCTGACATTTTCAGCAATAACACAAACATGTAACATGAGCAGTAAAAGTCCTGCCATTCATTTGCTTACCCGTATATGAGCATTTAGATGACTTTATGGTTGAATTGCTGTTACCCAGAAGCTAATTGATATAATAATGGTTAGTTGTCAAAATATAAATATTGGATAACGGAAGCACTAAATAATCCATCAAATTAGTCATTTTTGTAGTTTTGAGCATAAAACATGAAGTTTCTATTGGATAAATTTATGATCATTCTTAGGACCTAATGAATCTAATTTTTCGGTCATGATTTTTAATTTACAAACTTCTTTTTTAAGATATCATTGTTGACTTCCCCATTTCAATTTGAATTTTGATAAAATCCTCCTTTTTAAAAATTATTTTTACTAAGAACACATTGCTCTCCCATTTTATATGTTGTATACCACTTAGTCATATGACTCATTTCATGCATTTCAAATAAAAGGTGAGAAACAGTTTTATGTTTAAAAAGTTCATTTAACTCATGCGGTATATATCTCAAGGTAAGAACATACCCGTAGCTACTGAATGATATGTCTCCCATATCTTATTTAGGAGATGAGTGATTCGTATTTCAAAGAATGACTGTAAGGTGATTATAGTAGTTTTTGTCAAATTCACATTGTCATATTTTCAATGTGAGTTATTCTTCAGTAAAAATGGGCATTTTTTATTATTTTATTTTTGAAGTGAAAACTTCTTTAGGCACGTTGTGCACCCCGTGCGAGTTTTCGTTCGCATACCATTTTAAAGAGGACAAAACCAGCATAATTTCGTTCACAGATACTATATATCTACCATTTTTACTTTCATAGATATTTTAATCCGAAGTTTAAATAAATTTGAATATTTAAATAAATAAATTCGAATATTTAAATAAATTTGAATATTTAAATAAATTCCGATATTTAAATAAATTTGAATCAAAACTGTTTGTATCCTACTTTAGCTACCATATACCGATTGTATCAGTTTTAGAAATTGGTGATGATGCTGGCAGTGATGATGGTGCAAGAGTTGTTGAAATTATGGATAGAAATTGATTTTTCTGAGTGTACTTAACTTATTTTTGTAAAGCATTTGTAATAATTCTGAAATGTAATTTTTTTCTTTTATGTAAAATAACTGAAATAATTATGTATAGTATTTTATATTGATAAATAAAACAATTCGTGGTACATAATTTTTTTTTATCACTATTATTTTTGTCATTTCATTTTTTCATGTAAAATAGAACATAACTGTTACTTATTGATAAATAACTAAAAATATTTTTAAAATAAGACTTCGTAAAAAAAATTTCTCAGCAATGCCAAAATTGAGCGATCAAAGCTAAAGGAGTTTTCACTTCTACCGGCAGTCCCCTGACTGCTTTTTCTTTTTTTTTTTTTTTTTTTTTTCTTTTTTTTTCTTTTTTTTTTTTTTTTAAGGGGTTATGAATATGTCAAATTTCATTAATATATGAGATTGTAAGGTCTACTTTTTATTTGAAGTTTGTTAATTTGATATGGAATCTCTCGCTTACCCTTCTTTTGTAATTTTACCTTCATTTTTATTAGTTTGCTTTATGTGTTTTATATTTTCTACCAGCATCCTGTAAAAGCTTGTTTCTAATCCCCCCCTCCAAAATATATAAAACATCATGTTTTATTAAGTTTTATAGTTATGCTTTAATGGATTCATGGTAAAAATAATTTAAAACAAATTTGTTTTTCATGAGCATTTGAACCAATCAGTAGATTGGAACCTAATCTCTTCTAAAGGGTCGCTATTGTTAGCCCAGCTTTCCATTTCTAGGAATGAGAAGTATTCTTTACAGTAGATGAGTAATTCATATTTAAAATATTGACTAACAGGCAATTTTTGGCATTTCTATCACAATTATGTAACCTATTCCTATTTCAAATTTCTATAATTGAATGGTATTTGTTGATTTTCTTAGTCTATGTAAAAACTATGTATTTACCCCATTTTATGGGAATGTGAGATGGTAAGTTTAAATAGATGAGTTTATTTCATACAGAGTGACTTTTAGAATATTTACAGCAATGCTGGATTGTTTATCTTCTATATTGTTTTTTCTTTTAATTATCCAGGAGTTAGGAAGTACCTTAGCACAAATTCGAGCGAGAGTCAAAGCGAACCGAGGGTCTGGTCCCAAAAAAGATGAAGAAATTCAGCAATCAGGAAGCAGTAAACCTCCAGAGGATACCGAAAGAACCGCCCTGACGAAGAAAATACTTGAAGAAGATAGGTAATTTTTATTTCTTTGTTGGGATTCTTGTAATTACAGTGAAAGTCTAATGAATGGACACTTTTGGTACAAATTGTTCCAGTGATGATCCTTAAAGACTTGTTTATTTTTTTTCTATTCATGTGTAAATATGTATTAACCCTTTCCTGACAGGGTTAATTTTCTTCTATTCAATATTCCTTGTACATTAAGACATGTTGGGCTCAATAAGAAACCTTTATTTTATAGCGATCTGGCTGCAGCAATTGGTAATAGAAGCTTTAAAAATATAAAAATTCCCACGACCAAATCACTTACAATGAATTTAAGGGTTTCACCAACATCGACTCTTAACCAAATTTAAATAAATATAAATTTATTTATAATTAAAAACTTCACCAATAATAAATATTCAATTCAAAATGAGATAGATATCTTTGAAGCAATGTCTAATTAAACTAAATTATAAAGAAATAAAAATTAGCTGATTTCTAGTAGGCTCACCAATGGGGATGTACCAGCTGACACTGAGGGGTTAGAAGATCTTACTGGCCAGGGCCTCTCCTCGAGGATGTCTGAAAACGGACTGTCTTAATCCCTTTGCGAGATCGCCCTTTTATAGCCTAAGCCGATGATGGACTTGGCACCTGTTGATCAAACATTCTCAAAAAAGCTTCTTAATATAATTTAATTATCGTAATTCACCTTGAATATTGTTCAATATATCGACTTTAAGAACAGTGAATGTTAATATAAAAATCTATTGACTTTAACTACCAAAATGCCAGACCATATAAGGACTTAACTCAAAATTGGATAAAGCTCTTAATTACAGTACAAACTCTACATTTAAATATTCAAATAATAATAATAATCTAACTGAGCTTTGTGATGGCATTACACAAAATATAAAATATAAGATTATTTATGACTGGTTCATGCAGTCTCAGATTCATTACATTTTACACAAAACAATGATTTAATATAATCAATATAATTTAAGCATGTTCACAGAAGAATATATGACTTCAATGTTCACTTTTATTTTTAGCACAACTTGGTGAGAAAAATTGATCTACTTCTGTTTGTCGTACTGTAGGTCGACTGTGCCTTGGTTCTATATCAAGATGTGAGCAACCAATTTGACTCTCACTGCATTTACTTTATTAGCATGAAGTGGATTTAATTTCTATTAAAAGTAAAAATGTGCTTCTAAAATGAACATTTGCCATTGATATATACAATATCCCCATTTCAATGCATTGGGCCAAAAAATATCAGATTATAATTTAAGGTCCATTACGCAGGCACTGTGTTAACTAAGCAAATTTCTCACGTGCATCATGTATTTGCACTTACCTCAAAACATAAAAGTTCAATGAGAACAATATTTGGTATTTAGGCTTCAAATAATGGGCTTCTTATTACAGCTTATTGCTAATATGACATGAGTTGGATGGGGGGTTTAGGCCGTAAACTAATGCAAATATCTCGGTAAATAATCAAGATAGTGTAAAAAACGTACTTAACAACATTTATAGAACATTACATTTCCATTAAGATCGGTTCCATACAATTTTTCAATTTGATGCATACATAGTAAAGGAGGTTTTAAGAATTTTCAAAATTCTCTCCATTTGAGGAAACGTTTTGAACATTGTATCATGAGTATGACCTCAATAACTGATTTCCCCTTAAGGGAAATCTGCTAATAAATATTTGTATTATAAAGAAAAAAATGTCTTATTCAGATCTTTAATAGGTGCAGAGAAGTTTTCATTTTATTTTTGGTCTCCAAAATCAGTTTTTATTTATTCCAAACTCTGAAAACCCGATTTCGACCCCAAGGGGTTGATATCAATTACTTGGGAATCCCAGCTTAAACTGCTTATCAAGTGTACTTTTGTTTTATATTTAGGCAATATTATTGTTTATATTTTAACATATTGCTGATGTTTTAGGGCAAGGTTTACTAAATTACAGCAAAATAGGGTGAAAATGAAAGAAGCTATGGACCAGATGTTAATCGAACGAGAAGAGCAAAAGAAAGTTGAAAAACAGTTACAAGAAGCTATTGCAAAAGTTGTAAGATCTGTATATATTTCTTGTATGATTCTGTTATATTTTAAATATAAAAGTGCCATTCAATGTATTTTATAAACATAACTTTGAGGCACATAGTGATTACTTAGAATCACTTTCTACCACCAAGGTGTGTAGAAGTATCAGCTAAATAAAGATAGACTTATAAACATTTGAATCAGTTAAATCTCCTCTCTAATTTTTCCGCCTCAGTTTAATGATGATGAATAATAATAAATAATTGAAATACATAGAACTAAGCATTATTGCATTATTCACCCCCCCCCCTCTTAGCTTTCTCTAAACTTTTATTACACCTGATACATATAATTAACATTATCTCCTTATTTACTGTATCCATTGTTTATTTGTATTTTTTGTTACCATGATTGGTTTTTTTAAACTAATAAAGCCTAGTTTTCATAATAATAATCTTTTTTATCTTAAACAAATTTTACTTTTAAATATTTTAATCATGTGTAAAATATTGTATGACATATGCAATTTTTAATATTAACTTTTTTTTTCAGACTGCTCCAACTCCAGAACTTCCTCCTTTGATCAAGCAAAGAATAATAGATTTAGAAACAACAGTTGAAAATCTAAAAGTAAGATCAACTATGAATTTTGAATTTGATTTCATTCATACCTTTTTAATATGGGAATAATGTCTATAAATTCACTTATATTTGTATTCATATAAATTAGATCAGGTGGCTCAGGTTGGCCATATGAGTTGACGTTAATCTTAATCTCACATGGTAAACCTAGAGATTCAATTCCCGCCTGGGTAATAGGAATTTATTTAGTGGAAAATTCATTAAATAAAATCCTTAGTTTTAACCTGGCTAGAAAAGGACTGTAACATGTAGATAACCAATCCCAATTAACCATTCTAGCAATAGTGTATGTGAATAAATAACATTTTTTAAATGAAAACATACCTTAAATTAATAGGAATGTAGAATTAATATGTCCTTATCTTCACTATTTGTACCTTGGTAATAGAAACTTAAATCATTTGAAATTTATGCATATGCTTATGGTTTTCTTGAAGGAAACTCGTCTGTTTCAAGAATTATAAATCTATCTAAATTTATAGTAGACTAGCCATGTTACCTGTTGTTAGCGGGCAGAAAAATACATGGTTTCCCATGTAAATATAAAGATTGGATTAACTTATGAACAAATCATATCTTTATTTTCACTAAGTAAATCCCTGTTGACTATATTCTTCTCCCTGATGTTTAAATAAAAATTCTACAATTCTATCCTACCATCTTCATAGAACACTAATAAATGTATTCCTGAAAATTTAGATAGATCCGTCTTGCTCGACTGCTGGTCAAATACTAATGAACTGTACTAATGTCAAACATGACATGGCATGGGGACAATGTCAAACATGACAGCACAGAATCAGCTGATAGTATAAAAAAAATAATAAAATTTTTAAAAGGAATTTGTTTTTATCCAGATAGACTGCTTGGAATACAACTCTCTAGTTTTACATTTTTGAATTATAGTATTTAATATATGGCAAAATTGATCAAATATTAAAGTTCAAAGCCCGTCACTCAGGGGCTGTGTAAATCAAGCAGATTTCCCATGTGCTGGTATAACACACCAAACTGATAAGTAGAGGGGGGGGGGGCTACTTATGGCAGAAAACAAGAAAGTACGAATAACTTGGCTAATACTGGATTTGCCACAAACTGCATAGCACAACAATAGTTTAACAATATATGTATATAAAGCAATTCAAGTTAATACTATAATACACAAAAATATTTTCTACTACCCTTCACAAATATAGTAGTGTTATATAATTCACTAACAAACACTTTCTTCTTCCTTTTTTCTATACAATTTCATTTAGCAGTTTTCTTTTTCTTTTCAGGAACGGCTGAGTGAAAAGGATAAAGTATTATCGAGTAAAACTCAAGCTCTCACAGTCTTGCATAATCAGTTGATGCAACGATCACAAGAGCAAGTTGAAAAAGCAATGGCTTTCACACAAGAAATATCCACTATTAAAGATGATTTTGGTAAGAGAGAAGAGCTTTTAAAAAAGGAAATCATCAGGTTGAAAGAGAGAGAAGAGGAATTAGAATGGAGGTATGTGTGCACTAAAATTGCCTTAGGTCTAACAAGGGAAGTGCACAGCCTTTTCCTCTCCGATTTGAACGAAAAATTTATGATGTGTAGTACCTAACGACAAATAAATTTAGTTAAAGCGAGAGGATGCACTTCCTAAGCGTTCATCTAAAAAAAAAAAAAAAAAAAAAAAAAAACTGTTTAGGATTTGCCAGCATGTCTTAGTCTTCTTTTATTTTTGCCACTCGTATCTTAGGGAAACAGAATATAATTGTTGATGAAGAAGGTGAAATGAGTTAGAGAACATTAGGTGTTTGATAGATATAAATTCAAGATATTAGTCTCCATAAATAGCTTTAATGCCTTAACTGCAGCATGGGGTCAATTGGTCCATCAAGAAGTTTTGCCATTTGTGGGATCCTCTTAGCATATTTTTTCATTTTGTGAATTAGTTTTCTCTGATGATCTGCACTGCCTAGTTGTGCAATAAAAGTTTACAGGGTCCATTGGCCTCACAATGCAGTACAGGTATGTTTTTATTCTCATGTGTGGTTCAGGGTTGATTATCCTTCTCAGCTGCTTGTTAAAACATGCCTTTGTCTTCACTCTCAACAGGTTTACTATTCTAGACAAAGGTGTATTTATCAGTATTTTGTTGGATAGTGCAAAAGTAAAATATTTTATGCTTTTGGAATTCACATGGACGACATTTAGTGGTTTTAAAATTGTCCCAGTGCAACCAATCTTCTGCATAAGAGTATGAAAATTTTAATTTTTCCAAATATAAAGAATCACTACTTCCAGCAATCTATCAATTAATTCGAAATAATATAATTCATGTGTTCTACATATTTGATAACATGTTAGAAGGGCAGATATTTTATTAAAAATAATTGTAACTGATCGATACTAAATATAAAATATTTGATAATTCTTATAAAAGTTTCTGGAATGTATGAACTATTTATTTCTAATTTTATATTTGAGTATGAAGATGAAGGATAACTGCTTTTCCCTGCTAACTGTTTTATAGATCTTTTCAATTCATTAGTATAGTTTTTTAAATTTAAGTTATTATTGTAAAAAGTATTTAAACAAAAAAAAGAAAAACGGTTTAAATAGAAAAAGAATAACTATTTTTCCTGATCTTGGGTTGCAGGAATACCAAAGAGGTAACATCAGACTCCCTTCTACCACATCTGATTTCTCCATATTTCGAAATTAAATTTTCTTAAACTTATGTTAGTATAAAAATTAGATGAATGAAATGAAGTATAACTGTATAATTTATTTCCTTTTTTTTTGGTTTCATTTTGTTTTTAGTTTTGTATTTAGTACATCTATATTCCAAAATAAAAATCAGTGCCTTTGTCTGTCATTTGTATTGAACACTTGGCTGTTTTTTTTTATTGCTTAAAATACCAATGTTCAAGTAAAAATTTGAAAAAAAACATTTGATTATTATGTTTTTGTTTTGAAATAAGGCTTTCATATATACTGCAATATATTTTAATTGTTTTATTTCATATCAGGCTTTCAGATAAGGAAGCCTATACAAACGAAATTGAATCCGTTCAGGCAGAACTTTCAGAAGTAAGGAAAGAATTAAATGAGACTCTAAATAAAAATGAAGAGTCATCTAAACAACTAGAGTCTATAAATAAGATTAATTTAAAACTGAAGGCCCAACTCAAAGCTCTTAAAATTGAAAGGGATAAATTGAAACAGGTACTTTGTTTGATTTATTTTTGATACAATAATAAATATTTTAATACGATGAGTTATATATTTAATAGTGCTGAAATTTTAGGCCCAAGAATCTGTAGAAGACATTAATTCTTTGAAGAACAGAATAGCACTTCTTGAGGAAGAAAAAGGTAACCTCCAGTTGCAACTGGTAGACTTTGATGATTTTAAAGGTACACACTTCTCTCCCTGCTTTTATTTCTGGGGCATTCATTTTGGTATCGGTTTAAAAAGTGGGCTTTTGGTTTATGGTGAAAGGTACTTTCTTGAGGGGAAGTGTGTTCATTAATGCTTTACTTTAGTTTTAAGTTTCTAATTCAAAGCAAGCTTCATTAACCTTTTAAGATATCAGCTTCTTGCCATATTTTAATCTATTGAAATCTGTTTAAATTACTTGGTAACTAATAACCCTATTATTCCAAACTGAAGCTGGTGCATCTCCCAGTATGTCAATATTATAGCTCATTACTAAGTGTCTTGTGGCGAGGAGAGATGTTTTTTAGATAAATTGTTTAGTGAAATTTATATGAATTTAATATTTCAGTAACATTGAACACACCTTTATTCACTTTCTTAGCTGCTCAGATAGTCCCAAAGCTTAGAATTGTTTTGAAAGAACAATCATATTTGAATATAATGAACGAACCTTTCAAGGGTCTTTTTATAAGTTAACTACCAATAAGCCTTGGTAGCTCCAAAAGTGTTGAAAACTGTTTTTAGTAATTAGGATTTTTTAGGAACTGATTTATTTAGATAATTTTTGCCTCATTATCTGTTTCCAAAACCCAAGCAAACAAAATGTAATTCTTTCATAGACAGCCCATGAAAGGTCAAGAGGTTAGACATGCTTCCTGCTGTTTCTGCGATGGTATTACAGTCCATGATGGTTTAAGGGATTCATCACATGGCTTAGGTGGAAGATCATATGACAAACTGCTAATGATGTTTCCTTACTGTATTTGTGGCATTAGATACAATTGCCATGTGAGCAACCTCAATAGCTTCTTTATCAAAAGAAATAAAGTCCCTCATGCAGAGGCTGCTTAAAACTAAGCAGATTTTCTAAACATTGGCAAGCCACTACTGATCTCATCACCATTTCCAAAAATAATAATCCAATGAGCCGAAGTAGTCAATCGATAAAATCTTAATTGATGATGTCATCACACTAACATATTTGCATATGTCTCACATAATGAAGGTGAGTTAAAAAAAAAAATTGGTATTTATGCTTGGAATAAGATGTTTCATGATATATTTGCTTCTTTTTAAAGTGTGAAGACTAAAAGTAGAGGTTTACTTAAGGTTGAAAGCTATTATAAAGCTTGTGATCCATATTTTAAAAAAAACTGATGGTATATGTGGGGGGGGGGGCTTACTGGAGGCAGAAAACAAGAAGTACAAATAACTCGCTTAATACTTGAGTTATGAAAAAATGCATAGATCAACAATTGTAAAACATCAATAGTTTAACAAGTTTAGCTCTAAAATATTTTAAGATGGGACTCATAATGAAGGAAATATTTTAAATTTTCGAATCCCCCCCTCTAAACTCCACTATTCTAGGACCATTTCCATAATAGATATGGTCTTTAGTTGTTGGCTGAAACGGTTAAACATTGAGTATGGCATAGATTAAATAAAATTTTTGAGTAAAGAACAAAAAATCTTAATTGGTGGCATCATCACTTAATGCATTTGCATGCATCTCACAAAGTAAAAGTTGATGAAAACCATATTTAGTGTTTAACCTTGAATGTAATGAAGTGGTTCATGATATAACAGCTTTTTAGCAGATTTCCCTTAAGGGAAATCAGCTATTGAGGTTGTACTCATGACACGATTTTTGAAATTTTTCTTCAAATGTCCATCGATCCTACCTATTGTTAATATGACATAATTTGGAGTGAGGGTTTACTGCTGGGCGAAAACTAAAATATGGATATATCTCGGTTAATATTGAAGATAACTTGTATATAACATTTATAGATCATTCAATTTGCAATAAGATTTGTTCTATAAAATTTTTCAATAATACATATAAATACAGATATTTTGAATTTTTTTATATTCCCTTTTCACTGCTCCGATTTCAGCCATTTACAAACTTGATCTTTAGTTTTATGTAAAACGTTTAAATAGTTCCTAAGGCACTGATGGAACAAAAATTGTGACCCCCAGAGCAGTAACAAATATAAATATATGTATATAATTTTGAATGGACCTCATTTTTGTCATCTGCTGGGGGCGATCAATGGGCTTGGTGGCAATTTTTCGATAATCGTGTCATGAGTACAACCACTATTGCTGATTTCTCTTAAGGGGAATCTGCTAAAAATGCTAAAAGCGTGCTACTCCTTTATTCAAGTAGTTGATTATTTAATTGCCTTACACTGTTGAATGTGAAAGTTTTAAAACCTTTTTGAAGGCATCTGGGAGCAACATCTGTTCTAATTTTAATATTGCTTAAATTTTTCCCAATAAGAAAATAGCAGATTATCAGGCTATGATTATCCTCAATGCTGCTAACTGTGTGATGAGTCTTTTGATAAAACATTTACATATTTTCCTTCATTTTTTAGATTTTTAATTAATATTATTTTTCCTTAGCTCATCCCCAAATTGAGTATTTAGGTAAGGTGTTTTATTCTTGATTCTTTCTATGAATCATATCACTTAATCTACTGGATTCCATTTATAATTACTTTTGCTATAGTATAAAATGAAAATTGTAAAAATATGAATTCTTTGTATTTACATTTTTTTTTTATTTTTTATAAAAAGGACAGTTAATATTTATAATTTAACTGTAAATCATAAGTATAAAATAAATATCACAGGACAGGTATTTACTTGTTAAAAAATGCTGGCTTTGTTAATTGAGGATTTGGTATAAATGTACAAGAAAGTTGTGTCCATTTATAGCAATATGTAAGGAGACTTTAAAAAAAAGCTTAGCTGCTCATCCCATCATTATCAGACTAACTGAATTAAGTTATTCTACCAAGCATGGAATATTGCATCCTTGCCCAATTCTTGTCTGATGGTTTCCTGGACTAGTTATTAAAAAATAATTAAAAAATTAAAGTCTAGACTAAAAAAATAAATAATTAAAAACCTGAGAGTTGAATTAGTTTATTTTTCATAATAACTACTTCGATTAATAAAGAATGTAAAATATAATTACATCATTAATGGCTTGTTAATAGAGAGTATACCTCTCTACATATTCCTCTTCATGTTTAAAAAAGAAAAAAACCATCAATTTGATTATTTTGTTTACTGTTTTATTTGACAAAACCGCCGGTTAAATAAATTATTTAAAAGAATAGTTTTAAATTCTAAGATTTGATATAGGTATAATGTGATAAAACCTACTTAGGTGTGCAGAAATTGTGGTCGCTTATCAAAGAAACAGTAGTTTTTGACCATATTGCACAGGCCATTAATGGTTTCCCAAATAATCAACTCTGACTTCACCTGTGGTGGTCTACAATGATAGAGGCTACATAGAACATCTTATGTACCTCTTTATCATACTCCATGAGTTTTCTGTGTGATTAGTTTCAGGAAAACCTACTAGCCAACTATGTTAATCCATGCCTCCTTGTCCCATAACAAATCTTTAATTCCTTTGTATTAGACTTTTTTAAAAATAGAAATCTGTAGGCTGTTGAAGTTACTGACAATGGTAGCAAATTCTAAATTTTGGAAAATTAATTTGTCGGCAGTGATTTAAGACCTTTTTTTTCTTTTTGTTTTGGAATCATATTTTCTATTATATTTCTGTATCTTTTCTGATATTGTTTTCTTTAAGATAATATGGGTTTTATTTGGAGTCTGTTCTGCAAGCCATTTGTTTTCATATAGTAAAAGGCCTTTCCTTGCTATTTTTTTTTCTCCCTACTAGCTTGAATGTTGATTCCTAATATCCTTTTCTCCTATAAACACAGTCTTCATTGCATGTTAGCTTTGCTTTGCCTCTCACCTAACATTTCAAAAGTGTATTTTATTATAAAATTTGATTACGTCTTCATTCCCAAACATGTTTGTCTTTATTTTAGAGTCATTTGAGGAATCACAAGAAAAAATAAAGTCTCTTCAAAAAGAATTAGAACTATTCCGAGAAGACGTTAAGAATTTACAAGAAGAAAAAGTCTCTCTTCAAGAACGTATGTACAATTTTCTGCTGATACTCTCCTGGATGTTTTAAATTAAATTATGAGGCATTTAATTAATTGATTTTATAATTTTATTTTTAGGTCTAGATGATGCCACCAAACGAGTTGAAGAGCAAGAGAATTTAATTGAATCCCTACGTCTTTCTTTAAAAGAAATGGAAGAACAAAAAATATCAGCTGAAATGAGGTCGATAGAAATAGAAGAGAAAATGGAAGGTCTCCAAAATGATACTTCTGGACAGATTGAACAATTAATGAATGAAATACATTCTTTAAAATCTGAGGTCTCGGAAAGGAGTAGCACCATAGATTCGCTTACTCACCAGCTAAATTTGAAAGATCAAGAAATTTCAGATATTAAGGGAAATAATTTCCCTGCTGAAATGGAATCAGACTCAAGATTAAGAGAAATCGAATTGTATAATAGTGAGTTGATGGAAAAAGTTAGGGAACTGCAGTTGAAAGCTGAATGCCATGAAAAAGCTGCTATTCAGTTAAATGAAACCCTCTCTGAAAGGAATGAAACCATCAATTGCCTTAGAATTAAAAATGATGAATTAAAAACAACTGTAATAGATCTAAATAACAATAAAACTTTGTTGGAGAATGAAATACAGAGATTAAAGGCCAATGAAGGTTCAGCTCCTACAGATTCTAAAGAAGATCCAAATTTAACTCAAAAGTTTAAGAAGCTTGCAGCTAATTACAAAATGAAAGTAAAATTGTGTCAAGAACTGGAAGAAAAATTAAAAATTGTCAATGTCAATCTAGATGAAAAGAATAATTTAATATCAGAGTTATCCTCACAGAAAGAGGACTTAAAATTACAACTCGACGAATTAATACAAAAACAAGTAACACTCACTTCAGAATTGGATGATGTAAAAATAAAAAATGGGGAGCTGTTAAAACTTGTCAGTGAATTGGCGCCTAAGTTGGAAGCTATGGAAGCTGAACGATCAACAGCTTTGATAAAAGCAGATCGAATGAATAGAGCCTTTGAAGAATTGAAGGAATGGAAAGAGGGTGACTCAAAACTTTTAAAAGAACATGTTACAAGTGTAAATTCAATGGCAAGTAATGTTTCACTTTTGGAACAAGAATTGAGGAAATTACAATCTATTGTTAATGAAAAAAATTCTGTTATTGGTGAACTTGAGATGGAACGGAAAAAACTGGTTGAAGATATGAGAAATAGTGAGCTAGAATTAGAGAGATTGCGAGGCCTATATCAGCAAGAATCTGTTAAAAATCAGAATGTCCTTACAAATTTACAAGGCTTGGAGAGTGAAATGTTAGTAAGTCGAGAAGAAATGAATCAAATAGCTGAACAACTTGAAGCTGTCACCAAAAATTACAATATGTGTCTTGGAAATCTTCAAGAAAGAGAAAATTACATTGAAGCTTTAGAACAAGACATAGTTGGTATGAAAAGTAAAATGTATAATCTAGAAGCAGGAATTGGAGATAGGCACAGGATTCTGGAAGAAAGAGGCAACCAACTTTCAGCAAGGCTTGAAGAAGCAGAAATTCTTACTCAAACGTTTGATAAGTACCAAACTGAAATGGATAATAAATTCAAGATGATGGAGGATAATGAGAAGGCAATGAAATTTAACCTTTCTAAACTTCAAAATGAAATTGAAAATCTTAACAAACTAAACACCGAACTAAAATTGAAAAATGAAACTTCTGAAAGTAAAATATCTGAAATGGTTGCTGAAATTTCAACACTAAATGATATTAAAAGCTCATATAATTCCACGTTAGACCGTATCGAAATTTTAAATAATGAACTTAAGGAAGTTATGTGCGATTTTGAGGCCAAAAATCAGGAAATACTTAAGTTAGGTGAAGAAAGGGCAGACTTATTTAATAAATTAACTGATTTGGAAGATGCATATTCTGATTTGAAAGCACAGCTTGAAGAAACTGAAGATACCTGTTCAAAACTTCAAAATGAACTTGATGTGAAAACACATAAACTTAATGCTGCTTTACAAGATGTATCAAATTTGCAAGATAAAATTAATGATCTCAATAAGAAATCATTTGAGGAAGAAAAGGTTTTAAATAAGCATCAAATTGAAAATAAGACTGTGGAGGCTATTCAAGTATTCTCTTGGGACCAGCATAGTCATGGTGATGCAGCTCTACCAATTTTTAAGCCTGAAGAAAGTAGTTTTAAAGAATTAGAAGAGTGTAAAATGATGCTGTATAATGCTCAGAAGGAGAATGAAAACCTACAATTACATTTGAATGAAAAAGATAAACATATTAAAGAACTTAGGGAATGTTTAGCTGGTATTAAGCTTCAGTATGATGAATTACAAAAGAAGGCTGAGTCTCAGAATAACATTGTTTTTCCAGATAGCATACCTACATTTTCATGGAACCCACAAAATCAAGTAAGTGATATTTTTGGTGGCACAAATCAGTTGCAAGAGCAATTAAATAAGAGTATGAAAGATTTGGAGCATGCAAACCTAGAACTTGAAACTATAAAAGCATCAATGGAAGTTATAATAAATGAAAAAGAGAAAGAAATCTCACAGTTTCGAAATGAACTAAAAATTCTCAAAGAAGAAAAAGCTAAACTTGAAAAATCATTAGAGGAACAAAACGGACATTTGAATCATGGTGAAACTCAATTTGGAATGTTTTCATGGAATAATGATGACAAAAGTAACTTTAGAGATGAAGAAGATGGCTTGAAATTTGAGCTGAAAGAGAAAACCAGATATTTAGAAGCTGCTCAGCAAGAAATTGCAAATCTACAAGCTGCATTAAGTTCCATGCTTTCTGAAAAAGAATCAGAGGTCTCTGCTATGAAGGAAGAGATAAGAAGATTATTAAGTCAAAAAGAAGACTTAGAAAAGATGCTTAGGGCAAACCAAACTGAATTATCTGAAGTTAAACAAGATGATATTAGAATGTTTTCCTGGGGACAGCAGAATCCAGAAGTTGGTAAAGATGAGGAAGATGGTTGGGGTTGGATTGGTGCTGAAGCTCATTTAGAGCAAGATCACAAACATTCAGAAGCTATCCAGATTCAAACTCTTACTCAAAAAGTTAGAGAATTGGAAGAGGAGAAGGTCAGTTTGAATGAAAAACTCAATGCTTCAAAAATAAAATGCATTAAGCTCTTGAAAAAGTTGAAAGAAATGGAAGCTATACAAGAGCAATCGAGGAATGAAAGAAACATTGGTTTTAGTGATTTAGACTTTGCTTTGCAAGAGGAATTGAGGTCTCAATTGGATCAACTTGAAAATAAAAACAAAGAACTAACAACGGAATTAAACAATATTAAATTAGAAAGAGAAAATTTAAACAAAAAAGTAGATGTCCTGGTTTCAGCCAATGATCAACTAATTGAAATGAAAGAACGCCAAGACATAGAAGTTCAGATGTGGCAAAAAAGAAGTATGGAGTTGAAAAATGAAGTTCAGGGTTTACAATGGTCACTTGAAGAACTGAAGTCTGAGGTTCCTTCTTTAAATAAGGGAGGCGATGACCTTTCAGACAAATTAAATGCTTTGGCACAGGAGAATGAGGAGCTTCAGCGCATAATTTGTAACTTGAAAGATGGTAGACCACTTGGGAGTCCGGATATTACATCAGAACTGAATGCATTGAAAGATGAGTTAAAAAGATTGAAGGAAGTAAGAGCAAAAGAAAAGGAAACATTTGAAAATGAACTGAAAAAGGCCAATGAAGAATTGGATGCCATGGAACAGCAATACGACACTCTTTCTAAGGAAAATCAATCTATGAAAGAAGAAGCTATTATAGCCAATAATTTAAAACAAGATATATGCTCACTAAATGAACACATTGAGGTATTAACTGCTCAAAATAAACTGTTAGAACAAGAAATATCCGAGCTGAAGGCTAGAAATTCTGATAATATGAACAAAAATTTAGAGCTCTTACGGAGTGAGAATACTTCACTGAAAAATGAATTATTAAAGTTATCTTCTGCTAAAGAAGAACTATTATCCATTGAAGAAAAACTCCAAAGACTTCGAATAGAGAAAGAAGAACTCCAGAGACAATTAGATTCCAGTGAATCAATGAAAGCAGAGGTTTCAACTCTTTTTGATAAAATACAACAGCTAGGCTTTGAAAATGCTGACCTCAAGGAAAAATTAGCTCATTCAAGTTCTAACTCAGATATTATGAAGGAAAAAGAAAATTCTGAAAAATTAAAGCAACAAATAAATAATTTAACTGACCAATTAGACATGGTGAAACAAGAGTTTGGACAACTTACTAATGTTAATAAACAATTACAACAAGAAATGTTTTCATTGAAGAACACATTTGAATCTGACATGAAGAAAGTTATTTTAAATGCAGAAAATGATATTAAAAATTTAGAAAATTCTCTATTATCTGCTCAGTCAGAGATAAAAGAATTGGATTCTTTTGTTGATGAGGTAATCAACAAATGTAACTTAACTATTTTTACAAATAACAGATCAGAAAAATTAAGAAACCTGAGTACTTCAATACATTCCATTTTGACTAGTATATCTAAAAGTAAAAATGAAAATTTGACAGACAACTACCATGAATCAGCTCAGTCTTCTGTGAGTTTACTGGGTTCCACACCACCAGTTTTTAAGGGTTTTACTGCACTAAGCAATGACCCATTTGACAGTTTGCATGTAAGTCATGAAAATAAAGAAGTAGACAAACTGATATCTGAAATAGCTGAACTGAAGACAGTTATAAAGAAATATGAACATGATTTTTCCAATTTAAATGCTGAAAAAATGTCTTATGAAAATGTTATTGCTGAACTAAAGCATGAAATAGCATCCATGAATGAACATGTTGCAAAATTGAACCTTTTGCACAGTAAACAGGTTGATGATATGAGGTTGAAATTGGAAAATGCTGATAAAGAAATTGTCAGATGTCGAGAAGAAGCTAACAACTTAAGGAGGGAATTAAACAATTTACTTGAGAATCATTCACAAGAAATTGAAGAACTTAAAAGAAGTGAAGATAGGTCTAGAGAAAAAGTTTCCGAAATTGAAGAAAACTTTCAGAATACTTTATTGAATAAAGACCAGGAAAGTAGAAGCCTGAAGCAAATCCTTTCCGAAAAAGAACAGCTTCTCGCCAATGCAATCAATGAAAGGAATGCTTTACAAAATCAGTTTGATTCAAAGTCTCAGCAGTTCTTTAATCTTGAGAAAAGATTACAGGATTTAGTTCAAGAAAATGAAGAGCTTCAGAGTGAGCTTAACAACTCCAGAAGAGATGAAAATACTGTAATTGAAAAGCAAAAAGAAGAAATTCAAGAGCTAATGGCAAAATTGGAATATATGAGTCAGTCACAATCCCTCCAGAGTACATCCAATCAAAATGAAGAACTTTTAAAACAACAAATTAAAGATCTCACGGACCAATTATCATTATTTCAAGCATCCAATACAGAATTACACTCCAAAATTTCAGCTCAAACAGAAGAAATTTTATCATTGAGGCAAACTATTGCTGATATTGATAATAATAGGCATTATTTAGAGCATCTGTTAACTGAAAAAAGTAATGAATTAGAATTAATTAAAAATCAAGTACAAACTCAGAGTACTATTCTTTCAAATGAAGAAGCTTCAGAAAAACTAACTACCCTTATAAGAGAAAAAGATCTTGAAATTGCTCGTGTGTCTAAAGTTCTGCATGACACTCAGGAAAGGTTGGTTAAAGTTCAAGAGTCCAAATCAATTGACAAAATACTTTCTCTTGAAACCAAACTTAATCAGGCTCTTTATACTCTTCATGTGCGAGATGTTCGTATAGATGAACTGACTCAGGAAATCATGCAGGTAAATCATAGTTCATCTAAGACAAATTTTTTTAGTATTGTCTAATAATTTTAAATTGCTGTAGATTTCTAATTTTCTTTTCTTCTGCTCAAAGGCCCAAGAAAGGAAACAATTTTTGTTAGCAGCAGATATATTCAAATTATTTATATTTTGGATTTAAATGAGAGATTCAGAAAAACTATTGTTCTTAATTTTATAATGTCCATTTTGTGCTACTGAGGCTAATTGGGATGGGTTATCTACAGGTTAACACCCTTTTCTAGCCAGGATAAGACTAAGGATTTTATTTAGCGAGTTCACCACTAAATAAATTTCTATCCCCACTTGGGAATTGAACTCATGCTCTTCTGGGTTTACCAATTTAATTAACCTTTAAATCATGTAATGAGGGGGAAAAAAGAACTTAACAAAGGTAGATATGTTTTACTTTTTACACCTAGTTTATCTTGCTCTAAAGGGGGTTTTCGACCAACTCTAGCCTGTTGGCTTCATGTTGTCCAAAAACCTTAGGTTCAGGTGAGCAGCTGGACTTACTTTTAAAACATCAGGTTAGGTCAATGTGCAAGAGCGACACAATGTACTAACCTCTGTATCCTTGGGCTTTCCAGGCACTTTTAAAATACCTTAAAGTACTTCATACATTACAACTGTTATTAGTAGTGAGAGCTTCAGGTGTGAGAGATTATTGCGATCTCTATTTGCTCAGAACACCAAATTTCAACTTCCTTTTAAACCTTTCCCCCATTCTCCAGGGAATTCATCTCCAAATTCTAATATCTTAAAAATATTTCTTTTAAATAGGTATTGAATTTAGGCAGTCTTATAATATTCAAATATATATATATATATATATATATATATATATATATATATATATATATATATATATATATAAATTCATTTGTGCTATCTATTTCACTCTTCTTATTCACGACATCTCAAAATAAAAGCAATAATGAAATCAAAATCTAAATTATTTAAATTTAATTTAAATTATTTTAAAAATCAGTGTAACTCGGTTTATTTAGTCTGTCCTGCAATATTATTTTTGCCTTGTTTACAGCTCCTTGAAGAGCGGGACACTCTTCAACTGAGACTCTCTGAATGCTTGAGGGAAAACGAAATTCTGAGGAAGGGTACAGCTGCATCTTCTTCAACGTCTTCACCTGAATTCAAAAACAAGTATGTATTTTATATATTAAAAATGTCATTTTTTATTTTTTTTTTCAAATTACTAATAAAATATATTGATGATATATTAGCCATAGTCAATAAAAAGGTCATATTCAAAGTTATGAAAGAATTGAGTAATTCGTCTTAATTTGAATTTCACACAGGAGAATGAGAGGGATTCAAGAATTAGATTTATTGATATTTTGATAAATAGGGAAGAAATAATAAACCTTAAATGAGCACATTACATATGAAAAAACTAATAGTATACTAAGTTTCTTTTCTCATCCCCAGAAACAGAAATTAAATATTAAAAATGTTATTAGTAAATCATTAACTGTGATTAACAAAATCATTATAAAAGGAGTTAAAATGGAAGTTGTTGACATGTTTAATTAAAAGTCAGGAATGAAAAGAAAAACAGACAGACCAATGCAGGAGTTAAATTTGAAAGTTAAAAATATGCAATTATCAGAAATATATGAGCATCAATCACACAGTGACCATGGAATAGAAATAGAAAAGTTTTGGTTACCAATCTCGTTCAATGATGAAGAAATATTGTATGCAAGTAATACTGAGTTTAAATTATTGTCTCAATCAAGTTTATCTCTTGTTAAAAGTTTATTAGATTTTGTCAAAATTTATTATTATTGTTGATACATTGCTGGCCTTGAAGATGAAGATGCTTGTTAGCAAACATTTGACCTCATAAATAATTGAACATATTCGGAGATTATTAACCAGTTTGGAAACATCCTTACCTATGTATAGATATTAGTTATTATTGTTATTCAATGTTTTAGGCTAGGAGAACTTCATCAAGGCTATAAGAGGGACCCAGTAGTTCAGCTTGAGATGGAAAGTAGACACAATGATCAAATGGACCTTTATGCTGAAAGTAAGAATCATTTCACTATATTCTTTATATTTAAGTATAAAGTTATCAATTTAATATTTTTTTTTTTTGTTAAACTCTTTCCCTAATGAAGAACTAATTCACTTAAAATTAAGAATTATTTTTTAATTTATTTTCTGATAGTTGTGTACATCTATAGTTCATCTTCACAGATTCATATTTTATAAGAACAACGAGATCTTAAGACAAATTCATATTGAAATTGATCTTCACCATTGCAATTTCTTTATTAAATCCTACTATAAATAGCTCAGGACCTTATTGGCATTTAAATGTGAATTAGTTATCAATCTAGTTTTTGAAGGGAATCACAGATGAAACGTGATAGTAGATGATATTTTGTGTTGCTCAGTCTGTGATTTCCTTCATGTCTAATTTCTTACCAAGTTATAGTTTGTTTACTCATGCTGGTTAGTAAATATGATTAGTCAGTATATGCAGGCTAAGGAGGAATGAGGCTAATAGGAATGAGGTAAGGAGGAATGAACAATTTTGGACTGTCTTAGTGTTCTCACCATTCATTCTGATGCCTTTATTATTGTATAATCTTCAACAATGTGTAACCACTGGAAATTCTTGTGACTCTTTTTCTCCCAATGTTCCTTTGTAAACCTTCTTAAGGGCTTCCTGTACTCTAACACTCTAATCTATCAATCTACAGGTAGAGTGTGTAGTTACTCTATTTAATTACTTAAGATATTTATTTTTTTTTTACAGAAGAAGAACCTCCTGCTGATTATGGAATATTCAATTGGTTTTTCAGGTAATTTGTTTTTCATTTTTATTGCAGTCCTTTGATTTGAGATTACATTATTTATAAATCAAATTCCTAATTATTTGTAATGATTTGATACAATACACTCAGTAAAGCTTATAAAAATACTGATAGGAAATCATGTTTGCTCAATTTTGTAGTACTATACCAAGTAGTAGGTTTGTTCCACTAGTTTATATAATGCAATTTTCAAATTTATCAGAAATGACTGTTATTACTTGCTGATCGTTGAGTACTCATGACAAGATGATCTTGTACCTTAAGTGCTTACAATATGCACTCTATAATCAGTCAACAATGACAGCCATTTCCAACAGATTTGTCAATATTATAGTGATATTGACCAAGTTCTAACTTAGTTGTGGCAGTCCCTTATTCATTAATTTCACCTCTTGAGGTTCTGGCTCTATGGTCGATAAGAGTGCTAATTATTGGACATAAACAAATACATTTTTTGTTTTCAATGTCTTTGAAAAAATGGTTGCTTTAGAAAAAGCAAGTCGAGTGGGCCAACACTAAATTCATATTTTAAAGGAATCGCATTGCTCTGTTAACATGTTATTGGGAGTTTGACTCAACAATCATAATTCTAAAGAAAACCTTAAGCATCAAAAAAATACATTTGGATAGCACCATATCTTCCAGGTCTTTCGAATGAGTTTTACAAGTTGCCCTTGCAACATATTTCTTCATTAAACATTGAATTATCTTTTCTAAAATTATGAAAATCCCAAAATATATTTTGAAAATAATGTATCTGAAAATAGTTTTATTATCCAGTTTTAGATTTATCAGATTTTTAATCTAAGCAGGCTTCAATAAAAAGGCTCAACCTTTACTTGAAATCATTTTATGCATATCTGGCTTTTGAAGGATATTATTATTGTTATTTAATTATTATTTAAGGATATTATTATATTATTATTTCAATTAATTTTACATTTAATTTCAGTTATTTTTAATGTTAATGAAGTGAAATGGATTTTGGAAGGATTATTTGTAAGTTGTGTGCCTAGGAGCCTGACTTGTTTTCGCAATCCTTGTTTTTTGGTTATTAGATTAAAGGTTTCTTTACCTTCTAGTTATTTATATCATTTCAGATAGTTCTAAAAAGGCCATAACTTTTTCCATTTATTAAGTCCATTAGAAAATTTTGAAATTCACTCAGACTTTTATTATTCACTTTCTTACTTAAACCTTTTGCCATAAAATCTTATCATAATAATGTAAAAAATATAATATGATTGGCTCCACATTTCTAGATCATCTTAAGTTAATGAATACACCCTTAAAGTTTGAAAATTAACATATTTCATCGAACTTAATTCTAGTGCTCTAAACATAGGTTTTGATCGAGTCTCTATTTTAGTGTAGCAACACAATTATATGATCTCATGTTTTCTCTTTCAGCTCCACATAACCTGAAAATACAAGAAATAACTTTTATACAATCAGAGGCATCAGATCATGTGGAATCCACTTATAAAAGGGTTAATAAAGTATGTTGCATATTGCATTATTCCACATTACCTGTTTCAACAAGTGCATACAACTGAGAGTTACAAAAATTAACGCTTAACAGAACCAGATAGCTTGTTTGATCTATTAACAGTATGTCCCTTATATAGAAACAACACTACTGCAATTAAAAACACTACTCTGATGTAGAATCTGAGCCAAAGGACAAACACAGACAGCTTTTGTGAGAGTATAACGCTTCTTTGCTGTGTCTGACAATCTGATTTCGCTACTACTTTCATTGTGTTATCTGACTATGCTAAGAGCGTTCTGGGGAGACAATTAATGTTTGCTAATTATATTTTCTGCTACAAAATCTTATGCTTGCGAATGCTATGAACATTATTTATACATAATAAATGTTATTATAAGGGAGTATTGTTCTAATCATTTGATTTGAACACTACTTCCTGATGAAAAAATAAACTGATAGGGAGAGGAAAGGGAGACATGTAAAACATGATTGTTTCATTAATAAAAAGTTCGTCACGCAGGGGCTGCGTAAACTAAGCAGATTTCCAACGTGAAGTTTTACAATAGAGAAATTTCACGAGAGCAGAGCAGTTAATGAAACGGCCAAACTAGATTTTGGCGGGAAAGTCACTTTGTCCGTTAGCCGCTCAGATTTAATAAAATTACAAATATCTTGGTTAATATTCAAGGTAGAGAATAAATGTATATAACAATATTTATAGTAAATTTAATTTGTAATAAGATTGATTCTGTACAATTTTTCGATCCGACGTATAGTAACGGAGATATTTCGAATTTTCGAAAATCTTCCCCTCTAAACCCCCCTCCCACTGGTCTGATTTCAGTCGTTAACGAACTTGATCTTTCTTTTTACATAAAACGACTAAATATCGAGTTTGGTAACGATCAAACAAAAATTGTGACCGCTAGAGCGTTAACAGACATATATATATATATATATATATATATATATATATATATATATATATATATATATATACACACAGTTTTGAACGGACCTCATTTTCTTCATCTACTAGGTAGGATTGACGGACATTTGAAGAAAAATTTCGAAAATTCCGTCATGAGTACAACCTCAATAGCTGATTTCCCTGAAGGGAAATCTGCTAAAATTGGCATTTATTATCTTGAGTGTAGATGTTGCACATACAATTAAACAAAACTGCAAATAACTGAAAATTAATTAATTAATTAAGGCTCTACTTATTACTTTTACCGACTGGTTACTGTAATTTTGCAGTAGCAATCCTATGAATCTGTCCTCACTGGTAGAAATGTCTCTAACACCACACTTTTAACTCTTCACTGTGAATGAAAGTGTATGGTCATGTTGGCTGTTCATTTATAAGGCTCATGGATACATTGTTTTGTTACAATAAGATTTCATCTATCCCTTTAATTTTGTGATATATTTAAAGACAAAGATAGAGAGGCTTCTTCCTTGTCTATAAAACATTGAGGAATAAATTTATTTATTAATGCAAAGTATTTGTAAATTAAATACTCCTTGACTGTGGCTACACTAAAAGATCAATTAGGCTAAAAATGGAGGCGGGAAGTATCATTTCATTTTATCATCTCCAATTACCTGAAGTTTTGTGAAAGTATTTACATTATCAGTCTGCCAGAGAATATACCTGTATGGGCTGCAGTGTAATGCTGTTATAGATGCTTTTATTTTAACCTGTCATTAAGATTTGACATTCTTCAGTGGTTGAGGTTCATCATTTCCACTTATTTTTTGTGACTCTGCGGCCTTCTTCATGAGGTATTGGCACTTGTGGGAGGACATCTTGCCCACCCGACCCCCAGGTCTAAAAATAACATTTTTTATATAGACTATCTGAAGAAGAAAGCCGTAGTGTTACCAAAAATTAATGGAAACTATGAAGATCAACTGCTGGAGCAGATAGCCAAAATATCAATGACAGGTAACACCATTGATAAATTATTCCCGTTCTTTTTTGCTTTTTATTTTATATTCTTAAAACATTTTTTTTTTCCAGTTCTCCTCAACAGGCTCAGCAGCAATGATGACTTTAATTGTATTCTGAGGTATTTCTAAGATCAGAGCGTTGCTGTGAATCCAATTTTTTTTTCTGACAGGCTCAGTGCAATGTTCACTTTAGCTATCTAGCTTTATGGCCTAAGCACCAAGATGTTGAACCAGAACATGTTACTGTGGTGCAAATAGAATTTCTGAAGAATGCTACCTGACGGTTGTTTCAATGATGTGGGTGATTACCTGTAATCTATGAATATGATATCACGTAAAATTTATATAACAAGATATTCAGAATCTTGGTTGTCTTTTCAAATAATAATTCACAATATAATTATAGGTAAATTGAGTTACCATTATTCTGATTATTTTGCTTTTACCTATCTAAAAGACTAAAGTCTGATACTTTTTAATTTAATAAAGATTTTATTTGAATTCACAAATTGTGTTCAAATATTTTGAAAGTTTTTTTGATTAAAAAGTTTTACATGTCTTAAGTACTTTTGAGGATTCCTAATCTTTAGTATTTATAAGTAAATACAGAAAGGGCTATGGTCTATTCTTTTGTAATATTAAAATAGGTTTGGAACTTACCGCATTTACAACAATTTTTGAATTGTTATAGATTTAAAATTGAATTTTTAAGTTTCTTAGCAGTTATTATTAGGTGATATTGATTACTCTTATTGTTTTATTTAGGCTCCATTTAATATATTGTAAGTTATTTTTCACTAAACTTCCTTTATTTTTTAAAGATATGTTTGTGTCTTAAATGCTTTTTCCATTTATTAACTAGTCTGTCATTTGTTCTTTTAATTGAATTTATTGTTCACTTGTTTACTTTGAGAATACATAATAAGACATGTAATATTTGGTAGTTAAATCCATGAATGAGATAGTGTAAATTACTTTCTATATTCTCTATCAAATTGGTTTATTTATTTTTTTGTTTTTAAATTTAATGTGGTTTTGTTCTTGAAAGACTTCCTGGGCAAAGGCTTGTTACTTCTAGAGCTTATATTCCTATGACTAGTTACTGCTCAAAAGGGTTGGATAACATTGTTTTGTCTAATAATAGATCTCGTCAAATAGCACATATTTATGGAATATTTATAATTCATTAAATTTGAATTATTTGCAGAAGTAGAACATCACAATTATATCAGATAGGTAATTATATTCTTAATTATGCTTTCAGTTTGCATCTGTCAGTAGTTGTGAAGTTTTATTTCTCATTCCCCTGATTATATTTTTTTAATTGAGAAAAGAAACATGGTTTCTTTACTCCCCCTCCCCTTGTATTTTTGCTGTTGTTGCTGTTATTAGGAAAACTGTTGTTTATTTTGTAATGTTATTTAGGAAAATTTGTAAATTAAATGTAATATAACTTTTTAGCATTTAGTTCTGATACTTGATGTTGGGTGGTGGAGGGGGGGGGATATTGATTATAAAATCAGTCTTTCTGGGCTAATTCCAAGTAGTATCTATTGCCCGCAAATTAAGATTAGATTTATGGATAAAGAAGTCAGCTCATATCTATGACATTATAAATAATTAACTCAGAGTAATTCTCATTTTTCCAAATGTAATTAATTTAAAGCAAAAATTAAAATTATGGAATTTCCCCCATTTCATATCTCTTTTGCTTCAAAATTAAACTTTTATGTTTGCCTTTCTGTAAATTTTATTTTACTAATTCAGCCCAAATTTATATTGTACTAATTTGCTCTTCTTGCTAATAATCATGTTATTTGCTCCTTTTAAGAACATTTTGTTCCTAATAGTTTAATAAATTCATTCATAGATCAGTGAGTCTTTTATGGTTAGTAAAATAAACTAAAAATCAAGTCTGGGCATACTTCAACATCAAGTTTGGGTCAGTAATAATTGATACTATTTTTTTTAAAAAAAACTTAGAACTCACCAATAATTCACCAATTAATTTGATTTTTTTTTTCCATTAGCAAACTCTGTTTATGTAAACTGATCTAAAGATAGCAATAAAATAAAAACTGTGCTTTCTGTAAATATTACTTGTGAAAACAAGTTTAGATATTCTTATTATTCAATTGTCTAATTGTTTATATTTGTAAATCTTGTTACGTTTTCTATGTTATGTATAAATTGTAAATAAAAGAGAGTATTTATAATTTCAATAGATTTAATTCCCTTTTCAATTAGATTTCTGCCTATTGCAACTTAGTTCTGGTGTTGAATACAAAATTAATTTTAAGTCACACCCATGTCATTAATTAATTTACCATTGTAATGTAAATATAAAATAATTGAATATAACAAATAAATGATAAATGCGGGTTTTGGTTTATCATGTGATATTAAATATTTGGACAATGGAAAAATTCCCAACAAATGGGGAGATGTGGCCATTGCAACTATTCATAGGAGAGGCAATTAGTTGAAATTTGATAATAAGTGCTTATTGCTTATAGCGCAGATGCGGCAGATTATCATCTTGGGTTTTTTCGCTCACTCGACAACATTTTATATCTTCACCATAGTGCAGAAAGTCATTTAGACATACTTTATATGTTGTTTGTTTTTATTATTAATAATAATTACTATTATTTTCAAATGCATATTTGAGTTTGTTATATTGAAATATTACAATAACATAAAGACTGTGTGTGTGGGGGGGGGGGTATTGAGAAAAAAAGGCTATAATGTAGTTGTCCATTTAGAAATAATGAACTATAAAAATAGAATATCCTGCTTTTTTTAGGAGGTTCATTCAGACCTAACATAAAGGTTATAATGGAAAATGAAACTGATCAAAGAGGAATGAAAATAATATAAATTTTGGTTGAATCCAGGAAGAATATTATCCTTGTAGCTTTAAAATATTTGGTGATTGATGTAAGGTAATTTAGTATATGTGAATTAAGTTAACTGAATTAAGATATATTTTTCAAATATAAATATATATATATATATATATATATATATATAAATATATAAATATATAAATATATAAATATAAATATATATGTATATATATATATATATATATATATATATATATATATACATAAACATTTATGACCACAGCTGTTAATTACCACAAGACAATTATTTACATCCCATTTAAAAAAAATAAAATGCCTGAAAGAATAGGAATTTCAATGGGTTTTAGCTCACTGTTCTCCTAAGCTAAACTATAGATTAGCATACTGAGGCTTACAAATTACATATGTATTTCTACCGAATTCAAAGCTTTGTTTGAACAAAGTTTTTGTGAAATTGAGAATGTATTTCTAAAGGTAATGCCCTTCAGCTGTTTATGTAAATAGGAAGAGGAAGTTACTAGACCAAAACAAGACACCAGAATAAAAGGTGACAATAACTTGCAGTGGCTGTCTCTTGATATTCATGTGAAACCAGCTTGCAATATTATCAGCAGAAAGATGGTCTGAACACTGAAGAGAGAATTTCACTCAATTCCAAACTTTTAGGGAAATATTCCTCAACAAGCTTCACAGAGTGACTAGTCATTAACTTGTGTATGTTGATATTCTTGTACTGAGGATTTAAACAAAGCAAAGAATATAATGAGCCTCAACTCTCAAAATATAAATGTGGGTGAACTAAGTAAATAGGAGAGAATCTGTAATCAAAGGAAGAAGGCATTTGTTTCAGTGTCATCTGAGATAAAAATATGCCTTCAATATAAAAAAATATATTATAAGCTTGTAATAAGTAGAAAATTATCAGAATATAAATATCCAACTATGCGTGTCCTCTTCTTGAGAGCCATGATCACTGTCCCCAGTCATTATAGTCAGAAATTTTGGTTTCTGACATCAATAACTATGAGTGAGTTTGCTTTTGATGGGTAAGAAAATATGAGTTAAAACTAAATCCATAGGTCCCTAGACGCCTTCTTTGGGTTGCATATGCAAATTAGCAATACTGGAATGTTATGAGGGTTTAGTATACCTTTCTTAATGGGTGATACTAAACTGACAACACTGGAAAGCATTCCTTATACTGTGGCATTTATTTCAAGAATTTTCTAATGACTTGTTAATTCCAAGGCTATTAAGTGTAAGAATTACTTAGTAGTGCCTTCATTCATTCGCTTAATATATCTCATAGGTAATGGTCACCTATTAAATTGTATAATACATGTATTTATGACTATGTGATCAACCAAAATACTGTCTAATGAATTTGCCCCTTAATGCCAAGAAAATATTTTTTTATTTATCGTAATAAAACTTTCTTCTGTTTGATTTGTGTTTTACATAGTGAGTGATCAATTCAACATACAAGACCTGTTAACAAAGAAGGACCTGAAATGATTTTTCTCCTTTCTGTGGTCAGGACTCCTTGTGTCAGCCTACTTTTGGTCAGGATCTAAAAGAGTCATAATCATTAGTCATCTCGAGGGGCAGTCAGATTTATATAATCGTTAGACTTCCGCTGATCTACTACACTAGCACGATCTGGTAGCGAACTCATGAACTAATGTTCTTCTTTGGCAAGAATTGGACCTGCACCTATTTTACATTCAGCTTACTGAATGTTGTAGTAGATGTACCCACGCCTTAGCTCCCATGGCTTCTAGGGGCACTAAAATGAAAACATCTTGATCCCGAGCTTAGGTCATAGAATTTCAGATTTAGATAGCAGTTGCTTTGTTACAACCATCTATTCATAACCCAGATCTATGGTCCAAATATTTCTTGGGAAGGTTAAAAAAAATCATAAGGAATATAACTTTGTTACCAGACTGGTAACAAAGTTATATTCCTTATGAAAGACTTTCAATGTTAATGTTTAAAGAATAGCTATTGATGCTAACCAATGAGAAATATATAGGAATCATTGAAAAACATCAAATATGTAGCCTAGTTGTGAATTGTAAGAAATGTGGTAGCATCTCTAAGAAGTATACTGCATTCTAATAGTAAATGTTATAATGTTTCTTTTAACATGTGTGAGTTACATAAAACTGTATGCTCATTTCTGATCAATGAAACCTTCCTTAAAAGTTTACTATTTGCTAATTTATTTTCATTAAAAGGCCTTTTGGTAGAAGTTGAGATTAATGAGTGAACAGAACTTAGACCATTCAAAGGAATCATACTGGTCGTTTTTAAAATTTCTCATATAATCATCTTGAAATCTTAGCACAAACTCTATAGTCCTACAAGCAGCTGCTTGTCCACTGCCTTGTGGATTTCAGGATTCTGGTGGTGATGCCACAGAAGTAATGAAATTGTTTTAATTCACGTGACATGAATGTTGTACCTTTGTCTGCATGAATAAATGGTCAGTTACTACATATAGCAAATTAATAAGAGATGAGGCATTAGATATTAAACCTGAGGACCTGATGAGATCTTAATGGCGCAGAAAAAATGGAAACATTGAAGAACAATTGCTCAAAATCAAATCTTACCATGAACTTTGATCTAAAAAAAAAGTTACTTTTTTATCAAATTATAATGGTCGTAACTGCAGATGTCAGATGCCTGTTATTTTAGGAAAAGGAAAGAGAGATAGATCTAGCTTCTGTGCAATGATGATGCATCCAGATTAAGAGTCCTTTCTTCTGAAGACCCTGTGGGTGAAGAGGTCAGGCCAATATTTAGCAAGGCTTGAAACTTATCTCTTCTGGAACTGGAACTGACACTGAGAAGAGTTAAGTACCATTTGCTTTATAATTACAGAAATGAATCAAAATTTAATATTTATTGATAATAGTAAGTATAGCAAAACTCTGTAGAAGAGATTGCCAGTAAAATCTAAACAGCAGGTCCTATCATTTCCCTCTATTATTAAAAGTAATTGAGTTAAACTAATGAGTAAATAACTTTCTTCATGTATAATAAATCATACTGTTTTTTTTTTTTTGGGTCAATATCAGTTTAATATAATTGTTTCTTCCACAAGAATAGGAGGGCTCAAGGTTAGCCATATGTGTTAAAGATTTGGTGTTAACACTCTTATGTATAACTTTGGATAATGGGTTCAATACCAATGTTGGCAAAAGAGATATATTTAGTGATGCACACACTAAATAAAATGTGTCATCCCATCCTCTCTAGGAAAGGTTCCCAATCCTGAAAAGACTTAATTGAATGAAGTGGACATTAATCTCTTGCTAAAAAAATAAGAAATATATCTATTTATAAGTAATTCATTAGTGTGGCTTGAAAGTCCTGTTATTAGTAGTGTATGTTATTAAGGCATGATAATCCCCAGGATTTGATTTTAAAGGAACCTGAAGAAATTGATCTAATAAAGCATAATTAAACACTGAACTTAACTTTTTAGCCATAGGATTTCAGTTTTAGAAGAGATGAAAGTAATTTAGGAAAATTCTTTTCTTATTGGATTTTGGAAATTTTTTAATTGCCTTAATTTCCTAGCTTTGGTTAACTTTTTCTCGAGGAACACTGTCAAATTCTGGCTGATTTGTAAAATTGACTTGAGAGTTCATTTTGTCAGCTCTTTTTGTACTTTTTTTTATGTATCAAAACTGTTTATTTCTGCCTGTGATAGCATAGTAATGTATACACTGTACAGTTTATGAGAATTAACAGTATTACCCGTATTTTAATAGGACCATTGCAAGCTCCAACCACCAATCTGATATGGTTACTCTATGGTTTAAATGCTGTTTTGAAGGTTGCCTCCTTGTAAAAAGTCCCAAATATTCCAAAATATAAAATTGAATTTAAGATAAAAAATTCAAAATATTTCCATTTCTGAGAGTCAGATCAAAAAATATTATATAACCAATCTTGTTACATATTTAATAGTCTACAACTATTTTATTTAGTAGTTTAGTTTTATACATTTTTGCTGCAATTTAAATATTAACCGAGTTATTTGTATTTGTTTTGGTTTCAGCCCTTTATAAACCACCATTTCTTTGTCTGGTTTTTGCTTTAAATACGTTAGTCACTAATTCCTCATGTTCAGCTTACATTTTTAAGCAGCATTTTTAAGAAGTAACTAATATTTATTTTATCATATGGCGTATTATTTTTTAATCCAAATAATTATTGAGTTGCTGTAGACAAGGTAGATAAATTACTTGTGGCTTTTCTCCCTGCCTGTTAGGGAGGGCACTGCAGTCCTTGTGGTCGATGAGGTTGATGGTGCAAGCCTTACATCTCCATTCAGAATGGCTTTATATTCCTTATAAAGTAAAGGTATATCTTAAATTTGGCTTCCTTCTTACCTGACTCAGCATCTTCATGTCCAGAGTACCTGAATCTTAACCTTAATGAGGAGAACTCCTCATCCAAGAACAATGTGCTTAGCAGTCGCCTCTTTTCCACCGCAGAACCTACATATTGGTATTTCACTGAGTTTGATGTTATACATACGTGTATTCATCTTCCATTGCCCCAAAACCACTCCCACTGCACCTCTTAGATTCTTTCAAGACAGTCTAGGGTTAATTTCCCAGTTTCTGCTCACCTCAAATTCTATGAGAGCCTTTATACGGGTAATCTTGTGTCTTTCCCATTACACTCCTCCACAATTCTGGAATTTATTGCTGTTCTTGCCAATGCCCTACAAGCTGGCTGACTATCAGTCAGAATATTCATAAACTTTGCCACCACTTTAAACTCAGCTAGTTGATGAGCTGCTACCAAAGTCGCAAAGATTCCAGCTTGAAAAACTGTTGGAGTGGGTCTCAAGGCAATATATTTGTTTTGGCTACTTCCACCCGCCTTGCACCACACTCCTGCCTCAGTCAACTCTTCCGTCTTGGTGCCATCTGTAAACATTCAGCCCATTTGGCTGTTTAAACCTGTCCATTTTCAATTGGAAGATCCCCATATATGTCCACCTTAAACCTTTACTCAAATATGACTTTGTTTGCCATTATATTCGATGGCATATTAAGTTCCTGTATCTTCCCAATGTTTTCCGTTTCATGGCTTTCACTGCCTCTGACTCAATGAAAATTTCTATTGGCATGAGATCCAAGATTATCTCTATTGTTGTGGTGGGCATTGAGTTCATTGCTCCTGTGATTAGTAGAAAGCCCAACCTTTGCATTGCTGCAAAAAATAATTAAAAAATGAACGTATAAAATAAAATCTGCTAAAAGTTCATAAAACCAAAAAATGTTTACTTTCTATCATTATTTGTTGTGTAGTCCCTTAACATTATGGAGACCTGGAATAAGAGTTGAAAGGATCACCTTGGGATCCGTATTCAATCACAGATGGAATATCTGCTCAAGCAAGGGCTAGACAACATCACTATCTTTGAGGCTAAAATGGCATTTCTGTCCATGCTTGACTGCTATGGTAAACAGCTTAAAGAAAATAATGTCACCTTGTAACATATTCTAGCAGATGATTATCAGATTGAATGTGTCTCTAGGGATTATATGCAGAGGCCAAAAACCATAAATTTCAAGACATAAAGTTTAGTGGTTCTCCAGTGACAACCAACATTTGACACTATAGTGAATGATGACTCAAACTGTGAATGTTCAGACTAAAAAGAAAGGAAACATGCTCGTGGGCTTCCATGGTCCTTGTCATTATTACAATCGAGGTTTTCGGGTATTATCTGTGTCTTCATGTTTTTGGAAGAGGCTTTGCTAGACATACTTCTAGCTTTCTCAGAGACTGAAGCGCCTTCCCTTCCAGGTATCTTCAGGTACTTTCTCCAGTGTCTGTTCCTTTGTGCTAGGAAAAATTGATTGATATGAGGAAAGAATTGTACAAAAAGCTATAGAGATTTTGAGATCCCCAAAGAAAATTAACATAAAAGATGAAGCTCCTTTGGGAGCCTGTTATTGCACCTAGAAAGAAGACCAAAATCACAAAGGAACAGACATTCTATCTGCAATAAAGAAAGAAACTTTTATCTTCCAGAAATTCAGGAAAAATTAATGAAGATGGGATATCAATGATGAGGACAAATTTCAGCACCTACTTCTAGCTACATTTGGACAACCATGACAAGTCCTTGAAAGCTACCTTCCTTAAAAAAAAGTATATCATAGCAATTAAGTAGATCAAGAATAGAGTTACTAATGAAGACAGACAGGAGGAGGTCTTTGTGAGGGAATTACAATGTCTTGTCATAAGTCTGAGCTTGGATAAGCTCCAATAAATAGGTGCATTAGGGATTTGGGATAACAAGACCTAGATGAGTTAGTTAGTGGAGTCATTGCTCTTGCATAACACCCTTGTCAAACAGAAAAGATACTGATCATCAGCACAAAAAGAAGAGGGTCAAGGGACCTATATGCCAAGTATACTAAATCTTCTAATGCAATTCCTGACAAAACAGGTTGAAAATCAGAATGAATTAAGATAGTGGAGAGGAGTGGTGAGTAAAACAATTGTATATTAATTACAATCTGAAGAACACCGGAAAATGTTATTATTTATTTAACCATACAAGATATTTGAAAAGTAGAAAAATTAGTCATTAGGCATTTCAAGTAGTCTTTTTAGAATGATGTAATACACTGATTAAGATTTTAAATTTATGAAGATGAGTCATTTTATATATGAGGTCACAAATCCTTACTGTGAATCCTTTACTGTGTACTGTAAGTAAAACAATCATACAAGTGTGTATAAAATCATACAATAAAAGAGGTGGCACTGGAAGACTACATTGGAAGATCCCTCATCTAGTTTTGCTCTAGACAATTTAGAGCAAGCATACCTCCTGCCATTCTGGTAATGGTAAAGAATATTCTTGCTTGTAGGGGGCATATGTCTCATTTATTAGCTCTTCATTGGATCTTAATATTGGTTTACTAGATGGGAGAGGATATTATCAACTCTTTGATACACCCTCTCAAGAAGTATGCTTTAGGCAATCCTTTTTTTTTCCTATATTGAACCATAAAGTATATGTATGGTAGGACTCATTTAGGGCTTTCTCTTTGTGTCTCCTTAATAATGAGTACCTAACAATTTGACAAAATAAATTAGCTTTTCAAAATTATCCATCATACTATTAGGAATTATGTTCTTCAAATGTAGTTTTACATATCCAAAATTCTTTACTCAAGAGCCCATGAAGGGTAAATAACTGCTTCATGGCATTGGTGGAAGATCAACTGGTAAGCTTGACACATCTCCTGCTGTATTCTGTTCACATTACAGACCAAAGACCACAATTCAAGTAAGTAATATAATGTTATATGATAGTACTATATATACATATGTGGGGGTGTGGTAAAATTAAAAAAAAATCTCCATTATTATGATTTTAAAAAATGTTGAAATTGTCTTATTCTACAATTTTATCTCCTACAAACTTGATGTTTAAAAGTTTCATGCAAAAACTAAAGACTATGGCTAATGGCCAAAATCTGTCCAGGAGGAGTGGGGGTTAAGAAAAAGTCTAAAATATCTCTGTTATGATTCAGATAAAAAATTGCAAGTAACCAATTTTATTGCAGACTAATGCTCTGCAATTTTTGTTCTATAGACATGCTTTAACTGAAATATTAATGGTCTTATTTATTATATTCTTTTTTTTGTGTGTGTTTTAGCCTTCAATAAACCCACACTCTTGCTCATACAATATTCAAATTAATTATATCACTAAAGATATCATGGTACACCTAAATCCTGTTATTATGATATGGGTCAAAAAAGGTTACATAGCCAATCTTATTGAAAAAAGTAATTTTCTATAACTTTTTTTATATATATTTCTCCTTTAACTCAATTACTAGATGTTTGAGATATTTGAATTTTAAAGTTTTCAGTCTTCAGTGAGCTCTAACTCTTACTAAGGTGCCTTCTTTTTGAGCACTATGCCAATAAACATCTTGTGTTGAGCTTACATTTCAAGTCTTGTTTACAAAGGCTTCTTATTCCTGGGGAAAATAGTGGAGATTGTGATAGGTCAGTGGTGAGTCCATCTCATGACAAATCTGCTTTGTTCAAGGAGCATGACTGGCTTTTTGTTTGTTTGTTTTTTATGACATCAGGAAACACTTCAGTTCTATTATGTCCTTGGTATTTAAATGTATTGCTTGAAAATCTAAACCAGGTTTATTAAAACCTAAAGTCTCACTAGGAAGAGTGGTGGTTTCAAAATTCTATGACCACATTCTATTCACCTTTTTTTCCTTCCATAAGAAAACAGAATATATATATAATTGTTATAATTTGTTCTACATCTTATCTTACACACTCTGAACTTATTTATTTAACGGTTTTAAAGATGACATCGGCCAAGTGATGGTCTAAATTGTCAAGCTATCCGATTCTTGAAGTTGTGTTCAATTCTTTCAATCTTATCGAAGATTGTGTTGGGGATGGCTTTGTAAATGGTATTCTTTAAATGAACTAGGGTCCTTGGGGGATCAGTATCAACGATGGATTTGAGGTAACCCCATAAATAGTAACCACATGGAGCCCTATTGTGTTCAACATGAGTAAGACATGTAGTGCTCCTAAAGCACTAAACTAACATATATCTATTAAAAGTAGTTCTCTTCATCATACCTGCCAACTGTAATATATTAAACCTCTTAAGAGTTTTGATTGGGTGTGCCAGGCATAGATTATGTTGTGCTGATGAGCTCTTCTGGTGCAGACAATTTTTTTTTTGGCTAATAGTGATTTTCTTGAATATCCTTTTGATTCTCAGGTGATTAATACCATACAGAAAATGTACAAAGTATTGATTATGAATCCCCTCAAACTCAATTTGGAGGATCCATTGTAGTAGGATTCCTTAGAGGTGGTAAGTAGTTTACAATATTACAAAAATAAATTATACAACAAAATTAAACTTAAGTAGAATGGAAGAAATAAAAGTAATGTGGTTCAGTGGATTGTCTTATATAATTTATTTTTTATTTGCACATTCAGCTAATTAAAACATGAAAAGTTTTCAATCATTTCATTAAAGTAGTTGAGTGACAGGAGAGGCTGGCTGAGGGGTGACAACATCTAAGTAGTCTCTAATCATTGGTGCAAAACTTGACTTACCAAAAAAACACATCCCCTAAAAATATTTTACTTTTTTTAAATTTACAAAACATTGAGGATAGCTAATTTTATATATTCATTTTACTAACTAATTAGCTTCGATTATAAATTATATGCTGAAATAGTTGTAGAAATGTTGACAATCTAATTGGTTTTCTCACAATTTAAAAAAAAAACAACAACTAAATAAATAAAAAAAATATTATTTTTTGCAGACTATGCTCACAATGTGATTAGCTACAATATTTAATTGAACCTTCAAATACTAGTATTTCTTAAGATTATTTAATGGGTGCTTCTCAATGATATACTCAGAATATGGGTCAATTAGTCAAAGTATTTAAAGCCCACTCTTTACATTTAGGTCCTCCAAATTGACGATATGCAGAATTTTGATAAAGGGGCTAAGAATGATGGTTAATTATAAGAAGGCTCACTTGCATGCTGTTTCATGAATTTATGTCTACGCTTTAGAGATATAGAAGAGTTACTACTAATGGACAGAACGGCAAATTATAAGGATCTTTGTCAGAGACAAATGGAGCCAAAAAATAATGCATATTAATGAATTTGTTTGTGCTATACATACTATTACTTAACAGTATTTCAAATCAAAATTATGTGAAGTGAATACTAGTGTGCGTTCTACAAGACACTTTTGTAAATACAAAACACTATCAAAGACTTATTACCGTAATAACCATGATGATAAGGATCATCATAGCTAATGCACAGCTTTCAAGGCAGTGATGGTAAGTAATGCAGAGTTACAATGTAGCTGTGCAATGTCTATCATCCTGTAAAGTATGCAAGATCACCGAAGTTCCAAGTCTGAACTTACGAAAGCATCTAGCGCTAATTTAAAAATCGTTGTGATGAGATCCATCACTTCCACCACTGAGTTATGCACAAACACAATATTATATTAAAATTATACTAGTTTTCATACACTCTCTCACTTCTTAATCTGCAACTCATTACATTTTACAACATATTTCTATTATAATATTAACAGAGAAAAATAGTTCTTATAAAGTTCCTATTACACGTTTTTCTTAGAGAAAATAATCAATTTCTATATTATGCATAAATTGAGATCATTCTTGGTATATATTTATTTTCTGTTTTTCAATCCAGTGCTTTTAAACTTAACTAATCACCAAGATTAGTTATGATTCCTTGTAATTACCACTTGCATGCCAGGTCCTTGTCTTCTACTAATTTCAAAACTATCTAAGGGGCACACAGTGGTTTTAACTTTATAGAAAGTCCTTTCTAGTGCCATTCTCATCAACCTGATAAGCTTTCTAAGTATTCCCAAGGACTCCAATGTCTCTAGCAATTTTAACCTATCTACACTGACAAGTCTGGCTAGAGTGAAGCAAAAAAGTTGGTGCAGATTATCATCTTGCATATATTTTTTCTCATACCTGCCTCAGACATAGGTATTACCTATTGTTGAGCTTCCTGGACAACAAACTATGCTGGTACTCTCCGAGTATCATCTCAGCACTCTCCATCAACTTCTGACAAATGACCAAAGGTAGTACCTTATAAGCTGAGGAGAGAGGCACTATGCATATACATTGTCTACTTCTCATTTTAGTTTATTGTCTTTTTTATAAATAGACAAAATGACCACTTCTCCATTGCACATGCATTTTTCCATTATCATGGTTGTCATTATCAGATTGTGAACCTCACATAAGATATTATTATTCCTTTGTGACTCAGCAACTCCAAACGTATAGATTAATAATTTTTTTAAAGAAATTTATTTCATCATTCTCTTCTCAATCAGGTGGCACAGCTTCTTCAGTATCATTGTTATTTGGTCGAATAATAAGGGCACAAAACGACTGACTTGTTTCTAAAATTAATATTTCATAGAAGTATTTGGACCACTTACCTTTGCTTTGACTACATCAGAGAGAAGGCTCTTTTTAGTCATGCCAGATTTTAGTCCGCTGACAGAAGCATTTATTAATATGTTTACCTAGTGTTTGAAAATGTTTCTGCAAGTTTTTTTGATACAGAAGTACTGAAGCATCATCACTAGTCAAAGAAAAAACAACTATTTCATGGCCAGAATGTTTTGAGAAGTTTTAATGATGACCTACAGAACTATTCAGGATGAATATGTCATTTCACTGGTAACCATTTCTAAACCACTTATCTGATTCCAACCCAATTTTACATACATATACTGAAGATTGTATATTTTTAATTTTATATTCTTAACTTTAAACGATCCTGAGAAAGCAATTAATTTACATTTGTTCAATAATTAATCTATTACTAAGAATATATTTAGATCAGCTAATGTTTATACAAACAAATATACATATAATCTTCTGTGCCTTCAGTATGTAAATGATTGTCTCTAAAAAGTAAATATTGAAAACAATATCCTACAGTTAGCCACCAATAGAAATCTTATCAGGTTTTCTAGAATTCTTAGGTTTTCTCTGTGTATATTTGTAAAACAATATCCTAATAGTTAAGTCATCAATAGTAATCCCATCAAGTTTTCTACAATTATTAGGTTCATTATTAGCATTCATAGGTTTTGAGATCATACATAACCTATAATGCTTGGTGTAGAGATGAGCTTCTTTATAGTTTCATGAATAATATAAATTCCATATTATTGCTCTCATTGACAAGTATATTAATTTGTGGACTAAAACTGGTGTACCAGATTTAATTGCACTAACTTCAGGTAATGATCTAGGCACAATTTCCAACAAAAAAGTACATATAGACTTAGGGTATTTAATTTAATGACCCATAACTTAAAAAATTATTACAGCATCAGAAAAATAATTTTGGTGAAAGTGTATTTTAGTGTGTTTTATTTTATCTTTTTTAACACTTTAAAATTTCCAAAATACGCCATCGGTGGTTTACACAGAGGGTGGGGGTTTTGTTTTTCTAACCCTATCTTTTTTAACACTTTAAAATTTCCAAAATACGCCATCCGTGGTTTACACCGAGGGTGGGGGTTTTGTTTTTCTAACTTTATCTTTTTTAACACTAAAATTTCCAAAATACGCTATCGGCAGTTAAAACCGTGGGTGGGGGTTTTGTTTTTCTAACTTTACCTTTTGTATCACTTTAAAATGTCCAAAATACTCCATCGGGGGGGGGATTTTAATTTTAACTTAAATTTTTTTAAGTTAAAAATGTTCTTCCCACATTTTGGGCATTCATACGTAGCCGATAAGAATCCCACTTTTATGCACCATTCAATAACGGCACGCTTTCCCCGCACTTACTATTGAGTAAAAAATTTTGTCTGCATTCACTTTGTTGAGCCATAGCTAAAACGGAAACGATATGAATACGATAACACTATAAAAAAGCAATATGTCGGACAGTGACGTAAGAAGATCGTGGCTAGGGGGGGGGGCTAAAATGCACTTTAGCCATAATTTTTCTATACAAAACATTAAATGGTTTAATGTTCTTTAAAATGGTGTCAAAAACATAACTTGATTAGGTACTAAAGCAAGATCTTCAAGTCTCTCCAACACACTTTATTGTATTAAAGTATGTTGTTGTGAGAACTACGTTGATAAAAAAGTACTCAGAGTTAATCGTATTTAAGGAGTACGAAGTAAATGAAAGGAACCGAAACGGAAGAACCAGGGCCATTGGCGCCAAATGATAGGCCTATAAAACAAGCACCCAGGAATGTTCCCCTAGCAAAGCGGAACGAAGTTAAAGAACTCGTCAACAAAATAGAGCGGAATGGAGTCATTGAACCATCTTCGAGTCCGTGGAGCACGCCAATAGTTCCAGTAAAGAAGAAAGACTGCAGCACCAGATTCTGCGTTGACTTTAGAAAACTCAGTGACGTCACCAAGAAAGATATCCGCTGCCAAGAATTGACGATACCTTAGACACGTTGGCTGGAACGAAATGGTTTTCTACCTTGGACTTGCCAAGCTGCTCCTGGCAAGTTGAGTTAGCAGATAAGGATAAAGAGAAAACTGCCTTTAGTGCAAGCGATGGTTTATTGCAGTTCAACGTACAACGCCCCAGCTACTTTTGAGCGTTGAATGGAATGTGTGCTAAAGGGTCTCAATTGGATTGTTTGGTGTATCTAGATGACATAATCGTTATGGGGAAAACTTTTGACGAACATCTCAAAAACCTGGATGAAGTATTTAAACGCATAACAGCTGCAGGGCAAAAATTAAGCTTAAAGAAATGTGCTCTGTTTCAGAAGAAAGTCAAATGCTTGGGCCATCGGGAACAGCAGATGGCATCTCAACTGATAAGGACAAAATACGGGCAGTAAAGGCCTGGACTCGCCCACGAAATCTTCATGAGCTGCGTAGCTTCCAGTGGCTTTGCACATACTACAGGAGACTCGTGCGTCAGCAATCTGTGCTGATTGGATAGTCAATTGAAAATATTGCAATGCTGCCAAGGGACCAACTAGAAGAAGTCGTGGCAGGCTTCAGCAGTACAAAGCAGGAGCCCTTTTCGAGCGGATAGCATCTATGTTGCAGGTTCATTCCCTGTCAGTAAGGTTGGAAACTGGTATGTACTAGTGATAATGGATTATTTCAGCAAATGACCCGAAGTGCATGCCATTCCAAACCAGGAGTCCAAAACAATTGTGGATGCGTTTGTAAATAATTGGGTGTGCCCATACGGAGTTCCAATAGAACTCTATTCTGACCAGGGACGAAATTTCGAATCAGCCATATCTAAAAAAATGTGTGTGGCCAATATGGCATCAAAAAGACGAGAACTACACTGGCTGGTTGAAAGATTCAATCTCATCAATACTGGAGGAATATCTCAGAAACGTGGTTAGCACACACCAAAGGGATTGGGATAAGCATATACCAAAATTTCTACCTGTCAGCCGTCCATGGTTCAATCTCACGTACTCCAGCGAAAATCTTATTTGGAACAGAACTAAAAATGCCAGAGGATTTGGAATTTGATGCCAAACCCGGATTGTCCTAAGACGTTTGTCCGTAAACGCATTAAAATGGCCAGGGGTAAGATAAAAGTCAGGTATGATCGAGCAGCAAATATGGAGGGATTTACAGAAGGACAGAAGGAAATGATTCTACTATTAAACCCACAACGCAAGAAAGGATTATCCCCTAAATTGCAAACGCACTGGGAGGGACCTTATAGGGTCTATTCGGTTCGAAAAGCCTTAAGTGGGCGGCAGTCTTGCGAAAACTACGTACATGAAAAATTACACAGAGTTAATCACGTATTTAAGGAGTACGAAGTAGATGAAAGGAATCGACCGAAGGAAGGACCAGGACCATTGGCGCCAAAGAATGTTCTCGGACCGTCCGTCTGGGCTTTTCTTTGATCTTAGCCGCCCGTCTATAAAAGCGGCCCAGCTCCCCCGAGAGTTAGTTTTGTTCTCAGTTCTCTTCAAGTGAATAACAGTGCAGCTTTAGTGAACAGTGCATTTTAGTTGCAGTGCGGTAAAGAACAGTGTAGTGCCTGTTCTTGTGAACTTCAATGATCGTGAATTATTGTACAGAGTATAAGAAGTGAAGTAATCAGTGCATACGTGAGTAATAGTTAAGGATAATTTACCAAGTGTGTAATGCATTATCAAATAAATTGTGGAGAGGTAAGATCTCTAAAGCTTGTGTGTTTAATTTGGAAATCCAAAAGAACTCGAATAAACAACGTTTATTATTTTTGTAATAAACTTAAAAATGTTTCAACCTCCTGGGCATTTACACTACCAAGTTTGAAGGTTTTCTAAGTCAATATATAAAAACCTAAAAACGTAGGAGTGTTGACTATTAAATAAAGGAATATTGGAGAGAAATAAAGATAACTTTATTTTAACTATTTTACAGTGTTGGGGGAACTCACAATATAACAGGAAGGAGGGAAGAGATGTAGGCTCATCAACATAAGCTGACTACACCAAAGGGTAATAATAATAATTAACAAAATAAGAACTAGAATTTAAACAAGGAAAATATATTGTTGAAAAATTACCAGAGAGAGATACCATCCAAATTTGATGTATGTTTGTCTGGCCCTCTAGCTGCTACAAGTTGTTATGAAACTCAATATTTAATACTTTTATTTAAAAATAAAGATCATCAATGGCTGAAATCATGCCAGATAATTCCCAACATATTTCATATAATTGTCTATAGAAGGACCTTAATAAAAAAAAATCCCTTAAAGTATCAAAAATATACTTTCACATGTACTCAGAATTTTCTGTTCTTCTATTTTCCAATTTTCTGTCATAAGCATATTCATCTTAGGATAGGATTCATCACCCTGAGCCAAACCCTGGCCAGTTAACTAGACATAATTCCAATTAGGCAGTCAATCAGCAAAAATGATTGCATTCCTTATCAACACCACAAATTTTCCATCTTCTGACTAAATAAATATATTTTTTCTGTAATCGTTGAATAATGGTAACATTACTAAACTGAAATGAGTGAAGAAAGTGAAACATTTTGCAATAGAGTGAAGAAAGTGAAACATTTTGCAATAGAGTGAAGAAAGTGAATTGCCTTCTTAATTAGTAATAAGTATAAATCAAAAAATAATTTGAAGTTGGAAATTAAATGCTTTTAAATGTTTCTTAACATTGTAAGAATTTATTTAACAAAATAAATTGAAATGTGAATGAATTATTGGTGGAAATAATCAATATATTTTAAAATTTAAATATAATAATAATTACCTTCCTTGTTTATAACCTGCACTTGTTTATAACTGCACTACTTCACTATCACTAGTTGTTTTATAACTATGCTTATAATCTTTCACAATCATGCTTATTACCTACCAACAACATACCATAATCTTCACAACATCCTAATTTTGCCCGCCTCACACCGGAAAGAAAAACAATTACTGAAATATATCAGAATATAAAATATTAATTTTATTGAGAACTATTTAATATACCTAGTACAGTAATTAATAATAAGTCAGAATAATTCTTATCTACATCAACCGAATTTTAGTAGTCCAAAACCTTAAGACGGGGGGGGGGGGGTCACCAGGACATTTTTGCATGTATCTCGAATAATAAAGGTCTCTTGAATACAATTTTTGGTATTTAAACTTCGAATAATGTAATTTATTTAATAGCAAAGTATTGTTAATGTAACATGAGTAGAAGTGGCGGTTTGCTGATGGCTGAAAATGAAAAATGCAAATATCTCGGTTAATATTCAAGATAGGGAAGAAATGTATATAACAATGTTTATAGTAAATTTAATTTGCAATAGGATTGGTTCTATACAATTTTTCGATTCAACCTATGGTAACGGAGATATTTTGAATTTTCGAAAATCCTCCCCTCTAAACCCCCTCCCCTCCCCCTGGCCCGATTTCAGCCGTTAACGAACTTGATCTTTCTTTTTACATAAAACGACTAAATATCGATTTTGGTAACGATTAAACAATAATTGCGACCGCTAGAGCGGTAACAGACACACACACACACACACACACACACACACATATATATATATATATATATATATATATATATATATATATATATATATATATATATATACAGTTTTGAACGGACCTCATTTTCGTCATCTCCTGGGTAGGATCGATGGACATTTGAAGAAAAATGTCGAAAATCGCGTCATGAGTACAACCTCAATAGCTGATTTCCCTCAAGGGAAATCTGCTAAAAAAGAGTAGAAATTGAAATTTCATTAATCACTTCATTATTATTCAGTGTATGTGTCATTTTAAGATATTATTTAAACAAATATTTCTAATATATATTTCAAACTTTTAAATATTTGACACTATTTTATCTGCAAAAATTTCCTTAAACAATGTATTTAAAACCATTCTTTATTAAAGCCAATCATTATAGACTGGAGCCTTTTGTAATCAATTTGTAAATTTAAGATTTTGACATTTTGTAATACACCACTTATAATTAATTTTTATGAGGTTAAGTCTATAGGAGTGACCATCATGATGTAGTCAAAACATTAATATGCCATGTGCCAACAAAGTCAGAGGTATGTTTATATTTATTACTACTAATCAACATCCTTAATAAATAACTCCATATATAGTTATTTAAATTTTTATGATATTCCAAACCCAAAAGAACAAATTTGAGATCCAAAAATGAACTGACAAAAACCTATAAAACTATGAATATTGGAACAGGATTGTATTAAAAAAAAAAGAAAGAAAAAAAAGTACATTAGTAGGTCTGCAACATTAAAATAAATGTATCCAATACCCTTAAAGGCCTTGGAGGTTGGAAAAAGTGTAAACAAAGATTTCCTGATGATCTCAAATCACCATCTCTTCTCCATTTCTTTCGTAGCAAGAAGCCTTTGTAAATGGGAATTAAAATATAAGCTGGATTTGTAGAGACTGAGGAGCTAAAAATCCGATGAGAAAAAGTGGGCGTTTACTAAAGGCAGGAATGAAAAAAATTACAAATAACTTGGTAGACATTTGAGATTATGGAAACCATGTATAATAATTGTAGAAAATAAAAATTTCAACATGATTGGTTATATAAAATGTTTCAGTCTGACTCATAATAACAAATGCATGCCAAATCTTTCTTGAATGTATTCCATATGGACAAAATACTTTTGTAAAGAGAGATTATGATTATTAATGATCCCTCTATTAACAAAGTTACATGTGAGGCAGCCTTGATGAAATCAAAAGGGTATTGTAATCATAAACTAAAAGTACTGAGCTTTCCATTGTTCTGATAGTTTTCAATCTCAGCTGAGGTGGTGCATGGAGAATGATTCAGTATTGGCTTAACTACTTAAATCATACTTCAAGGAGATTCCCAATGAGTGATTTCTTCCAACACTAGTTGTTTTTATTTAGTAATCAGTGGTTGAAAACAAAGATCACCTATCGATAAAATCTAACCTTGAAGTCCTGTACAACTAAATTTAGGGTCCAATGCGTGGCCTCCAAACTGACACCTCAAGTCTTGAGCACCCATTACGCCACTGCAGCTCACCAATAAATATTCTTAGTATAATTAAAAGAATGACCTGCTTTGAGCAGCAAGTATTGCTCCAATTTAGTGGTGGTTGACTATTAAAAGTTAATTTTAATAAAAATTTCAATGGCTTACTTGGCAATGAGGAGTAAATGCTTAAAAATAAAACTTCAATTTATTTAATGCAAAACACTTTATTTTCACAAGGAAAAACACAAATACAGTATAATCAAGGTACATACTTGAAAAATAAGAAGAAAAAAAAATAAAATCAACTAATCATTCTTATTAAAATCAGACTATTGTTTTATTCACCTTCGTCTAAGCTGTCCTTTGATGACAAGGATTCTGAGGTAATCAACAGGTATTGACTATGAGGAGGCCAGGAATACACTTTGAAATTATAAATGCAGAACCATGAATTGAACACGTTCAGTCATGCTCATCAACAGTTAGAAACTAGTTAAGTACGCAAGCCTTCAGGATTTTAAAGGTTTTAGTGTGAATTTGAACTATAATTGTCAGCCATTAAAACAAAGTTCAAGGAACGTTAAATTTTCTCCTTCTGACAATCAAAATAATATCTTAAAAGGTTATAAATCAGTGTATGCTTGACCTCCTAAATAATCTCACAAAAACAATACTCCTAAATAAAAGGACTATTGTATAATTTATTAATTGTTGTCAAATGAACGTTTGTACAAATATAAATGATATATAAACTCTAACAGAAATAAACCTAAGACTAATAGCAATAATATACAATAACGAATCTTTGCACGTATGTAATATATATATTTATATATAAAATCTACATAAAATACATTTTTAAATAAAATTTCTTTATAAACTTTTCTTTCTTTTTAAACTATACAAAGAAATGATTATTCTCTTCAAGGTTTTAAATCATAGTAATGATTTCAAAAATAAAATGGGCTCAGGAGCACAATTTTAGTGATTATGCTAACATAATCAAAACTTGGTAAACAATTTTAATCACAAGCTTGGAGAAACGTTGTACACAGGATATTAATGTCAACTTTACATTTAAAAGATGCTGACAAGATATATATTTAAGTGTACCATTGCAAGTGACAAAATGAAACAATAAATCCAGCAAAGCCCTTTAAATATTCCCATAAAAGGAAACAATATAAACTTAATATATATATTAAAAAAAAAAAAGAAAACATATATACAAATCTACAAAATATTAATTCAAAATATACTTTCAAATATAAAATAAAGGACTCAACATAAGGTACGTCACGTCACGATCCAGATACAAAATAAAACAATACTAAAACTACAATCTTTCCGTTTCTTTAATACTTTCAATAACATACAAGGTTTAGAATGCAGCCTTAGAAGATGACATGCAAACATTATAACGTTATTTGCTGACTGAACTATATTTGAATATAGTTATAATGAATGACAGGAACAATAAGACAAATTATTCACGTTTAAAAATATATATAAAAAAAATAATGGTATGACACTACGCGCTTGACCTAACCTAAAAAATGACTCAAAATGACTAAAGTTTTCAAATTTCTTTCTTGTGCTCAAATTAATGGGGGTATATAATTGGCACAAACCAAATAAACAAAGGTTATACACGTATAAAATAAAACGTTTTATATCTACATACATGTTATCTTTCGAACTTAATCTAAGATACGGAAAAATAATAAAATCAAAGCGTATTTTATTGCCTTCCCCAGTGTAATATTTAAAAATGAATTCCTGATCTCAGGGGGCGAAACAGATATCTGTTTTAAATGAAAAGCTCGTCTACTCTAATAAACTCAAAATACTTACAAGATGTATTATCACAAAGATCTACTAACATTTAAAAATAACACAAATAGTATTGATATAAATGACTTAAATGCCATAAAAAAAAGCTGATAATTGAACAAGAACAAATAACAGGTTAGATCAGGATTGCATGGAAACAAGCTCCTCAAAACTGAATTTCATGAATATCTGTTGGAGTTCCTGCCTTTTCTTTGTCAGCCTGTTGAGCAGCATTGGCAACTGAAATAGTTTCATCAATCATTGCTTCCATCTGGCTCAAGCACGATTGCAAATAGTCCTGAGAAAAAAAGAAAAATATATATTAAAATTTGAATCACTTGGAAGAAATAAAATTACATGTATACAAAGTAATAAAAAAAAACAATAAATAATTGAATGGTAAGGACATTTTTTAGACAGGATATGTTATGCCTGGTGTGATAAGTAGCTTCCAGTGAAAATGTCTCAGGAAGTTAATAATTAGAACTCTCTTAATTTTATTAAGAGAGAAGAATGTACAATACAACTGTACAATATTACTTTATCAAGATTGTTTAAATGAGAACTTTTGTTCCGGCTCATAATAAGGGAGATACTCTAGATCACATTTCACACCTTGGCAACAACCTCACCCCCCTCCCCCCGTTCTGAACAGAACCTGACCATTAACTGATCTTTAGTTTTACATGAAATATTAAAATCTGTAAAGGATAATACAAGAAAAACGCGTTTTTTTTTTTTTTTTTTTTTAAACAGGGGAGATTTTGTGTGTTTGCATCAACTTCATTTATGATATTAGAAAAATGTTTCAGGCAAACGCAATGCATAAACAGAGTTCTAACTTGAACGGTGCATTGTCAGACTAAGAAAAAGTGGAATAGAATGAAGCAAGAATTGAACAAAAGGAGCCCCCACCGATTGCTGAAAACTAGAACCACAAGGAGCGAGCGGGAGGCGATACTGCCTCACCCCCTACCCTCACCCCCACTTACGTATTCATCATTATATTCCCACGAAGCGATGGGGCTCCTAAGGGCTCTCTTCAACCCCGATCTCAATTCCTTTGATGAAGCCACAATCACGATTCCGACGTAACTGGTACCACTGCACGCCTTCACTACATGTGAATACTGCAAGTGTGCCTACAAGTGTGTGCGCTGTGTGGGGGAGGCATGAAACAAAAACCAGAAGATGGCCGAGGGTGAGGCAAAAAAAATCAAAACAAGGAATCAACTCCGCGAAGGATTACCTGGGAAGGTTCCCCTCAAGAGATGAGAACGCCCTTTAAAAAGGAAGAACAAAAAAATAAAAGAATTCCAGTTGAGAAGACTCCCAACACTAATTCAGCGGCGCTAAGAGCTCCGAACACGCCCGCTCATTCAAACACAGCCCGAAATACTCAGACAAATCTCTTTGGCAAGAAAGATTTTTACTACGAAATACTTGTTTCCAATCTTAGGTATGGGAACACTCGTGCCTAATAAGTAACTGGACTGCGGAGAGACCCTTCCAACATAAGATTTAGAAAAAGTTAAGTGACACATCAAAATGCAATTGTTGAGTTCTGAAGAACTAAGACTTGTTGAATTCTGAACAACCGAAAAGAACTATATCCAAAGAAATCAGAATTCCAGCACAAAAATAGATAGTTGTCAGTGTGTACCATCAGCTACTTTGCTTTGAATACATGGCTTTATAGACATTATTTAAGTTTTGTTTAAAGCTTAGTGGGGTAATGAGTATGTGAATGGTTCATCTGAGTAAAGAAACTTTGGTTCCTTCCTTACTACTGTTGCATTGTTGATTTACTAACAAGAAATACTGAATCAGCAAAAGCTGAGGAAATATGTCTATGGAAGATGGATCGATAGTGACTTGACAAATAAATACAGAACAGTGAGTAATAAATAATAAGAAATCATTTTCTTTGAAGGATGTAACATGTGAAAGGAAGGACATTACTACCGATGGGAAACGCTTTTGCCTAATAGTTTCTCCGAACGGTCTGTGAGCTACTAAGTCCATTTCTTAGTTTTCATATTTATCATCGGTTAAATGAAGTTAACTTCCTAAATTGCACCCTACAAACCTATCCCATTAGCAGTTCCTATTGAGAAAGGCAGCTTATGAGTTCTGTTAAAACTTGTTGTTGAAGTTGTCTTAGTGTAATAGTAGAAAACCGTTTATACGGCAGATATTTTGAGAAACCCACGCTTAGGGGGCTTCGTGAGAAAAGGACACTGGCTGGGGGGAGAAGGACCCAAAGTGTGGGAAAACATTAAATAGGCAGTATTTCGGAGAAGGGATACCTGCGGCGCCTCGACGGCAGTCTGGAGGTTATCCCGCGGTTTTTGCGAAAACAAGGAGCCCGAGGCTTTGGGAGCTGGAAACTGGAGCCCAGGCCGTGGCCTATAATTTGACAAGGATAGGAGGGAGGGAGGCGTAAGGTGGAACAATAGATGTATTGTCGCCTTCCTTTCATGCCGCTCAGATTAAAATCCTTGGTCCCTCAATATACCCCTCCCCTCTTGTAGATCCCAACGATTCGTTCACTCAAACATTAAACTTTTTTTCCATCCCCTAGTGGGGGCGACGCACACATACAAAAATAGAGAATAGGTGCCGCGTCAACTTCTAAAATTCTAAATCACATTAATGAAGCCTAAAAAAAAATACCTTCTCCCTCAAAAAAAAAAATAAATAAAAATAAAATAAAAGTCTTCTGTGAATTTTATAAAGAATGTTTATCATTTTCAGTGCTAACATAATTGCACAAATTATAAACAATATAATTTCTCATCCTATGATAATCGATTATTAAAATGAGACATTTTTTTAATGGACAGAGCAATTAAGAATATAATTTGTTTTACAGATGCGAGAGGAATAATTGGTTATAGAAAAATAATCACTTTTAAATCATGATATTTTTTCAAATTGCGTATTAATGGGCGCAAAAATACTAAAGTCAGAAAGGGTGAAGAACACTTCAGTTATTTTGAGAAAGATCATATTAAGCACTATAAAAATCTTTCCTAGGCGTATTTTCAAGTGACTTTCATAACAAGAGAATCTAATATTTACGAAGAAGATAAATAGATATCTGACGAAGAACTTTGGTAAATAAATTTTGATCCAATTTCCATTTATAGGCTTTTAAAATGAATATATTCTTTTCACTGACACTTGGAATCTTGTCGATTGGGCAATATTTAATCCAATTGATAAATAACGGGCGGAAGGGAGTAATTTGCCTATCAAACTACCAAAATCAGATTATACTCGCAAATTTCATGGAATGGGCTCTTGAGGGCGCCAGAAGACAAATGACATTGCAAAAACTCTGTTTACGACAAGTGTTTGGAATTTCAGATGTGTACTGAGAGAGTATGTCAAGAACACAGGGCGAATAGTAATTCGGCGTAGTGTATTTGGAAATGTGCTAGAATGTATTTCTTTGATTATTTCTATACTCTATTCACTAGGAAAATTATGTACTTTTTGTAATTAAAACCAAATAGGAAACTATAAGAACATCAAATAAATACATTGACGTAATTGATTAATTTAGAAGCGATAAAAAACAGGTACAAATAATTGGTAAGTCTTGTAATTTATCTCTTATAGAGGGAAAATATAATATTGGACTATAAGTATAATATTTATACAAAATATAATATTTACCTTCTCAACTCCAAGAGTTGATGTGAGGTGGTTCATGAGACGATCCAAGTCCCAAACACCCCTTGCAGTCCATCTGAGTCCTCTCAAAGCCGCCGCGATAGCTGCACCGGCCAGAATACTTGAAGTATACACACAGAATTTGAATTCTGGAAACGAAAAAAAAAGGAAAACATTAACAATTGGTGGTAATAAAGAAGGCAGCCTGCATACCATTGTTCATCATCATTATTTACTTCGTAGTAAGTGAAAATGCAAATTTGAAATAATGAATAATTTAGAATTATCATATAAGGCTTTATTTAGTAGTGCTCTTCAATATTCAAAAGGCAATTTAAGTGTTAAAGAAGGAAGATAATAGTCGCCAAGCGGAAGCTTGACCTGTTTGACATGGTTCTTAATGTTGTCAACATATTTTAATAGTTGACCCTGAGGAGTACAAGAAATTATTTTATTTTTTTAATTGTTAAAAACAGAAAAAAATAAAGGAAGTATGGCTAATTGTTTACATTACATTGGTCTGTTTGGCTCCTAAATTGAGAATGCTAATAACGAACTTCATGATTTACCAAAAATAAATTAAGCCGGTGACCACATCATTGAAGAACTGTATTTAATTAAATACAGCGCATTACAGTAAATCAATAGAATTAACCAGCAACAATTTTACTTGACTTGTAATTGGAAGTTAAAAGGGTGAGGGGATAAAGCAGCAAGCTAAGAAAATAAAACAAGGGGCCTTTCCTAATAGGGAGAGAACAAGGATTTTTACCTGGGAGGGTTATGGGCCCATGAAGCCATTTCTGGTGAGCAGTAACCCACCATCCTTTGGATATTCGTGATCAGACGAAATCGGTCAGCCGAAATGGGGGCCCTGACCTTTCAAGAGTGGTCAAACAATTTCCTCACATCCATTACCCAGAACTGATCAATAAAACATAACAATGCCGCATTCCTACAAATCAATGGCGCTGTGTGGCGCACTGGTTAGAGTAGAAGTGGGGGAGGGGGGTTCTAAAAGCCCAAAGGAGAATAAATAGTTTCATTAATAGGCAACAGTGAAACCGAATGTAAATAAAAGGTGGCTTAGAGAAAAGATAAAGAGAGAAATAAGGGGAGGGGGGTTAGTTGAAAAGAGACGGCGTATTGTGCCGACGGACTGAGGCTCGTTATACTCAAGGAGAGGGGTCCCTGTTTAAATTGGTCACGAGGGATAGATTCTATCTTCAAGGGCGCATGACTACCATACCTCCAAGCTTCTTCTACCATCTATTTTAATAAGGAATACCTTTTACAAGTTATCATCAACAGGACTAATAATAAGTCCTAATAACAATTTAGAAGAATTCAAGGGATCTTTACAATACGTTTGTAGTCCAGTTTTTGAAAATTAGAAGAACGAGCTTCAACGCCGAAGACGTTAATAATCATAGCAATACCAGAGAATATACCATTACTTTTTTGCAGACCAGAATCCTTTTATTAAAGATTAGAGCAATTCTTCAACGCAAGAATTTCATGTGTTGCAAAGAGGACAAGGAAATGATTGAAATAGGATTTGCAAGCCTAGGACTCCACAATTTGAGGAATATAAAGTAGTATGGTTTACTTATAGTGATAGTTAAAAGCATCGCGTTCCACTAACTTAAAAGAACGTTCTTAGCAGAGTACTATTCTCAATACAACTAAAGAAAAGGGCAATCCTTTTAGGAATCATTTTATGCTTGAATGGTTTTAACTAATTTTTGTATATGAGAAGTAAGAGGGGGAAATGAAGAGAGAGAGGGAAAGCGAAGTGGTAGTGAATGAGTAAGGAGCTGACGAGGGGCAGCAGGATTCCAGGGAACAGGTTCTGGAGGGATGTCCTGGACAAAAAACTGTTCTGGAGGTGCGCGGCTCCTCTTTTGGGCTAACCCTTCATTACACACCGTGGCGCTACGGCAGCATCGCCCTCTTAGTGCAGTCTATTTAGATAGGCCTTCCCTCTTTATCTCTATACCTTGTGAAGGAATTTTGATTGGGTTCCAATAGAAAGATCAAAAGAAAGCCTATAATGGGACGGGACTACCCTCAATGTATCTATCACCCATTTTAGCGTCGCCCATTAGTGCTCATTCCAACCCCCTCGGATGGATAGAATATTGATGGTACTTCATAAGTTTCCAGATGGCCCGCGAAACAACTCGTCATCTACAACTCTGCAAAAATATTTGTGACCCATAATTATATTTGTGTGCGCTATAGGTACTTTAATTGTCCCAGGGTACTTATTATTGTTATGGATTAGTCGTCCATTTAATTACCACCAATAAATATTTGGCAACTTATTAGCGACATGTCACTGGCGCTTTCAACGAAGCTAAAAAAGAGCTACGTTACATTTTATATGAGGAGATTATGAAATTACCGCAAAATATGGTGGAAAATGAAGGATATTCATCCCAAAAAAAGCGCGTAGTTTGTTATTAATATTTTTATCTCGTAGAGTTTCCCCAATACAATTAACTTTTTACATTTTGTACATAAATGGGAACAATATTAGTAATAACTGAGCAGCGTAAATCAAGGCATTGTTTTAGAATGTCAAGATATTTAAACCTATTCGTTAATTTAAACCAGAACAAAAGATTATCCGTGAGTTAAAAAAAAAATGAAGCTGTGTAAAGAATGAAAGGAAAAAAAAAATGTGTAAAGGTATAATAAGGTCATTCAACTCATCATTGCCGAAAACTAACAAGCCACCGGCGTTATGTATATTAGGTGATAAGTCGCTTCACGAAAATTCACGGCCAAAACACATCAGGAGGATGTTGAACTCGAACAACACAAAACTGTTACGCAATGTTAAGCATCAATTCATCATAAATTAAAAGGGCTCCTCTATTGTAATTTAAAGTGGCGAATTTAAAGGTGGCGAGCTGCCTTTTTTAAATGTTCTTTTAAAAATTTATTAGAATTGTAAAATTTATTTATTACGTCACTGTGCGGAGTGTTTACGTAATATTTGAGTTGAGTAGAAGCCACGTAGACCGGTACATATGTTACACTGATAAGGAGTAATTAAACGTAGCTACAACAAATTCTTTTAAATGAGATAATAAGTTTAATGTCTACGACATTAAAACGTACATTATTAAAATTAAAACAAATAAATAAATAAATTGGTGTAATAAATAAGTGTGCTGATTCAGGTATATAAAATAACTATTCATAAAATGAAATTAGAAAGAAATGGCTGCACAAAAGTAACTTATTAAAAAGTGTACTTCTTGAATAATATTATACAACGAAAACATTTGAATTTTTTTATCAATCATACCCCATATTGCTCAACAGAGCTTTGTTTGGGTTATTTCCCTACTTTTGTTTAGGGTGATACTAAAAAACGAAAATATTTACAGCACTGTTTATATTGTATTAAAACAACTGTTGGTTACTAAAAAAAACCTCTAAATCGTAGTTCTCCAATCTCAATTATTGAATGCTAATTGTATATAAAATATATGAAGACTTTAAAATACAGAACTAAATCAAATATAAATATAGATAAGTATAAATAAAATCAGTATTAAATATAAAATTTATGCTGGATTAGAAAAGTTTAGTTATACAATAAATGACTAGTTCCATTAATAACAATGCATAGTACATAGTGTTTTGCAAATTATTTAATTTTTTCTACATTTAATCAATTATTAAACAAACAAATGATGATATTAGAAGACTTATTTGTTTTTATATTTTACTGTTGACGACTATTTACAAGATAAATTATGGTTTTCCTTTATACTTAGTTCTGCTGTAGGGAACATTCCTGCAGTCAGATAGTTCTGTGTCATCAAATCTATTTTAGTATCTTTCAACCGAAAACTTTTTTTTTGGTCTAATTGTTTAGCGAGACTCAAAGTATTGTGCTTTTTTTTTTGTTTTTTTCCAATGTTTAAATAAACTGGTTCCTGTTTTGTTTTCTCATTACTCAGCTTTTTTGTTAGTAGGATTTTGTGCTGGACATTTTGAGTTAGTCTTTAAGAATATTAATTAAGATTGAAGCTACATTAATGTTAGGTTGCTCCTTTGGTTTTATTAATAGAGGCACTGTGTGATTCGGAATGAACAAGAAGCCTGGACAGTTTTATTTGAACGACATCAAAAGGTAAGTGGGTCACAAATAGATAGGTGTTTGAGGGACTGTAAGATTTGCGACTGGGATTTGGCCTGACAAGGACTGATGGCTGTTATCTGGGCCGCCCCCGGTTGAGGCCCCACGGGGGCAAAGCCCCCCGAAAAATATCCCCTCCACCGACATCTGGGAATGGCGCCGTCGCATCACATCGCCTCCTCCCTATCATCCCGCGCTCCTAGCTGTTTTGCGCTACAATTTTCTTCGCTAGGACAATAACAACTTAAAATGAATTTATTTGAGAACAATTAATTACCCTTAAAATGAAAACGACATAAGTTTCATCCAGCAAGAGAAATGCGTGTTAAAGAGTGCTTGAAATTCTGCGCTGTCTTGGGTTTTTACAAATACTTATAATACAGCCCTTGGTCGAATGTTTTTCTAAGATCTGCATGACATTTTAGGGGTTGCACTTTTTTAGAGAAAATGTATCCAAGGATTCTGGGATGAGAATCTAAAAACTTGAATTCCTCTAAAAATATCTATATTTGACCCACAACGACAACCGGCTACTCATAAAAAGTCCATCACGCAGGGGCTGCGTTAACTAAGGAGATTTCCAATGTGCAGCACCTATTGGAATTTACTTCAAAACGTAAAAGTTCAATGTGAACAATATTTGGTATTTACGCTACAAATAATGTGGGTTCATAATATAACAGTTTATTGTTAATATGGCATGAGTACGAGGGGGGCTTAAGGGAGACCGAAAATTAAAAAATGCAAATATCTTGGTTAATAATCGAGATAGCGAAAAAACGTCCATAACAAGATTTAGAGAATATTAAATTTGCAATAAGATTCGTTCTATAAAAGTTTTCGATCCGACGCACAATAACGGAGATATTTGGGATTTTCAAAATCCTCCCTCCTCCTACTGGTCCGATTTCAGCCATTAACAAACTTCATCGTTTTTACATAAAACGATTAAATATCAAGTTCGGAAGCAATTAAACAAAAATTGCGATCTCTAGAACGTTAAAAACTTGCAACGGACCTTATTTTCGTCATCTCCTGGGTAAGATCCATGTTCATTTGAAGATTGTTTTCGAAAATGGCGTCATGAGTACGACCTCAGCAGCTGATTTCCCTTAAGGGGAATCTGCTAATAAAACTACTAGGAAGGAAGTAAGCATAATAAATAAAGTAGGAATATTTGAATATTACGTTTACAAACAAAGCCTTTTTTCTTTTTCAATACAGATATTGTTGAAATGTCGTCTGTTTTAACCTTGGTGAGCTTTACCTTTCATTTCATGACTTCCATTTGACTGACAGATCGCCCAGGAGTATTAGTGTCATTAGGATTGAACCAAACATTACCGAGATTCCCAAAACGAACTTAATCTATTTTCTCTAGAGATCAATAGAGATTGTCACTGGAGAACGAAACTTTAGTTTTCATTAAGATCAAAAAGCTACAATACGCTACTTTCTTCTAATTCTATATTAACTGGAAACGAAAAAAGTTTAAAACTAAAGACTTACTAGACATTTAAATGAGCTTTAACAACTAAGGTACATTTTAGAAGAAACAATGCATTTCAAGTAGAGCCTTCATTTCTATGCGAAACAATCCCGCAATGCAACTTGCAGTATGCTCTCTTTTTAAAATTATAAGCTGGCATGTTTAAAAATCTAATAAAATTTGAAAAAAATTATATTCTGGAAGATCTGGTTCAGTGACCAGATCCGCACTCAAGATTATCCGAATATTCTGTTGCTATATATTGTGTGAACAATTAAAAAAGAAATATTTATATTTGACTAAACAATTCGACTACCGTAATTAAGCACATTTGTATTTTGCGCTGTAATGAGGTAAAACAAAAAGCTGTAAACACGGAAGAAGTGAAAATTTTGGTAAAGCAAACAAGATGATGTGAATAAAGATTGTGGGTATTTCGTGAGCCGAAATTATCAAGGCAAATATAAGAGCGATAATATAAGAGGGCTATGACCTTCCCAAAATCTTGTGTAATAAAATCCATTAGGTAAAGCCAATTTAAATATTACAATAAAAAGAAAACCAAGCATGATTTTTGAAGGGGCGAGACCAAAAGTTAGGTCACTGACAGCGATGAAACTGGTTGTGCAATGTGGTTGCTTCTCGTAGGTACTAAAAACATATGATCATGAGGACGTATGTGCAATACCTCAAATCAGAATCTTCATTTTTCATGTATCTCCTCAAACCTTTCATAGTGTAACGACTGCAAAAGAAGAGATTAAGAAAACGACTGGAGAAAACTTCCACAGCGAGTTACCAGCGACCCCCGCCCCCTCTGGTAATTATTATATACAAATTACCATCGGTATGTGCCCTTGGATATTATTAGAACTAATTTGAACAGCGCAAGTGTCATGCAACTTGTGCAAATTGCTCATTGATATTCTCTCTACCTGGATTCAAGGAAAGATGAACAGGAAATTATTGCAATCGGTTACATAGAAATATTTCTGACCTTTCCCATAGATACCTTGGGAAATTGGTTTGCTCACACTTAGTCAAGAAAAATAATAAAAATTGCACAAATCGTAGCAGCCAATGTCTTAATAATAGTTCTATGGCTGCATTATCTTTCTGATTGCGATTCGTTCCTTGAATATAAAAAAATCAAATAAAAATATCTTATTAATGCTGACATGTAATTATGCTAAATCTGAGGCACCCAGATTTTTTTTTGTTACAAAAAGCAATTGTAGAAAATAACCCAAAACAGAATCTTTATAAGAAGTTGGAATATCGATTAAAATGAAACTTTATTATGGAATTGAAATGTGTAAGAACTCAATAGTGAATGCATACTGTCCTATCGCCTTGCCTGTCAATATATAAAAGAATAAATGTCTTAAAAGAAAAAATAGAAAACCGTTTACTTTTCAATTGACGTAAAATGCCCCTTCTAAAACTAATTATGAAACACAAAAGATCCCGCTGATCAAAAAAATAAAACCACTCTCAACACGGAATATATTGTCTTTCGGCGAGAGTAAAATAATGATGAATGATAGAGGTTCGCCATATGATGTCCATCACCATAGCTAATGATAGGGTTCGGTCAGGCCAGGTGACACGGGACTGGGCTATCATGGATTTTTGTCATCGTTCACCCAACACAAACCAATAATTACTGAGTGGGACAACTGTGACCAACCTTGATCAATCGTGAGAAAACAGGCCAATTTGGCCGCCGAGAACAGGTAGGCTATGGGAAAATGGAGCGAACCACACACAAAACTAGTTCAGGAATCAAATTGTGTGAACATGTGTATTTCAGCCGAGAAAATTTATATATATATATATATATATATATATATATAAACTTTAACTATAATAAAATATTTATTTTAAAATGTCTATGCTTAAAAATGATAGCTGTATAATAGGGATTTGTAAGTCAGTTAAATGTTCCTTACTGAAGGTAGAACATTGATGAAAAAAATGAACTAAATGAATGATTCTAAGAACCCGATACAGCTTTAAATAAATTCATCAATACTTCAAAATAATAATAATGAATAATATATGTGGCTTTTGTTTTTTGACTAGTCATAACGATGATCAGTAATTATAAAAGCGGCTTATCATTGATTCAAACTGATCAAAGTGTGACTTATTACATGTACAAAAACATGTTTTCTGATAAACATTAGAACATTTGAAATATTTTCCATAAATAAACATATTGCATCATCTCTGCAGTTTCTTCATCACACGATTGTGAAATATCATAACCTAAATTAGACATGAATTAGTGGAAAACTGTTAGTATAGATTTAAAACGATTCAGGATGGTATCATTAAGTTGAAGAAAATGTATTAAACAAAAAGAAAATATTCCCTAGAAAAAAGTCCAAAAAATGTCAATAGCCTCCAATTCAGTAAATACAGTTAAACATTGATGTCTTATCTTGAAATAGTTAAAGCAAAGATTTAACTAGCATTCGGGAAATTATTTGATAATATTCAGTTTTTGCAATAACGAACAAATGTGCAGAAAGTAATAAATAGTTCTTTTAGCTATAGCAGTTTTGCAAGACTCGAACGGGTTCATTATCACCAAAGATAAATTCTCATATCAGCAACTTTTTTTTATCGAAGGAAGTGTTATAAGGAACTATCTTGGGCCAACATTTACGGTGACTTCATTGAGATGAAAAGATTCTCCCAAGGGAACAAAATTCCTTCAGAGAGAGAGAGAAATCAGGTCTTAATAGACTCAAAGAACAGAATAATGTACAAACATCGAAAGGAGAACTTTTAAGGTTCAAAATTAAACTGAAAAGAATGAATCTTTTAAAAACAGAAAAGCCAATATTGAAATTTTTTAAAGATATATCTTGTTATTAATAGCCAAACGAATTGGATGGTAAAAGGAATGATAAATGGTGGGGGAAAACTAAACTAAACGAAAATGTGAGATGGCGAAGGCTTCGGCAGTTAAATCCTCTTCTATCGCTATGTAGATCATGTGAGACTAAGGATTTTATTTAATGAGTTCGTCACTAAAGAAATTCTATTACCCAGGCGGGAATCGAACTCACACTACAGGTTTACCAAGTGAGATAAAAGGCAACGCTTTAAATCACAAGGCCAACCTCAGCCCCGGCAATGTTGTACAACCAAATTAAATTATCAGAAAAATGTATGGTTATTTTTACTTTTGTAAGTGTATACACTTAGTAATATGTTGTAAGGCGCATAATGTGTAAACAATGACTGATAGGTATGTTAAAATTATTAATAAATGCCATGCGACCTATGGTTAAAACACATAGTATTCATATTTTTCAAAATTAACTTTATAAAGCCAATCAGAAAGGGTGCCTATAAATAAATTCAATTTCCCCATGTGGGAATTGAACCCAAAACCTAAAATTATCCAAAAATATTAGTTAAGACTTAGGGCATGAATGATGGCTAAAAATATTAATGAAGTCTTACAGAGCTGACGATTATTTTGACATTGATAACAAAATTATAACCATATCTCATAAATGGAGATATGGAGGAAGCTAAACTCAACCAAGATTTTTTTTCCTTTAAGAATGACTAATCGTCTATCGCAAGACATTGGAAATTGTTACGTTTAAATACTGAATCCTTATGAAAGATGGTTTTCTTCCAATTCAATAAGTATTATTGCTGAATGAGAGGTGGTTTTATAATAAAACTAGATAAGATACTGCCATCCTTCAAGGTTGGGATATAATAAAAGTCTGGCACCTACAAATTATTACTAAGAAAAAAAAAATGGTTTCCTTATGCAATTACATCTAAGTGGAAATGAAACAGCTGGTAAGAAAATAATGTCGATCTTATACTCTACTGAACTAAATGAATTTCGAAAGTATCAGGAAATTTCAATTTAGACAGAACTACAGAAGCAATTCCAAAAGAATCACAAATGACACTTCATTGGTGCACATCGCTTCAAACGGAATACAATAATTAATTTGATTTCTTTATAGATATGTCTTAATATGGGAGAAATAATGAATAGAATGTGAGAAATAACATAACATCTTTTGGTTATTCCAGCATGAAAGGAGGCAGTTTACGCATCCCCCTCACTGTGGAATTTTCTACCAATCATAGATTGTAAGATGTGTAATATCTCGTTGCATAACACTATGTCTAATGATTTTCTTTCAAGGCACTTACTTCAGTTTCCAAAAGCTAATTTAATTGATGAGTGTTTGTAAGAGATCTTGTTCACTGATCTATGACGTGACACAAAGAAAGTGCCTCGCACCTGATCAATGATGTGAGGAAATAATGAAATTAGTCACGACTGATGATGACACGGTCGACTTTGCAGGGGGTGAAGTCGTGGATCAGCTTACCTCCCATGAGAACGGGCCGCATGTGCCCGCCGCCGGACCGTAGCAACCACCTGTGACACACTAACCACAACGCTAAGTTCCGGCAACATTTGCCTTCCCCCGGCTCTTCCTAGGAAGTGATGCGGCAAGGGGCACTCGACCGCATATCCTACTCCCTTCTAACTGCGTCTTAACACTTCTCCCCTAGAGTACTACAACTACCGCATAATAACCTCTACTCTCCAAATTATCCGTTCCCACGCTCCATAATGAGGATAAGTTAATTAGATTCCTCCCTCTGCGCAGAATGAAACAACTTCAAGGTTGATGCCGAAGGGTAAGACATCTACGAAGCGGATTCATGTTAAAAACGTCGATGAGTATTTGCTCTGGGTGTAATAAAAATATCACTGTTTTATGTTTAGTGGCATGAGTGAGCAGAATGCTAAAAAAAAGCTTTAGCTAAGCCTTGTGGTTTTTCTCACGTTGCACCTAAATTACCCCATTAATGGACTAAAAGAACACTTCATTCAGCACACACAACATCCTGAAATTTAGGGGAAATCTGTTGATGAAGTCTTTACTGGCTGTGGTGTGATCGAGTACACTAGGCAAGTAATTTCAAAGCTAGGACACCATTTACAAGCCCAATGTTGTATCCAGCATGACCTCAGAGATTAGGAAAAAAAGTTTATTTTGGGTGAACCAACCCACGTGTGATTGATTTTTTTTTTTTTATTATATAAAATTCATTATATCACATAAATATGAATGACATGTTCAAACAGCATCTGATCTCCGGTTAAGACGTACTAATAAAGAAGAGAGCATCGGAAAAGCAAGAGAAAAACTAAAAATCCTCAAACAATCATAATCAATAGAAAACAAGGAGGCATAATAATTTGTCGTGTCCCGTGAATACACAGCGGACGTAGGTTGTCTCGGCCCTTGTACTGTTTCTGAGAACCAGCGGGGGTACAACAATGGTTCTCAATCTCTACTTGGTTAATACACAGAGGGCGTTCCAACGTGAAGGAATTCGGATACAGCCATTGCCTATACTCACCGTTTGTGTGCTCCTTCTGGCGGCTAGGCACGAAAACCCAATAAAGCCCTCTCACTCGGCGCTTTGCTCTCGAAGCACAGAGGAAAGAAAAACAGAAATCGGAAAGGAATGAAAAAAAGAATGAAGTTGGAATGCAAGAGTAGAGCTGAAGAAGGTTACGTATGCTTTTACGTATCGGAAAATTAAATTTACATTCCTTGAAAATGGTAAAACAAATATTTACTTCAAATTAAACCTTCAAAAACTTATTAAAACTTTACTTCTCTTCGCACATTGACTGTAACCCTATTTTTATTTATTTTTTTGGTGATCTAGAATTGGTATAAGGTTTACTGTAAGCCAATTACAATTTATTAGTCTATTTCTATCTAAAACTCCATAAGTGAACAAAAAGGTTAAGGTTACGAAAACTGTATGCCATGCCACCTAGAAATAAAACCTATGATTAAACTGTTCATTGCTTTAATCAGTTGACATGAAGAACTACTACGAATTAATAACAAGGGAAATAAAGTGGTTAATTTAATGATTGGTTAAAAAGTCGGTATGAAACGTTATGAATGCTCTTTCGACCGTTTGGCATCAACAGGTTTATCGTTAATATTTTTTATATTTAGCCATTGTTAGGCGAATCTAAATGTAACATATATCGTCTGTCGCAGGGAGAGAAAAAACCTGAAACCTACCCCTGACCACTGGCTAGACGGCAAGCCAGACCAGACCGTTGGTTCTCAGACAGTCTATGCAAATTGGCAGTACTGGACAATTCGTCTGGCGGAGGGGTAGTCTTTTGTAAAGACGTGACAGACTTAACGACAAACCTGCTGGTTGGAGAGCTAGACGTTGGAGACCCCCCTCCCCCCTTAAAACCAGTCTAACTCTCCGGGCAGGAAACCGTGGGCAAGATAAGGGTAGTGGGCAAACACTGAGGACGGTGTTATCGCCCTGGGCTGCAGAGCCGCACTGTTTGCCCCCGATATAGGGAGGCTGGTCAGGCTCTTAGCTGTGCCGACAGGAAGCCGGGGTTCTGTCTGGACGTCTGGGGATTAGGTTCTTTACCTCAGAGCAAATAATGATAGTGCTAGACACCAATTCAGGGATTATTAAAAGAAACCAAAAAGAAAGCGAGTGTATTTGTCTGTGGTCATTCACTCAAGAGTCCCTCAATGGTAACAGTAAGAGGAAAATTGTAACTGCTCTTCTCTAATACTCCAAAACAATAATATATAAAGTTGATAACTAACCAAAATTATCAGGCCTTTTTTTTTTCACTGAACAAGGCTGACATGAGTTAAGTACTCTTCCCAACAGTTGGCCGTGACCCTCAGGTTAACATCTGAAAGGGCACTGTCCCGTTATGCTAATGGTTCAATTCCAAGCAGATAACATTCAACTCGGAAAGAACTTCACTGGCTACCTTTCTAAAACTCACTTGAACAATAACACAATAACTTGGATCTATTGTTCTGAGGTTTGGGGACAACGTTGATCCAAAGGTTATTAAAATTGCTAGCGTTTACACAGCTAGGAATTATGTTAGAGGTGAATGCCCTCTGGAGACGAGCTCTGGACTTTATTAACAGTTTATCACAATAAAAGAGCGACATTTAAATCATAGGCTTTTTTTTATTAAAAAACCATCAATACACAACAAAATGAATACTAATTTAAAAGTATTACGTAACAGATTAAAAGATGGCATACAGCGGCTTGAACAAAATATTTCATGGCGTCTCGTAGAAGCTAGATCAAGTAGGCAAGCCGACAGTAATAATAGTCAACATTGTACAATATAAAATAGTGGGTTGTTCCCAGTAGTATTATTACTATTGCCACATTTGTCGAAAGACGCAACCAAACAACTATTCAGTACAAAATTCGACAGACTTGAAAATGGTTCCCTTGTATCCAAGTTTTTTCCCGGTGTGCTCCCAAGCAGCAATGACTTTACTAGCAGATGCGGTAAAAATGAAATATTGTATATAAAGCAGACACCTAAGGTGAACTTCGAGGTAGCATTGTCGCGATAGCATTCTAATGAAGAAGCATTATTTATTTTTTGTTCTTCTTAGGTAACTAACTCAACCAATACAATTAAATAATCCTTGTCCAACGAGCAAGTCAATGATACTGTCCAATGTATAGTTAAAATACGTCGAAATTTCAGGAAGTCTTTAAATAAAATGGACACTCCAGCAAAAAAGCTGAGATTGATGCTTATACTGGGGACAATAACAGCTGACATTTTGTTTGTAGTCCATCCTGTGATCGCATTCTGCAGCCCCGGGCCCCCTAGAGTTTCCAGGAATTTATGCTCACTTACAGCTGAGCTTGCGCATTTCCAGTCGCCAGCTGATTCCGTGCTTCCCCTTTCACACGATCTTGCAAAATACTTTAATAATTTAAATGACGACAATCTTTCCAGCTGAGGTAACAGTAAAATGAAACATCAGTAATTAAAAATACCTGAATAGATCACATGGAGTTAATAGATCTGATTCTACTAAAAATGATCTCAATTCCGAATATGAGAATATATAAGATTATATTTGTCAGTCAAAAATTCACTAAAGTAAACAACAACGGATAGGAATGGCTATATAACTAAAGCAAAGCCATCAATAGAATACACAGGAGTGCAATTCCAGGAGTTAAGTTGCTATAATTATAAAAGTGGTGCACGATAGACCGCCGCACTACACTCAAGATTTTAAAAAAAAACATTTGCTCAGAAGAATATACAACTGCAAAGTTTAGGATAAATTTTTTTTTAAGATGTGAGTATCTGTATATGAGATGTGAACCAAATCTTATTGAATCATACACAGTGTCAACTAAAAACTGCGACATCAGGTACTTCAGAAAGTTTTTATGCTAGAAAAAGCGTTTGTTAAAAATTTAGATCCTTTTTTGAGGGAGTCCGTCATGGAAAACAAATGCGTACCTATAATGAGTTTATCTATGTCTTTCTGAATTAGCCGAGGTAAAGAAATACACCAACATAACCTGATGATTAACACAGAGAAATAATTGCGGGAATTTCTAGTTGTGGCTTATAAAAATTCAAGACAGTCAACAGATATTTTAATTTAAATATAATTTCAAAATGTAACAATTCTTATGAGATTGATAAGGACGATCGGTGTTGATAAGAAGAACTCTGATAATTTCAGTAGTATCAACGGTGACAACTAAAAGCGAAAATGATTTACAATTTTTTTCCTGAATGAGCTTAGTCAGTAGTAAGAGACTGCTTATCTCTCCATGAATGGTTTCATTCAAATGGCATTTTTCCGGAAAGCGGTTCCCAGGATTTCCGGCTTCAGGAGACAGTCTCGGCATCCGAAGCTAGTGGGGGGGGGAGATTGGAAAGAACACTTAACACGCCAGACCCCTCTTGGGTCAATTGTTCAATTGTCGTTGCAAGGACAGCAGAGAGCGGAGTGATTGAACTTTTCAGGGTTGCAAATGGCGATACGCGTTGTTCTGAGGCTTACGTCAAGTTCCGTGTTGGCACTGCTCTTGTTGGCATAACCTCAAAACATTCGTAGACTCCGATTCGGAACAATGATTTTCTTTCATTCTTTTTTTTTTTTTTTTTTTTATACCTCGAATGAACAAATAAATTGAGCGACGTTTTTGGGCTAAATAATTGGAATAAATAATTTGTGATAACACATTATAACAATATACACCGCTGAAAGCGTTTTGATCCAATACATTTAATTACAATGAGTTTCTTTCTGACAAAAGATATTATATATCAGAAGCTACTTCTTTATACTGCAATGTAAAAAGCTGAGAAATACCTGGGGCTCATCGAAGACATTTAAACGGAAATGAATTATACACATCAACCAATTCCTAAAATCAGTATACTTACATTTAAATTGAATATTTAGTACAGAAAACTGTGCTTGTACGAATTCTTATGCACTTCAAGACAGAGCTTAATTATATTTTTACTACCATTTACACGACACGTTGTTATAACTGAATATTTTTCTTACATAAATATAAATGGGCAGTAGTCCTCTGACAATTTATTCCCTCTTTTAAATTCATCTCTTAGTTTTCAAACTACTGAAATTTCTCTGATATCACCAGTGTACTGGTAGTATGTGAAAACTAGATAATATGTACTTTTGTCTTCATTTGGGAGTCCTAATTTTTATGGTTAACCTAAATCAAATACACTCTTAACCATTTAATGGCCGAGTAGTCAAATTCAATCAACTCAGTACTTTCAACATCAATAGCAAAACTCACCATTTCAGGAATACGGTTGACTAATACTTTTTAGGGATCTGCAGCCGACAGGAAATCTTATTAAAAGAGGTTCCAAAAACTATTAGAGCGGAATAATGGGTTATTGTAAGAGAAGAGTAGAAATACTGCCTTTTGCCAACAACACCCTTTCTTTGAAGAACGGAAGTCTGGTTAACCCAAAACCAGCGGGGTATAAAGTACCTACCTACCTTCTTTGTAAGGGTATCGCTTCCAAACCCCCAGTTGTCGGAAAGGCTGAAATGTGAGAAAGGAATTAGAAAAGAAAAAAAAAATTGAACGACAGTGGAAATCCTTGTGAGAGTCCAGACTGACACCCGGCTTCCTCGGTTCTCGGAATTCCTGATAAAGGGTATCAAGCAGTCGCCTCTTGATAGGAGCTGCACATCCTTCCCTGCCGCTACATCGCTGCCTGCCGTGATCTTCACTAGTAGGAAGTTCAGCTGAGAAGGAAGCCTTGCCCAGCTGACCGAAATTGGATTAATCAATAATACACATGGAGTTGAAACATCATTCAGGAGTGAGTACTTCATCCAAGGAGAAAACCTAAGTCAAATTTAAAAGCAATGCCTCACAGTCAAGGAATAGCCCAATACCACATTTCATTTCCATTTCTGCTCCAAAAGTAATTAACAGACTCGAAATTCAAATTAGACAGGGATATTTTATTAAAGCTTAACTGGAATATTGCATGAGTAGGAGAAATGAATGCTAAATTTAATACTTACTGTACTCGAACATGAACAAGTTCCGAGGAAAATTCATAAAAGAGCAATTGTAGTAACTAACTCACTCAGGTTAGCAATGTGAGTTAAAGCGTTGACTTTAAACGCTACTTGACTTTAAATGGTAAACCTAGAGTGGCGAGTACGATTCTCGCCTGGGCAAAGGAAATTATTTAGTGACGGAACCAGAAAAGGGTGGTCACCTGTAGATAACCCATCCCAATTAGCCTGAGTTGCAAAAAGTGGACGTTAATAAATAATAATAATAAGTAACTAACTCAACATACAAGATTGATTTTATAATGCGTCACTTAATAACGGGAATATTTGCGATTTCATATTTCAGCCGTTCCTATCTCCACACTTGTCCAATTTTAATTCATCAATAAATTACTAATTGTACATGAAACATGTTCATATATTGAAAGTTCGTCGTTCTTTTCTTCTACAAGGCAGGACTGAAGGGCATTTTAGAAAACAAATATTTGAATAAACAAAGGCAGAAAAATGGATAACTAATACAACAAACCTCAAAGAGCACAACAAATTAATTAAGTACAATTTAGAAAAGTTTAATATTTTTTAACCCCTTTTTCATAACGTTAATTGATAGGGTTTTACAATTTGGGTCTATTGTGCATTAAGCGTATAAATTCTAAAATTCATTTCCGAATTTATAGTTTGAATTTGTTTAATCACCAGTTGTATTTAGTTTAATTTATCGATTCTATTATTAGTTTCATCCCCTTCCGTTCATTAAATTGTGCCTTCAGGCGCATCTATAACGGATAAACATTAACGCGATTTCTTTATGGTGATAAATTTCGCAGTTGCACAAGTTATGCACCGCAAGTAAATAGTAGTGAGGAAACATCTAATCGAAACTGATTATCTTTATTGTAAATTTTAATATAAACTGCTTAATACGATCCAAATATTTGTTGTACTGTTTATGGCAAGAAACCCACAACTAAATGTTATACGGCCGAGGACAATCGTAATAAATAAGTAAATAATAATAAATAATAAAAGTTATAATAAATTTTAAAAAGTTCTACAATGAACGAGATGCTGTAAGAGAGGGAGGGGAGGGAGAAGGCGGAGGAGGGGAAGGGACCTTGGATATCCCCACCACCGAAGAGACTTTCATTCATAAAATGCCCAGCTGACGGGAGTGGAGGGGGGAGTGTTTACGCTGTTCTGCCTGCCCGCCACCCTCCCCTCCCAGCTCTGGCTATCCTCCTCAGTTTGAATCTGGCGCTTCTAGGGTACAGTCACGCTCCATGCTCAATTCACTCGTCATTTAATTATGAATACATCAAAGCTACATAACAGTAAATCTTTAATGAAACCATTAAATGACAATTCAGAAACGAATAAAATATTGATTTTTTTAGTTATAAAAAAAAAAAATATAATATTGGAGGTTTTCACTGGCTGAGATTTTGCCGGAAGAAAACAATGAAATAAAAGTCCGTAACGCAGATGCTGCGCCAACTAAGCAGATTTCCCACGTACTCTACGTATTTGCATTTAAATACGTCGTATTTAACGTAAATCTAAAAAGTAAAAGTTCAATGAGAACAATACTTGGTATTTAAGTTTTAAATAAAGTGTTTCATTATATAACAGACTATTTGTGACATGGGTAGGAGTGGACCTTCACTGAAGGCCCAAACACTAAAAAATGCAAATATCTCAGTAAATATTGAAGTTAGAGAATAAATGTATATAAAACATTTATAAAAAATTACTTTTGCAATAAGATCTGGGGAAATCTGGTAATACACACACACACAGAATTAGGGGCAGTCCTTACTAAACTATGAAGTCAACATAGTTTTTAGCCATTAACACTCAATTTTTTTTTTTTAATTTTTACTAATTTAAGATTAAGATATTTAATAATTAAATCTTCACTCAAATTACATCTTACTCAGGCTTGTCTAGTGAGTTAAAGCATTCCTTAATCCCATATGGCAAACTAGAGTAGAGTTCCATTCCCGCCCAAGCAATAGGAATTTATTTAGTGACTCATTAAATACAATCCTTACAGTCCAACCCTGGCTCGAAAAGAGTGGTGACCTGTAGATGACCCGCCAATAAAAACAAACGGTGGACGTTAATAAATAACAATATTAATTACATTTTAACAGGTGTAAATTTGAGGTTTATGATATATTTATAATTGGTCATTTGGAACTGGAAATGCGTATTCATAAATATTTCTGTACGCAAAGAATTGAAGATCATTTTGATTGAAAAATTGATTTCATAGAATACTTTATCTATACATTTGCCTAAGCTTAATATATCTGGAATTATTGGTATTTTTTAGTTCTTACCTTACATATGGGGGTTTACTAAATCATGAAGATTTCAGAATTAGCTAACATTCAATGCAAAACGTATTATGCCCAACATAGCATATCGGATTTTTACTTAGAGAGATGCACGAAATTGAATATTGAGACACGATAGTCAACTCATTCCAATGACGCAATTACATTTAAAGTATAGCTTGAACCTTGTAAACGCATAAATAGTGCGAATTGTAATTTTGATGTGAATATGGTTGACATGCATAATCTCTGTTCGAAGGATTTATTGATCAACACATCCATATACTATCATATTAATACGAAATTCGGGCAGACATCTTTGAATACGGCTAAAGAAAGGAGAATGTTACGCGTAAGGGCAATCATATGGCAGTGTGTAGCCAGTTGAAGCAAGCCCAGGTGGATAGGAAGCAACCCCACCTGCTCTATTCAATACCGCCCTCCAAGCTGGCGATCAAATAACAGCTCATTCCGTGCCAGCTGTGACACATTATATTTATTCCAAATCTAAACCATAAAAAAAAAAGTTACAACACTAGCTTTAAGTGTGCTCCTGGTATGATATGCTCTATAGAGTATAGACTCTGGAATGCCTGCAGTTGAAAGGCTATTGCTGGATGTTCCATAGAGCAGAAATCCTTGCAGAAAGTTGGACTGAAAAATGAGAACCAGTGGTTTCCGGTTAGCTTCTGCAATAAACGCATCTCAGAAGAGTAAAGAGAATGCGAACCCAAAATCAGAGCCACCTCACAGTAGCCAGTAAAGCAATGACAAACATTAGTCCTACTATTTTACATACCCGGCAGACGTTGTCCTTCATAATATTTCAAGCGATTAGGATATTAAATTTAGTAATATTAAGTTTAAAACAAAAGCTACTTCACTATATCTTGTTTATACTTTGTTATACGACAAAAGTGAATATAACAAAAGTTACTTTAAATAACAAAATAAACAACTTTTATCCTGTGAAAATTTGCCGGAAAACCAATAGGAAACGAAATATCGCTATTTTTAATTTGTTGGCTGATTTGTGAATCTTAACTATCCAGAGAGTCAACCAAACACATACAAAAAAAATCATTCAAGTAGGTCCAGCCATTAAGGAGATGTTCAGTGGCATACACACGTACAGTAGAATTATATATATAAAGATATATTAGAATGTATATAGAATACATATTTTTAAGCTTAATGATTCAAGGCAGTTTTAATAGTTTTCTCAAGTAGTACTGTACAAGGGTCAACTTGAGCATAAGGTGATACTATTCAAATCCTTAATAGCTACTTTTAAATTCATAGCTCAAGTTAAGTTATAAATAATGTTTTTCTATTCCTAATGAAGTTATGTTTACAAAAAGAAAATTTCCCAAAGTCAAGGCCCTTATTTTTATCCTTATACGACGAAAGCAATCTGGGAAAGGTTTTAGTAATTAGTTCAGTGCTCCTGTTTCTAGTATTTCATGATTCATCTGCAAGTCCCGGAACAAAGGGAAACAAATATAATTTCCTCAGTTAATTTCCTAATAACTCAATAAAATGTATGAGTCGACAGAAATAGAAAAAATTCCTTTTTCACAAATGAGTCATATCAACATATTGAGCCATTCTTCTATACCAATAAAATGAGCTTTCTATCAAGAAAATAAAACTTTTCTTAACATTTATAAAGTTGTTTAAGAGAACAATGAATCCTTTGAAAAACAAATATCAATATCAGCGGGCTGTTACTAACTCATGCTTTTCTCAATCAAAACGATAAGAGAGCAATCTTGCCTATCTGTCAGCTGATTCATTTGATAAATCATTCATTTAGAAACATATGCCATAGCCGCATTCCATCACTAGAGCTACCGCCAAAAAATCAACAAATAACAACCAAACAACACATTAAAGCCGCCGTTCCTTTTAAGACAAAACTCAATAACACACAAACCTAAATACGCGTAATATAGAAAAATATCTACTCCACTGATTTTGAACGAAACCTTCTCAAAATTGGGCTGATAATCTTTGAAAAGTTATAGGTTTGCGTTGAAATATTTAAGTTTTTTTTTTTTTTTAAAAAAACTACTGAGACAATAATAAAACTTTCAGACTCCATTGGAAGATGTGCCTTACTTACACATGAAAATGGATTGAATGAACTCTGAATGACATATTCAAGATAAATATATCATTTCCCTCTTTCATGCAAACAAAATTAACCGGATGGCCGACATCATCCAACCTTTCATACCAAAATAAAAAGAGTATCAAAAGACACAAAAAAATACCCTACGTTTTTATCATATGATTACGTGTTAAAGATATCATGGCACATATTTTTTTTTATTAATTTTTGAGATATGCTATTAAGTATTGTGAAAATAAAAGAAACAGATAGGAAAAAGAAAGGAAGGAATAATCAAAGATAGGGTTTTTAATAGGATTGATTTACTGTAACCAGCTGACAAGCACTGATAGTATGTGGGTTATATGGGCCTCATTTCCTCAATGGACATTGGCAGTTATAGTCTTATCATTGTTGTTTTTTTTTGTTCTCTTTTGTGTGATTTTAAAAGAAGAGTCCAGGAAAACAAAAATAAATGAGATTTTTTTTACCACGGCAAAGGACAATTATAGACGAGGGGTTGAAGAAAAAAAAAGTGGTGAAAAAGTGAGGTTTTTAAAATTTATGATGATTTTTGTGTCTTCACTTTTTGTTAATCGGTTCCACGAAGGGGAGAGGAGACTTGTCACATAAAAACAATAAAGAGCTCAATGAAAAAGTAGAGTAAAGGTTTAAAAAAATATAGTTCCCCAGACCACAGATGGGAGACATATCAGCACTTGTGCTTCTGAGGGGGAGCCTGGGGTTAAATGCCCCGTTCAGGGACCTGCCGGAGTATGGGAAGTGAAAAAACTCTCAGGAAAAACGGTAGTCTCAGCCCAAGAAAAAACACTCGCCAAGGACTGCCTCCTAATAAGTATAAGCCACTGTGGTAGGTTCTCTTTGTCTCTCGATCCAATTTGAGACAAAGCAGTGGCAATTTTTTATACTTGGTCATATAAGTGTTCCTTTTTTTAAAAAAAATTCTGAAATACAGTTGTCTGAGTTTTAAGAGCTTTTTGTAACATAGTTTCCGTTGAATTTGAGTCTTTAGGATATAGCACTAGCAGGGAATAGCAGTTTTTAGGGGGTTTATAATATAATTGCTTACAGTTATTAACCACTACACTACACTGATATAAATTCACTTTTTTATGTCAGTGTAGATAGAGACACAGAGTGAGAGAGGGGCGGGAGGGAATATTTGTTAGTTGTGGAATTATGAGCTGTTAGCCCCTAAATAGAGTTAAACCCCTTTCTTACTATTTTAGAGCATTTAAAATGTTTGTATATAAAGTTATGGGAATTAATGCTGAGTATTAACGTTCCTTTAGTGTCTGCTGAAAGAGTTAGTTGATTGAGGGGGGGGGGGGATAATAGCCATGTGAATGAGTTCGTTTATAGTATAAACAATTTATAGAAACCTACCAATAAAGTATGTTGCCTAAACCCACACAGGAAGTTATTCATAAACTGATGAACTCTGAGCAAGGGAAGTTTATGTAGGCCATCTGAACAGAAATACTTTTTGGGCCAAATTGAATTAAGAATTCCCCAACAGTATTAATTATGAGGTTTATAATAGCATCGGAGAAGGAAAAAATAAATAAATAAGTAATATGGTAACGGGATCAGAAGACTGCATCCTGCTTCTAATTCTTCTTAGTAGGGAGATCACTTCCGGTACCATCCGGGCTTCCGACAGATGCTGTATCCCCAAACCTGCCGGACCGAGGTCTCCAGGTGTCCCGTCCATGTGCCCAATTCAGCCCATGACCGACATTTCTCCTCCAATTTACGGCTTGGCCCCCCAAAACAAACATAATCTCATTCATTACTAGTGATTCTCCTTATCGAGAAACGAGACGAGTCATGTTGAAAAACGATGTCCTATTATGAGAAGCTTTTGCGACTGCTAGAACAAGCAATAAATGCTAAGAAAATAGAAGATTATAGCTATTAGATTGCATCTAAATTACATATATTACTGCTTGAGTACATCCTGCTAACTATTCAGAGTTTTTAAATGTCAAAATGGTACAGAATGAAATATCAACAAAACGATGTGGTCTAAAAATGACTTAAAGAGCTAACAAAGGTTGAAGAGAGATCCGGTCATCTTGTTACAGTTAATTTCTGGCTGTCAAAGTAGCCCTTTAGACCATTTAGTATTATTATTACAAATTGGCAGAACCGCTGAGGAGCCCAAATGGAAGAGGCGGATAAAAAACATTACACTGTTTCCTAGACAGCAAATAATTACAAATAGGCTTGCAAAATGCAGGTAGATAAGCAGAGATAATATGCCCACCATTTAAGACCCTGGTTGGACGAGTAGTACTTAGTGGTTTGTGGTATGGCGGGTCTCCCCCACAGACTATACAATCGGTTGTTTGAATGGTACCCACAATGGGACAGCTCGAGACCCCAATGCCTAAAACCGATAAACGGCAACATTTACTGCCAGCCAATTCTTTGTAGTCCCAAGTATTTTATTAGCTGAAGAAAGTTATTTGAGCTAAGTTGTGTATTTGCAATTCTAGTAAACTACATAAATGCTATATTATAAATATATATAGATTAATTCTTCTCTATTTTGTAACTTGCATTTCAAATAACATTTACTCCACTGCATTTAAAGATTTTACAACATTAACTGCGTTTTTTGAGAAATGGGACAAAACCAAAAATACTTGAGACTTATCAGACCAGACTAGACTAGAGACCATTTTTCTCAGGAATGCCAACCTCACTACACGAGTTGATTATGTTTTCTTAATCATGCTAAATGAATATTGCTTTATAAAAACAGAAAAAAAAAATGTGTGAGACTGACCACGAGCGGAGAGGTAGATGAAGGTCTGCGCATGCCTCCTAACCATGACCTGGATGGGTGCTTCGAGTGGAATGCTGTCAAGTAGGTGGCCGAGGAAGTCGCCGGCAGTCACTGCTCCCAGGTTCCACTTCAGCTTAGCAGCGATCAGCAGCTCCCAGCTCTGCCCAAAACAATACAATCAAATAATAACACGATTAGAATTAGAGATAAAAAGTTTAAAAAAATAAAATAAAATGGAAAACAAATATGAAAAGTGGTTTCATGATAAATTAGAAATATGTGCTCACTTGAATTTCTCAAGAAACTCAGAAGGTCCTAATTAAAGTACCTATGCACGAATAGTTGGTTTTTATAGCACAGAATTTCCGCGTTTGATTGTATGACATAGAACGGTATTAAGTTTGATTCAAAGAAGATATTAAAACATAGCTTAACTTTTCGCGTCAATTGAAAGGTAATAAAAAATGACTATAAAAAATACAACCGAGATCTCCCGGTAACCGTGAGCATTCGTTATAATAGGAGTGAGTGAAATCTTTAGTCCCTCCCTGACTGGAAGAGGATGTAAACCTGTAAAAACCCTAGCCAAATGGACATTAATTTTGTATATAAACTTTTACTGGATTAGTGCATTATTTAACATTTAATTGTGGTAATTTCTAAATAACTTTTAGATTTGTCTTTCTATTAATTTCCATTTTGCTTTGTCCAAGTCTTGAGTTAAGGATATTTAAGCAGCCCATGAGTTATACAATAATTAACCTATCATCAATTACATTCCACTTGACTAACAACTTGAGACAAACCATTTTATTAGACTGTTTATATTTCAAAACTTGAGTGTCAACAATTTTATTTGATATCTCATATTAAAAAATAAACACAAAGCCAACTCTTCAGTTGAAATCACTAACATAGTACTCACAATGATTTAGAAATCAATAGGCGTGGGAAAAGAAAACAATTACCGAAAACAAGATGACGCCCAAACAGGTATACATTCACGAGTAATTCGTTCAATCGCCAACATATCCACCTCTAAAAGGAGGTAAAAAAGAAGAAAACTGAGAAAGAAAGGAAAAGACGCAGCATCACAAGACACTAAATGGTTTGGGAAGCCTTGAAAGAGCCTTGTGGTGGAAAGTATCACACGTTTTAAAAACATAATAGGCTAAGGTGGCGCCTCTTTCGATACGGTCTCCTTTACGCGCGGGACTCCCTTGTCCCCACGTGTCCAACAAGTCCTTTTTGTGGGAATGAAGTACTCGCTGCACCAATGATCACAGAAAAAAAGTCTGTCACGCAGGGGCTGCGTTAACTAAGCAGTTTTTACCACGTGCGTCACATTGCATTTACCTCAAAACGTAAAGGTTAGATGAGAACAATATTTGGTATTTAGGCTTCAAATAATGTGCTTCGTAATATAACAGCTTATTGTTGATATGACATGGGTAGGGGTATACTGATGGGCGAAAACTAAAAAATGCAAATATCTCGGTTAATATTCAAGATAGTGAAATAGGCACATAACAATGTTTATAGAACATTACATTAGAAATAAAATTGGCTCTATGCGATTTTTCGACCTGGCTCAGAATAACGGAGATATTTCGAATTTCCGAATCCCTCCCCGTCCCACTAGTCCGATTTGAGCCATTAACGAAGTTGATTTTCTTTTTACATAAACGACTAATACATAGTTTGGCAACGATTAAATAAAAATTGCGAGCAGTAGAGCGTTAACAGACTTACATATATAGTTTTGAACAGACCTCATCTCCGGGGTCCATGGACATTTGAAAAAAGTTTTCGAAAATTACGCCATAACAATACAGACATAACAGTTTGCTTCTGTTTCCTCATATTCCTAATGATAAAGTAAGGTTTAAAGACCACACGTTAAGAAGAACAATATTTGCATTTAATACCCATAGAAAATTGATTGAAATAACAATACAACGTAATAAAAGAAATTAGAGCATTCGAACAATAGCAATTGTCCATTTTGAACTAAAATTGAGATTAAGTATAGCCGAAGGTCGCAGCATCCGGTCATATGGAAATCTGGAGAGTGGCCATTGTGAAGATGACATAAAAATAGACGAGACAGGGTCTGGTGGTGGGTGGGTCAGTGTTTTAATTCGCGGGGTGTGGGAAAGAACCCCAAGGAGACTCGCTCCTTATTATATTAAAGGTTTGGGCCTGGGGTCGCCGGCCTCTTCAAGGCCTTCGCTTTCGCCAAATATCCAAAGAGGGGAGGAGGGGGCGGCCCACGCGCCAAGGATAAATCTAGTCGAGTCGAACCAATCAGATTGGATGGCTCATCGCTAGGAAACGATGGATCAATAGGGGGGGGGGGAGGGATATGGGACTAAAGTATCCTTTTATCCTTCATAGAAGAACCCAGGATAAATATATATAGGGCTTACGGTTTATCTATTTTTGACAATATTCTCACCATATTATCCAACCAAGCTATTTAATTATTATCCAACCAAATGTTGGACACAAAATCCACAAGTGTCCTTTAGCAAAGGAATTTGAACTTATAAGGGGGGGGGATAAATGAGGAATATTGTACTGTTTGCATATCCAACGGGATATGTAAATTTTAAGTTATCACGTTTACCTGAAACAACAACTTTCCTTCTATTTCTATACACAAATTAAACTCGCATATCTCACAAAGATTTAACATAGCACTGATATTCCTCGAAAAGTGAAGGTAAAAACTAGGTTGTCAAACTTTTTATGCATCCACCTTATTGACTTCGTAATGCCACTCGCTTTTATTTTACTAGAATAGCAGGGTTTCCAAAGTTAACAATTTTTACAGGTTTCGGACAGATACAGATTTTTATTTTTGGCGAGTTAAGCCAAGTTTAATAAATATAATAAACGTTAATGCCTCATTAACTTAATTAGTCCCCATTTAACACTGTCAGTTTTAAAGATGGATAACTCGTAACCAAGAATTCAATTCCCGCCTGTGTAGGGGAATTTATTTGGTAGGCTCCTCAAATGAAATCTGAAGTCCCAATCTGCCAAAGAAATGGCGGCATTTATTAGTCAACCACCCCAATTAGAGTTAGTAGTACAAATTAAAAAAAAATGTAAAACTGAAAGGAACGCATTTCACAATCAGTTTAACAGCTCAGAAATGGAAAACGTTAATCAATAGAGCCGATTCCTCCACAAGGGGTAGCAACCCTCCAGCTTCCTCCTTAGGTCTCATTCTTACTTCCGAATCACAAGGCAAATAATAGGGTGACCTAAGAATGAAAGGTAAAGGTGCAAGCTGCTTTTTAACAATGGGGCACGAGCTACGAGAAGCAGCTGCGTCTTCCAAACTTCTCTTGTGTACACTCACAAACCGTTGCTGGAAGAGGTAGATCCCAGAAGACCTCCGTCGGCCATGCAATAATTAATTCAAACCCGCTTGATAAAGTCTATCCGTTATTGGATACAGTATACAGTACTGGTACTTCCAGAACGTGTACCATTTTGGAATTAATTTTTTGATAACTCTGCTTCAATAAGAAATAAATAAGGTAGTCTAGATCAAGAAAGGCGTTTCCTAAAACACATACTCCTGACTAATTCAATGGAAGATACGAGAATACTCAAGATGACTTGTGAAATAACTGATTAAGAATATTGAAAGTAATTATAATAAAATATATAGAATAAAATATATTCAAGACATGAGTCGTTTTTTCTAAACACATCAGATAGAAGAAAACTGGTCGCAACGCACAGCCATTATCTATAACTGCAAAAAGAGCTGTTACATCAGTACTAAAAAAGAGAAATTAAATATCCCTCCCTGGTTACAAAGAGCGTGGTCGAGTAATTTCATACTCATATGCAATAGTGTAACTAAATGAGATGGAATGTTTATATAAATTTGAATGGACCTCGATTTGTCATTTTTCGGGAGGAGTGGTAGGCAAAATTTCAAAAGTCAACATAGTAAGTACAACTACAATAGCAGACTTCCCTTCAGGTAAATCGTGTAAATTAATTACTAAAAGGGTTCTTAATTCAATTGTAATTTACCAATTTTGTTTTAAGTCTTACAATGCTACTCATATTAATTTGGCTGGGAAAATTATGGTAATTAATACAAAGTACCTTTAACTACTCTGGGATGTGACGAAATTTCTCATGAGTGTCATTAACTGGTCATAAGGATCTGTTGTTAGTTTCACCTCTTTTGAGTTCCTGATTTGAATTAAAAGAAGAAGACTAATAGATGGAAGTTGTGAGGTTCAATCAAACAATAGCTCTCAGCTGTTTCGGTAACTCACAATAAATGGACATATCCTCAATCCTTCCAACATCAGCTAAGACAACCTAATTCCTATCTGACTAAAAAGACTTCTATGACTCGAGATCAACATCAACAGAAAGTAATGATTATGTATATAACATTTGTTTTTTTTAAATAAACGTCAAAGAGGAAAGATACTAAGAGCCTAAGATAAGTTATTCAATGACTACAAGAGGGCAACATAGAATTATCACGAAAGTTCAACAAGTCCTCGAGCTAGATCAGATATACTATGTTGCTGGAGGTAGTAAGGGTGTGTGCTGGTAGTTCATATCTAGATTTTCCCAGGGATATGAGGCACGTTCTCTTGGTAAGATACTACTGAAGACAGGCTAGCCACTACAACAAAACAAGCAAGGCCATTTTTGGCCAAAAATAGTATTATTCATTCTATGTTTAAAAAACAGCATTGAAGTTGTAAAAGACGAGATGCCATGGAAAAAAAATTAACCAGGATTGTATTGCATAATTGTAATTTAATTGTTTTCGTTCATCTGGATGGCCTAACTGTAAGTACAGTGTTAGTCTAAAACTATTACATGTACTAACATTGACTATTAGCCAGTCTATCTAGTAAATATATTATGGCCAAGTTATTAAAAAGACTAGATAAAAAACGTGGTTATTCTCCTAAAAGTTATTTATGACTTAAAAATCAAAAATAAGAAACAATGAGCAATGGTGACTCATTTAGTGGTTTGTTGAGCAGATATCAATGGCATTGATAGATATGGAGGGATGCAAAAATGAAAAACTATCTCGAGGAAAATGAACCTTTGGTATGGTGGACTCCATTTTGCCCTCGGCAAATAATGGGATGAGGATCGTCCCAATTACAGGTTGGCCGCGTGAAGGCCAAGGATCTGGCGGTAATGCGTCTTTGAGTATAGCCAAGACTATCTGGATTCCGATTGGCTCATGCTCAGACCAATCCCGGTCTCAGAAACGCCTGGATACAGTCTAGACTGTTGCGGCATCCAAGGACATTCCACAGCCCATTCAACTACGAGGCCCCCGCTGGGCTCTCGACGTCTTCTCTCCTTCTGTCAATATTGCCCAGAGTGCTTTTTATCTCGCCGCCCAAGGCGGACGGGATGAATGAACCCGGAGAAATGTATATGGTGTTTACTCAAAGAGCACTGGACGAAGGGCACCGGAACTAGAAGCTTAGGCACGGACTAGAACGTATGGAGAGTTCTTCAAAAGGGCAGACAAATATACATAACCTGGAAAAGAAACTAAGCGTTTAAAACCATCTGAATGTTATATTTACATCGACTTGCTCAGAATAGAATGCCTAACACTGTAAAAAGCCGGTGACTCAACTAAAAAAGATTTTAGACAGGTGTCAGCACCCCCACTAAGGTGAAACCAAAATTCCTCCTCAGCGTCTAATAACCATTTTGAAAAAAAAAAAAATCTGCTCAACGTTTCCCCCAAACAACATTGACATTGGCTATTCGAATCCCAAAACCTATTTTGTTCAGAATCCGCAGGACGGAGTGAGACAAGCCGCTAGGCAGGTGGTCTGCCTCTACACCGGTCCACACTATCGTTTTCAAGATCTTCATGCATCGCTAGCCCAGCTGGTGAGCAACACGTTAAAAATCATATGCTGGCCACATACAGTAGGACAAGGTGCAGTTAAACATGCTTCATTCTCTCAAGTGACTCACATCCCGGAAAGAGACTTAATCGTGGCTGATGACTAAACGAAATATGACACCTAAGCTTCTAAGAACATAAAATGTAATAAACATTCACAAATCGCGATAATTTTAAAGAAATATTTAAATATATTGGATGAAAGAGAAATAATTCTATATGAGCTGGTTTTCGGAAAGTCGACTTGGTCGTAATAAGCGTATTGTGTTGTAACAGGCCTATTTTGTTAATCCAGAATGATTTGTTCCTCTATCACCCAGCCTCCATAAAAAAAACGGAAAACGGTCTGTTGTGCTTGAAAAATGTCATGGCTCTCATGATCACTGTAGAAACGACAAATATGTAAACAGAACGTGCATTTTTTTTTTTTTAATTTTATTTCAGCAATCAAAGGAAGTTTTAATACAAGTATAAAATGGATAAAAGTCTTATACTATTTTCGAATAATACACCATACTTACGACAGAGCTGTTTGGCAGTAAATAGAGGAGAGAAGTTTAAATGCTATGAGAGAATAACTGGAGCCTGGCTACGAGATCATCAGGAGGAATTTCCCTGACACAATAGAAAAGAGCAGCAGTCTATTTTCTAGTCAGCGGGATCAGATGCAAAGTGCCTCGCACGGGCAAGAATAGCTAACTTACATCAGCTGTTCCATCATGAGAACACATTTTACGTAGTTCAGATACGCCCATCGCGGTAACAACTACCTTTCGAAACAAGTCTAGATGAGCTTCACTTAATATTATCTATAGCTTCTTATCAAAGGGCACATAAGATTAAATCCTTCATTACACTGATGCATAGGGCCCTTATCTGCGAGTTTTGTGTTAACAAGATAATCGTTTAAAAATGCTTCCCTTCGTTTATTATATTTATCGTAATTCATTTTGAAGGGTACACTCTTACTGCGCAACAACCTAAACAAAATTAAAACGACGGCCAGAGAGGTAGATAAGAGACTCCAGTTGGGAATACATATCTCAAAAATAAATAAATGTGTGAAAATACCTTATGAATTAAGGTATTTTCACACATTTCTTTGTAAAGTAGTGTTTCAATAACTCAATGAATTGAGTTATTGAAACACTACATTTTTTGGTCCTACCTCAAGTATTTTTGAAGATAGTAGTGTATAAATCAATTATTTATTTTTTCGGAAAGTAACTCTTCATAGCATTAAGATAGCTCAATAAGCGTCTAGTCTTGTAGCGAACTCGTCTTAGGTCGTAAGCTTCTTAGGTCGCAAGTGACATACCTAACTAATTTTTATTTTATTTTAGTAGCTTCTCAAGTGCATAACGATGTTGAATTGATACTCGGCAATGATGAGTGAAATATTACTATCAACTAGTAAGGCCAGAGTTAGGATCGTACAGACGTTCTCAAATTAATGTCTAAATACGAATAGCTATACGAGGTAAGGTGGCATTCATAAAGAGGACTACAAGCGGCGAAATTTGAATAACCAGTTCAAGGGAAAACAGGTAATAGGCATTTTAAACAATACAACAATCAATCTTTCAAGAGCCTGAAAGAGGCATGGCAGCAAGCCGCTCGAGAGCTCTTAGGAAACCAACAAGTACCCCAATTTTCGGCATTGTGCTTTTTCAAATTTGAAAAAACAAAAATAAAAAAAAACAATGCACCCATTGGCGGATCGGGCAATGGGTCTCTTTGTGGTGCCGCGCCGTTCCCAGACCCGTTCTCCTGAATAGACTCCCTGAGGGCTTGAATACTTGTTGAACCCGACGCGCCAATACAATGGATAACCCCCTCAGACACCGAGGGGTGGATTTAACGTTAGCTCTCCACCTGGGACACCCTGCTCAGATCCTAACACCCATTTCAAGAATACATATTCATTATGGAGGGAGAAAAAATGTCGTTACTTAGGGGAGAAATGAAGTGATTTATCTTTCCATGGAGGAACGCAACAGGCACCATTAGCTCAACAGTTGGCGTAGTATTTAATTTGATAGCAGGACTTCAGTCAGTTGGTAATTTCAGAGCAGCTATTCATTATTGAAACTCCAAATATATTCAATCTTTGCCTTGGCATAGGCGTAAACTCATCCCAAATGTGGGTCGGAACTGTGACAGTTTTTGTATCAATGTTAGTGAAGCCTTCTTTAAACACTCACTTATACTCATGCAAATTTCACTTAAGATTTAAATATCACACATTTCTAATGCTCGGTTTAAATTTCAAATTTTCTCTTGCGCAATTTTCTGTTCTTACTAAGTGCTGAATGAGGAATGGAAAGCGAAGAGACGTCATCTATAGGTTATCCAGCACGTACAAAAAATACTTAGTTTAAGGATTCCCTAATTTAATAAATGTAAACAGAAGCATATTTATTTAAAAAAAAAAATGTTTATTATAAACCAATATATTTTTGAAACATTTAAATAGTCGTTGTATTACCTATTGTTTTAAAGTATTACTTCTATACTTTGTGAATACAGCAACCACTTGGAATGTTTTAAAGATAATTCAACTCGTAATGATCATTTGACTAGAAAGGAAGTACAGAACAAAGACATAAGTAAAATTTACTCGGGACGAGATAACAAGAGGTACGTTCTAGCATAAGGGTTTTTAAGAGGAATTATTGTCCTTCTCTGCATACCTAGCTTGAAAGGCTAACATCGTAGACTTGCAAACGTCCGCAGCAACGTGCAAAATCAGACAATACGACCGTGAGTTAAGCCCCAAGGCACGGTGGGGAATTGCTGATCTTCACCCCAGACGCACATAAATCTCTGGATTATATCTGACTTACAACAAGGTAAGGGTATAATAGAGGCTGCCCAACTCTCAGATACACCCCACACTCTGCATTTCCAGTTTTTGTTCAATGCTCATCCTTCAGTGTTATAATACATAGGGAAGAATACTTTACACCATCTAGCGGAGGAAGAACATAGCCAACTTCAAACGTTATCCTTTACTCTTCGATTTCTCAACTACTTAATTTTTACTATAGGACAATAAACATCCGTTAAATTACTTTTTAGCCGTTAATTTTTAAAGTCCACTTCATGTTACTAAGGCTAATCATCAGGACGGGTAATCTACAGGTTACCACCCCCTCTCTAGGGGCCAGTTGGGACAGGACTTTATTTAACGAGTTCGTTAATAAATATATACTTATCAGGTAAGAATCAAATTCATGAGCCCGAAGCCCATAAAGAATGTAGTTATAGGAGGTGAAAATGAACTTGTTATACGAATTAAATACATTAAACATAATATAAATGTTTGGAGGCTTGGTTTAGTCATAAGGTGTTAATCTTAACCCACTTGATAAACCTGAGTTATGGGTTGGATTCCCTGGTTAGCAATAGGAATAGTGAACCCTTACATAAAGTGGACGTTAATAAATAACATTAATATATTTAAATAGACACGTTGAAGAATTAAATTTAAAATCAATTAAATTTTAAAAATGCTATGGAAAATTAGTATACCATAAGCTTCGTACACTTGTTAAACCATGAAGGAACAGTAAGGTTAACTGATCAAAGAAGGTGTTATTTATGCTCTAACAACTATTTTACTTTTATTCATGTATTAGGCAAATGAAATAAAGATTTGTGAATCTCAATGAAAAAAATTATTGTTCCGGGAATGTTTTGGAAATTAGTATCCATAAATTTTCATGAACTGATAAATATAAAACTCAACGAATAGGTATTTTCTCAATTTATAGCTTATAAAATATAATGCTGCTGAAAGATAGACTACTCAAGGTAGCTAAAAATATAGCTTAAGTCAAGTTCAGTGGGAGGACATATGCTGAGGAAGTGATGAGGTCATTTACCCTTTATATTAATTCATATACTATTTTTAAAAACAACATGCTACTCAACACAACAATTCTGTTCTTATATAAAATTACCAAAAGAGAGTAAAAAGAGTCCAAGTGACTTTGAATAACTAGCAAATTCCAAACGCAGCTGTCCGTTTTTATAGAGGCAGCTGCCTATTCGGTAAACTCCCGAATCATGATATCGTAGAGGTGGTTTGTGGAGCGTTGCAAGCCAACTACAACTAACTTCTAGTCCCCATCTTACCATTACACAACCATGATAATATAATTTTTATGTTATCAACAAACGGAGGGCGAGTTTTTTTTCCGTGTCGTTAGCCATATGGCAGTCATTTGTAAAAGACAAAAGAACAAAGCAGGTGCTAGTTCAATTAGCACGAACCCACTTGTTGCCTACAGCAGACCATTCCTCAATGAAACATGGCTTACAATAGACAAAATCATTCAAGTTTTTAATATTTATTCCTAAGACATTAATTACAGTAAGTTCGTATAGCCAACTAGGCACTAACGTAGGCCAAATCGGGTAAAACTATACTCGCCTGTGAAATAAAAAAGAAAATTGAATTTAAATATGAACACATATACCTCCTAAAGATAATGTTTTAAAAGATAGAACATTTGAGGGTTCCAAGTAGCCAATTAAAGAAGTAGGCATAAATGTTTCAATTGGAAATTATTTACCATTTAAACTAGAATTACATTATGTTCTAAATGTAAATATTAATTCTAAAACGATTAATTCAAGGGTTGTGGATGACTCAAATCTTAACGAATCTCAACCTCTTATAAACAAAATTATGTACCAAAACCATGTCTGGTATATTTGGGATATGTTGAGTGAGAAGAGGATTCGTCAGACTGCCCAGGAAGGATGAGTGTAGTAACAAAAAAAATGCAGGCCCAGGCAAAGAGGTAATGACCTCAAGGGCTTGTAAAGATTGGGCTTCTAATTAAGTCTCCTGGAAACCAGGATGAATGGTAAAAAATGGCAGTGGCAGGGATGCAGGTCCGCCATAGACACCAAAGCCGGGCAAGTAAATAAATAGAGGTGTATTACAATGAATGTAAGAAAAATGTGTTAAAAGGAAGCGTTAAGTAACAAATAAAAAACGTTGTTCTTGCATGGTTTATGAAGCGAAGTGAAGGTATTCAAACCTTTGCTAAACAATACAGCAATTATACCGTGTACTTACAAGAGTACTAATTTCGTATATGGGGGAGGTGGAGAGCAATTTCTTAAATTTGCGGGGTATGCGGATCAAGGGCTGGAATAGGGGAGTAAAACAGAGAGTATGGGAGATTTAAAGCAGCTAACAAGGCGGACATGGAGTGTAATTTAGAGTCAATTGAAAATAAAAGAAAGTATAAGACCAAAAAGAGAAAGATTGGAACCGTGGAAGGGGGCCTGCTCACCTTGAAAAGGCGGTCGCCTCAAACGGCCACCTCAAAGGAGGTGGGAGGCCGACTCACAAAAACAGAAAAAGGAAAATAAAGAAACAGAAAACGGATTTTCGCCTTATCAGATGATGTATATAACTAGACTTAAACAATGAGCATACTTTATATATCGTGTAAGATATTTTTACCTCAACAAGAAATCTATTAATACGTTAAGCTTTCAAGAACATGGAGAGTGGCAAGTGAACCGTAAAATATAATCAACAATTTGACAAGAAATTAGTTATATATGAATAACTGTTTGGATTTTTTCTAGTTTTCAACAAAACCGGCATGTTCTTTGAGTACGAGGCAACGGAACGTGAGTATTATCGCAATTGTTTATAATAAAATAGCTTACTTAAAATGTAATTCCCAATAGGGTTTCAAGAATAACAATGTAAGGCTTATACGGCATTCAAGAACAACTAAGCGCCAGTTATAAACAAAATACTTGAAACAAACAGATAAGAAGTTATTGTACTTTATCGGCAATTTAACAAAAACGGCAAAAGTTGGTACTGATCCGAGTAGTGTTTACTACTACTTTACTAACATCTAAACATTCGTAGAATTATTAGAAATGAGACTCAAGACAATTGTCCTAGGCGGCTGTTGTCCATCACAAAATGTACTCCATGGGAAAGCAAAATGACACCTCAACGTTAAGAATAAGTAGGGAAAATTAATTCCAGAAATTTGCAAAGAATCATGAAGGAATAATGAAAATTTCGATGTACTCTCAGAGATAGAGGGTTAGTTTATTCTTTAAAACTGACTGCCAGAAATTGTTTAAATGTCCCTTTTACTTCTTCCTTGAAATTGTGGAAGGCAAATATGTACAATGGTGAAACACTTTTCAATTGTGAGATTTCCATCCAAGCCTAGCATGAGTTTCTAATTAGCCCTGGCGGCGTGACAAAAACAGAAAAAGGAATAAAGTAAACAAAAATGCTATTAAGACGTGATGTCGGCCCAGAACCTAAGAGGGCATACTTGTAGCATGGACAATCGGTACAACAAAAATAAGAGACGGGGCTTTCCGGTCAGTGGCAGCTTGGGCCCGAATAGGTAGTTTTAAATGCCTCCTCGTGCCTCTGTTCCTCACACGCAACACGTTCCTAATTTCAATTTTGGCTTCATTCACTTGTCCCCAGGTCTTTGAGATGCGAATCAAACGATTGGCCTTGAACCCCCAAGTAGCCTCTGGCATTATTCATGGGCCCAAGCACGGGGATATCAAGACAAGACTAACTTGATCTTCAGACCATTCCAATTAAGCATTCATTATGTAGTTTCGTTACTTCTTTTAAGCTAATTACAAGTTCTAAATAAATGTTCTTCGAATTTGAAATATCAAAGGGCGTTAGGCCCACGGGTAAGTTCTTGAGATGAGAGTTCACCACCATTCTCAAGTTGGTTGCACAACTGATGTCAGATTGGCGATACCAATACATTATTTTGGCGTTTCATCTTAGGGATATTCACTCATAAGACAGAAGGGACACACAACTTTCATTGATGACAACTCACGGTTCAGTATCCTATTTATCTATTGGCCTGTTAAACGTTTACTGAAGTTGTTACTACAAATTTTCCAACTGATGTCACATTTTTGATTAATCAAGGTACAAAGTTTTCAACTCACAGTCTAACATACTTGAGAAGTGAATCCATTCTGCCAACTATATTCTAGTTCAAAGAGAAATAGGAAAATCTGGAAGTATATATGAGTAATGAATATTGATCCAGGGAGGAATAGGCGGATGAAGACAGGAACTTATGAATGAATATTGTTGGCTAATGGCAATGAAGAATGCGGCCCCGGGCAGATTAGAGAGCCCGTCGGATGGGGCCGATAAGGATCTCGCTGGTCACGAATTCTCAGGCCGCCGGCTCTTGGCCCTGCGGGGGGCCCTACATCCCAGAGCAAAAAACTGTTACATTATGTAAGATATAATCATGTAAGGCGGTGCCTTGGAATAGAGGGTTGCGCGGGGGTGGAGGCAAGTACCATAAGGATCTCAGGTAACAGGTGCCAACCCAATAAGCTAAGGTTACCTTTTGGGCGCCATGAAAACACCTGACTTTTTGAGTGGTATATAAGAAGCCAAAACAGAATAACCAAGGCTAAGTGACCTAGAGTCAGGGGAAAAAAAACTACTTTAGGTTCTCAAGTTAAACCTGCTGCAACATAAACACATAAAACGAGGTATTATTAAAATAGTAGAGTCATCACACATGATCTTGGTTTTAATTCCAAAAGAACAAGAGACTTAACTAATATTCTAGTATTAGCATACATATTTAGGACTCATTCAACAATTCATATTTCTATTCTTTTATATAGATATTTCTTTCTATTTCCCGAAACAATGGAAAACAACAATGTTATTTAAGAGTTGTAAGCAAGTATTCAAAACGCTAGCGAGGCTCATTCTCTTGTATACAGCAGATTGTCCAGGAATTCCTAGAGTACACCAGATGAGCTTAGGATGTGGAGCAGAGATGACTTGATCGAAGAATCGCGGAGGCTAAGGAATTGAAGGATTTTATATGTGGACCAACAGACTAAGATGGTCGCAAACGTCCAGGTCCACCAAACACTGTAGTGTCTATTTAAACATGAGCCCACAGTAAGCCTAATAAATGATTGCCCGATGAAATTGAAGTGGTTAAATGATTCAATAAAAGACAAATAAGATTTTATTCATTCACGAGTTGGTTTCAATGAATGGGGCATTGACACCTTGGGCGCCTTCAGATAAAATTTACGGTGAATACCAAACCTTTATCTAGTGCGAAAGGGCGATAGCTTTTGACAAGAGACATCCTTTTTTTTTCTTTCACATCACGATTCTGGCCTGTAAAAAACCTGGACTATCAGCGCAGACGAAGAGGGCCCATTTAAAATACTCAGCAAATCAAGCAGAACAAACGATACTAAAGATATAAGTAGACTGATCATATAACAGAAGCTTTTGAATTCCAAAGTGATGAATTCCACTTTGCAAAGTGCTGATCCGAGTGATACAATATGATTGATGTTTGCAGCAAGTCATTTCTCAATAGCTCTGCTGTCTTCATCAGGTGCTGAAAGAGATGCAATTGATTGGAAGGAGTGTCACTTTCCACTCAGCGGAATCTTTTTTAGATAGCCGATGAAAACAGAGTTCCTTCAAAAAACATAATAAATTCAGGTTGGGCAAACATCAATCAGATTCACAGTATTCAAGCAAGAATATGGTAGATTTGGTAGAATCGTTGGGCTCCAATAAACCTATACAGAGTTCAATTGATATTCTTTATCAAAGCAATTATGCAATTTTCTCTTTTGCGTCAAACGATAAGATTTAAGAAAGAGGCTATCGCATTCCACAGAAAATAATTTATTAAGTACCAAAAAGCGAACACATGCTCAGAGTTCAAGCTCCTGGAAGAAATACTAGACATAATAATAATAATAAAAAAGTATATGTATATTATATATGAAGATACTTACCGGAAGGTCTTCGATGCGGATGCTCTGTTCTGTGTAGGCTGAGAGAAGTTTGGTCGATAGTGGGGTTGGTTCGCGGATTTTGGAAGCAAGGAGGAGGCAAACGAAAGCGACTAGTTGAAGTTGATTCTTTGTAATACGGACAACAGACATAAACCTGTCGAGGTAGTTAACAGCGAGGGAAAATATTTCTTCAGTGCATTTGTGAATTTCGCAAACCTGCAACAAAAAGAATAAATCAGCTTAGACTATGTTTCATGGAAAATAAATGCATGGATCCTTTTATCATAAAACAATGATGCCTTCATACGACTGAGCTTCCTTTTTAAAGCCATCAAATAGGTAGATAAAATATATTTCATAAGTGCCCTTCTTAGTTTTTCTCCTGTATTTCTATAGGGTTGATCAGGCCGTAATTTGACTAAAAGTAGAGCCCTTGTACCCAATTAATCTGTCTCCAGACAAGAAAGCTCTGAGATCAAACTCATTTATTTACATTGGCAACACCAGAAATGCAGGGAATGTCTCAATAATTAATGGAAAAATTATTATCCCCTGTAGCTATTACATTGACTAATATAACAAAGACTATGTGTGCAATGTGTCACCTGTTGATATCAAAAGGCTTTAATACAGTCTAGTTGCCGCAACCTGAACAGGTTCCGACAAATAAGAACCTCCCACTATCATAACTCACAATGGAACAACAGAGGAGTGATTCCGGGCGGTAAACATTTTAAAATATGGGATGAAACTATCCATCATGGGGTGCAAAAGGCCCGATGACTGAATAATACGGGCTTTGCCAATGCCTTGAAAAGGCACACGGACTTGCAGACAAGGGACGAGCAGGAGCAGTACAAAAGCCAGTTGAAATTGTTAAACGGAGGCGGAAGGGTTGTTTCGCAAGGTACGGCTGGTTCCGTAGACAGCTGGTTCATGCTTCAAAGGACTGGAAGGGTGCGAGTTCAATAGATACTCTTTCAGCACCACTACCGGTGCAGCCACTTGCTCTTTGCCTTTATACTGCTATAATGTTACTTCAAAAAGCAAAGGATCTCACGATGAGGATATTTCAAAAGATTCCGACTCGAGTGAAACATAAAGAACCACGGATACGACCTGAAGAAGGCATGAACGAACTAGAAACGAGGTAGTTGCCATATGTTACCCTATGAATAACGATAGGCTTTCAAGGAGGTTATATGTTCTGTATTGTTCAGCCTATAGGATCTGAAAAGATACGATATTCTCAAGAAGGTGAAGGGTATACTTCTAAAACCAATATCTATAGAGGCAAAGTGGTTTTATTTCTATTTCTGATCTCAAGCTGTCCCCAATACACCAATGAACACGATGGGAATCCATTATAATGTCATCAAAAGAAAATATTCACAATCTTATTGAAATCGCTCCGAAATGAGTTGAAGACTAGCCTCTACACCTTTTACTGAGCTAATAAACTGCACAAATATAGGAAGCGCCTTTAGTCAGTCATTAAACGCTGCCTTGATATCAAATGAAGATGCCATGGATAACGAAGAGGACTTTCAACTTTGTCCCCACGTGGACAAACACCTGGTAAGACACGTGTCAACAAAAGAGGCAAACACAAACAATACCGGCAAACAAAGGGGCACTAATACGGTACACTTGTTCTTTACGCTTGGGAATATACATTAGTGAAAGGAGTCTTCTCTGTATGTTTAGTAATGATCTGTGGAGCGCCACAATTCGGGGAGTGGGTCATTCAAGAGCCAACACATTCAGAAACCCAGTTGGTATAAATTAAATGCATACAACGAAATTAACAATAATTGAAACAAACTCTTTGCGCATGACCAGCATCATAAAAGTCGACATGGAAAATATTCATATTAGATTAGCTTTATATATATGAAATACAGAAAGAAGAAAAAAATAGAAGCTAATATTTACAGGAGGTTTAACAAATAAATGAATTATTGGAGAAGAAAGGCTAAGGGCAATGTTGATGTTAGAGACTGTTAAAATTATACATATAAGTCCGTCAAAACTTGGAACCTGTAGGTCATTGGCAAATCTTTTCATAGGAAAACGTTTTCAAAGAGATTACTACCTAAAATTATTTCAATTCCGTTTCTATAAATTTGAACAAGTGGAATAAATGTTTAGTGGAAATTAAACATAACGCCACTGGGGGTAACAGTATTTTGCCCAATTATAATGAGTAATAAATACAGACATTTTGAGATTCGATAAACTTAACTTTTTTTCTTTTTCTCCTAGTGTTTATCTTTGTTGATTGAATTTAGGGCCGATACAAGGATTAATATAATTCTAAGGAAAATGGCAGCTTTATTGAGCTATTAATTTAGCATATAGGAAGCACACACACATACATATACATATACATATATATATATATATATATATATATATATATATATATATATATATATATACACATAGGTTATTTGCAAACATATAGGTTGCAACCTCGTCTAGCTAGCCCTCTAATTATAAATTCATTCTTCAGTAAAACAATGCACCTTTTAGGCTAACAGCACGAGGCTGAATTACACCTGGTCGCAAATGAATGGTAAGCGGTGAACATATGCTTCATTTGGGGAGATAAAACATTAGACAATAGTGGGTGAGAACAATGGGCCGGGGAAGCATGCGCAAAAGGCAGAGGGAGAACTGATGAGCCACCCAATGGAAGATGACTTCCAGGCAAACATCTCGACAATGGTCCCGGATGGGGGATCCATCAAAAGGGCTGTCAGGACAGCACGTGGGAACTCTATGTAGACCAAAGAAACCCCAAGATGCTTACGAAAGCGCTCAGCCAGAAACTTAATAAATACCTAGTAGTCGATGGGAAACCACTCAACTACTAATCGCAACAATCGAGATAGGCGATGACTCGTGCTCCAGAGGGGAGATAGTGATCAACCCTTTTTAAAATGCAATACTGATGTATATGATGTCATTGTTCAAATAATGGATATTTTCTAGAACCTTAGTTTTCGCATTAGAAGGCGAAAGTCTAATACAATACTCATTATCTGATGAACGATCTTATTGTAGCCAAATATAATTAGAAATCAGAATGATAAGAATAGGACTACAGGGAATTTTAAATAATAGAAAAAAAACCCTTCTTGGGAAGGAGTTGTGCAATTTCTCCTTATGTAGTTGAATTGTTTTAGAAGAACCTGAAAACAATTCTTAAATGTAAGGTGAAGAGCTTTAAATGCTGATTCGTTATTCATTTAAAGGACTGAATTGATTGACGATTACTAAGAAAGGACATGGAACTTTAATTCCTCAAGACGACAAGTATTCAAGAAGAGGATTCCCTTCCTCCAGGAATGCCTGGCTAAGGAGACAGGATGCAGCCGAGCGAGAGGCTGTCTCATGCATAATGTAAGCACAGAAAATGAGGAGACAATGGCCAAGCTCGTGTCAAATATAGGCGGGGTAAACGTAATATGGATAGGTTGAGATATAAAATCATTGAGTCTCAAATGCAAGTTCAACTGACTACTCAATGTGAAGTTCTGGATTCTAAATTCAAACGCCTGAAAATTCAACCAGTAATCGAATACCAATCAGTTTGGGTACATTTGACACAATATTGGATGTCTAGGAGAAAGCAATATTAACAAGTGAAGCTGTTACTTCTAATGAAGAGCAATGTGAATAATGAGGTCTGACAGTTCTGCTGCAGCTGAAATCTGTGAAGTTGTCCAGGAAGAATGGGAGATAGCGGTACACAGAGCAAACTAAATCCAGTGAAGACACCGACGTAAGCATTATACATCATTGATGAGGATTTTAGAACAAACATGTGATAAATGATCTTTAATTCACAAGCAAATTCGATTATAGGTAAAATGTTTAAATAGTTTTCACAAAAATTGTTCTGATTTGCTAGCATATTCCCATCTATCTGTTCTACTTATATTTATCTGGTGCATCTGGCCTTAAATCATGGTTTAGAAGGTCTGGTGGCAATGCTTTCTAAATGACCTATGTTTTACTTAATGCTTCATTTCTCAAAATAATACTATTTCTGAGATAAATCAATCTAAGCAATTGAAAACTAGTGCGGAAATGAATCAATCAGAATATGGGTCTGTAAAAATCTAAAGAACTTCCCTTGCATGCGCAAAAAAGAAAATACAAGAAAAAAGTTGTCATTGCTAGAGCAGTACAAACTAAAAACTATATTTTAAAGTCTAGACTACCAAGTGAAAGTAAAGTAAGCCTAAGAATTGTTAGCAAGTTGCCCAGTACGTATGCTGCCATGTACTTTATATAAGGAGGTTAACAAATACAGCCATAAAAAAATACTCACAAGCATTAAGTTATGAATACAAATTAAACATATTGTTTAGATTAATATCAGAACGAATCATTTTGTACACTAAATATCTATGTTATGGAGTTAAGTGGGCGAACAAGCTTGTACAGATTACCCGCCAGACGCTCCCGCCATAAAAAGCGCGCGCCTATGAAGAAACAAGATGTCCGACATTCCGTATGAGAGAACTGAATAATTTTTCATGAAGAAGAATCAGTTTCTGATATATTTTTTATCTCAAAAATATATCAGAAACTGAAGGCCTGACTTCATAAGTCAAGAGAATTCAGGAATTTGGAAAAGTCTGAATGTTCTTTAGATAAATTATGTAGAAGATCCCTAGGAATGTTCTCCCGCCTTTGTTAAAACTCCCTCCATTCCAACCCATTCTATTAGATATAGCGGGAGAAGAAATAATATTGTATTCAACTTTTAGTCCGGATAATAAAACATTGAATGCATAAATTAAAACATTGTAATGAAAACAGTAGAATTGTAGTAATAAATAATATAATTATCAAATAAGAAATAAAATATATTAAAATAGAAGTACATCGATCTAATAGACAAGAATTCTCTACCATTAATTGTAATGCTTACAAAAATATAAATAAAATTATAAATACCAAAACCGTTTTGATGTTGCTTGGTAAAGTTAATTAGTTTAGAGATTAGCATGAATATGAAATCCATTTATGATTTATCAGTTTACTATAGTTTAATTATCATACGGCTAATGTTCAATACAATATCCCTTATTATGATTTAAAAATAATATAGATCATAAAGGCAGTCATTTTTTTTACAATCGTGGGGGGAGGGGGCAACCCTTCCCGCCTAAAGAATACATAGGAGATGTTTAAACATAAAAACTTAGATATATTATTTAAAAATATATCGAAGCGTAAACATTTTAAATTCCACAAAATTAACATTTTATGGAGTATGCTTCCCCAGAGCAAAGAAGAGAAGAACCCATGAAATGAGAGGAGGAAAAGAAATATTCCCTAAGCATATGGTCAGTTATAAGAATAAAGTATAATAAATGAACATCATAATAATAAGTTTAAATCTACTAATTCTGTCCAAGAGCTATTTATGCTAATATCCAATGAAAAGCATGAGCATAAATTATAAATCAATTTTTAAATTAATGAATAGAATTATTTTTAGCAGAAGAGTACAATCAACTAATTTTACAGGTCCATTCTAGAAAAAGAATTTGAAATATGTATAAAATCAATTTGATGAAACAGAGGGTCCTGAACTACATAAGTAAATGTTTGAATTATTTTCTACCTCAAGAATTATTGAAATTTATTTCAATAATTCTTGAGGTAGAATAGAACAATGTTTTATTCAGCTGTTATGAAAAATGGGTCTAACAGTTATGGAAAATGGTTATTTTCATTTAGGTAAGTGCAAATGAAATTGAAAAGAATTTAATATAGTAGGTACTTCTACTATTGCGGAGGTACATTAGTAGAATCTAGAGAAAATATATGAATTTATACAAGAACAATGAAATTGTAAATAGAATATTAATCTCTAAAGCATTTTCAAAATTTTTTATACCAACTTGTAATAATGTAATTATATTTATAAGTAATATATCTGTGTTATTATATAATATAAAATAAAGATGAAACATATATTATGTAATTGCATTATATATTATACATATTTTTTGTGCATACTATACAAAAATTGTTAAGGCATATTCCAGAGATAACAAAAATTGTTCTCTAAAATTATGTCAAAGACAAATTTTCGGAGGGAAACTATAATTAATATTCATGAATAACCAATGCATCGATCAATCCATGATTTTTATGATATTGTAAGTGCCAACAGTGATTGCTAAGAAAATGTTATTCCTTTATACAATTAGTTTATGACACAAATAACTAAAATAGTTCTTTATAAAACTATGTATCCCCCCCCTCTTTCAGTCCATGAACACTTAATCCCACAAGAAAATTTTTAATGGAAAATGAACCCAGTTGAACTTCCATTGGAGTTTGGTCAGGTGGAGGTCGCCCGTAGAAATTAATACAGAAGATCCCTTTTTCGCGACGGAAGCTACCATATCTTATCTAGTATCCGGAGACACATTGCTATTTTTTCGCTTTGAAAAAAAGGGGTGGGGACTGCTGGGAAGGAAGAGAATAATTATTTAAAAGGAAATTCATTATTTAAAAATATATAGTAACCCAACACAATTTAAAGAAAATTAAACATTAAATTCAATAAGAGGGGATGATAGTTTTACGAAATTATTTCCCAGTAGGAAATTGTTCCTATTCTTAATTTAGTTATCTGAAGTACTGTGTAATTAATTAAATGAAACAAAATCTGTGTTACTTACAAACTAATAATCAATTCGTGAAACGTGCACTTAAAATAAGCAGACTAATTTCCTTTTTTTTAATTTTTTTTGTAAATCATTAAAATAATAAATAAATCTAACCAACTCAAACATCTTTTTTCATAATAAAATTTTAGAAGAGTAAAATACAGATATTTATTAACATATAATTAAAATAACATTTACCTACTCTTAAAACTTAAAAATGCTGCTTTGTGCTATAAAATATTTCGGAGTATCGGAAATTCAATCAATTAGTCTTTATGATGAATGAAAATTCATTCAATAAGTCCCAATCTTGAAGAAAAATAATTGTTTCTCTTGAAAGCGAATACAAAAACATTTTCTTACATCTATTCTAACCGGAAAAGTAACACATTAAGGATAGAAAATGAAACGATTTCTAGAAATCTGAGATCAGCTGGTTATTATAAAACGTCAAGGAGAATAGGAGTCATTCATTGGCTAACAAAGGAACATTAATATTTGATATAATAAGAAAACATTCTTTAGATGCCGCCGACACTGGGACCAGCTGATTCTTATCACACTGGCGCCGGACCCTAGAAAATACCGCTCAAGTTAAATAGCAGTTTCAGGAAGTATTTATCTATTTTCAAGTATGAAATTATAGATCCAAACTATAAACTAACAAATTTAATTAAAAGAGGTTTTGGGTGTGGAAATCTGATTTTATAGTCAAAAATAGCCGGAAATATTTTAAAAATAATTATTGAAACTAATTATTGAGTCATAACTGGAACTGAATTGAGAACCTAATTATTTAATTTGGAAAATACATATGAATAAAAGCACATAGGAATTAAACAAAATTGAAAAATATATCTGTATAAATATATTCAAAACTAATAGTTTAAAAAAAAAAATAAGGAATGAAATTATAAAGGAAAAAATAATTTTTACTCACTTCTAACATCCATTCGACGACAATTTTCCTCATGTCGGGTGTGATCTCGTTCTGTACGCATTGAAAGTAGGAACTATTGATTGTGTACAGTTCTTCAGTCTTGAGTAAGTTCTCGAGCACCCTCGAGTCTCGTAGAAGCCTCGGGTCAAAGTAAGCTCGGCATTCGCATGACCTCTCGCAGCACAAAAGTTCGGTGGCCATAATAGATGTGGTATAAAAAACGATTAAAATTTGGGGAGTTTAAAACGAAAATGAGAGTAACTGGAAAAAAGTTAATAAGAAAAAAAAAGGAACTTGTAAAAAAACACGTAAGTCTTGATAAGTGACTGGAGTGGTAAAGGCCTTGTTCTCTCCACCAGCTATCCCGGCCGTCTGTATGCCGGCATCAGCTGACCGGCTCTTATATAGACTCACCCCCTCCACCTCTCCCCTTCCAAGGAGAGGGGCGGATCAGCTGTTCCTATTGGGTCCTTTGTTTACGTTTTTATTTCCCGCCCTAGGGCGGGAGTTTCTCCGCAGAGAAGTGGGGAAGAACCCTCTGGAAGCTTATGCCTCCTTAAGGATACACTTAATTCAATGTAATGAAATGAAAAACAATTAATTTCGACCGAGTAAATCCTGAAAAAACACAATTTAGCTGCGATTCTAACAAATTGTTTCCTTACTGTTAGCATATGGATTGTGATTGAGACGGATATACTCGTTAGTCTATATATTTCAAATAGATATCAACCATTTTAGCATATTTCCCTTAAGGATATCATAAACAAATTCAAACATTATTTAAGAAGAGAATCACCCAACAATTATGCATAATATCAAAGCGTTTGGAATGATCTATATGATGTTCTGTAGAAAATAATGAAATTAAAATACGAAAATCTCAAAAGTATATCTAACATCTATGCTAACCAGTTTAAAATCTATTAAACGAACAACTCTTTTATTGGCCTATTCCAATTTAATTGAGAACAAATAAAATCTTTAATCAAAGGCAAAAGAATTTATTCGATTAAAAAAAATAAAAATTAAAAACTTTTCTTTTCGTCGAAAGACCGTATTACATACATACATAATTCAATTATTATATTTATTATGTTCTTTTGAAAAAGAAATATGTTATCCAAGTTTTGAAAAGCAATACTAACTTGAATAATGCTCACTTTATATCTATACGATATAGTGACTATACAGTTATTTCAGTTATTGGTTACAAATGGTATATATTTATTATGATACTTAATTAAATCTTCGACTTCATCAGCCTTTGAAGGGGCAAATTCTGAAAAACGACAATATGCCTTATCCATCATTGTATATCTGGACATTTATTAATTATGCAGAGGACATTTAGGTAAGAGATAGTTTAGTTAGTCATGTTCATAAATAAATTCCTTTTTTTGTTCAATTTTTTGTGTCGTCAGGAATACATTTTCATCAGGTTAGGCCAGGCGTTTGTCGCTGTGAGCAGGAAGTTCTTATTACTATAAAAACGGATAAAGGGAGGAAGAAAACGTAGTCATTTACCTTGGCCTTCTTCGTGGTCATAATCAACACAAATGTGAAGCGGAGGAATTCCTACTAAAGGCAAATTTATTAGAGAACCAATCCTTCGTAGGCTATAGGCAGTATATGGTCACTAGTTATAAACATTAGTATGCAAAGTGCAATTTGAGTGTACTAAAAAAAAGTTTTCTATGTGGAAGAGTCAATAAAAAATAAAAGTGGTGAGACTTATTGTATGGACATAGCATACATGAATTTCTTTATTTGGAAAGTCCAGTCTATGCCTGACTAACGTGGGAAATTATTAATTAATTCTTGTAAACACAGATAATACAGGCCCAGATGACATGAATGGGGATTTCTGCCATTCATAATTCTTAAAAGATTATAGTTCCCACGGTGAATGAATTCATTGCTCTTCGGACAAATATAATAAACAACACAAACCCAAATTTGCTTAAACTTGTGCTAATCCTACGAAAATGGTATCTTTTCGACACTTTCGGAAAAATATGAAAGTATCATTCACTCTTTAAAAATAGGACTAGTAAGGTCATTTATAGGTTACTTCTCATTTCTAGGCAGGATTGAAGTAGGGCTTTAGTTAACCAAATAAATTCCCTATACCCCTAGAATGTAGAACCCAAGGCTCTATGTGTTTCATAATATTGAAATGATTATTATAATATAAATGAAATTCAGTAAAATTAAAATTTTGGAGGTACGGATTATATGAAGGGTTTTATATTTATTCACGATCGGCCAATCAATCTCATAATTAGAAACATCATTAGAATAATATAATATATTGATATCGTATTAATAAAAAAAAAAAAAAAGAAGATGCAGAGCGATTTTCTTGTTGGCACTAGGCTTACGGACTTTACATACGCCTATATACATATCTTTGGATAGAAAAGGGTGATAACCTGGAGTTAACTGGTCCAGGTTAGGCGGAAGTAAAAATGTCTTTCGTTTTAAATAATAAGAAACAGAGAATTATAAATCATCCAGGTAATATGCATACTAGTATTTCAGTTTAACTACTTATTATGAATATGGTGAAGTTGCTAATTGAATCAAGTGGTGGAGACAGTGAAGTGTCTGGGAATCTGGTCGCCAGGATGTACTATCCTGTGGCTCCTAATTAAGTTTTCACAGAAATGTTTGCTCCTTCTTATCCGCTTAGCAACAAGACACGATGTTTCGCTCAGAGTGGAGGAGACACATCATCTATGACGCATTTCAGTCTCATACACTAGTTAATTTATTTATTTATTTTTTAATAACTCTTTAATGGCTACGTTATGTTTTAAGAGATTATCGAACGAGTTACCTAAAAGTTGCCACCTTTTTCTAACGTATCATGTTGGTATTAGTGATTTATACACAGGGGTGCAGGATTATACGCAGGGGGCAGACAAAAAAAAGTCCGTCACGCAAGGGTTGCGTTAACTAAGCAGATTTCCCACGTGCGTTACGTATTTGCATTTATCTCAAAACGTCAAAGTATTTAGGCTTTAATTAAAGTGTTTCATAATATAACAGTTTATTGTTGATATGACATGATTAGAAGTGGGGGTTTTCTGAGGGCCGAAAACTAATAAATGCAAAAATATCTCGGTAAATAATCGAAATAGTGCAAAACGTACACATCACTATTTATAGAACATTGCATTTGAAATACGATTGGTTCTATACAATATTTCCATGCTACGCATAATAAGAGAGATATTAAGAATTTTCGAAATTCCCTACCTCTAACCCCCCTCACTGGCGTAAAACGTATAAATATCGAGATTGGTAACGTCACTCACACACACACACACACACACACACACACACACACATATATATATATATATATATATATATATATATATATATATACATATATACACACACGTACGTACATAATTTTGAACGGACCTCATTTTCGTCATCTCCTAGGGAGATGGACATTTGAAGATATTTTTCAAAAATCCCGCCATGAGTACAACCTCTATAGCTGATTTCCCCTAAAAGAAATCTGCTAAAATCCGGTTATGTAATGAAGTCGCCAAATCATCACAACTATTCGAGATCACCTGTATGCGCCCTGTGTTATGCAACCTATTACTTGAACACTTCAAGTTCGATAAGTTTTTTCAAGGCCTATGCTAATTTTTATTACTGCCATGCTACTGTCATATAAAATGCAAATTATATGCACCTTAGCTACAGAAATGTCCGTATATCACATTTATTGGAGCTGCGATCGGATTCGCATTTTAAAAAATAAATGTCAGGTTTGTTTGTGAATTTATTAAAACAGTCTACATATTTGATACATTTTAGTGTATTGATAAGGATTTCGCTCATTGCAACTACGGTTCATTAAAGCTATGCTTGTAATCCGTTATTCAGGAAGCAAATCTACACAATTCCTGGTCACATAAATGAAAAAAATTATGATTTTATAGCTACAAACTAGATAGATTTCCGAACGGTTTGCATATTTTTTAAAATTAAAATGGACCACAAGAATATATAATATACTTACATTATATTTATTATTTATAATTATATCATAATATAAATTTTCAAAAATGTTGAACTGATAATCCTTACAAGATCACGAGAGATTCGAGGGCTTTATTCTGACCATTAATTATTAAATTTCAAGAGATAGTTGATTATAAGCTACTTGAAACAATTCAATCAAAAAGAAAGGTTTTACGTCGATGTTTACAATTTTTATACATAAATGTATTTCTTCCCTCTGAGCAACATGATTGAATGAGTTGAACAGGAAGTGTTTGATTATCTTTTGCAAAGTAAGGAAGTTTATTTATTAATTTATTCATACAATAATCGCATTTCGTGATTTAGCGACGAACCAGTTAAATTCCTCTAATCACTTTATTATATTTACCCAATTAAGCAAATATGTTCAGTATTGTCCTACATTATAATTTTTTGAAAATGATGATTCAAGTAGTGTAATACGTGGTCAATCTACTACTAGGCTCATTTAGTAATTCAGTCAAAGTCTATGGTAGGTCTATGTGAGTCCTTAGATAGCAGTCAGCTAGTATATGTTTTATAGTAAGTCTACAGTTACAGTGTTGGCAGTAGGGTTCGTCTTCTCCAGTAAGTGTGAGTCAGTCGTGAATGGCCAATTCTTAACCTCGTTAAAACTACTTCTTCTCTTCTTATTATACGTTTTGAGGGAGGCCATTCACCAAGTATATGTTTCTACCAAGTATAAAGTAAGATAGTAAAACTATTATAGAATTAGACTCGGTCCGGAAGAAGATTCTATCTTTCCTCCCTATTTGTTGCTTTGAAGGACTATAAATAATGTCGAAAATTGTCAGCATTGTGATTTGCCGGATATATCTCTGTAATTTGCATTATTACATATGACCTGATATAGCGAAATATGCATGCTGTTAGAATTACTGCTTTGTGCTATGGCTTATTACCATGTATCTTTTTTAAATAAATAACATTGAGGTGAGGGGTTATTTCATGAAAATAGACATATCTAACAGGACTTTGTGAATCATGTTGAATAATGATATAGATTTTAGAATGAGTGAAATATTTTGGCTACTAAATAGTGGGGATTGGAGGGCAGTTTAGAATGGTTGCAGGAGAAAGGAAAGATTCCAGCAGGTAGCCGGGGAAATATGGGATGACCTGGGGGAGTCCCCAGAGTTCTTACTGCCTGGTGACCTCTCTTCGCCGCTACCACATGGCTAATAAAATTTCTTGTGACTCCTCCTTTGTCGGCAATGACAACGTCTCGTCCTACTGGGCTTCCGGAGCCTACCTGCTCCTCACGCGAAAATTTGCAGGCGACTACTTCAGGGGCCAAGGATATGAATAAATTCAGACTATGATAGAAGAGCACAAAGGTTAAGCTAGAGGACAACAACAGTTTTCCATGAAGTAGTATTGGCACTGATTGTGAAAATAGGCAAGACACACACATGGACTTACGAATCTCACTAAGCTTTATTTAATTCCTTCCAAAGCATTAAAGCACTTGAACAAGCTGGATCTATGCTCACTACTCGCGGCTCCCTGGCATTCTTCTCTAATCCTAGCTTCCGCAAGTCATACAGACCACCAAAAAGACAGTCATACAACAATCCCCTTTGCCTGTCCCTAACTCTTTTACTGCTTCCTTCTGGTGTCCATAAAAAATCAGATTATTCAAGTTCTCGGAGAAATTCTATTAGCTCGGCATTGATGACTGTACTGCTCTTTGATACCAAGACCTAAATCTCTTTTTCCTTAGTCTATCAGAGCTCTTCTATTTGCCTTTGTGATATCTATGAGTCCATATTTAACAAAGGGTCTCATTACGATTTTGTGTGTAGGCAGGATGAAAGAATAGGCTACGCTCCCAGTATAACAATTTATTAAAACGGCAGGGCGCTTTGAATGCAGTGTATCATCGTCAGTGCCCGAAGGTCCTGGATGTTGTAGACGGCAAAGGTCCAGCTCCAAGAGCCGTCAGGTCAACAAGGACCTTCGGGCACTGACGATGATGCATTCAAAGCGCTCTGCCGTTTTAATAAATTGTTATAGTGGAAGCGTAGCCAATTCTTTCGTCCTACCTACATTAGAGGCCAGTTCCACCTGCCAGAATACGAACTCAGAACGATTTTGATTATTGGTAACTTTAGCTTTCCTTAAGAAGTTGTTAGAGAGCTCATTATAGGGCTTAAAGTAAATGTTTCATACTATTTAGTGAAGGTTACCTTCATCATGGAGTATTTCTCCAAAGTATTTTAATGACGCAAAACCTGTTCTCGCTAGGTTTGGGGAGTTAGAGGATTTGTGTGAGTCTAGTAAGTCAATCTATTAGCACATGGAATGACTACCTTCTTAAATTCAACCTACAGGCAAAGTGGGTGCCGTCCATCAGACCTCGGGTAGTCAATCTAATGGAAACAAGCTCCCGGTTGTTATGCTGATTAGATCAAATACTAGGTAAAAATTCTCATTATGACTCCATCGTGAGGTTGGCTGAAGATCTCTAAGTTCTAAAATGCCGAACAGACAAGCTTGAAAGTCCGTCACACAGGGGCTGAGTAAACTAAGCAGATTTCCCCCGTGATGTTTAACAATAGATAAATCTACATACTGGTAACACAATAGCACCGTCAACATCAAGTGAATAAATACAAACGATAGTAAGAAACCTCCAGACGGGAAGCTCCTGAAACGTAAACAAACAGGTGTGCCAACTTCTTATTGGAAAGAAAAACAATTACGGAAATATATATCAGAATATAACATATTAATTTATTTGAAAACTATTTACTATATCTAGTACTGTAATTTATAATGGATCAAAATCATTTTTATCTCAATCAATCACATTTTAGTAGTCCAAGAACTTAAGAAGGGGGGGGGGTGTCACGAAGACATATTTGCATTTATCTCGTATAATAAAGGTAAAAAAAAACAAATAAATAAATGTTGAAAACAATTTATGGTATTTAAGCTTCGAATGATGTGGTTTATTATATGACAGAGTATTGTTTATGTAAGGTGAGTAGAAGTGGGGGTTTGGCTGAAGACTGAAAACTGAAAAATGCAAATATCCCGGTTAATATTCTAGATAGAGAATAAATGTATATAACAATAAACATTATAGTTCATTTAATTTGCAAAAATATTGGTTCTATACAAATTTTTGATCTGACGTATGGTAACGGAGATATTTTGAATTTTCGAAAATCCCCATCTAAACCCCCCTCCCACTGGTCCAATTTGAGCCATTAACGAACTATATTTTTACATAAAACGTTTAAATATCGAGTTTGGTAACGATCAAACAAAAATTGCGACCGCTAGAGCTTTAACAGACAAATATATATATAATTTTGAACGGACCTCATTTTCGTCATCTCCTGGGTAGGATCGATGGACATTTGAAGACATTTTTCGAAAATCGCTCCATGAGTACGACCTCAATAGCTGATTTCCCATAAGTGAAATCTGCTAAAAAACAAGACATTATTGTTAGAGAATGTCCAAGAATTTAGCCTGTTATGAAATTCGAATACCATATTTATCTCAATGGCAGCCAGCGATGAAAACCCTAGTTGTCCTGCATTTTAATTACAATATAGGCGTTGAGCAAACAACTACAAGTGTGAAGTAAAATATGTATGTAACTGAGAATTTAGCAGCAATGATGAATTTATAGCTCATAATCCCAACAACACAAAACTAGAGTAATAATTATACGAAAGGCATAAAATTTTATTTAAATGTATATATCATAAATAATTTTTTATCATTCAGAAATGCTGTTTGTGGTAATATGAATAAAACACCTGCAAATTGTTCCAGGCAGGCGGATATGGATAATTAGTTATCTCTATTCCCTACTTATATCACTTAATAAGGAAATGGGACTATGGGGGATGTTTGAGGAGGGGAACAAAATTAGAAAAATGACTGGATTGTGGGAAAGATTCGCTGTCTTCGATTGGAAAATGACCAACTTCCTGATGGCTTTATCTGTTTAGCCTGATACTGAATGTAGTATTTTGTTAGGGTTAGTGACAATAATTGACTCCAGGGTCTGAACAACCTATCGCAAAACATTGACCTCCTTGTTAAACTATAGTCTCAGTTTTCCTCTGTTTTTATCTGCCTTGTTTAACGATAACGATAGCATCTGGTGCGACACCATCTTCCTTTCGTTCTGCTGAAAGGGATGTGTTCCTGGAAGATATTTTCAGTGTATCATCTTTCTCATTCCTCATCAGGTATTCAGCCCATTTTAGCTAATATAGGTTATAGACAAATACAATAGAAACTAACGTGACAACAAAAACGTCCGTCACGCAGGGGCTGCGTAAACTAAGCAGATTTTCCCACGTGCTGGCATAACACACTTTTGATCTCCTCTCACCACATATTCGTAATTTTTAAGTAAAAAAAAACAGATGAATAGAAGGGGTGTGTATTGAAGGCTGAAAACAAGAAAGCGCAAATAACTCGCTCAATACTTGAGTCACAAAGAAATGCATAAGACAATAATTGTAAAATATCAATAGCTTAACAAAATAGGTTATATAATATTTTACGATCCGACTTGTAATAACGGAAGTATTTAGAATTTTTGAATCCCCTCTCTCTAAAAACTCACTTCCGCCCCCAATTTCAGTGAATAGTAAATAAGATCTATAGTGTGCTGAACTGAAACGGTTAAATATCCAGTATGGTGTAGGTAAAAAACAAATTTTCGACTAAAGATCGAAAACTCTTAATTGATGGCTTCATGGCACCATATTTGCATGTGTCTCACAAAGTAAAATTTCAATGAAAACCATATTTGGTATTTAACCTTGGAATGAGCTCATTGTTAATATGATATAACTAAGAGTGAGGGTTTACTGAAAGCCGATATCTAAAAAATCCATATATCTTGGTTGATATTCATGATACAGAAAATATGTATAGAACAAGATTTATTGAATACTTTAATAATTGAAAACTTTGAAATAATCATACAATCATAGTATAATAAAATAGTCAAATTTAATATTCCTCTTCGGGCCCCGTCTATTGGACAATCATAAATCAGATGAATGTATATTTGTTCGGTGTAATTATCACATGGCGACATGTTTGTCTTAGTTCGTTTAATTTTCGGTAATGAAGAATTTGTTGAGCTATGTCCCCTCAGTTGTTTGAAAAAAATAAAATCATGTTGTTTTAGTCTTGTTTTGTGTTACTTACGTCAGGTACAAAAAATTTCAGATGTATTTCTTTTAATGTAGATCATAATTGTCACATTTCATTTATTTTTTTTAAAAATTGTTTCAGGTGTAATTTTGATATTTTATTGTATATAATGCAGCGTCTTTATTATTTGAAACTGGCAGCCGGAAAGTTTACAATTTTGTTACCTTCCAGCCGTATGTGTGATTTTCACAATTTGAATTGTATAAAATATTGTTTTCTTTTACATGCAAATTTAGACGGATATAGAATGAAAGGAGAGATTTGAAGGGGCTTTTGGAAAATCGCCTCTTTGGTACCTGGATACCTGACTTTTCTTAAGGGTAATCTGCTATTATCCAAACATTCTGTTCTAGTGTTTGTTATATAAAGTTAAAGATTCTTCATTTACAGTTAAAACTGCAATAAGAAATTTAAATGAATGCCATGCTCACAAATGGAAACACACCAAATGACATACTTCTGCGACTCGATTTCAATGGAAGTAGACATGCAATTTCCATATGGAAGTTTGTTATGAACCTATTGGTAGAGAGCTTCTGCAGTAACTGATTCATTATATACAGTCTTTCATTTTGTCATTGAGCTTCATTCAGCCATCCGAAATCACCTTTGCCTATGTTTTGAAAGCAAGTTCTTTTAAAATACCTTTCAAATGGAAATGCAAGTTCAGTGCCTCGTGATCTGAACATCATATTAGCTTCAGATAAGTATATTTTCCTGGGTAGTCAATCGAAGATTTAATGCGGTTGTCTATCTTTCTGATAATCTCTTTATTGACGAAATCACTAAGTAAATTTCTAATTCTCATCATGCGTAGAAAATGTGAAATATCTCGTGCCGATTACCTGCAGTTTCATACAACCGGGCATTAAAAAATAACTTTTTTTTAACTCGTAAGATGGTTATAGTTGGGGTTTTCTTCATAAGACGAATTTAAGAACCAGTAAACATTAAACCATTTGACTCGTTATACTATTGACAACGATTAACGGCAAGCCGTCATGTCAAAGTTAATTATAATAAATATAATGTGCTTTTAATTTCTTAGGGAGCTTGTAAAATGGGTAACAAGGTTCCAGACCTTATTTCAGATGGCCTGGGCAAACTGAGATTTGATAAAATGATTTGATTCTGAGATTCTATGCTTCTCTATAGGCGCTCAATCATCATTGTCAGGGGATTGAGTAGCAACTTGGATAATGAAGGAGCGATCTGGGCCATAACGCTACTAAAGTACGACAATGTTTGCGCGTCAAACTACTTTTGTCCCCAAAATAGCTCTGGTCTCGCGTGGGCTATTGAGTTAAATATTTGCATTTATTAACTAGTCCCGAAATATTTTTTACTATTATAAATCATAAATATTTCTATTTTTAACTTTACTTGTTTTCAGACTTATTTTGTATAGAATACTATCGTAAACTCAAATTTTATATTATTTTGTGAAAAGTTCGGTAAATACATTTCATTAGTTCTGGCTAGAAACAGTTGGTAACCAGTAAGGTAACTTATGACGAAGTAGATAAATAAAATAAATAGTTTTAGATAATGAATTATTTATGGGACAAAAAGTAACGATCAATAAAATATACCTACGTGGACATAAAAAGAGAATGGTTGAAGAATCAAACAGTTTAGTCAAATGTCTAGACGACATTACGTCTGCATTCTCTATTTCTTTTTTATTTTTTCAATTCATCCGTTAAACCGAAACATTGTTCACGACTCCTTCGAGTCGTCAATTCCAAATGACGCCCTGAATTGCCTTCACAAAAATTTCTCTTTTACTCGAGGCCACCTTTCTTTTAAACTACTCACGCAATGTTCATTCGACACAGCTGAATTGAGTTTAAAGAAACTTATTGCTTGAGAAGGTGACTCATTCAGGAATTTGTATTTCACTTCCGTCGTTAATGAGAATGGCGTTCGGCGGTCATTATCAAAGAGCAGTAAAATCGATAAACTAAATAGTTGGCAGTAAACACCTCCTTCTAAAGGACAATGCAACTAATTCATGGTTTGGCCTTATTTGATTTCGTGTTTGTATTGGTTGTTAGGGAATATAAAGAAAAGCTACCAAACCGTCTATAAAATATTAATTGCTATTGTTAATTATAGACCATTTGAGAACTTGGGCGACATCAATTCCCTCATTCTTCATTTAACAAGAAAAAATTAATGAATAAGTAATTGATAGAAGTTCCTCAAAAGGTTACATTTGTAATATTTCAAATAGAGTGAAAAGCTACTAAATTTCACAAAGTTTCTTTTCATGGCCCTAAATTATTAATAATAATACTTATAAATTCGGTGATATGTAATATACATTTATTTTTTACTTCCACCTACAAAGAAAGAGAAGGATTGTATCTTGCAAATATTTGGTTTTCAGATTTAAACGGAATTTCTTTTTTGGCCTTCCCCGAATCCAATTTTGTTGGTGTGATGTCTGTGCGATTCTCACATGACTCAGAAATGGCTGCATATAGAATGTCGAAATTTTACATTTACAATTTTTATAAATTCTAATTGTGTATCTCTTCTTTTGATCGAAATCAACTAAGGAGAAGAGGGGTTTTAGAGAATGGCAAAAATGCATTAATCTTTATGTATTACAGATACAATAAGTTTGCATTGACCCTTGTTTGTTTACCATGAAAAGATCTATAAATAACGTTCTATGACGTTATGATCCGATGCATTGGATCAGATGTATCTTATCACATCCAAATGAAATAATTTTAAATTAAGTGTTACCAACAATTTTTTTAATATTATTTTATTAATATTATAAGAGATTTTCTTTTCACAAAGAGATATCGCGATAAATGTCAAAGTGACTAATTTGCACTACATTTATAATTCTAAGTGCTTACATTGACAGTTCTTCACTTTGTGTGACAGTTTTAAGTACAATTTGATTTATTTAAAAGGCTAATAAACTTTTATTGCACATAGGCGAGGCAACCCATAAAATCAATATGTCTAAAACGAGAAAATGACATTGCGGTACTTGGTGCTCTTGTCGTTTCATGGTGAGTATGAATGAAATCGGGAATGCGTTTGGCTCTCGTGTATAGGAAATTGGTGAATGGGGATTTTAATTGCAATGGTGAAGTGTGCGAGTACAATCAGAGCCGCGTAGAGTTCCTATGCATTGACGACCAATTGCATACCAGGGACGGTGCAAGCTTTATCTACTTGTTTAGTAGAATCCATTTCCTGGGAGAGTAGCACTTTACAGTTCCCATGCAATCAATATTATTACCTCTTCCCATCAATTGGAGTTCAGAAGTAGTGACAGAAGCAGAGGGTCAACGACCCTTCAGGTCAAAGGTACAATACTCATTATTTCTGGCAAGGAAGTGGCTTACACAGTTGGCGAAGAGAGATAGCGTACAATTATCATCTTCGCGATGTCACGGCCCATACCAGCAATAAAATAAGGTCATAACGTAAAATAAGGTCTTAAATCGAGAAAAGTGATTTGCAAATACACGAGTACCCATATAAAACTGAAAATTGAAGCCAATTACTGCTCGCAAAGCACTCCTCGTACGACAGATGATATATACAGACAAAAAATTGGAAACTACTGAGGAAGTCACAATTGCCATGAAACATGGAAATCAAAGTTTCTCTATCTACCCAAAAAAAAGTATTATTTCTCATCAGAAAATATTATTTTTCTTAAGACCCTATTTCACACAGAGACCAATTTTTTTGAAGAAAGAAGAATATTTAATAGAAATATTTTCCATGATGTACAATGAAAGTACAAAAAAAGGTAAGCACATGAAGGAGTAAATATATCATCCTAATAATGGAAATCACCATCGCTATGGGGTGCAAAACTAAATAAAAAAAATAATAATATAAATGTACTAGTATATAGGAATAAAATATTTTTTTTATTCAAACCATTTTAAATTATTGTCTTTATTACTAGTCTAATGTTTATTTGTGTTTGTTTATCTAGTGTTTATTTATGTCTTATGTTTATTAATTGTATTTATTCACATGGTAAACTAGAGTGGCGAGTTCGATTCTTGCCTGGGCAAAGGAAATTATTTAGTGACGAAATTCATTAAATAACGTCCTAAAATCCCACCCTGGCTAGAAAAGGGTGGTAACCTGTAGATAACCCGTCCCGATTAGCCTAAGTTGCATAAAGTGGACGTTAATAAATAATAATAATTGTATTTATTACTAGTATTTAATGATTGTTTGTTGTATTTAATTTTTTATTTGTTGTTTCAGTTTTTGTTATTTTTCTAAAATTTTGTTTTCATTTTACATTGTGAAACTTTGAGCCAAATCGCCAAGATGCGGGGGCTCCTGTATAGTTAAATAAATAAAATAATTTTTTTGCTATTGATCTTGGCTGCTTATAGCTAGGCAAAATTAATTATGTATATAACAGCTCTCTCTCTCTCCTCTCTCTCTCTCTCTCTCTCTCACCTCTCTCTCTCCCACCTCTCTCTCTCCCACCTCTCTCTCTCCCTCCTCTCTCGCTCTCTCTCTCTCTCTCTCTCTCTCTGTGTGTGTGAAAATGTATATACATGTACATTCATAACAAAAACATCTTATTGCAGATTCTGTAAACAGGAGTTACATGATTGACAAAAATTTACCGAGACAGAGGTGACAAGGGCTTACAATATTATCCCACTCTTTCCTTGTGAGATTAATTTATATATAGATATACAGATATCAAGAAGAAGCAGCATTTGACAATGACCGTTCAGAGGTTCCTAAAAGCTAGGAGCTTAAAAAGTGCAAGTTATGTTTTAAACAGTTGAGAATATATTAAGCATCTATGGCGATATCTATCACCTCCTGCTCTATGTATGTAAATATTTGTAACTAGGCTATGACGCGTACCCTTTAATGTAAATAGACACTTGAATTAAATATTATCAAACCTTGCCGTTTTATCCATGTTATCTAGGTCTAAGAATTGCCATACCCACATTTCAGATATTAATTCTGATGGATAAGACAGCCTAGTGTAAATATTGTTCAGGCATTTATTGCTGTATACACAGCAGTTTCGTTTGTACTAGTCGTTTAATTTCTTTTAAAATACTAATGCTCTTGAATATTCTTTAAATGCCAACCATTTTTCAAATTCAGTCCTAAAAAAGACAATTCATTCTTTAGGACATTGAACTAAAGAAAATCAACTATTCAGGATGTGCTCATTGAAAATTTATAAATAGGTATTTCTTTAAAAAAATAGTTTTATAAAGAATGTGAGGACAGTCCAAATGTTTAAATGTATATGTGTGTGTCTGTGCCTGTGTGTTTGTGTATACACACACACACACACACACACACACACACACACATATATTTTTATATATATATATAGGTTAAATAAAACTTCAAATCACACCCATATTTTGACATATATTGTCTCTTTTTCACAGGATGTCAGGGTAAAATAATATTTTGACATTTTATGGAATTGTTTTTTTACGTAAATATACATTCCCCTATAATTATACTAATTATAAAAACATTCATATATTGCTATTGCTTTATATAATAACTACCCATGAACAAAACATCTGTGTAGAAATGTACACGGTAAAAATAATGTTTTTCACTGTGCTGTACGTTATTAGAATATCACTTTGCGTTTCGTGATAGAATAATTTGTTTTAAATACACATTTTATTATTAAAGACCTTGGCAATAAAATATCTGACAGCTGTGTGATTGAGAGAGATATTAAATTAAAACTATGATCATTTAATTTATTAGGTACATATTTACTGCTAATTTATTTTATTGACAGAGAAGTTAACCGTATGTTTGTTTATGCCATATTAATGGGGGTTAAATTTTGTTCTAGTTTCTTAGCTCTTGGGAAGCCAAATGAACAAATATTGTAAAATTATCTTAAAAATATATATTTAATATTTTTTTTTACATATTTACTGCTAATTTGTTTTATTGACAGAGAAGTTAACCGTATGTCTGTTTATGCCATATTAATATGGGGGTTAAATTTTGTTCTAGTTTCTTAGCTCTTGGGAAGCCAAATGAACAAATTTAGTAAAAATGTCTTAAAAATATATATTTAATTTTTTTTTCAACAATAATTCCTTGGAGAAGAGGAGTTGCAGTGCTTTTAACTGGGATTATAAATCTCCTAATTATTTACAAAGTCTAGTCATCTGTTTGTCCCGTTAGCCTACCTGACAACCTGCCTACGCCCAACACTAGTCTTGGGGAGCAGGTAGTGGAGTCTCTGAGTTTTTATATTTTCCACCCCCCAGACTCTCACCAGATAGTGTCCCAAGATCTTAATTATAATATAACAAATATTTTAAACTATCCAATGCTCCTGTCAGATGCACTGTTCAAACTACGTTTCTTACTAATAAATAATAGATGACCGTATGTTGCAATTTATTTGGAAAGTATAAAAAATCTTTTATTTTTTTTCTTGAAGCATTAGTGAAGACAAACGTGTATGAAGGGTTACATTTTCACAGAAAGTCACAAGCATTTATAACGACCTCGTTTAATATTAGGTATTCATTTTTAAAAAATTTGTCTTCTGAGATTCTGGACGGTAGAAAAATGAATTAATGAGAATCCATAAAAAGGTCTTGCCTTCTACAATTATTTACTACGCAATGTGCATTTTCAAAGAGCATGCTCAATCATCAGGGTCTGTCGACAAAATGTAATCTCAAACGAATTTAATAATAAACCTAACTAGAATTCATTGTACATGCATATTTATCATACACCCATACATACGGATTGTGATGAAAGTGAATCGCCAAAAATTTGTGCAGAACTATCTGATGTAAATCAAGCGATGTGCTTTGCTGAAGCACACCATCAGAATTAAACTATACCTACAAGCATATATTTTCACTCACATAAAAACACATGGTTTTACTGAATACGATGAAAAAAGTAACAGATATTTTGTTTTATGGGTGCACTGTATTACAGTCATTGAAAAAAAACCATCACGCAGGCTACGCGGAATCTAAACAGATTTGGCACGCATTGCAATGGAACTAAGACGACGTAATACCCTGTCAATTCTTCATTTCTCCTTAATGAAATTATGGAACATTAAACAAGTAAAGAAATAATTTTAGCACTAATTGAGCATTTAATGTATTTAAATAAAAAAAACAAAAAAAATAATAGGATTTGTAAGTATATGGTTTCGGTGAAATAAAAATCGTCTCTTGGTAATACTGGACATTAAGGTATTCATCTTTGGTTTTCCATAAAAAAAAAGGTTGAAAAAGTGAGTATGGTAACGATCAAACAAAAATAGCAGACGCTTCGAGTTCAACCTCAACAGCTGTAGGAAAGCTGCTAAGCCAACGCAGCACTAAGGTATTGGTCTTTTATACGTTTTATATTTGATTTTTTTATAATTGTACAAAGTTTTTAATGTTTATTACTCGGTAGACTTGTGGCAACATTGTCTGCCATCTCCTTTGTATGAATAGTTTGATCTTTCAGAACTCAAAGAGGATTTTACCTTAAAATTAAAAATTGATGAGCTTCTGCTTAGGAGTCTATAATAATGGCGGAGTCCTGCCATATGGCTTTTGGTAGGAGGACATGTGTTTATATCGTCTCCGTGTAATGAATATGTAAGTGGGAAAACGTAATTGCTCGTGGAAAGAATGATACATAAGAGGGCTCGTGGAAAAATTCACCACATATTTTTCGCTGATAAGAGAGCCCTTTGTGGCATAGCAACTGCTGTTTTTATGGGCGGTGGCAGCCTGTTAAAGGCCGTGGGAGCGGGTGCGATTATTTCATACAAGTCAGCTGATGCGTCTGCCGTAGATAAATCTATATCTAGTTTTGTCTTACAGAGATACCGACCTATGTCTGCATTTGTGGAGTGGACCCCAAGCTCGAATGTCCCAGCAATCGCCTTCCTGTCGGTCTCATTCAGATATCAGCCGCTGGTTAAGCAGAACTCGCCTACTCGTCTTAACTGAAGCCCCACCGACAGCAGTCATGGGGTCACTGATTGTAATATACAGCTTCAGATAACATTGCGTGTTACGTAATCACTAATACTTTAGTACGTTTTAGCACTCCTGCAGATTGTAGGTGGAAGTTCTAGATAATGAGAATAGTTGAAGCAAAAATGTGGGTAATGGCTTAAGTCAGGTCAAGAAAAATGTGCTGGAATCAGGAGTATGTATTAGTTTCAAAAGGGTTTCTATAAATGAACCAAGAATCGTGAGTTCGGATTCGATTCGCATAAGAATTTATTTAGTGACGAATTCAGTAAATAAAATCTTTAGTGCTCTGCTCGCCCAAAAGGGTGGTAAGTATGGTGGTGGCTATAGATCGCTAGTCCCAGATAGCCTTCGCAGCAGAAAGTGGAAGTTAATAAATAATTATGGTTCATGAGAATATCTAGGCTATGTTTTGTTCCTTGCTTGACTATAGACTGAAGTGAATCCTGATGGCACAGTGGTATTAGAAAGACTGAGAAATAATATATATATTTTGAGTACAATCTCGAGGGAAAGATATTTCAGTAAGTATTATAACAGTTTTCGTTTTGTCCACTTACATATAGACGTCAGTGAGTCTTGACTGGATTTGTATTAAAACTACACGTCGCTACCTCGTTCTGATAAATGCCTTTTTTAAGCCAGTTTATAAAGGCTACAGAGGAATGTCTCTTTAACAGTTCTGGTTATAGTCTGTGTTGTACATTGGAAAAGATGTCTCTCTTATATTTTTAAACAATTTGAGTAACACATAGAGGTTTAGACAAACAGTCTGACACAATTATTGCAAATTTGGTGAATTTAGAAAAAAGAAATGTTACCACCAAAATTTAAGTTCAGACAAACTGATGAGGACCGGAGGACGTGCGGGTTAAGGCGTGCGTACATCTAGCAGCAACCAGAGGTAAAAAGAAGTCCGTCACGCAGGGGCTGCGTAAACTAAGCAGATTTCCCACGTGAAGTTTTACAATAGAGAAATTTTACGAGAGCCGAGCAGTCAAGGTAACGGCCCAACTAGCTTTTGGCGGCAAAGTCAATCTCGTCCGTTAGCCGCCCAGATTTAATAAAAGAGAGTGAATGAATATAACAATATTTATAGTAAATTTAATTTCCAATAAGATTGATGCTGTACAATTATTTAATCCGACGTATAGTAACGGAGAAATTTCGAGTTTTCGAAAATCCTCCCCTCTAAACCCCCCCCCCCCCTCACACTGGTCCGATTTCAGCCGTTAACGAACTTAATCTTTCTTTTTACATAAAACGACTAAATATCGAGTTTGGTAATGATCAAACAAATATATATATATATATATACATACAGTTTTGAACGGGCCTCATTTTTGTCATCTACTAGGTAGGATCGATGGACATTTGAAGAAAAATTTCGAAAATTCCGACATGAGTACAACCTCAATAGCTGATTTCCCCTCAGGGAAATCTGCTAAAATTGCGACCACTAGAGCGGTAACAGACAAATATATATATATATATATATATATATATATATACAGTTTTGAACGGACCTCATTTTCGTCATCTCCTAGGTAGGATCGATGGACATTTGAAGAATAATTTCGAAAATTCCGTCATGAGTTCGACCTCAATAGCTGATTTCCCTTAAGGGAAATCTGCTAACATGTGGAAGTTCAATTCCCATCTAGGGAGAACATTAGTTCACGAGTTCGCTTAGAGTGCGCGCTAGTGTCGCAATGCTTATGGATCAGCGGAAGTCTAAAGAGTATCATGTTTGAGCCCCTCGGGATAAATAACAATTATGGCTCTCTTGGATCCGTTCACACGCAGGCTGGCCACAGACCCTCTGACTACAATGAGGCCCGTTAGTCTATTAGAGACAGGTCCTCCTTGGATAACGGGGGTTGTACGTCGAGTTGATAACTCACTGATGACGCAGATTAAAGGTGAAACCGATTTGCTAACCCATTGAAACATTCTTGATTATAATATTTTTCTTTGTACTTCTTAAAAAATGCTTTAAAAAGTAATAACTGTCGTAACAATCCTATGAGAACGCATATTTAACCTTTTCCTTTCAAATAACCGTACCCGTCGAAATATAAAGATAGGATTACCTTAATTACTACATATTCTGATTTATGTAATATTTTCTATGAGTTCAAATAAACATAGTTTTCCATAATAATGGAAAGAAGATTCCACCTCCTTACGAGTAGCATTAAATATGATATAATTATGTTAAGGTATTCCTATTGCAATATCTGAGTAGTAGGAGGCGGTGATGTAACTAGGAATTAATTAGCTAACAGTGTTCTCGTCATTACAATGGCGGGTTGAAATAAAAGCGGACTTCCAGGAAATATTATTCAGGTGATTCCCCGTAGAGCATCTCTCCGGCATGTGGGATAGCAACGAATAAAATAGCCCTCATTAAGAATATCCTTGAATTATTTCCTCGATTTTATATATATTAATACATACATTCATTTCCTTTTTTCCTATCGTATTTATGATGTATGATATAGTAGATTATTTCTGTTGTAGAAATACGAAAATGAAAATATGTTATTTATTAACTTGCACTTAGTGCAAAGGGACAGGTTACCTCCCAAATTTAGCTAAGAAGGGGACTATAGGTTTTATTTATGTGTTCGTCACTAGATAAATTCCAATTGCTCCGGTGAGAATCGAAGTCACGACTCTAGGTTTTTACAAGTGAGATAAAGAATTCGCAGGGCTAATCAGAGCCCCAAGAAAAAGACAAGCTCCCGCAGAGCTAGACCTAGGCCATAGACGCCATTTGCAGAAGTATCGTACATTCTTAATTAGTTATTCACAAGCAAAATTAATCTTAATCTGTAATTGAAACCAGTGGAAATATATCGTCTCAAAGACGAGGATATCGTGTGTTTATCAGAAAATGTTCTTATTTCCTTCTGAGTTGTCTTACTATATATGCAAGTTTGGCATTGTTCCGAGATCTATATTGATTGATTGACGACGAGCGTTCAGGTACGATGCAAACACAATCACTTAACAACTCCTTCATTTAGAAGTAGAAACTCAGGAGGAAAGTTGATCTTAATCTGGAGTTAAACATGGACAGATATCATCAATGAGAATCCTATATACGCCATTTTCTTGAAAGATGAGTGCATTCAAACACAAAATGAAACAACGGAATTGACTCGGACAACAAGGTTCTGAGCTAAACAAAGAGACACCTCCTTAGCTCACTCCTTCCCTAAGCAAACCAACGTTCCAACTGAAACGGGAAAGCAAACATTAGCCGGGAATACGCCACAAATATAAATATGATTTCACCAAGCCAGTTCTGGAGTTTCCTTTTATTTAAATTGAATTCAACACTTATTCTTGTTTTATTAGAAATCTATGAATGAATGATCCAAGCTTAAATTAAAAATTCCTTTCTGAGAAAACTACAGTTGTTTTACATATATTACATATTATCAGGCACGAAATAAAAGCTAAGCTTTCTTTCCTTCAAGATGACCAGGCTTGAAGATAAACCAAAATAAACTTGTTAGTACATGCTTTATCTCATTATCTTTTTATGAGGTTCACTCCTAATTCAAATTAAGTGTTTCTCAAATTTCCGCTAATTCTGAAATGACAAAAATGAAGTCTGTTAACTATTTCTACATCTATATTTCGTTTCATATACAAGAACATGATTGATAACATATCTTGTTAATCAAATTACTTCCTAAAATAGTTTTTATTAGAATTTTTCTTCAATTAGAATGGTAACGGCATTTAGTCTTTTCGGCATTCCGTGAGCATCCTCTCTTCCTCATGCGATAAAATAAACAAATATGTCGGATGAAATTCCGCCATTCATTTATTGTTTACATTGGGTCTTTTCTAATTCAGAAGGGCAGAATCCCCCGGTGATTTGTGATATGGCATCATTACAGTGACGAAACTACATTTCGATTTTGCAGCTCAGAAATGTTCGTTGAACAATAATAAGTTTTTAAAATTTGATCTATTTTATTTTATACATTTGTCACTTACTTTAGTAACAACGTCCGTGATCATTGTTGTATGGCTTAGAGACATCTCTTATCTGAGATTGTTTTCTTTTCGTTATTAGAACAAGAAATCGGTACCCACACCACAAGGCTTACTTCCTTAATAGATAAGTAAGTGATCTATTTGGGTGGAGGTGAAGGTGGAGGTGTAGAGGTGATATGAGCTGATAACGTGCCCTGCCCTTAAGTAAACTAGTAGAATTAAATGGAATGAGCAGTTAGTTTGGAGTACTAGAATAAGCTGGCTTATCATAAATTAAATATAGGTACTGCCTCATATCCAACTATCACTTTCGCCCTATTTTCAACAGGTTACATTTCTCTTGGTTTTAAATACTGTCTTCGGTGACGTTGTGTCTACTTCTTTTACTTAATTGAATGGTGGGCATTGATAGATTTCATGACTTTTCAATCTTGCGAGAGGAAGTTACATCATTTTTTCAATTCCAGAGAACAAAATAAGGTGTTGCGTAAACTAACTGATTTAGTATTTGAAATTTGATTTGGATATCTGTCTTGGCACTGACAGGCAGGAGACTTATTTTGGTATTTCATTTCGCTCTTACTGCTTAGTTTCTTCCTGGTAGAAGTCCATTTAAAGAATCTCATGTGGGTACTACATGACTTCCTTGTACTCCTGCTAAATTAAATAAACAAAATGTTCAATTTTATTTCATTTGAATGCGATATACGATAGCTCCGGAACAATGCATCGGATCGATATATTACATAGAACATGTATAAATCTTTTCATAATGAACGAAAAAGTTCCTATTTTTTAATGTTTCTAATATATATGGAGAAATCTGTATTTTTTATTGCCCTCCCCTCTTACTCATCAAAGGGGAAGGTACACAACTAGACGTCACAACAATCTCAAAAATGAAATTTCAATATTCTAAGTCTAGCCGTTTTTCTGTAATGCGAAACACGTGCATTCATACAAAAACTAGTCAAAATGGGTACAGGAAAGTTTAAATCAGAAAATTCCTTTTGTACCTGAAAGCCTAAAACATTAGCGACTACAATACATCCTGTAATTCATAGAAGGAAGCAAAAATTCGCAGCATTTAAGCTGAGCGTAATATGTGGAATATATTTGCCTTATTGAGAGAACAAGAATACCAGAGAAAGCAAGAAATACAAATAATTTCGTTAAAAAAATGATTTACAAAGAAATGCAGAACGAAATTTTTAATAAATAAAGCTGTTACCTCAGATCAGGTAACATTTTTCGATGGGTCGTATGGTATTAGAGATATTTACGTGTTTGGTACTATCCCTTTATATTTTCCCCAACTTCTTCTAGTCACATTTTGCGTCATATAAGTTTTTTAAAATGTTTATTTTTTAGAAGGAAATATATATCCCAAGTCCGGACTTAGTCTATTCACCGGGGTCATTCCAAGAGGGGTTTTCCACTAATCAATCACACGTACCCTCGTGCCCTAAACATAGATGAACTGCATCCATATGGATACGAGTATACAGGGATAAATCACGTGCTGAAGGTACAGAGGACTTCGTTTACAGATGCTGTTAGGCTCAGCAGACAATTCTCGGGAACATCTGTAGGAAAGCATGATTAATGAAACACAGCAAGAAGTATTGAGTGAAACATACTCAAGCAAAAGAAAATAAAAAGCCGCTACTCATCTAGGACAGAAGCCCGGCGAAAAATATTTGAAGGCGTTGAGATCTAGTTCAAGCAGCACATCAAAAGCAAAGCAGGCGAAACTGACATAATCCTTACTATCAAAAAGGGCGAACTGCACTAGCTGAGATGTGTTGAACTAACGGATCCAGTCAGAACTGCTCAAGATGCATAGTACATGACGAAGAAGTAAGAAAAGTGGTAGGACGGTGGCTTTGATGAGGGCCTTAGGTTTGTTTCATCGAAGGGAGAAGCCTCACTGAAATTGTCAAAAATGGTGATGGTAGAGGCCCAACTATTATAGGGATTGTAGAGCCAAGCAATGAACTCCATTTTTTCGGTTTCCATGAAACCTTGCCTATGTAGATGTATCTGACTAGAATTCGAGGAGGCAGGGATCTTCGAATTTTAAGTTGTAAACTAGTGGTGTGTTATTTTTTATTCTTTTATTACGTACACAAAGAATGAAAGAAATACTGTTTACAACATTTTGAAACTTGGTGCGTATATAAAAATTTCAAGGGGGGGGGGTTAAGTAGATTTCCTTTAAGATAAAGTGGTAGAGGTTGGTAAACCCATACTTCTTCTACATTCACTAAGAGCTCCTGAGTCACTGAACATTCGATGTACGGCTTAATTTTCAACTTCTATTTACATACGCTTCTTATTGCAGGATCTATGGACGATAGATTTTGTCATATTTGCTGCGTATCCAAATTTCTTTGTTTACGCAGACCATCTTCTCCTCTTTTAGTTATACAATATTAATATTTATCACAGTCTTACCATGGCATGTCTGTCTAGGCAATCGAGTATCCCCTAAAAGAAAATCCGTTAAATGTGCGAAAAGCATTAATTGTGCTGAACGAATAACGAGAAGAGCCTTAAAATCATCTTACTAATAGCTTAAAATTACAAATGGATTGATCTAAAAATGTATGTTTACGAAAATATCACATAACAACAACAAATGTTTGGTAGTTTGGTCAGTAAGCGATATTCAATGTTTTCGGGACAGGAGACAAGAGTCTGAGAGCATTGTGGATAAGGGAAGTACAGCAATAAGCCAAAATAGGCTCCAGCAGAGTGACAGGTAGCTGAGGAGAGACAGGGGGAATGGCCTATATGTTTGACACAAGGGGATGAATCGAGACAGGTGGAGGCAGTTGGGATCGACGCCAGGATACTGGGCATCTAGGGGATGGCGGGGGGAGGTTATGCTTGCCAAAAGTACAAGCAGGCACAAAGGAAACTTTGAAAAGGTTTTGGAAGTGGCTACTTTAACAAGGAGCATTGGACTCAAGTAAAATCTTCCGTCACGCAGGGGCTGCGTAAACTAAGCAGATTTCCCAAGTGAAGTTTTACAATAGAGAAATCTGCATGCTAGTAACAGTAGTAGTAATGAGTCTCCAAACCAGTTTCACGAGAGCCGAACAGTTACCGAAACGCCCGACCTAGCTTTCGGTGGAGTCACAAATAGACCCGACTTCAGCCGATCTCATCTCGTCCGTATCCGCACTGACAATAAAAATGCAAATATCTCGGTTAATATTCAAGATTGAGAATAAATGTACATAAGAATATTTAAAGGAAATTTAATTTGCAATAAGATTGGTTTTATTTTTCTATCCGAATTATAGTAACGGAGATATTTCGAATTTTCGAAACCCCCCCCCCCCCTCCCACTGGTCCGTTTTCAGCCATTAACGAACTTGATCTTTCTTTTTACATAAAATGATTAAATACCGAGTTTGGTAACGATTAAACAAAAATTGCAACCGCTAGAGTGTCAACAGACAAAATAAATGTCTATATATATAGTTTTGAACGGACCTCAATTTCGTCATCTCCTGGGTAGGATCAATGGACATTTGAAGAAATGTTTCGAAAATTGCGTCATGAGTACGACCTCAATAGCTGATTTCCCTTTAGGAAAATCCGCTAAAAAAAAAAAACACGTTTTGGTTATATGAATATAGTTAGTGATACATTGATATTATTAAATATTATTTTATATTTCGTGATGAATGAATCTACAAAGTTAATTAGTTTTCTTTCGGTGTCAGTGTACTTCGACCAATTTTTTAATGGTAAGACGAAAATCAATATTTCATTACTTACAATTATTAATTAATCCCAATCATGAAATTTTGTATAAAAATTGTACAATGGGGGTTCTGAACACAAGGATGTAAGAAAAACTAATATTTGAGTTAGAAAAAAATGTATTTAACAACAATGTAAAGCATTAATCTTTTAACAAGATTGGACTTATGAAATCTTTCGATCCGACTCATAATAAGATATATATGTAGATATATTGAATTATCGAATTCTCCATCCCTCACCGTTCCTGGTCCTATTTCTGCTATGAACGAATATGATCCTTAGAGTTGAATGAACGGTTAAATATCGTGCATGGGATAGATAAAATAAACATATTCGGTTCAAGAAATAAAAGCTTATTTGATGACGTCGTTACACAAAGTATTTGAATGTATCCCGTCTAGTAAAAATCTATTGATACCTGTATTTGGTATTTAAGCTTGTATTAAAACGATGAGTCATGAAATATTTCCCTTATTGTTAAAGTTTAATGACTAAAATTGGGGTCTTACTGAATGCTGATAATTGAAACAAATGCAAAAAGATAGATAGATAGATCGAATATAGAGAAAAAATTGTATAGAACAACATTTATAGAAACTGAAATTTGCTTCAAGAAGGGTTAACAAAAAAAGAACCTTAACAATAATAGCAAAAAATAAAAAAAACATCAAAACAGAAATCAAGAACAATAATAAATATATAATGGGTGAATGAAAATAACAGAAAATCTCGACAACAGCAACAAGAAAACAAATTTAATAATAATTTTAGAGGAAAAGATTAGATCTAATTTAAAGAGCAAAATAAGAACTAATGTATAATCGAATGAAAACAAAAAATAGAAATGAACAGCAAATAGAAAATAATGAGTTAATAAATAAGACCTTAAATTTATAAATAGTAAATTATTTAAAAAACATTAGGAATACATTTGATAAAAAGGAAAGATCAATAATATAAAATAGTTGGTTGATGTCTGAAATCAGAACAGGGGAAGGGGGGTTTAGAGGGGGAATTTGAAAAATCGAAATATATCCGTTACTATACGTCGGATCGAAAAATTGTATAGAACTAATCTTATGGAAAATTGAATGATCAATAAATGTTGCTCTACATATATTTTCTGTATCATGAATATTCCAACCGAGGTATTTGGATTTTATAGTTTTCAGCTTTTAGTAATCCCCCATTCCTGCTGATGTTATATTAATAATAAGCTGTTATATCATGCACTATTTCATTACAAGGTTAAATACCAAATATTGTTTTCATTGAACTTTTACTTTGTGAAATATATGCAAATATGTTTCAGTTGACCCCCCACCCCTTCTTTTGTTTTTGGATTACTAAAATTTGAGCGTTAGAGATAAAAAATATTCTGATTTAATATAAATTATAGCGCTAGCTATTGTAAATAGTTTCCAATAAAATTAATACGTCATATTCAAATTTATTTCAGTAATTGTTTTTCTTTCCGGTCTGGTTGATAGGTTTGTTTACAATTCAGACGCTTTCCGTTGTGGAGATTATTAAAATGTAAAACTGATTGAACCATTACCCTTTGTGTACTTACTGAACATTCATGGTAGTGTTACCACTATGTAGATGTATCTATTGTAAACCTTCGTGTGGAAAATGTGCTTAGTTTACGGAGCCCCAGTGTGACGGACTTTTAATCTGTGAATATGTCTGAAGATTTGTGATATTAAGGGATGTGTGCAAGAGCACACATCTGTTGAAATTGTAAACTATTACCATGTCTACTCATAAACATTGTGATCACAAGTGTGTCCTTCTAAGAATTGGGAAATCTGTTTAGTTTACTCAGCAGACGTGCTTGACGGACATTAACGGTAATAAGAATCACTTTATTTAGGGTTGATTTGGTAAGAGGAGAGAGTGCGAGACGGCGGTGGCCGGAGCAGGGAGTGGGTGGGGGTAATGAGAGGTGGCGGTAAAATTCCTGAATGAGAAAGATGGAGACAGGGGTGGGGGATCAGCTGTGAGACTGTGGCGGCTACATGCTACATCAGCTGATAGCTGTCTCGGCTCTCACCTCGAGGGCACTTATCCTCCAGCCAGGGCCTCCAACAGGTTCCTCTATCTCTCTATTCCTCTCCCTTCTCCAGACTTCCTCACTCTCTCTCCTCCTTCCCTTTCGCTCCTATGGTATTTGCCATCCTAGAAATGTTAACGTATAATTTTAGCAGATTCCTCTTACCCTTAAGGGTGAAAGCAGCTATAGAGGTCGTACTCATGACGCAATTTTTGAAACTTTTCCTCAAATGTCCATCCCCAGGAGATGACGAAAGTGAGGTCCGTTCAAAATTCTCTCTCTCCTTCTCTTCTCTCTCTCTCTCTCTCTCTCTCTCTCTCTCTCTCTCTCTCTCTCTCTCTCTCTCTCTCTCTCTCTCTCTCTCTCTCTCTCTCTCTCTCTCTCTCTCTCTATCTATCTATCTCTCTAACCTCTCTCTCCTCTCTCTCTCTTTCTCTCTCTCTCTCTCTCTCTCTCTCTCTCTCTCTCTCTCGCAGTTTTTGTTTGATCGTTATCAAACTCCTTATTTAAACGTTTTATGCAAAAAGACAGATCAAGTTCGTTAATGGCTGAAATCAATGGACAATTCGGAGGAGGGGTTTAGAGGGGAGAATTTTGAAAATTCAAAATATTTTCGTTACTATAAGTCGGATAGAAAAATTGTATAGAATTACTCTTATTGCAAATTAAATGTACTATAAATATTGTTATATACTTTTATTCTCTATCTTGAATGTTAACCGAGATATTTGCTTTTTTCATTTTTCAGCATTCAGCAAATCCCCACTTCCACTCCTGTTTCATAAACAATACTGTGTTATATTATTAACCACATTATTCGCAGATTAAATACCATAAATTGTTTCCAAGAGACCTTTATTATACGAGATAAATCCAAATATGTTATGGTGACCCCCCCCCCTTCTTAAGTTCTTTGACTATTAAAATTTGATTGATTGCCATAATAATTATTCCGATCCATTATAAATTACAGTACAAAATATAGTAAATAGTTTTTAATAAAATTAATATGTTATATTCTGATATATTTAAGTAATTCTTTTAGCAGATTTCCCTTAAGGGAAATCAGCTATTGAGGTTGTACTCATGACGCGATTTTTGAAATTTTTCTTCAAATGTCCATCGATCCTACCCAGGAGATGACGAAAATGAGGTCCGTTCAAAACTGTATCTATCTATCTATCTATCTATCTATCTATCTATCTATCTATCTATCTATCTATCTATCTATCTATCTATCTATCTATCTATATATATATATATATATATATATATATATATATATATATATATATATAAAATTGTAACATTTCTGTCTGTACATTGATTTTTTTCGCGAAATTTCACGATAACTTTTCGTTTCACATACCATAGACACCATATCTGCATTTTGTTTCTTTCGTGTATGTTTGTTTGTTTGTTACCTTTTCACGCATATATATTATATTAATATATTAATTTTCTCTGAGATGAATAGGAGTGGGGGTTATAAGGGAAGCCTGAAATTAAAAATAGCGATATTTCGTTTTCTATTGGGTTTTCGGAAAATATGCATATAACAAAAGTTGTTTATTTTGTTATTTAGAGTAACTTTTGTTATATACACTTTTGTCGTTAACCGAAGTTTAAATGCGTTATACGCTAAAAATTATAGCGGGAGTCAACAATATTATTTGCCAAAAAAGACTCAACCGAACTAAATAAAACTAGGTATGTGTATTAGCAGTGAGGCCTTCATTATAATAAGCCATACCAACATTTCTATGGACGGGCAGGAGTGGGGGTTATACGTTAAAACTTTAGCGGGCACTAACGGCTGAACCGAACTTAACAAAACTCGGTATGTCAATTAGCATTAATTCTTCCATGATTATAAATTATATTAAAATTTTTAGGTTCGAACGGGAGGGGGGTTAAAAGGGAGGCCTGAAATAAAAATTCACCATATTTACATGTATAAGAGACGGGAAATATAAAAATATCGAAGACTGTGAAGCCTTATCGAACAAATAATTCTATTATTAGCAAATCCACGGCAAAGATGGGTATCAATCCTAAACACTGGGACGGGTAAATGTCAAAATATTGTGCAATGTAAAGCCTGCTAAAAAATACGATCACCATTCAGCCTCAAATGAATTCCCGGGCGAAGCCGGGTATCTGAGCTAGTATATATATAAAATTGTAACATCTATCTGTACATTGGTTTTTTTCGCGAAATGTCACGATAACTTTTCGTTTCACATGTCATAGAAACCATAACTGCATTTTGTTTCTTTCGTGTCTGTTTGTTTGTTTATTTGTTTGTTTATTTGTTTGTTTGTTTGTTACCTTTTCACGCATAAACGGCTGAACCGAATTTTATGAAACTTGGTATGTATATTATTACTAACCCAACTTAGACTTTAGGCTATATTAATATCCTCTGAGACGAACAGGAGTGGGGGTTATAAGGGAAGCCAGAAATTAAAAATAGCGATATTTCGTTTCCTATTGGTTTTTCAGCAAATATGAACAGAATAAAAGTTGTTTATTTTCACTAACGCTTTCATTATAACAAGCCATGCCAACATTTCTAGGGACGGGCAGGAGTGGGGGTTATAAGCGAAGCCAGAAATTAAAAATAGCGATATTTCGTATCCTATTCGTTTTTCGGCATATATGAACATAACAAAAGTTGTTTATTTTGTTATTTAGAGTAACTTTTATCATATTCATTTTTGTCTTTTAACAAAATATAAACGAGATATACACTATAAACTAAAGCGGGAGTCAACTATTTCATTGGGCGCTAAAGATTAAACGGAACTTAAAAAAACTCGGTATGTCAATTAGCATTAATTCTTCCATGATTATAAGCTATATTAAAATTTTTAGGTTAGAACGGGAGTGGGGCTTATAAGGGAGGCCTGAAATAAAAATTCGCGATATTTCATTGTCTATTAGTTTTTCGACAAACATGCACATAACAAAAGTTGTTTACGTTGTTATTTAGATTAACTTTTTAGCAGATTTCCCTTAAGGGAAATCAGCTATTGAGGTTGTAGGGGAGACCGGGGATGGTCTGGACACGGGGATACAATGGACAAGTTTATATTTCCCGCCCTAATAGGAATTCTGGAGCTCTAATCGATTGTGAATGTTGGCAACACTGAGAAACATCAGTTGACAAATCAGTATGGCAGTGGAAAAAGAAGAGCGGTTTCCATAGCGTGAAGTCTTTTTTTGATGTCTTTGATCTAACTTTTTAAGGTAAGTTTGTAAGATTTTTTTGAGACTTAGGATTGTATTTTGTTCTCTGTCATTTCCGTGCATGTTTTCGTGACTAATAGAAATAGAAATTAGGGTTAACCATGCTGATACTATTTGTTGTTGTGATCCCAAAGTAAAAAACATGTGGAAGGATCAGTCGGGGATACAATGGACAGGTTGTCCATTCTATCCCCGGGTGTCCATTCTATCCCCTGTATGTTCGTTGTACTTTGTAACCTGGTTAATTTGACGTAAATTGACCAAAACAAAATTTAAATTATACTCTGATCTATGAAAAACTGCTAAAACCAAGAGAAAGTTAACAATTTATTTATTTAATGAATGATTTTAGCTTACAAAAAACAAACCTGAAAATTAAAATTAAGTGAACAGTTTGTTTCGTTGTTTTTTATCTTCTTAATAATTAAGTGGATTATTGACGTTTGAATATCCATCTCCCTCCGTGTAAAAAATATGTTTTCTTATTTTAGATGCCGCGGACATTTAAAAAGAGAACTGACAGAACATTTCCAGAAGGTGATCTTCAGCAGGCTGTAGAAGATGTTTTGAACAACCAAGGTAGCTTGCGTCAGGTCGCTGCTGCTCGAAATATTTCCAAATCTCGGTTAGCACTGTATGTAAAGAAAGCAAAAGAAAAGGGCGTAGATAACGTTTCCTTCAAACCAAACTTTCAGCAGAGGAAGGTTTTTTCCGACCAAATGGAGAAAATGCTAGCCGATTACCTGCTACATTGTTCAAAAATGTTTTATGGAATGACGCCAAAACAATGCAGACAAATAGCTTATCAGTTTGCAGAGGCTAATAATGTAAAAGTTCCAAAATCCTGGAAAGAAAATCAACAAGCTGGAGAAGATTGGTTTTCGGGTTTTATGAAGAGGAACTCCTCACTGTCAATTAGAAAACCTGGGGCCACTTCCCTAGCCAGAATGACTGCCTTCAACAAAACAGCTGTAGGAGAATTCTTCGACAAACTACACGAAGTGATGAACAGAAATAAATATCGAACTTCAGACATCTTTAACTTGGATGAAACAGGGGTTACCACTGTCCCACCGGTGACTAAAGTGATCGCACAAAAAGGTGACAAACAAATTGGTCAAGTCACATCAAGAGAATGGGGAGAACTTCTCACCCAAGTCGGGATAATATGTGCCAACGGCAATTGTTTGCCTCCCGTTTTTGTGTTTCCACGAGTGCGCTTCGACCGGACAAAAATGATGGTGGGAGCGGCCCCTGGTGCTTTTGGTCTGCTCCATAAATCAGGATGGATGACGTCAGACAACTTTGTTTTGGTTTTAAAATTTTTCAAGGATAACGTTAGGTGCGATAAAGAGCATCCTGTCCTGCTTTTAATGGATAACCATGAATCACATCTTAGCTTGGAGGCCATTAACTTCTGCCGGGATAACGGAATCACTATTTTGACTTTACCGCCACATACTTCAAACAGATTGCAGCCCCTGGACCGAGCCGTATTTGGACCATTCAAGAAGTACTTCAGCGACGCAGTACACTCATGGATGTTGGATCACCCTAATCAAACTCTGACGATCTACTCACTTCCGGAGCTTTGCTCTCGAGCTTGGGACCGAGCCGCGACTCCAGAAAATGTAAAATCTGGTTTTAAAAAGTGTGGTATCTCACCACTTGATAGAAACATTTTTCAAGAGCATGATTTCCTCTGCTCCGCTGTCTCAGATCGTCCATGCCCTTCTTCAGATCCTCTCATTCCTGATATAGGCAATGACATAAGTCCTGAAGATTCTAATAGCAAAATCATAAATTCTACTGAGACACCAATCGCATCATGCAGTTATCAATTTAATGATGAAAATTTACCATCGGCTTCTTTTGTTTCACCTGAACAGTTACAACCTTACCCACAAGCTAAGCCACGGAAGCTGACAAAGGGTGGTCGCAAACGTGGGAAATGTATGATCGCCACAGATACGCCAGAAAAAAATGAAATTGAAAATAAATCCAGAACTAGACTGACAAAGAAGGCTGTGAAGAAGAATGTTTTCCGATAAGACAGATTCATCAGATGAGGATTTGAATGAAGTTATATTGAAGGATTCTTCTTCTGAAATGGAATTAGATGATGAAAGCGACGAGTGCCTAAGGAGTGGCAACGATGCCATTGAGGGTGACTTCCTAGTGGTGAAAGTTCCATCAGAGAAAGGGAGATTTGCAGCGAAATTTGTGGCCAAAGTAGAAAAAAAATTACGGGACGGCCTTCATGTCCAGTTCTACAAGCGAATGATTCCTTCAAATCGTTTTCGGTTGTCAAATGAAGATTATTCTTTCATAACGTTTTCTCAAGTTATTACTATTTTGCCAAAAGCGATAGAAGACAGTCGTGCGAGATTCAAAGACATGCTTTACTTCAATACTGATTTATCAGGATTATGTCTGGAGTAACTAGTTAATATTTTTTTATATTTTATACTTTTCAGTTATGTAAAACGTTTTTTTTTTTTTTTTTTTTCAATTGCTAATTTCCTTTCCATGTATCTACACAATTAATAATTAATTAATAATAATAATTAATCAGCATATTTGTAATTTTTACATTTGTTATATGTTAAATAAACAAATTAAAAAAAGATCTATGTTTTATTCATTTTTTGAGGTGCCCATAATGCGTGTCCATACCATCCCCAGTTAGTGTCCATTGTATCCCCGTACCCGGGGATGGTTTGGACAGATGCACTACCTTTGGTTTTTGGCAGTTTAACAAAAATTTATTAATTTTGGATATTTCATGTTTTACATATGTGAACTTAAAGAACCACTTTGAACATTAGTGAGGAAACCAAGAAGGTATCATCTTTAGAAAAAATTAAAAACAAAAAAGTGTCCAAACCATCCCCGGTCTCCCCTACTCATGACGGAATTTTCGAAATTTTTCTTCAAATGTCCATCGATCCTACCTAGTAGATGACGAAAATGAGGTCCGTTCTAAACTGTATATATATATATATAGATATATATATATATATATATATATATATATATATATATATATATATCTATATATTTGTCTGTTACCGCTCTAGCGGTCGCAATTTTTGTTTAATCGTTACGAAACTCGATATTTAACCGTTTTATGTAAAAAGACAGACCAAGTTCGTTAACGGCTGAAATCAGATCAGAGGAACGGGGGGTTTAGAGGGGGGGATTTTCGAAAATTCGAAATATCTCCGTTATTATCCATCGGATTGAAAAATTGTATATAACCAACCTTATTGCAAATTAAATTTACTATAAATATTGTCATATACGTTTATTCTCTATCTTGAATATTAACAGAGATATTTGCATTTTTCAGTTTTCAGCAAACCACCACTTCTACTCATGTTACGTAAACAATACTCTGCTACATAATAAATCACATTATTGGAAGTTGAAATACCAAAAATTGTATTCAAGAGACCTTTATTATACGTGATACATGTAAATATGCCCTGGTGACCCCCCCCCCCCATCTTAAAGTTTTGGACTACTAAAATTTTATTGATTGAGATAACAATTATTCTGAGTCATTATTAATTACAGTACTAGATATAGTAAATAGTTCTCAATAAAATAATGTGTTATATTCTGATATATTTCAGTAATTGTTTTCCTTTCCGGTGTGAGCCGGGCCGACCCGTTTGTTTACATTTCTAACCTAACGCTTCCTGTCGGCAGGTTATTGAAATTGGATGAAACATTTCTTATTTCCGTTTGTATTTATTCACGGTGTTGTTGTGTTACCAGTATGTATATTTATCTATTACTAAACTTCACGAGGGAAATCTGCTTAGTTTACGCAGCCCCTGCGTGACGGACTTTTTTTTTTTTTTTTATACATTTCTCCAGGAACAATGTGTGGAGGAAGTAATTTGCGTAGAAATATTGATATGCTCAACAATTCTTTCCTATTTGAACTATCAGGTACCTCAGCTGGAAAAATTAATTGAAATCAATGTTAATATTTTGTCCTTAATAGCTGAAATCTATGCATAATGAATAGGAGACGGGAAATATGACAACTTGGAGGACAGTGAAGACTTACATAAAAAATTAATTTTATTATTAACAAATGCCAACAACGGGTATTAACCCAAAACACTGGGACGGGTGAATGTCAAAATATTGTGCAATGTAAAGCCTTGCCAAAAAAATACCATCACCATTCAGCCTCAAATCAATTCCCGGGCGAAGCCGGGTATCTGAGCTAGTATATATATATATATATATATATATATATATATATATATATATATATATATATATATATAAAATTGTAACCTCTGTCTGTACATTGATTTTTTTCGCGAAATTTCACGATAACTTTTCGTTTCACATGTCACAGACACCATAACTGCATTTTGTTTCTTTGGTGTCTGTTTGTTTGTTTATTTGTTTGTTTGTTTGTTTATTACCTTTTCACGCATAAACGGCTGAACCGAATTTTATGAAACTTGGTATGTATATTACTACTAACCCAACTTAGACTTTAGGCTATATTAATATCCTCTGAGACGAACAGGAGTGGGGGTTATAAGGGAAGCTAGAAATTAAAAATAGGGATATTTCGTTTCCTATTGGTTTTTCGGCAAATATGAACATAACAAAAATTGTTTATTTTGTTATTTAGAGTGACTTTTGTTATATGCACTTTTGCCGTATAAGGAAGCATGAATGAGTTATACTCTATAAACTAAAGCGGGAGTCCACAATTTTATTTGGCACTAAAGACTCAACCGAATTAAACCAAACTCGGTATGTGAATTAGAACTAACGGCTTCATTATAATAAGCTATACTAACATTTCTAGGGACGGGCAGGAGTGGGGGTTATAAGGAAGGCCTGAAATTAATAATAGTGATATTTCGTCTCCTATTGCATTTTCGGCAAATATGCACATAACAAAAGTTGTTTATTTTGTTATTTAGAGAAACTTTTTTTTATATACACTATCATCGTATACCGAAGTATAAAGGCGATATACGCTAAAAATTATAGCGGGAGACAACAATTTTATTTGGCACAAAAGACTCAACCGAACTAAATAAAACACTCAGTATGTGTATTAGCACTAACGCCTTCCTTATAATAAGCCATACTAACATTTCTAGGGACGGGCAGGAGTGGGGGTTATAAGGGAGGCCTGAAATTAATAGTAATGATTTCCTATTGGGGTTTCGGGAAATATGCACATAACAAAAGTTGTTTATTTTGTTATTTAGAGAAATTTGCTCAACACTTCTTTTCAATATGAACTACCAGGTACCTCACCTGAAAAAATTAATTCAAATGTATGTCAATATTTTCTCCTTAATAATTCAAATCTATGCATAATGCACTGGAGACGGGAAATATGACAATATGCAGGACAGTGAAGTCTTACATAAAAAAATAATTTTATTATTAACAAATGCCAACAACGGGTATTAACCCTAAACACTGAAACGGGTAAATGCCAAAATATTGTGCAAAGTAAAGCCTTGCCAAAAATATACCATCACCATTCAGCCTCAAATGAATTCCCGAGCGAAGCCGGGTATCTGAGCTAGTATATATATATATATATATATATATATATATATATATATATGAATGTTACCGCTCTAGCGGTCGCAATTATTGTTTAATCGTTACCAAACTCGATATTTAGTCGTTTTATGTAAAAAAAAGATCAAGTTCGTTAACGGCTGAAATCGATCCAGGAGGAGGGGGGGGTTTAGAGGGGAGGATTTTCGAAAATTCGAAATATCTCCGTTACTATAGGTCGGATCGAAAACTTGTATAGAACAAATCTTATTGTAAATTAAATTTACTATAAATATTGTAAATAAATTCACTATCTTGAATATTAATCGAGATATTGGCATTTTTCACTTTTCAGCCACCAGCAAACCGCCACTTCTACTCATGTTACATAAACAATACTCTCCTACATAATAAATCACATTATTCGAAGTTTAAATACCAAAAAATGTATTCAAGAGACCTTTATTATACGAGATACATGCAAATATGTCCTGGAAATTCCCCCCTCCCGTCTTAAGGTTTTCGACTACTAAAATTTGATTGATAGGGATAACAATTATTCTGACTCATTATTAATTACATTACTCGATATAGTAAATAGTTCTCAATAAAATTAATATGTTATATTCTGATATATTTCAGTAATAGTTTTTCTTTCCGGTGTGAAGCGGGCAGACCCGTTTGTTTACATTTCTAACCTAACGCTGCCTGTCGGCAGGTTATTGAAATTGGATGAACCATTTTTTATTTCCGTTTGTATTTATTCACGGTGGTGTTGTGTTACCAGTATGTAGATTTATCTATTAGTAAACTTCACGAGGGAAATCTGCTTAGTTTACGCAGCCCCTGCGTGACGGACTTTTTCTTTCCTGTAAGAAATTGGCACACGTGTTTGTTTACGTTTCAGGTTGAGGGTGCAATTGTGTTACCAGTATGTAGATTTGTTGTTAATCATCACAAGGGAAATCTGTAGAGTTTACACAGCCCCTGCGTGACAGATTTTTTTTTAAAAATCGCGTCATGAGTACAACCTCAATAGCTGACTTCCCATACGGGAAATTTGCTAAAATCCGAACAGTAGAAGTGGGAGTTTACTGAATGATGAAAACAAGAATGTAGGAATAATTATGGAGCATTAATAATTTAACAAGATTGGCTGTATAATATTTTTCGATACGACTCATAATAACGTTGTTGATATTTTAAATTTTCGAAAATCCCCTACCTCTAACCCCCCCATTTCTGGTCCCATTTCAGCCATGAACAAATATGATATTTAGTGTTGAATGAAGCGGTTCAATATCGAATATGGTTAGGTCAAATGAACATTTTCGAATCAAGAAATAGAGTTAGTTGATGCTACCACACGACGTATTTGCGTGTATCTCACTTAATAAATGTCCGTTGAATACAATATTTGGTATTTAAGCTTAGAATAAGTCGTTTCATATAATAATATTCATAATATTCGCTTATTGTTAAAGTGCGATCACTAAAATTAGGGGTTTACTGAAGGCTGTAAGTTAAAAAAATCCCAAAACCTCGGTTAATATTCAAGCTAAAGAAAAAGTCAATAGAACATTAAATTTGTGACAAGATTGATTATACAAAATGTTTTTTCCGGCTCTTATGAACGAAGATATTTGGAATCTTCAATTTCTTCCCCTCTAAACCCCCGTCCGCTTTTAGCCGTTAACGAACTTGATACTTAGTTTTACGACGAAACGCTTACATATCGAGTTTGGTAACAATCAAACACCGACCGCAATTTAAATATTATAAATTATAAATATGTGTGTGTGTGTGTGTGTTTTGTGCAGTGCTCAATTTCGTCATATCTCAGGTTCCAAAGGACATTAGAAGACGATTTTATAAAATTGCATCATGAGCACCACCTCAATAACCGGTTTCCTTTAAGGGGAATTGCAAACAGAGAAAAGGTTAATATATTTAATAGTATTCTCACATGGGATGACCAAGCAGCTTCAGTACGATGATCTTTACATTTAATAAAATATATAATCTTGTTTGAAATCGCTGAAGTTGAGCTAAATCTTATATCTAGCCTAATTTTCCCAATACTACGTCACTTTGTCTGTACGTAGACATCACTTCTACAGATGATATTGAAATTCAGAGTGCTTATAATGCAGCTGTCAGATAAATATTCAATGCTAATACAGAAGATGACATTATAATCAGGCATGAAGCTTTCGGATGGCTCACTTCTAACGTTTTTAAAGAATATCCTCGATTGGGGAGTGCCAAGAAATCTACATAAACGATTCATTCCTGTGCAGTGTGAAAGACGGGCTGATAATTTCCAACTGGCAGTTTGCAAAACAAACGTATTTCTGTGCTGTTGCTGCAAAGGAGTTGAACGCTAAGCCCAACGAAATAAATGCATCATCATTCCCTAGGGCCCTCGTTATCAGTTTCTAAAGGCCGAGAGGATATGATGATATTATTCTGCAATTGTAAAACGTTTTAGAAGTATTGACTTAAATTTTTAAATGATTACTAATGAGATTTAGTAAGTATTATTTGTATTTACGACTCGTCTTTAGAGTTCATTTCTAAGCGCCATATTTATAAACACACGCGGTCACACACACCAACACACACACGTATTTGTCTTACCAGCCTTGAGATCGTAAATTTTGTTTGATTGTTACCAAATTCAATATTTAAGTTTTTATATGAAAAACAAAATATTGATATTGCAAATAACTAAAATCTAATCCTGAGGAGGAAGTGAAATTACAAATTTAAAATATCACCGTCGTGATTAGTCAGATCGATAATATAAAAGAAATCTTGCGTGTATCTTATGTACTAAAAGTCTCTTATCTTATATAATATAACAATATTCTGTATTTCAGCTTAATGTTGCCTTAAGTTGCCTGAAAGTGGAGGTACTGAAGCATGAAAATTAAAAAATGCAAATATCACTGTTAATATTCAACGTAGAGAACAAATATATATAAAATGATCTATAGAAAATTAAAGTCGCAATAAGATTGTTTCTACACAATTTTTCAATCCGTGGTATAATAACGGAAATATTTCGAATTCTCGAAATTCCCTTCCTCTAAATCCCCTCTCCCCCGTCCGATTTCCGTCATTAAAGAAGAACGAGAGCGAAGGTTAAGTAGTACATGACGATCTGATATATCCAGTTTGGTACCTTTCCTTACTTTAATTGCAAAACGTTCACCGTTATTATTTCGTTAGATGGAGAAAAGGTTGCTCCTCAATGACACGTTTTGCTGTAAAGCATGCATCATGGTTAGATACTGAAGTAGAGTTTCAACCTAAGGAGGAAGCCAGGACAGAAGAGGAACCATTAACAAACGCAGACACCCAAGAAAGAATTTTGAGGAAGCCAAGGAACGGAACAGAATTATTAAACGAAAAGTTACAAACATTTTTAGTCATTACATTTATATTAATGTTTTTAATTACAACAAAAACATAAGTATGTTTTAACTAAAAAAAATAAAAATAGTAATAGTATAGAAATATCCTTTTTTTAACCAAATAACAAATACTCATGTACTAGAAATGTCTGAGAGCACCTACCCTATCCCTTTGACCTACACCCAAAACCTTGACAAATCTAATACAACCTATATGAAACACCATTTCAAGCCCACTACAAACATCATATAAAGGTTGAACGAGATTCGCCCACTAAAAGTATTTTTTGCACCATGATGAGGGAATCGGGTCTACGGTGTGGCGGTTGGAGGAATATCAATGAATTTATTCTTCCAATATGAGTCTTTGATTGGTTGACATAAAATAGGTATTTGTTTAAGGATTGAATTAGCTAAACTTGAGTACTAAAAGTATGTTTACGGAATCTATTCTGAACGTAATTTGTTCTTTAGGAATGTTTTGATCAGTCCAATTTTGGCAAATATATCGTTTGACTTCTAAGTAAATCTCTCATTTCCTATACAGCCTATGTTGTACCTTGGACTAAAAGACTGAAAAATATAAAAATAAGTGATTGAATAACGCATGTGTTCAATTCATTGCTTTTGGAATGCATACACTCTTGAAAACCACTTTCCTTAGAATTTTAACAGATTTTCCTTCAGGAAAAATAGATTTGAGATTACATGTATGTCGTGATTTTTGAAAGGGGTTTTCAAATGTACATCGATATTGGTAATGAAAATGAGTCATTTCAAGAGTTTATATTTATATATTTTTGCTCTCGCGGCTATAATTCCGGTTTGATCGTTACTATACTCAGATGAGGGGGAGTGAGTTAGTAGAGGGAAAAATAATAGATTCAGAGTATCTCCGTTATTACGCCTGGGATCGGTTACTATGCTAATAACGTTCGTGAGTATAGTTACTTTCCTGAAAGAAGGTTCTCTCAGTTGAAGAAATTTTTACTCGTGACCGATTACTCCTGATGTGGCACCGTGGGTGGTGGGGAACATGTAGAATGAAGCAGTAATAGACTCATTTACTGAGAGAAATACTTCTCTCTAGCCTTATAGTTTATACTCAACAGTTTAGTTTGAATCAGTAGTTTACTATCAAGAAGTGTGAAAATAAGATAAAATATTAAACGTGTTTAATAGGGGGAGAGAGGGACATGTCTTAAACCACCTTTTACGTTGAAATTATCCATTGTGGATTCATTCATCATGAAATATAATGTCATGAGAGTTTCGTACCATTGATTCTTTAGCCAGATCTCTAGCCCGCTTTCTTTTTAAATTTCACTTCAGGAGAATATGTATTCATACAAATTCCACATACCTGATCCGTAGCACGTCGTAAGGCATCCAAGGATTTGCTCCAACGACAGCCCTTGTAACGCATCTATGGGGAGGGATTAGCAAAATGTATATTAAGCCCCCTGAGAAGTGTCCCTGGAAATAGATGTCAGTGTCCCCTCTCTGCAGATGTGGTAGTGACAGAAATTCCACCACATGTGCCGGGCAAATGCCTCTATCACATGCTTCTATTCATCTTTCAACACTACAGGTGAATCAAACTTTTTTTCACAGAGAAGAAATTTCACTGAGGAAGTGTGCAATGTGGGTAAATATGACAATTTGGAAAACTGACATAAAAATGTTAGAAATGAAATCAAAATCAGTTGTGTCCATCCCCAGACAGTTTTTGAGAATGGCATTTAACTCAATAGACAAATATTTATGTAAGAATTTGGGAATTAATCACGCATGACATGGAGTCTAAGGAATCGGTTCCTATAATTACTTCCAACTTCTTAAAATAAATACGAAAGTTTGAGAACCGAATCTGTGGTAGTCAATGAATTATTTTTTGATTAGGGAGTCCCTTCAGATTCTATGGAAATAAAGGTCTATGGCTCAAGAGCTGGTGAAGGCTTGCCAAACGCTTTTTGTCTACTAACGCTCTAGTGGTCGCAATTTTTATTTGATCTTTATCAAACTCGATATTTAAACGTTTTATATAAAAAGAAAGATCAAGTTAATTAATGGCTTATATTGGAATAGTGGGAGGGGGAGGGGTTTAAAGAGGGGAAATTTTAAGAATTCGAAATATCTCGTTTCTTATACTTGGATCAAAAAAGTGTATAGAACCAATCTTATTGAAAATTTAATGTTCTCGTATATGTATTATGGTTATTAACAGCGCATTTTTATTTTTTAGATTTCAGCCTTAAGTAAATCCCTCCTCCTACTTATACCATATTAAAGATAAGGAGTTCAGCTAGACCGCTTTATTCGGAGTTTAAATAAGTTTTTGTTGAACTTTTATTTTGTGAGATACATGGAAAAAGGTTATGTGATGACATCATCATCTTTTATCATCATGAAGTAGTCTTTATTCGAAAATGCTTATTTGATCTATACTATACTCGATATTTAACCGTTTCTGTAACATTGAAAATCATTTTTGTTTTTGGTGAATCGAACATGAAATAGTGACGGTTCAAAGGGGCGGGGCTTCGAAAATTCAAAATATGCGTTATTATTAGTTGGGTCGTTAAAGATGTTTGTTCTTTTATGCATTTTTTTTGTAACTCAAGTATTACTCGAGCGGATTTTGTCTCTCTTGCTATTTGGCTTCAATAACCCCTCCCCCCATCCCCTGCTCTAACTCATTTTTTATTTTATTTTTATTTTATTTTTTTTACACATAAATAGAGGTTATGTTGACAAATGAGATCACAAGTGTGTTATACCATCACGTGGCAAATCTGCTTAGTTTATGCAGCCCTAGGTGTAACAGACTTTTGTAAAGATTGCGTTTTAGTATTACTATTTCGGCGAATTTGTTGGTTGTTTTGCTTTTCATTCACAAATTTTTCATTTCCTTTTAAATATCATATTTTTATTAAATCTTAATTATATCGTTTCCAAACCTATTTTACAGACGCTGGCCCTTGATCCAAGTGTAATTTCTCAGTACCGACAGACAGACATGTCTTGGACATTCTTTGATTTAATAAGTTATTGTGGTGAAAAGAAAGCATGTCATGTAATTTTTGAAAGTTGTTTGCTTATGGGGTATAAACCTTAAAATAGTATTCTTCTGACTGATTGAATATATTTTTAGAGAAAGGATTTTTTTTTTTTTTTTTTTTAAAATGACACAGGATCATACAGAAAAAAATAATCGATCTACAATTTTAGGAAATAAGATAGATACTATAAAGGTAGGTTTTGAGACATAATACAAATATCTTGTTATTGGTACAGCCGCAATTGCTGATTTCCCTTGGAGTAAATTTATATAATAAAGTGCTTTAGATGGGAAAAGAATAATTTAAGGTTTTGTGCTTGTAACCAAATGATGTTTTAATTTATGGAAAAGGCAAATCAACTCTATTAATGTAGGCTGTCACAACCCTTAGTTTTAAGCAAGATTCGATTAATAATTGTTAACTTCGCGGACAAAGCCTGGTTTATTGTGGAAATATTAGTAGTGGTTTTATGACAAACAAATTTCATGAATGGAGGGAGCAAAGGAAAATAAAATTAGAATTTTAAATTAATAATCTGAAAACCACACGAAATAGACCTGTAGTTGGTGGAAAAAAGAAGTATACGAAAGGCAAAATGTCAGTTGAGTCAGGTTCCAGTTGGCCTTGATTGGCTCAGCCTTTAAGAAGATAACCAATAATTTATATTGTGGAGTATTAGGCTTTTAAAAAACCTGCTCAACAGTTCAAAGGAACTGACACCGCAGACGTTTATCATCTTTGAAGTCATCGCATGTTGTCCTCCAATAGTATATACCCTGTGGTGAAGTTTATTTACACGTCCTTCTTGTGGATTTGAATTTAATTTGTATATCCTTCTTGTTTGGTATCCTAATTTATAAATAAAGTAGGAAAAATAATTTTCAAAGGAGTTCGAATAAAAAAAATAATATACTGAAGTATCATATTCATTCAAAAAATGAATAATTTAAGTTTAATTAAATATACATTTTTGCTTAAAATACCGGACGGAGAAGAGTATCAGATGGAACGTCTCAAAAGCCCGGCACGCAGGGGCTGCGTTAACTAAGCAGATTTCTCACGTGCGTGACGTATGAATTTATCTCAACGAAAAAAGAATGAGAACAATATCTTTTTTTTAATCTTTAAATAAAGTGCTTTATAATATAACAGCTTATCATAAATATGACATGAGTAGGAGTGAGGTTTTACTGAAGGCTGACAACTAAAAAATTGCATATATCTCGGTTAAGAATCAAGATAGCGAAACAGCGTACGTAACAACATTTTTAGAACGTTACATTTGCAGTAAGATTGCGTCTCCCAAAATTTAATTTTTTGACCCGTCGCATAATAACGGAGATATTAAATTTTTTTGGAATTCCCCTGTAAACCCCCCTTCTAATGGTCAGATTTATGCCATTAACGAACTTGATCTTTAGTTCTACATAAAACGTTTAAATATAGAGTTTGGTAACGAAGAAACAAAACCTACGACCACTAGACCTGACAATATATATAGTTTTGAACTTTCAGGATAATGGACACGTATTGTAGCAACTATAGCCTTTCAGCTGTGTCTGTGAACTGGAAAATCCTTGAGATTCATGAACATAGGAGAGGAGTGGGACTCAAGCCGTGGTTTCCCTTTGTCCACTGCATGATGACTCTTAACTAATAACAAAGGTATTAAGATGATTAACTTGACATCGAGTAGACGATACCTTCTAAGCCCAAAATCATTCAAGGGCCCTCTTCATCCTCAACTACCTAAAGCATCTAAACATAGGTAAAAGCGAATGTTAGTAACTAACTACAACTACCACCCCTAACCAACTGTTACATACTTCTCGTATTACCTTATTGGAATGCGGCAAGTACAAAACATAACAAACAGAACAAGGTGTTACTTTATATGATAAGTAGTAAAAAGGTGAACAATTCACATTCCTCCGTAGTTAATTTGATAACTGGAAACGGTTTTTTTGAAATGCATTAATCAATATGATCTGGAAGAATGAAGCGATAAGGGTGAGATTAAGTTAGCAAGGACTGATATGATCAATATATAAGTTATAAACAAGATTCCTTTACAATGGTCTTATGATTCATGCTGGTCCACATTATCAGCTGTCGAATTCCTAAAGGAATTCATGACTACTTATCAAATAATGGTTTTACAGAATCAAATAATGATCCCATTCACTTTTTCTCAATTTGGAGGAATCACATTGCTTCAAAGACTTTTACTACGTCACTATGTTGTTAATATCTAATTCCCATGGTTATTTCATGTAGTAATGCTATTTCTTGTTGTGCTAGTTGGTTGAGGTTGTTAAACAGGTAAAAGCCGTTACCAGTAACAAGTTTCTATGTACTGCCTTTGAGTGAGGCAAAACTCAACTTTGCTCACACAAGTTTAAATTTGTAGACTAGTTCCTTTACAATCAGTCGGCTATGATCGGTTGCTCTAATACAGTCCTTTTATAATACCGAAATACTAGTTTTCTCTCTACTAGTTTCCTCCCTACGTGGTTACTGAAATTATATATATATATATATATATATATATATATATATATATATATATATATAAAGTTAAACGATTTTTATCAATAAACATCTCAACCCACCTTAATTGTCTACTCTTGTTTCGATAGGCTTCGTGTTACGCCAGAAATATAGAACATTTTAGCTAGCCGCTACCCAATCAGTATCTACAAGGTAATTGAGTAGCAACTTGAATAAAGAAGAACCAATCTCTGGCATGCGATGGAACCCTTCCATCAAAGCTGTATGGCAGTATCTGCTTCTTCATGGGCTGCAGTCAACGATTTTTATTTTTGATTATATTTGAAAGCCTATTATTTTCTATAACATTTTTAGATTCTCAGGGTGTCATTTTTAGACTTCTTGTACGACCCCAACTTAGGACAAGCCCATTCTTCTAGTGATATAGTCAGGAAACAGTCTATGTTATACTATTTATCTAAAAAGGATAAACAATTTCATTCGCTTTAATATAAAATTTCCAGTCATCACTTTTTATTGTTCTTCACTCTTATTGCAAATGAAGGGATGCTTTCAATTGAAACATTTCATAGTATTATTCAGTGTTGATCCGTTTTTATATATCGGATGAATATATAATCAGCTATTAAATATATAATTTAAGAAGTATAAATCAATAAATATACAAATAAATCCGTGGAATATAATGGTTGGTTGGAGAGGGGGAGTCTGTGTTTGTTGAGGCGCCAAAAAAGAGAGAGCTACCCCTTGATAGTTTTTAGGGGTAGAGGCCGACATATGGGGGCAGATTGGGCGGGGTTCCTGTTTAGTCCGGGGACACTAACAACAAAGCTGTTACATTTTATATTCCCTTTCATCCCCTCCGACAACCCCATCCTACTGGGCGGACCAACCTCCTTCAAATTACACAAATATTAGTAAATGTTTTTTTTATTTAAAAAAAAAGTGGATTTTATTTATTTATTTTGGAGCGGCCCAAAAAGATGATTTCGCTGATATATTCAATCACTAAGTATGAGAAGTAGAACTAAAATCAAGATAGAAACGAATCGTAATAAAAACAACTGTACTTAGAATACAGACATAGATAATTTGTAACTGTAATAGAAGAGAGGATGTAATCAGCACGAGTGAGTTTGCGCACGTGTAAAAGCAACTCACAGACCTTTTTACTGATCCTGATCAATTGGTTCCTCTTCCGTCAAGCATTTCGGGTGAAATCACTCCAGTTTTGCCAAGCTATGGCTGGAATCCAACTGTGGATGACGATGGAGCGCTGACTTTGAAAGTGTACTTTGCATAAATTAAAACACTAGTAGAGGGGAAGGCCTCTTTATGTATCCTGAAACAATATTTTTTTTAATGTGAGGACTGTCGCCATCTTAGATATGACCAGTGGGAAAGATCCTGCTATCAGGGTTCACAAGTACTTCCCTCACGTCATCCAGATAACTGAGTCTATTGAGCTTCGTGTTATAAAAGGACCTTATTTCCTCAGGTAGCCTTCTTAGTAAGTAAAATTTTATCAGGGAGGATTTTTTACTGATTGTGAACTATAAAAAATATTTGAATATAAAAAAACTCTCAGGTTATCAACCCAAAGACAATTTACGCTACACTTCACAACTTCCATGCATTCCAAAGCTCCACGGTGGGATTGCAAGTATCTTTGAGTGTCACTGAAGGAGCTTTAGTCTAGATAAATTCTCTTTATAGTGGAAACCTTATTTGAGTTAATATTAATTATAATTTCCACCCTCTAGTAATTATGAACAAGAAATAATTTTATGTAAAGAAAAATTGTTTAAATTGTATTTTACTTTCTTATCTCTTCGAAGTAAAGGGACACTCCCTGAATCTACTTTTTGAGTAACCTTCATATAAATGTTCGTATCCCGAATTACTCAAGAAAGCTTAACTTTAGAATATTGAAATTTCATATTCAGGACTATTGTAACTCTAGTTGAGCCCATTTCCTTTTCATAAAAACCGGAGTTTAGAGGAGGGCGTTAATAAAAAGTTGAAAATTTGTCTGTATCTTTTAGAGATAATGAAAATTTTTATAGGACTTATTTTCTTATTCTATAACTGGTCTCCTATAACGTTTTTTGATCACATGCATTGTAACGGAGATGTTATAATTTTATCTGAAGTGGAACATTTGATTTAATGGAGTACTATGATGTCATGTGGGGTCCACATCAGATTTTTTTCATGTTTTATTCTGGAAGTTTAATGTATTAAAAAAAAATAGTGATGGTTCTAGTAATCTATCTGGTAGATTTTCCGTTTGTCTACGAAAATATAACAGCTGGTATTTTAAAATAAACAATTGAGGAATTCTGTTCTTTGACTACCTCTCAAGGAATTTCTTCAAAATTAATGGGACTGGGAGTGCCGAGAAAAACATCAACTACGACTTTGCTCAAAGTGCACACCGCCAAGAGCTGCTGGCCGCCCGCCGAGGAGGGTGTAAGACACCAAATGAGGTTTAATGAAATACTTTGTAAGACAGGAATACACAAAAATAAAAGGAGACGATCCTCGACTCTGAGGGGGTTGACCGGAGTGCTGACCGGTCCAGACATCTCTCGGTTCCCACGCCCCTGGAAGGTCGCACTGCAAGGCCAAACATTTCTTCTCGTTGCACTGCAAAGTTCTAGGTAGAAGGGGCACAACAAGTCACTGCAGCCGGCTTTTTGCTCCCTTCCACATACCGCCCTCTTTTTCTTCTTCGTCTAGTCTCCGGCCCAACCTCAAACTCCTTCGTTTAGCTACATTCTTCCTTATCTTCTTCTATGCTACGAAGCAGGTTGCCAAGAAAGTAGCTAGGAGTGGAACAGGTATTTTAAAGAAATTACCTAATATACGCTTAGCAGCAATGAGGCCAGTGATCCACGACTTGTGATCCTTGGCTTGTTGTTGGTCCAGTCGAAGCATTTGGAAGTACTAAATATAGCCGGAATATACAAAAGAAGATTTTGATGATTGAGTTTTGTAGGAAACATGTCGGTGAAAAAAAAAAAACGGTATCCTAGAAAGCTAGTTATAATATACCTTCTACACTTCCAACTAATAATTAAGAATTTAATGATATTTTGTATGTGAGAAACATTTTCTTTTCGTGCCTGCCGGAAGTGAACCAGAGTATTCTTTGATGGATTGAAGTATCGACCCGGTGGTTTGTGTCCGTATAATCAAACATGTAGCTCAATAGTTAGAATATTTACGGGAGGATTTCTGACGTGTGATTTCGTTCCTCAGAATCTTCTTAAAGATCACAACAGATGATCCAAAAAATCGCAGTTACACTCAAGGTAGAAGAATACCTGTTGTACAAGAATTCCAAAGACTTGCCTAACACATTTCATTAGATTTTCCATGTTTCTTTGAATAGGTGAGCAAACCTTGGGAGCTGCTCCATCTGAAACTTACCTAAGTCGATCTGGTGATGGATCACCATCTGTGGCTTTTTAATATAGTTGGATAACACACCACGATGGTGGAGCTTCGTGAGAGATGTTCAGCATCATGGGGAGAGGGAATAACTGAATTATCTTGGTTTTTTTAAATGTATTTTTCAAATTGCATCCTCTTGTTTTTTACTGTGTGGTTGTTAAACAAATATCTCTCTACTGGGTGTCACTTAAACTTGTTTATGACAATCTTCAGATTACAGGGCGTTATAAAATAATTGCCAATTAAAAATTAAAAGAAAGGAAACAAATAAATAGAAAAATAATACACAATTTGTACCAGAGTATTGGCTTCAAATAAACCTTAAGTACATCAAAAAGAGACCGGGGTTGGAGTCACGGAAGCTCTACAGAAACTTTATTTTTACCACAACCTTTGTATGAGTTTGAAACAGGTTGAATAAGAAATTGTCTGCCACCCTGCAGTTTAATCGTATCTAGTTTAAAGTAATGGTACTATCGCCTAAACAATGAACTCTTGGTGCAACCTGGTGCAATCAGTCACTAATCTGTGCTTTACTATTGAAGTTAATTTATTGTATTGTATTGGGATTAATCATTGGCTCTCCAAAACCAACACTACGTTAAAATGTAGATGTTTCTGAACGTCACTATTTTCTTAAGAAGTAAAATTTTAACCCAGTTGCCGCTAGTGTTAATTGAGTAGAGCCGAAGAAAACACCCATAAAAGCTTCTTGACTCCTTCTTCGACTAATAATCTCCCCGGTGAAATTGTTTCTGTTCCCGAAGTCCCAGGCGGCATCCAACAGAGCCAATCCTTGAAGACGGGGACTTGAAAGCGATACTTAACTACGGTGCTGTAATAGTGGGATATATAATAGATTTGAGTGAGGGCTCCTCTGTTTTACGACCACGGCGGCGGAGCGAAGCTCAAGTGCATTCTTCTACCTCGACTTACACAATAGATCAATTAGGGGTGCCTCAATAGAACCGGCCTCAGGACATTATGGTGTCTGGCTAGTCACCTCCAACCCCTCCCCTTCATAATGCTTCCTTTAAATCGGCTCTTTAAATGGCTGGTGCCTGCAGTTATGATATTTAACCATTCCTGGAAATGGTGTTCCACAGTACTAGGATACTTTTGCAGCCATGTCCGAGCAAAGTCTGTTTAATATCTGCTGTAGAAAAACAATCAATATTCTATTGAGCTTGGATAGGCTTCTATTTGAGTTATGGTATACATTATTAGACCCTTTATTCCGTGGAGCGTACACTATGACTAGGATCCAGAATATTACTGTATAGGCTTCGATAGTTAAACCTAGAATCAAGATATATTCTCAAGAATGGTTAGTAAATATAAGCCGTTGCTTAAATATGGCATTGGCGTACATACTAAATAAAATCTATAGTACCTTATAGTATAAAAAGTACGTTAATATTATTGAAAAACAAAAAGTGGACCAACATTCTAAACCTTTCAGAACACCAGAAAAACAATCCTTTTGATATCAGACCTGTTACATACTGTAAACCCCATGCAAGGGGAGGGTGGTCCTGGTTGGTCAGGTTGAGTCGTGGGAAATGGGATCTTATATTATGTTTGGCTCACAAAATGAAACTTAGCTGAAAAAGTACATAACCAATCACAACGATCCTAACATAAAATAGAGATGGAGGTACATTTTCTAAAAATTAACTTTTGAAATTAGTGTTGTTGCACAGTGATAAATGTCATTGAGACCACAATGTGAAGATTGGTTTGGAAAGGAATAGTAAGTTTGTAGAATAAGCAATAAAATATACCGGCCCTTCTTTATCAATATTCACTATAGTCAATTTGTTTTTTTCTTAGTTTAAATTGCCCGGGCTCTGAAATATGGCTAATCGAGGTGGGATATCTATAAATTACCACATTTTCAAGCAATGGTGGTACGAAGGATTTAAATGAGTTTCTATTTATTCTCCTTGGGGGAATAAACCCCTTTACTTTAGGTTTACTGGTATGTTTGCAAATAACTTAATTGTAATAGAATAGACACTTTCTACTTTTAACCATAAACTTTATATTAACATCATGTTCTCATACATCTTTCAACCTACAACCCATCTGATCTCTCCAAACATCTGATCTACAACATTTACCAAGTGCGTTAATTACCTTATCCGACATGACTTCAATGAGCCCTTAAAATGTGTAGAGAACGTTAATATTGACACCACTAACAACAGTGTTTCTACTCCTTTTGACACAATTCTGACAAAAACACAGTTGTTAGTTTCTCCAAGTATCTGTTATCGGATTATGCATTTATGCTTAAATATAATACTTAATTTGAAAGATTTCGGTTCCAAAAAAAAATATAGTAGGCAACTGCATACATTCTACTTCCAGTGGGTACGATACACTGGGCCACTTGTCTCAAGAAAACCTTTTGAAGTAACGAACCTATAAAGTACTGAATTGTACTTTTTATGCATTGGGCTAATGATACCAATTTAAAAAGAAAAAGAGAAGAGATCCATCCATCTATCAATTCATTAATAGAAGCAAATCTGCCACAGTGATGATTCCAAGGGAGTAAAAACGTCAGGCCGTATTGGGTAAAGAGCAGATGTAACTAATATGAGTAATAGGTTAGATGAAAGGGAGGCAATAAGTAAGGCTGGAGGTAGTTAGGCCATAACTAGCAAATGGACGAAGAACTCGGAATGTCAGTCTTCTTCCATATGGGGCATCAGGTGGTCTCGCCCCTCAGCGAATTCCTCCTAGTGGCCTCTCTTTTCTCTTTCTTACAGATCACCTAAAAGTCTTGCACAAAGCATATGTGCCATTTCAAGGTTCTACTAGCCAACTCCATAAAAAACATGTAGTTTCTATATTGTTCTCAAATTGGTTAATGATTGAATACAAAGAATTTTGTAGACTTGGCCGGAGTTATTGAGAAGATGGTTTGGATAAAACAAACAGTAATTTTGTAGATAATTCGCTCTAGAATAAAAGGCTACAACGTGATAAACGGTAGTGTTCCTCTAGGGAGTCGACAATGAATCTGAAGGACTGTTGACATTGGCCAGAAGTCGAAAATGTTTAAGCAAGAGCCGAGTTTGCGTATGTCTTACTATGAGACTGAATCCGTGTGCTATATCCACTATTCAAATTTGTACCGCAGGACTTTCGACTAAATTAACTTTTCTTTTATTAATCTTACAAGTCTTTCAGTATTACCACGTATAGCTTCCAATGTACCATCACTCTACTTTCAGCCCTAAACTTTGCAGACCTATCTTGGTATTCCCTGGGATCGCCCCTACCTTTGAATTTTGGAAAACCTATAGGCGACAAACCTTTTCTTATTGTATGAAAGCTCATTCTCTACATCTCCAGCGATCCTTCTGTGCTTCCAGAACATGCTCTCTAAATGATTGAAATCTCTCAGTCCCTTTAAAATCAATTGATTCAGTTAAATACCCCTGTAAACCTTCCCTCAGAATGTGGTTTAGAAAGAAAACATAACCTGATGCGTACATCACCTGACTTCCTCGTTCTCTTATTGGCTTAAATGAACAAAATGTTTTGCACTGCTGTATTTAACATCATTTCATTTGAAATTTAATTCGAAAATGTCCATCCCAATTAGTCTGATCGGAAAATGTTATAGCTCTTTTGTAAATCAATATAATTCTTTTGTATTTCTAATCCCCCCTGCAGCATTTGGAGATCCCTTCCCACTTAGACGGTACACATCAAGACATCACTGTAGTCCTGAATATGAACTCTTAACATTCTATAGCTGGAAAAATTTCGGATACTGTAATGAAGATGACTCTATGGATAGACTTGTAAGCTCAAAAGCGGAGTTGGCGTTTCTGCAGGGTTCAGGCTTACCACTGCCCTTCACTTCCCTGTAGCAGAGACTATCCAGAGTCAGATCCTTGTAGTAACATGCATAGCAAGCTGGCGTGGCACATAGTGAATGGCTAAGTTATACTGACCACTGCTCGAAATATCGAGTCTTTACATGGTACTAAGAGAGATTTTTCAAGAGAAGCAGTAGCATCTGGGACTGAGAATAGAAAAATCCAATGACATGGGAACCAATAGAAGGAGAGGTCAAGAAATACATATATATGATATCTTAAAAGTAAATATTACTTTTAAAAGAATTATTTGGAGTCCACAGTACTATTTCATACTTTATTGCGGAAATCAAATGTTTGGAAATCATTTCAATAATGTATAAAACACCAAAGAATTTGAAACCTAGGCTAAAGATACTGCTGGATCTAATATCCTGTAATAAACATATCATTTTTTTATGTGATAATTCGTGAACTCCATTTGGAGTAAGTCTAGCAGGCAATCTGGAATCTACGGGAAAATTGAAGGGAAGAGGGCAATAATGAACAAGGCTTCTGCATGAAGAGAGCGAGTAATTGGTTAAACGAAAACCTTCAATTGCTATTGAATCAGGTTCGTGCTTGAGAACCTCCTGAACAGCTGATTGGTTAAGAAGCGGCGCTTATTTGCAGAAAGGAGCAATGTCATGGAAGTGTAATCACGCCGCGAGCTATCATCAGCAGTGGTTCCTCCGTGTTTGGTGTGTAATTGAAATATGACTGCCTCTCAACACTCTCAATTCACCTTCTTGAGTGAGTTAGTGCTACATTCGCTTTAACCACACATTTAGCGCTATTAAATTTTCAGAACGAGGGGAGAAATCGTTTACAGCTAACTCTTGGATATATCTAAATTAGCGTTGAACGCGCTGTGCCTGTAAATTAAACAACTGCTTGTCATGAAACAATATTAAACATTGCTTATGCGGTTCTAGTACTTTAGTGGTTCACTTGTAGATTAGATACAGAATCAGACATTCTTTTCGTTAAGGTGTAAAAGGTTCTCAATGAATTCATTAATAGTTTAGTAGTTTCAATAAACAAACGGGATAAATCTAGATGTAAACAGAAGGCATGTTTTCCTCAACAATGCGTTTTATTTTGGTGAACTTTCAGAACAGTTCCATCTTCAGTACCTTTGAAGAGCGCAAGAGGGATATCTTGCACCACGGACCTGCCGGGCGACAGCTTTAAAGGCACTGAAGACGGAGCTGTTGGTCTGAAAGTGCACTTTGTCAAAATAAAACGCATTGTAGAAGAAAACGGCCTGCTGTGTACATCAATCCAGATTGATCCGTTCCTCTATCACTCAGCTTCCCTGGAAGAGCAAAAGGTTTAGTGTACTCTTTTCTTAAAAGAAAAATTTTACTTGTTATTAGGGATATCTTTATTGTAAGACTGTCTGCAATCTTGGTATGATATGGACCTTGAATATGTTATTTTATAAGATCAATAGATAATGGTATTGTAATTTTTCTATTTCAAGTATTAGCAGATTTGTTTATACTGTCACGGAAAAAACACAACAGGCCTTTCTTCCACCAATGTTGGCTTCGAACTGAATCTCTTGGGATGATGGGACTGACGATGGAGCTCTTGCTCTGAAAGTGCTCTGTCACTGAAAAATATATTGCTTGTGGAAGGACGGCCTCTTGTTGAGTTTACTTCACCATACTTCTGTGTTTAAATATATAACGTATAATAAATACTTAATACAATAGTAACCATTTAATGTGTCTTTTTCAAGACGCTTTTCTTTGCATAAAGGAAGCTTTACATTCCATATGGTAAACCATGAAGACCAAAAGTCATTGGCCTCTCTTACAAAAGTAGTTAGACAATGATCATAAGAAAGAGTTGGATATATGGATTAAGTCAATTTTTTTTTTTGGAGTTACACTGCCCATATGTAGATGCCTTGAAGATAAATACAAACATGAAAATATACAATACGTATGGGCAAGAGATATTCCCTCGTTAATAATGTGTGCTTTTGGAATCAGCCCTTTAGGAGGAAGTCAGCAGTCCATTCACATTGCGTTCGGTGACTGTCACCATAGTGATTGGTGTCTGTCACCATAGTGTTCGGTGTCTGTCACCATAGTGTTTGGCGTCTGTCACCATAGTGTTTGGTGTCTGTCACCATAGTGTTTGGTGTCTGTCACCATAGTGTTTGGTGTCTGTCACCATAGTGTTTGGTGTCTGTCACCATAGTGTTTGGTGTCTGTCACCATAGTGTTTGGTGTCTGTCACCATAGTGTTTGGTGTCTGTCACCATAGTGTTCGGTGACTGTCACCATAGTGTTCGGTGACTGTCACCATAGTGTTCGGTGGCTGTCACCATAGTGTTCGGTGACTGTCACCATAGTGTTTGGTGACTTGTCACCATAGTGTTTGGTGACTGTCACCATAGTGTTTTGGGGCGTTAGAGTCATTGTCAAGCTCTCTATAGCCTTTGAGTTATCTTAATAGTTCAACTTGATAATTACAACAACTTTTCAACTAGTGTTCCTTTCGAAGGATGCACTGATTACATAAGAAATATTCAAACTATGCAATCCTCAAACTTTTCATGCACGGAGTAACTCCATCCCCTGAAGGTTGTTTTGCTAAGCTCTACTACTTAACTACCAGAACATACCCATACAAATTTTTACTTCTGACCTACAGAAACAGAAATTTCCATATTTGAATATCGTATAGGTAACGTCAACCAACTTGAGGTATAAATCATTAACAATCTCAACTAATAAACTCACCCCTTTCTTCAAGTGACTCTTCAATGGCCTTGCCATACTGAGTAGGATCAAAGAGTAGTTCTGGCAAAGAATCCCGTTCATCGCACAGCTAAAGGAAGTCGTTTCGTCCCAGTTACGATTCATCTCCTACAACTCATATATGCTCCACTTTCTCCAGTACAAAGGGGATGTTCACCATCCATAATGGTTCAAATATGAATAATGCTCGCAGAATTCTATTCTGAGCCAACAATCCGAGTGAATATGGTGATCCATGGGTTAATCGTCCGTTGCCCCTTGCTCAGTCACGTTCAAGTCCGGAAGCCATTATAAGAATGCAGATAGAGAAACTTGAAGCTGTCACAATTGTTTAAATGATGGAAAACCGATTATCCTTCAAATGGTTGATGAGTTCCAGCCTGTAACGGTCTAACTGTCAATGTGAATATACCGTTCTTATTGTGAAAGCGGTTAAGCCACATAGAGTGTTATTTATAATCTGTTTGTAGCAATAAGTCCTATGCATAATTCTCAAAGTCAATGAATGTACAATCTTAACAATTACACATACGGACAAATAGAAATATAAACGTAGGCAATAATACACAAAGCAGGCTTTAGTATAATACATATTGTATTCCAATGGTTCAGAGGAATAAAAAAAGTGGATGCTTTCTCTTCATTGTGTTCCTACGTAAATACTCATCATAACATCAATAGAAAATTCGACAAAAATTTCGTCATAATTCTTCCTGTTTTCTGTGTTGGCTGATACTAATATTTCCCTTATAGATACTGGTGAAATATAAAACCGCTGAGACTAACCAAAATACAAAAATATTTCAATGACCTCAGCTCTATTTCAAATATTCATCAATCATCTATAAAGAACTCTTATTCTTGTCTCATAAAAGGATAATAAGTGATTAGAAGTAGTTTAATTGGACAGCCATACTTTACAGGATCCTACCAACACATTCTGCCCTCATAAGTAGAGATAATATTAATTTTGCATTCAGATTCATTAGCTTCACACATCTCATCCTTCATCTCTACTTCTCTTTAACAGTTTCAAATACCTATTAACAGAACTATCTTCGAAGCTTTTTAATCCAAGCCAGGACATACATAACAGCTGATGAGGTAACAACCTAGTCAAAGACCAACTCTTCGTCTTTGAGAGATTTTCTTTGTTCCCAAGCTTTCCGGGTGTGTTGAAAATGTTATTATGCACTTCTAATTATCCTACTTATTCTAAGTGACAGAGCTATTAGTATTTTTTGTTTTTAGCTTACAGTTATTTTTTTAACCCCAACTCCTAGAATTTTAGTTTAAAGCTATTGTGTCACAAACTATCTAATGCCCAATTTAAATTTCAAGTCGTATTAGCATAGGATCCTTACATTGCGGAAGAAATAGACAAACGAGTTTGAGATGGCATCATCAGTGTGACATTTCAGTAGACGATGGACTTTTTCATTTTAAACTATTGTATCACTAATTGTCTCATTAATTTCAAGTATTGCTTATATGGGATTCTAAGTGGAAGAAATGGGATATAAAAAAAAGGTCATTTTTTAATGTTCATTTCATGCTACTATGGCTCATTGGTATGGATTATCTTGAGGTTACAACCCTTTTCTACCCATTGAGTTCGTTATTAAAATATTCTCAGGAATGTCACCAACGACTCCAAGTTAATAAGATAAACACCTCAACACATACGGCTAACATGTGCCTTCCAGAATATTTATTTATTAACTTCCACTTTTTGCAACTTAAGCTAATCGGGACGGGTTATCTACAGGTTACCACCCTTTTCTAGCGAGGGTGGGATTTTAGGACGTTATTTAATGAATTAACGTGGATGTAACTATGTATTATTCTAATATGTGTTTAGTTAACGCAGCCGCTATGTTATTTGCATTTGTGGGGATAATCAGTTATTGAGGTGGTACTCATGACACAATTTTAGAAATTCTTCAAATTTTGATCGATCCTACCTAGGAGATGAGGAAAATAAGCCCGTTCAAAATAGTATATATTACATACATGTCGGTTGCCGGTCTAACGGTCGCAATTATTATCGTTAACAAGCTCTATATATAAACGTTTCATGCAAGAATAAAGATCAAGTTTGTTAACGGCTGAAATATGACAAGGAGGAAGGGGGTTTAGAGGGAGAGAATTTTTTCAAATCGAAATATCTCGGTTAATATAAGTCGGATTGAAAAATTGTATGGAACCAATCTTAATGAAAATTAAATGTAATATAAATATTGTTATATATTTCCATTCCCTACATTGAGGATTAACCAAGATATTTGCATTTTCCGGTTTTGAGCAAACCCCACTTCTACTATTGACAAACATAAACAATACTCTGTTATATAATAAACTTCTTTATTTGAAGATTAAATACCAAAAGTTATTTTCAAGAGACCTTTATTAGACGAGATACATGCAAATATGTTCTGTTGATCCACTCCATCTTACATTCTTGGACTACTAAAATTTGAGTGATTGAGATAAAAACTATTCTGATTCATTATAAATTACAGTACTAGATATAGTAAATAGTTTTCAATAAAATGAATATGTTATATTCAGAAATATTTCAGTAATTGTTTTTCCTTCCGGTTTAGAATATTTCTATCTGTCTGTTCAGCAGTGAGAGGTTGGCAAACCTGTATGTTTACAATTCAGACGCTTCCCGTTGGGAGGTTACTAAATTGACTGAAATATTTCTCATTACTGTTTTGTTTATTTATTATTATGAAGTATTCACGGTGGTGTTAGTTGTTACCAGTATGTAGATTTATTTCAGCCCATGCGTCCTTGTTTCGTTTTGGACTGACAAATAAATAAAAACAATTTGCGAGAACATTAGGCTATAGTTTTCAAAATACATTTCCCCATATGAATGTATCTCCTTAAAAAATCTGATGTGGACAACACATTGCTCAATTGTTCTCTTAAATTTTATATGCCAAAGGTTTTGCCGCAACTAATTTAAAGTTATTTCATTTGAAAGTGATATACGAAAACTCTCACAACAGCACCTTTTGTATGGACTGCAAGAGGACAATAGGGGTATTGGCAAAGAAGAAGAATTGAGTTAATTGTTTTGAATTTTCTTACTTTAATTTTATGTTTTATTTTTCTATTGTGATGCCGCCAGTTTTGTTTGTTGCTTCATGAGTATTCAGTTTTAGCTAATATAGTTTATTATTTCTTATTGTTTGTAGAACTATAGTGGCCGAAATAATTGAAAGAGAAAAGTCCGTGACGCATGGGTGTACATAAACCTAGACAATTTCCCACGTGAATTTAATAATTTATAAACCTACATACTATTAACACAACACCACCGTGAATATTAGGTGAATAAATACAAACGGTAATAACAAAAATGTAAACAAACAGGTCTGCCAACGGCTTTCAGTTATTGTTTTTCTTTCCAACACCGGAAAGAAAAACAATAACGGAAACAAATTAGAATATAACATATTAATTTTATTGAAAACTATGTACTATATCTAGTATTGTAATTTATAATGGGTCAGGATAAATTTGAACTCAATCCATTAAATTTTAATAGTCCAAGAATTTAAAACGGGGGGGGGGTCACAAGAACATATTTGCACGTATTTCATATAATAAAGGTCTCTGGAAATCAATATTTGGTATTTTCGATTTGAATTATGTGGTTTATTACATAACAGAGTATTGTTTACGTCAAACTAGTAGAACTGGGGGTTTACTGCAGGCTGAAAACTGGAAAATGCTTACGGGAAATCCGCTAAAACGAAGTGTAGAATAAATGTTGAAATTCAATGGAGTTATAATCATTCTACTAGAACGTTTTAATATTCAAATAAATAGGATTGGATGGAGTGGACGTTATGAAGGAGAGGTTAGAGGGGTGTTCCAAAGAGAGAGTAATAACTAGGAGCATAGAGGTATATAAAACAATGTAGGCTAGCTAATAAAAGGATAAAATCCAGTGGAGCTATAGTTGTATTTACCTGGCGCACTGGCTGCCTCCCTCCTCTGCATTCCTCACCTTCCCACCATACATCACAGCTCTGGGCCCTCTCCCGCCACCCGCTCCCAGCCCTTACACACACATTATAAAAAGCTCACATCTTTCTTATTTCCCTTATTTATTTTTCAGTCTTATTTTTTTTTAATGGGCAACTGCAGGAATATATTACAATTATGCGGCTACAAAAATCCGTCGCGCAGGGGCTGCGTAAACTAAGCAGATTTTCAATACAAAGGATCACAATAGATAAATCTACATACTGGTAATACCATCGTTGAATATTAAGTGAATAAATATAAACGATAATGAGAAATCTTTCAGTCAATTTACAAGTTAATCTCTACAACGGAAAGCGTCTGAATTGTAAACAAACAGTTGAGGCAGTCTTGCAGAGCTGAATAGATAGATTGAAATATTCTAGACCGATAAGAAAAACAATTAATGAAATATATCTGCATATAACATATTAATATATGTTTACATAATTGATCAGTAAAATGTTGTTTTACTTATTATATATTTAAAAAACAAAAAATAAAGTAAATTATTTTATCATTAATTTAATAAAATTAGTAGACAATATTGCATTTCGAACAAATAATTTGTATGATCCGACTGAAAAGTTATTACTTTTGCGTTGGCTTGAAACTATTTACTAACTATTGCTACTTTTTTTTTTTTTCAGTACTTCTGTAAGTTAGAAATTTATTTTCTATTAATTTTTCATTTAGTTGTCTACGTCATATGTTACAAGTGCAGTTAGAAAGGAATCAGAAAAGTTCAAAGAGTTGTTTCTGAATGTTGGAATTATCAAGTGAACTGCCTAAATTGAAAAAAAGCCTTCCTCGTGTGTAACATCCGTGCACAAGACTTATCACACATGGTAACGCGGTTAGAACTTTATAATGTCCTTGTTGCTTGCTTAAATATAGCCATGGAAAATTAACCCTTTTTAGGGCATCAAAGCACTGTCGACACAAGATGTAATTGAAGTTTTATTACTAAAGTAAATTGTACAATGAAAATTTAGTAATCGTTCACCATTGAGTAGAATCAAAAAGACAGTTTTGTGAATGCTTCGGAATATATTTTCCTCTTGTCATAATATTTAGCAATTTAAATACATTTTAAGCCAAAACAAAATATTAAAGTCATAGATAATTGTAAAACACAAATTAAAAGTAAATAAATCATACCTTTTGCCTTTCGTCTTGTTTCTATTTAGGTTTTTAATTTAAAATTTTTTTTATTAACGCCCAATTTCTACTACTAAGGCAAATTTGGACGTGTTTTATATAGGTTACCAACCTTTTATAAGCAGGGTGGGGCTATAGATTTTATTTCATGAGTTTGTCACTAAATAAATTCCTTTTACCCTAGTGAGAATCGAGATTCTAGGTTTACCTAGTGAGACTAAGACCAAAGAAAAATATATTAAGACCATCACATGTATATTTTTATATGATTCGCTTACACAGACTAATACTTGAATTATTGCATAAAATGTATTAAATTAATCTTGAATCATAATGTACATTTTAACTGCACTGTTTGTATTATTTTTAAAATTTGTTGCTTGCTATTCTTTAAAGTTTTAATTACATTTTTTTTTTGTTTAAGGCTAGAGAAAAGAAAAAAATGTATTTGGAAACATTGGAAAAACTGTCTTCTTGATTGAGGCATTTTCTGTGGTGACTGATGGATCCCCAGGGGTTAGTGGATAAAATTGACAGAAGTAAAATTGTTAGTACAAGACCTGCAAACGAGTTTGTTTCTAGGCAATGCTATTACAGACTGTAGACAACTGGGGGGGGGGACTGATAACTGTCAATGTTGGAATGCCGATAAATAAAATTTAGTGTCCTATTCTTGGTCTTCGACCATATAACAATAAATTATATAATAAAAATTATTATTATTATATTATATTATAAATTATTATATAAAAATATAACAATAATTGTAATAACACATAACAATAATAGTTGTAACATAACAAAAGAACAATAACACAATAGCCTTCATACAACATGAAAATAGCTTTAATGAAATATAACAATAATTGTAATAACACATAACAATAGCCGTAACTTAATATAATAGCTGCAGTATAATAATACACAAACAAACAAAAGATAATATACTATAGATCTACAAAGACATAAGGCTGTGACCCTGCTTAGTGTAACAGACCAGGGAAGGTTCTTGGTAAGTAGAAATAACATAAACACCATCTGTTACACTCTAATCTAATAACAATGTGCAATATATATATAAAATAGTACCTGTATTTTTACAGCCCTGAAGAAGAGAAAATAAATATTCTCGAAATATTGGCATAAGCTATGATTTTTTCACCCAGATTGACCAAAACTCCAAAAAACAACAACACCATATATATATATATATATATATATATATATATATATATATATATATATATATATATATATATATATATATATTTGGGAGAGTGGGGCAAAAACTAGCTCTATCGCAATAAAACTCCGTGCACTCTTGGTGCTGATTACGATATTAATCGTTATGGTCAATTGCTGATACATGAGAAAAGGCAATAATAGAATCTATTTATTTATTATTTATAAGCTTTGGACCAATGAAGTAGACCATAATAAATTTCTATTAGTCCAAAACAGTGGAATAGCTTATAATCTCACTATTGCTTCGCATAACTTTATCTTGAGACAAGTGTGATAAAATGGTTGTAACGGGGTTGAAATACAGTCAAAATAAAATGTTTATTTAATATTGTATTCCTTACAGAGATAGTATATGTTGAATTGGGGTTATTCTTTGATAACAGAAATAAATAAAAGCAGTATTAACGTTTGAAAAAGAACGAATATCTTTTAAATTTTAGGAATCACAAATGAATTGGTTTATTTGTCATTAATAGTGCTCAATTGGACTCCTTCTGAGGTTGTAATATGTATGCAGGCGATAAATAAAAATATGTATTGATAAATAAATTTAAGAAAAAATTGGAGCCGATGTGTTGACCTAACAATGCTTTGAGACAAGGAAGCGTTCCTGGGCCGAATGCCTTTTCATATGTTGACTGGAGACCTTGGGCGACGGCCTAGCAACAGAGGCCTTCGCTCCCAGACCCTCTTCCTTCTTCGGTAATACATATTAATAGATCGGGGGGGGGGTCCTCTGAAACACTTACATAAATCTCACTTTCTAAGAGTGTCTCGAGAAAAGCATCTCTATTTTCAGAAAAGCGAATATTTTCGGGAAAGTCTTTAACCCAAAATGTATTTTGTCTAAATACATTTTTCACTCATGTAATGAACAGAAAACAATGTCCGCCATGCAGGCGCTGCATAAGCTAAGCAGATTTTCCACATGTAGGAACGACACACTACTGATCTCATCATCAGCATGTATTCTCTATTTCCAAAATAAAATAAAATCCGGTGAGTAGACGAGAATAAAATCTTAATTGATGACGTCAATACTCTTAACTATTGTCATATATCTCACATAATAAAGGTCTGTTGAAAACAATGTTTGGTAATTTTGCTTGGAATAAGACGTTTTGTAATATATTCTCTTATTTGTGTCTCAAAAATGCCAATATCTCGGTTAATATTGAAGATACGAGTAAATATGTATATAACAACATTTATAGAACATTACATTTTAATTAATATTGGTTCAACACAATTTCTCGATATGGTGTATAATAACGTAGATATTTCGAATTTTCGAAATTCCCCTCTCTAAATCCCATTAACCATCTTGATCTTTATTTTTATTTGAGTACCGCTAGAGCATTATCATATATATATACAGTTTTGAACGGACCACATTTTCGTCATCTCCTGGGTAGGATCGATGGACATTTGAGGATATTTTTCGAAAATCGCGTCATGAGTACGTCGAGCTATCTATACCGAATGCTGTTTAAAATTACTCAAAACCCTTCATGCTCGATGAATACTTTTATTGTTTTCAAAAAGACTCTCATTAAGATGCTTTAAAAAAGTCTGTCGCTGAACTAAACAATTTTCCTACCTTTAAATGTTTGTCACCCCTGATCAAGCCGAAATGATGTTCCTTAACAGAAAAGGCACAAAAATATGAGTCCAAGAGGATACCATATAAGAACTTCAGATTCTCATTTTTGATAAAAGTACGAGAAAACAATGCTGTATTTTAAATATTTGAAATACATCTTATATCTCCCGACCATCTTAAAATATCTTAATAAAATTGGAGTTTTAATGACGTCTAAAAATACAAATAGCTCTTTTAGTGCTTGAGTTATGGGAAAACCAGACCAAAATCTGTAGGAAGTATTTTAGTCAATAATATTGACAGAATCGAATACGTGAAGACGTCATCAGTGTGTTATTACAGCAGGTGTTCAGGAATCTGTTTAGTTACCGACCCCCTTACGTAATGACATTCAAATTTTGCTTCTTGGTATTAAGTTGTTAAGTCTGATTAAAAAGAGAAAATTGTAGTTTAGTGCAATGGGGAAAACGTAACCTATTCAGATACAATAATTCAAGAAAAAGAAAAAACAAGCATGAATTGTCAATGAAATAAACGCAGTATTAATTATTATTTTAGAACTTTTTGGTTTCAATAGGATTATTGTATGGTTTGTCTGCGCAGTAAGTGAAGCTATTTTTGATCTTACACCCAAGGTCACATTAACATTTTAATGTTATACAGGTGAACTAGCTAAGAAAAAAAAACATACAATATCGTTTCAATATTTTGCACATTTTAGCTGTTGCGTCAGTATTGAACTGAAGCTTGCCTGTTCAATGAATTTAAGGCCTTTGGGTGATCATTTTTCATTTCATTGTTTAGTGGTTAGGGTTCCAAGGCACATCGTAATACCCATAAAACCAGGCAATAACCTATGTTGTGCTGAGTAACTCATATTTCCCCAGCTTCAAGACAGGGGGATGAAAATTCTACGGAGCACTGTTCAGCAGTGAGCTTGTGTAGCAGGTAGAGTTTTATCATGGAGTTCTCAACCTTTTTTGGTGTCATTGCTCTATTAACCTTAGGTTAAGTCAGCTTGGTTTAGTAGTTCATAGCATTCTTAAAAGGCTTAATGATTTTCTTTTTATCATAGTTATCTGAGCTGGATATGATGTTAATCAGAGAAATGAACAGTATTACCGAGAAATAAAGCACCAATCGCCCACTGAAACATTTAATAATGCATAGTTACTTCCATTCCTGACTCAGGGTTGTTGTTGTCTGGGAGATATGTCAGAGATCTGGAATGACGACTACATCTGAATAAGCTGATATGACTCAGTTTTAGAGCCCTTTACCATATTGTGAAGTGCTAGGAAAACATATAATAAATCATATAAGTCTAGACGCTTGGCAACAGCTGGTGAATGACTAATATTCTTATTAACCATTATCACTATTAAACAAACAATAAAATAAAAGTAAGGTGCATTATTTTACTTAAGGAATTTTCAACTTATCTAGATAATCTATGTTATGGTATACCGTGATAAAGACCTTCAATCATTTGCATTGTAAGCAGATTTCCCACGAGCAAGAATGGCACATACATGACGTGATTTACCCATTCTATTTTGTATTTCCCTCTTTGTAAGAACCTCAAGTAAACAAGACTTGAAATATAAGCTGGATACGAGAAGTTCAGTGATACTGAAATTATATGAGTCGGAGTGGGGGTTTTGTATCAAAACGTCAGTAGAATAAAAATTGTAGGATATTAATTTCCTAACAACATTCATTGTATACCATTTTTCCGTCTTAGGTTACTGAATATTTTCCTCAATGATTTGGTCCATCCGAGGAGACGGTAAACATTATTCTCAGAATTCAGCATAACCTTGAAACATTTGATCATTTCCTTTGAGGTTTCATTCTTCATCTAAATAGAATTCTGTCTCGACCTAGTTGTGAGTTTAGGTTAGTATTTAGGCTTTAGGTATGTAGGCTAGTTAGTTATGCTCTTGCTGCCACTTCTTTGAACAGAGGCAAAGGAGTCGCAGCTGCGGGTTCCCCTAAGACTTTTCGGACTTAAAGTAAATCTCTCAAATGTTGCACTTTAATGCTTAGTCCTTTAGTTAGGCTAAGTTACCTGGGCCAATTTTTCTATTCAAAATTTTATATCTCTTATTAAATGGAGACCGCTGGTATGGGGAAACCCCAAGGTACAGCGGGGGCAGAGGTGGAAAAAAAAGTCTGAACCTATTGACTTTATTGTAAACTTCCAGCTCTCTGAAACCAGAGTATGCTCCTACATCTTCTTGAGTCATCCAACATGGCGAGCTCTCTTAATGTTAGGAAGTAATAATTCAAATCTCTTTTCTTAATACGTATTTTATGGTCCTTGAGGAGCCTACCTCATTCCTTTTCTTCATTTTATATTAATATTCATTCGCAAACCAACGATTACTTTTCATTAAACTTTGCTGAATAAGTACCCTCCTGCCACCTAATCCATACCTTAGACTTCTTTATCTTCCTTCTCCCCAAGGTAATATTTGCCTTCTTCATTGTCCCTTGTTTCGGAGTAAGTCTCTATACATTTTCGGCGCCCATTCTTTTAAAACCTTCAAAATTGTTCCAGACCTCGTTTTTTCTTGGGACCAACTCCGTGTTTACTGGCATACCATGATGTTCTATCTTGTACCATAGTCTTTATTTTCCCACCATGAACTTATATATAAATGGTTCATTATTGTAGTTCTGCAGGTGGATATCAAGGTGTCTTATAATGCTAGGATCAAAATACGCTCTTCCTTTTTGAATACTTCTTTTAGCCGCTATTGTACTATTCCAATTTGAGCTCGTGGCATCCTTGGGCTATAAGCTCATGGTAGCTGAAGTCTTTGAGCTCATGATTGCCATGGGCTTTGAACTCATCACAGCCATATGATATGAGCTCATGGTAGCTGTTGGCTTTCAGCTCATGGTAACCTTGAGCACTGAGCTCATGGTAACCGTGAGCACTAAGTTCATAGTTACCGAGAGCACTGTACTCATGGTAACCGTGGGCTTTTTGCTCATGGTTACCGTGGGCTTTTTGCTCATCGAGGCCGTGGGCTTTGAGCTCATCGTAGCCGTGGGCTTTGATCTTGTAATAGCCGTGGTATTTGAGTTCATGGTAGCCACGGGCTTTGAGGTCTTGGTAGGCGTGGTCTTTGTGCCCATCATAGCCGTGGGCTTTGACGTCATGGAAGGCGTGGTCTTTGAGCTCATCATAGCCGTGGGCTTTGACGTCATGGTAGGCCTGGTGTTAGAACTCATCGTAGCCGTGGGCTTTGAGCTCATCGTAGCCGTGGTCTTTGAGCTCACGGTGACCATGGGATTTTAGCTCTTGGTAGCCGTGGTCTTTGAGCTCATGGTGGTCGTGGTCTTTGAGCTCACGGTGACCATGGGATTTTAGCTCTTGGTAGCCGTGGTCTTTGAGCTCATGGTAGTCGTGGTCTTTGAACTCACGGTGACCCTGGGATTTTAGCTCTTGGTCGCCGTGGTCTTTGAGCTCATGGTAGTCGTGGTCTTTGAGCTCACGGTGACCATGGGATTTTAGCTCTTGGTAGCTGTGGTCTTTGAGCTCATGGTAGTCGTGGACTTTGAGCCATGGTAGCCGTGGGCTTTGACGTCATGGTAGGCGTGGTCTTTGAGCTCATCGTAGCCGTTGTCTTTGAGGTCATGGTAGCCGTGGTGTTTGAGCTCATCGTAGCCGTGGTCTTTGAGCTCATCTTAGCCATGGGTTTAGAGGTTATCGTAGCCCTTTGACTGGTTTGGTAGGATTTACGTTGTATAAATCACCATTAATTTTAGATTACTATGGTTCATGAGTAGTTTTATTAGAACGTATGTAAGAATAGTTTAATTAGAAGGACTATTGGTGGACTGATTTCAGATTTAATAAAAGAGTTGTACTTCCATGGAATAACAATAATTATAAAACAGCATTACTGCGGTTGTAATAATTGTTAATTATTATACTAGTATATGAGAAGTGTCAAATATTATTATTATATTATTAGTATAAATACTCTCTCTCTCTCTCTCTCTCTCTCTCTCTCTCTCTCTCTCTCCTCTCTCTCTCTCTCTCTCTCTCCTCTCTCCCTCTCTCTCTCACACACACACACACACACACACACACACACACACACACACACACACGTCAAATGCAAGAATCGAATACTATAAGTTATTGACATGAAAAAGTTTAATTATATAAATAGTTTAGAACAGTAAATCATGTTTATAAAAATATAAACAAAGAATGAATAGACACTGACTATTAATTTTCTTTGACTTCTAACATATAAATTAAATAAAACTAAATTAGAAAAAGAACCCCAATCGAGATTATTTCATAGTTTATTTAATGTTTTTGATTCTGTCTTGTGTTTTTGGCTACTCATCCCCTCCCACTATATCTTTCCTTCCTCTTTTACACCAATCTTTTACGAATTTCCGAGATTGTCAATTTACCAGTTTAATGTCCTCTTATGGTCACAATTTATTTCCCCTTTCTGAAAGGCGGTGGTTGTTGATTGCTGCAGGATTCAGTTTGAAATGTTTATTAGAACAATGCACGGCGCAATGTGATACCCTTACCGTAAGACATGCACTTGGAGTGCCACTTGTTTGCTTGTGGTCGTCCCAGTGGGTAAGATCTCTTGCAGTTAGCTTGAGTAGGCATGGATTTCTGTGGTTATTTCATAATTCTTAATAGGATTTGCTCTATTAATAGAGCTCGTCAGCGTTTTGGAGTACGATAAGTTACTAAAAATGAAGGGAGGGATGTAAATTATTATGTAATATATACAATTGCCAATTTCGGATCTCAATTCCAAACAAGCAGTGAATAAATAGTTTAGTTTTAGTGTTCATGAGTTTCAGACGATTTTAGCAAATTTTTTCTTTGACAAGGCTGGGAGGTGTTTTGTCTTTCCATTCTTTCCGTTCGTGTGTCACACTTTTAAGTCTATAAAATGAGTAAACATAGGTTCAGTAAATAATCGGTTGTGGACGAAATGTGCATTTATGATAATTAGCAACAGTCACGTTTGGTAAACCTATGTTACCCTCCATCAGGGTTGGGGAAGGGGTGGGGGTTGAAAATGCATGGCCGATGACCCTCATTCAGTAATATGACGTAGGAAAGCTCTTCTTATGCACTCTGCAAATATGCTATCATTTTTGCTGAAACACACGCTATTTGGGGACTCTTCTATCTACCTCAGCTCTTATTAGATACGATATAATAGAGCTAATTAAACATTAAGTTTTATAATAGAGCTTTATTAAGATTTTTTCTGATAAATTTTGAATAACTTTGGCGTTTATCATTTTTGATTAAAGCTCATTTGCTAGATAACTGAACTTCAAAGAAATATAACTCACTGAGCCATTATGGAAGAAATATTTAAGTTCCTTCCCGAGAATACCTGGTACCGATGTAAATAAATAAAAAAGAGAAATGGAAATAGGGAGAAAAAAACAACTCATAATCCTTGTGCTTGTAAATTTTATTAACAGGTTGCCAGTTAGCCGGAACATTTTATCTCTTTATGTTCCAACAGCGCTGACATCTTATTTATATCAATAGTCATACCCCAATCGTTCAATTCATTATTTAATTTTCTAATCATACTTGTCCGATCATCTTGATTTTGTTTTAAAAAAATTACATTCTGCATTTAAATACATTTGATAATGTGATAGTGTACAATACCATCGTCCTCCATCACTCTCGACAGAAGCTACACCCCTTCACCACAATGAGTGGAGAAGCTTCTCCCTGCCTGGCAAGGAAGTCAAGAGCTAAGGACGAATGGCACTTGATAAGAAAATAGCCACTGCTATCACTTCACTTTACACTTCTATAGGAGAACTCTGGGCCATTGTCTCTTGAGGCACTATGGAGGGGAATAAGGATGAGTGGTGCTGGAAAGGGCAAGGACTTCTGTATTAGGATGATTGGGTAGCGTGCTGTAGACTTTTCCAAATCTTAAGGGAATTAGTTCCTTTACAAATGGAATATTAAGATCTTTATGAAGGGTGTGATTTGTAATGTAATATGGAGCATTTACTATGGTGCGCAGGACTTTGGATTGGAATGTCTGGATGCGTCTGATGTTCGAAGGTTTTGCTGTGCCCCACACTTCTATTGCGTATGTCCATATTGGTTTAATTAGTAACTTGTATATTGTTAGTTTGCTTTAAGTAGAAAAATGAGATTTTCTACTTAGCAGTCCGTAAAGCTGTTAGAATCGAATGTTAAGTTCTTGTCTTTTAATTACAGTGTGGGATTTCCAAGTAAGTCTGGTGACCAAATGTAGTCCAAGGTAGCGTACACAATGGGCTGGTGGCAAAGGAATATTGTTGAAATGAACAGGAGGACTGAAGGACAGGAACTTCGCCGAAGGGAAAAAGTGATATGGTGAGATACTTTCGTAAATCTGTACGCGCCAACCATTGCACCGTCATCTTGAATTGAGGATTATCCTGTAATTGATAATTAAATGGTATTCTTTGCCATGTTAACGTAATTTACGTTGTCATGGCAACAGAGCGAACCAGCTGTGAACAACAGAAAGTTGTGAAGTGTACCGTTTTTTTTTCTTATTCACGCAAGCCTATTTAGTTCTTTATTTTTACAAGTTTAAAATACGTATATTTTCCAATAAAGTAATAAAACAGTGTTGTTTTTTGAACATTTTCATTTACTTAACGAAAGAATGTTAAAATGGTGACCAGCCAACGTGATTTTAACTAGTACAACGCGATCACTAACGTAAAAAAAAAACATAAGCCTCTACACCTTTCCGTTGTTCACAGCTGGTTCGCACTGTTGCCATAACAACGTTCAATACGTTACCATGGCAACGAATGCTGCCTCAACAGCATAGGTAGCCACAGCAACGAATGGTGACGCTACATCACTGCAGTTAATATTGAAATTATATTTTTGACTGTTAAGAGGAGGCGGTACGCTTGAAGGTGATATTCTCTGAGAAGTCGACCTTCTCTTTTCCTCCACTCTTGAGTGGTATGAAATTAAGTTTAGGAATCTCATTTGATATCATCAATCATTGGAGCAGAAGGCGATGTTATCTGGCCAAGTTCAACACTGAGTATCTGTGGCTAGTCTGTGGGAGCAGTCAGAATCAAGATAATGGCTTCATTCGATTATGCAGCAAAGAGAGAGTGTGAGCGTTCGTAACAAGCTAGAATATGATATATGTATAAAATGCTAATGCCTATGTATGTGAGCATTTATAATGTTTGAATAGATCCTCTTATGAATCTATTTGTAATTGATATTATCTTCAGAGATTCAATTTCGTCCATTAATTCCGGCGCTTCTATTCGATTCTCGCGCTCCTTTGTGATTTCATTTATAATTACTGCCTGCAATGAATATCACAGAGAATTTGAATTTGCTTAATGGAGTAACAGTATATGTATATATTCCAATAAAGTTCTTATTGAAGTATCGAACATACACAGATGGAACATTTCAGTCGTATCCGCATAATCAACACAAAAATTTAATTATTAACTACGTATTTGGCAACTATGATAATGGATATTAAAACTCTTCCAATTTTTTCACAATCACTCAAGCTTCGTCAAACCTATTTTTGCAAATTAAATTTTTTTTTTCTCAGGACAATGAATTTAAAGATTAAAATTATTTCAACGTTCACATGTCCCAAAGTAATGTCCCGAAAGGATATCGCAAAAAAAAATATCAATTTTTAAAACTCTTTCTTTTAATGGGACCAATTTGAATTTTCCAGTAGGCGGAGATGTAAGGCGTTTTTGATACACATATTCTTATTAAACGAGAAATAGCTAGGGAGTGGTAGCACACCTATGTAACAACACATATTACAATTAATTATTGTGAAACAATAGGAGTCCAAAGCATTATTAGAACTTGTTTTTTAGACGGAAACGACAATAGATATTGTATCTGAATAAATGAAATAATGACCGCATCAGGTAAGGCGACATAAACAAAACGCATATGGACATTGATAATTAAGTTGTTAGTTCAACAAATACTAAGTGCTCAAAATTAGACGGTATCACCATGTGAAACATTACTTTAGGGAAGAAAATGACGACAATTAAACGTGAATTAAAAATCAATGAGTGGAATGCGCGTTGCGTTTAAACGAAATGAGTGGGAATTGGATCATAAGGGATTATGGCATGAGTGGACAAATAGAATTATATTTACAGTGAGAATTTCAGAGTTGCAAGGAGTACGGTACAGTTTACTAAAACTACTAGGGAGTAGTGTGATAGGTTTCACAGCAGTGTTGTTGGAAGTGAGGAATATTGTGTACTTGGAGAGAGAAAAGCACGTCCAATTCTTCACCAATTTTTATTTCAGAGCTAAGCGCTTTGGAAGACTATTGTCTCCATCTTCAGAGCTACTTACATGCGCTCATAGGGAAAGACGGCAAGTAGTGTGATAGCGGTTAGAAAGGAATATCTCTCTGGATCCTTAAGCCTGTTGGCTGAAAAGGCTGAATAACATGATCCCGCGATTGGCTAGATGAAAACAGTCGAGAAGTAACCGAACCTTTTGTGTGTGATGGAAAGAGAATACGGGAACCACTTGTTAATGGCAACGAAAGTTGGACCATTATTTATTACTGAATTTATAATGTGTTTAAGCTGGTTAAAACTTTGCGACATCTAAGTCCAATTAAGTGGATTTCTATAAGCCTTATATTCCACCGCATTTAACAATAAACTGTATAAAGATAGTCCACATAAAAGGACGCAACAAGCTTGAGGCCTTTAGTATAAGAATCGGTGTAATTTATGTTATGACGAGCTGACGGGATGCCTTTTAGAGAGAGTCTGCCGCTTCTGGCGGGGGAGAAGACACCTATAAAAGTGCCGTCATTGAGGTACAGTCAGTTTGTTCTCCCCGGGCGGAATGCGGTTCCGACTGTACAACCTTGTAATTAGTGAGAATAGGCTTGTAATATATAGAGGAGAGAGGGAGAGTGAGTGAGAGAGAGAGATTCAGTGAGGCCCGGGCCTCGTCTGATCTGGCCACAATGGGAAACCAATCAGGCCACAGGCCGGCGGACGGGTAAAAAACTACTATTAATCACGAGATAGTCTGAGCCAAATTTACCCCGGCATCTAGCGCCCTGACAAGGGGTTAGGATTCCTCTCAGTTGAAAGGGGTGAGAAACGGAGGCTTTTGTCGTCCCTTTGGGCCCCTTTTGTTGTGAAGCTCGGGAGGTGGCGGTCCACTCTAAGAAGAAGCCACTCGAGGACTCCGACATCATCAGCCATGGAACGCATTCATGCTTTCCTTCACATTCACTGCATTTACTGGCCGACCTAGGCAGCATTCATATCAACTTCAATGGGCAACAAACTAAAGACCAGTGTGAAAAATATCCGTCAGGCTATCAACATATCACAACTATACTAGAAAAGTTTATTAGTTTCTTTACCTAATCGCTTCTTAAGTCCTAAATTAGAAAAAGAGGACCGATGGGAGAAAACAAAACTTCAGGGTCAATAAAATTGTCTGATTAGAAAAGTATAACCTGGACCAAAACATTGGGGTGACTCCATTTCTGCATTTCGGGAGGGAAAAAAACTTCCTACATCAGACATGCCCAAATTGTTGTTTTTTAGGAAAGGAGTTTCGACATTTTCGGGAACAGAAACAATAGTTCACAACTCGTGCAAAATTGTGTAAACATTAATTACATTTCAATGGGTGAGTGGGTTTAGAAGTAATTCGAATACTATATTTACCTTCGTTATAATAAGTCAAATATAAAAACTTAACCAGCCGTACTGCAACTTAATTTTCTTTAGGAAACTGTACATTATGTCTCTCACTCTCATAATAATCCATATATTTGTATTTTTTAGTTTAAACCTTCAGTATGCCCCTACTCCTCACATACATTGCACTTCCTTTTTTTATTTTATTAAGAAAAAAAAACTACAATCTGAAATCTATGCATTTGGTAATATGATATTGTACACTCTCCGCAGAAGCTACACCTGTTTAACCTCAGTGAGAGGAGCAGTTTCCCCCTGCCTGGCTGGCAAGGATGTCAAGAGCTAAGGAGGAATATGACACTTGAGAACAAAATAGCCACTGCTATTAACTTCTATTCGAGATCTCGGGGTCATTGTCTCTTGAGCGCCGTGAAGGGGAATACGTATCAGTGGAACTAGAAAGGGCTAGGGACTTCTGGATTACGATGATTGGATAGCCTACTGTGGAAGATTTGAACCTTAAGCGAATTTGGTCCTTTATGAATGGGATATTAAGATTTTTATGAAGGGTGCGGTTTGGAATATAATATGGAGCACAATGACACGCAGGGCTTTGGATTGGAAAGTCTGGCTGCGTCTGATGTTCGAAGGTCTTGCTGTACCCCACACTTCTATTGCGTATGTCCATGAAGTTAGATAAAGTATAAAGCCTGTGGTAACATTAATACAACTAAATTATGATCGCCAGTAGTACGCTTTCCCAGTTTCATTCAATTATGTTTGGTCGTTTATTATTATGGGGAAGTAAACTGGCGTAAAATCCACACCGATGTGAATTTTATATGCCCAATTTCTGCAAAGGGTAATTGAAAAACTTGTGCTCAATTCCAGCAGTGTCAAGAAGTATCCCTTGCTATGCTTCTTTTATAATTTCTATTGGCAGATTTAATTTTTTGGTACCTATTATTGTTGTTTTTGACACGAGTCCATTTGTACTGACGATAATAGCCGTAACTATGGCAGACTTTAGGTTCTTTAAACGCCATAGTTAATTCCTGGTGAAGGATTTTCGAATATTCTTATTATTGAGCACCGCAATGCCAATAATATTTACAACTGGTCCAGTTTCCAGTTCCGTTTCATCGATTTGTTTTGGCTCATTCACAGCTACTTCCCCAGTTTCATTTGCAAGCCCAATACTCTGCCTTACTTAATATATGACTCCGAATGGTGTTTTAGTAATCAAATTGTTAAATAATATTATGCTATCGGTCTAAAGGTTATGTTCTAAGTGGAATGTTGTTAATATACAGAATTTCCTTAAAAGATCCAGAATAAGCCGACTTGAAAGCTTTGAAAAGTACAAAAGGCTGGCACACAGATACCTGTTGAGGGTGAGGCGAAGGAGCCTGTCTAGTCATGAGACTGGTTGCTGCTGCGGGAGGTCTCTCTCTACCTTAATGAGCTCTCTTTATCGGGGTGAAAAATCGCTCATTTAACCAAGCCTTTCCTCTTAATCCTCTACCGGCTTCTACCTTTCTTTCAGTGATTAAGTTTCAGATACCAGTTCCTTTCAGCGACTGAGAAATTACTGGTATTTTTAGGCAGTTAGTACTATCTAACCAATCGACTAATCACTCATTCCTCTCACTGTCTAATAGTGACTGCCATTATTTCTTAAACCGATAATAAATATTTACAGTTGGTTTTAAGAAACAGTTTTTGACTATATTCTGAGGGTAAATGTTTCATGAAAAAGCATTTACGTTGTCTAACTCAATAAGTCACTAACAATAATTGACTATGTTAATAATTGATCATTTTAACTTAAACAATAATACAATAACAAGATCATATGTTTCCATGTCCTAAATAAATAAGGATATGAACAGAGGAAAAATTATTTGCCCCCTCCATAAAAGAACCACATCCCTCTTTCAGCCAATTAAGCTTGTCTACTAACTGTGGGGCCGACCCTCAGCCTCTCCTGGCTTCTTGTCATCCTTAACTCCTTAAGTCTTTATATTAACCTATTAAAAATACGCATCTACAAGTATCGTCCGAGCCCAAGCGACGATTGTCAATGAGGTGAGAAACAGATTGTAAGCATTCATTCATAATTAGGTACAACACACGTCGCGACGCGTCGTGCCAGTTAAACCAAAAAAGCGCCCGCCTCCTAGAGATTTATTTGAACTCCACAACTTTGGAGGTTACTCTCATTTTATAGCTTGGAATATAAAAGTAAAAAAATAATAAAAAGCTAACAAGAGTGAATTTACAAATTACACACATGCCCTAACAAATAGTAAAATCCAATACACAGATTAAATAAACATGTATGAAGAAAGATATACAAGAAAGACAATTAATTGGAAATAATGTTGAAATTGTTAAATAATAATTAGATAAATAATTTTTAAAAAAATGCGTAAAATCAAATAGATTCACGTTTGGGAAATTAGGTCAAAAAAATCCTTTTCAAAGGTTGTTGCCAGGCTGCATCCATTTTAATTGTCAGTTTCTTTTTACATATCACGCTACTGACCAGTAAGAAGGAACAATGATTAACAATGCCTGGAATTTCGAGAAGGAAATATGATGATATAGTTATTCCATATGTTTTGGAAGAGAACCAACCCTTTGAAATGACTGCTGAACGAAACAAGGACTATTCACCCCATTGTACACCTTGCGGAAGAAGGGTATTCGAAGAGTAAAATGGGTTATTGACGAGTTGTGTTCTCAAGAGAAGGCGTATTTTGGTAATTGTGGTGTATATCGACTGATAGATAATGCCTGGAAGATTTTTAGGCAAGTCCAGGTACTATAAATGTCACCTTTATGATAAAATACCCCGAGAATTGTCACCACAGAGGTTTTTCCTATAATTGCATTGGAAAATGGCGTACGCAAGGTGTATAAAACTAGAATTTGTCCTGCGTTTATGCGCTTCGGTAAGGCACTACCACGACGCAAGGAGGTGCACTTTTGTTGGGAATACCCACTTAGAGCAAAATGAGAATATTGTCCTAGGAGGAATCGAAAGAAACCGAACCCAGAGGACCTCCTAGTGTAAAAGCACAAGTCGAGCATAAACTAAAATAAGGTTATCCAGGTGTTCTCAACCGACAACTGACACTACAAGCCGGCCATTAATATGCAAGAGCTAAATGGGAAAGTATAGATTTATACTCGGCGGTTGATGAGCATTATTGAAGAGGATTGATGAGGCTGCTATTAGCGTTTTCCTCCTTGACTATGGGCTGAATGCTTAGATGAAGAAGCTTAATACATATTCGGCAGTTCTGAATGTCTAAAACTCGTTTGACTCAGTCAGTCTTCATGCGAACTTGGCTGTACACAGAGAATGCAAACTTTCTATTGGAGGGCATCTCTTTGATCTGTGCTAAAGGTGACATGTTGTAGAGCTCCCTAGCCTCCTCTGAACAAGTGCTCAATGCTGGAATATGTACTTTGGCATTGTTGGCTTTTGGAGTGGATGACCTCAGTGACCATTTTGACATCGAGCTGCGGAGGTAATGGTACCTGGAGAAGTGGCCAATCTACACTGGTAGGGGCGCACTCAAATTGGGGGGATCAGTTCCTTTGGTATTCCATTTACAAGCTTGCTGCAATAAAATGAATATTTTATCTATTAGAAAATTGCTTATGCAGATTTGTGAAATGTGGAGTAGCAACGTTACTCTCTGCCCGTTCAAATTGTTGTTTGTGAGTAAAGCCTGAATGATACTTCCGGCCTGTAGGTGGGCAGGGCATCAGAGGTCGGCACGAAGATGGGTGAGCGTAGCGAATCTCAGCCTAGTCAGCAGCTCGCGGTCCACGCACGCTCCCACTCTCGTCTAGACTTTGGTATGCACCGTCCATGGACGAGGAAAACTTCAATGGAGTCCCTTCCTGGAGCTTTCATGTTCCGGTTATGCAAATACAGAAAGCATTCGTTTAAGCCTAAATTTTGGTGTAGCTGGAGTATGAGTCAATCAAAATTGTAAAATATGTTGTGTTTTACCATATGTTATGTTGGATTTTTACCAATTGTCCTATGTAATTGATTATTAGTAACAAAAACACAATTGATAATTCTCCATAAATCATTCATTTGTCAATATCTATTTTTTAAATCCATAAAGTGTTTGCTTAATACGACTTTTGTCATATTTAAGCCAATAAGTGATTTTCTTGGTTATTCACGTAAGTTAAGATTGTGGCTGTCTTAGACCTAAATCGTGTTAACTGCATTTCCATTTGGAAGTCTACAATTATTTAGAATTCGGTTTATTTAATTTAGAGTCTGAAAATGGTGTGCTGCTTTCATTGTGTAGCTGAGGGGTCAGTTTCATCTTCAATTTCTAAATTAAAAAGCATGTGTATGCAACGATTCTTCATCCAGATTTCTACTTATGATTATAGCCAGCTCCTTATCTTCATTTTTTAGGCTGTGTCTTAGATTTTTCAAGATTGTAATATAATAGAATTTTATTAAACAATAGTAGTCTTTGTGTTTTAAATGCGGAATAAATATGGACAAATGTACTCACTGGAAATCATCTCATTTTCTGCCCATTTATTCCCTTTAAATAATATTTAGGGATAAACAGGGAGTGTAATAAGATTGATCAGACAGTGGGTTCAGTACCTGGCCGACTGTCGGAGACATTTCCTCTTATTTTCCCGCATCTTCTCCCATCAGAGGATTACCCGAGGTCAGGCAGAGAAAAAGCTGGCGGTTTATCTTTCATCTCCAGGTCTGCGTCAGCGGAAATGTTTTTTACCATTCGCTCTCATCTCTGTTGGCAATTTAACAGTTTGGATATTAAAGGTTCCTCCTTGTTTTGTTCCCCTTTTACGAGTCTATTTTTTTGAAAATCATTCGAGTTACTCTAGTGAACTGGTAGAGAAAACCGAAGAATATAAATTCAGTGGAATTTTAGCCCTAGAAAACTACATTTCATATCATTTCAAAAGGAATGCTCAGAATATTTTGAAAATAAACCACTAGATGTTGTTTTCCAGTGGATATGACAAATAAGCCTCGCATTCTAAGTACCTCTAATCTATATCACCTTCTCCAACTCGAAACAGAATAATTTGTGTTTGTTACTTAAATCCAAATCTTCATATACTCTAATTCCTATGTCCTAACTCATGACTTTCTGTTATTAGCAGTATTTCTTTTCTGCCTCATGATGCCTCCTGCTAATAATACGTCTTCATTTCTGTTATTGTTGCTATCCCCCCATCTACCACATCAATGTCATCCAACTTCTTCCAGCTCCACCTAAAAACTGCGTTCATAACCTCTCCTTCATCCTCTAGTTCACATGCAATAGTTACTTCAATTACACAATGAATACTCATAATACGTTTATTGTGCATCAAGAACATCATCAGTCTCTAACAAGCACCCTGGTTTATTTCATGTCTGCAAAGCGAAGTTCCATTATCTACTGCAATCAATGGGACTTCCGGACCACTTTTTGAAAGCGTTAGCACTAAAAAGTTTGCTTTCTACTAAATTTGCTTCTATTTTTGGTGGCGTTTCTTCGTAATTAGCTCAACCTTCATTAGTTTATAGGGTTGCAACTCGAAATTCCATATTTAATGTATTATTGAGCACAGCCTGATTTGTTACTTGAATATTTTCTTTTTCAATGTATATTGCTTCAACAACTATGACTACAATTGTAACAATGGTATCATTTACGTCTAGTGGTTCTACAACAGTTCTGGTTCACCCTTGACCAAGTCATGTGGTCTTCTAAAATCGTTAATTGAACCGTCATCATCTGCAGATGTCACTTTGACTACAACTACAACTTAGTCCCACAATTTAGCATTAATCGAGGCCCCCAAAATCAGTTCTACCTCAGGTTGGTGTAACACTGTCACCTCATCTGCGTTACAAATGTTTATGATTTAATCCCAATTTCAGAAGTTCAGCTGATAAAGCCCTGTTGCAGGACATCGACCATCCTCCTGTGTCCTGAAAACCATCCCTCTACTCCAAAATGCACTAAGACTTCAGAATGGTCTTAGAAAATTCAGGGAGGGAAAGCAGATCTGGTAAGTCTTCGATAATCTTCGGCACCCAATGGAGCTTCCAAAAGTGTATATTAGTTAAAAGTGCAAACATTAGCCTTTAGATCTGGATGATGATTAATTTTCTATTATATTTACTTGGGAAAGGAATAATTTGTAAATAACGTTGCCTCCCATGTTCATTTATTTGAGGTAGATGTATCACACGTAATTCAATGGGCATATGCCTCCCACCAACAACCTAGAAATCAAAATATCCATAAGCCTGGTGATGTCCCCAAGAATGCTAATAGTGTGTACATTCTTTGTAACGTAAAGGAGAACTTGCAATCTCTGAAGTTGTATTATTCCTATTACCACGAAGATCTGGAAGTAGATCGCATTATATAAATTAAATACATGTGGTCAGAAAGGGCCATGAAAAACAAAGACAAATTTATATAGTAAGTAAATTGTCGTCACACATTGTAACAAAAACAACATATAATATAGACACAATTCTGGTTTATTTCCTATTGTTGAGAAGCCAACAAAGCGAGGCTTTGAAGTATATTTATTATAACTGCCTGCTTTCAACTTTTATTGGATCTGTTGTTACCAATAATTCAGTTTTATAGGCCATTAGTGTAAGGCCCCTTTTGTTGAAAGCACGCGACCTATATTTGGGAGCAGCAGAGCAAAGCTGATGGGTCTCCAACAAAAGCAACCAATAAAACTGGTTAAGAAGGGAATTCACTCCAATTGTAGAATCAATTTTTGCTTTTAAGAAGTAGGGGGCGCATTAGCTTTGCGGTGAATGAGCTTCATTAGTTTTTTATTTATATTATACTTTTTTACGAGCAATATGCAGTGCCAAATATGTATGTTTGATCATTTACTTCAAGTGAATAATTAGTGGTTTAGAGTTTATTATTTATTTTTTTAGAACGCAAACATTGTAAATTTTTACATGAACATAACTAGGAGGGCTTCTCTATTGCTTATCTTACCATCCTTGGTACTATTAAATACTATATTTATTATTAATTACTACGTTTATTATTCAAGAAATTGAATGGCTTATGTTTTATTTAAACTTTAAAATGTTAATTTAAACGAAACATTTAATATAAGCAGGGTGTATACACTTTAATTTTATTTCTTTTTTTTCTCTCTTTCCTTTTCTTTTTTTTATTTATTCATTTTTTTTATTTTATCTTTTCCTTATTTTTTTTCTTTATGCATTTTTTCGGTTTTTTCTTTTCCTTATTTTATTATTCATGACCCGTTCCAGAATCCAGTTGCTTTATTTAAAGGCAAAAACAATTTTTTTAAGTAGTATTAGCAGGAGTATATGGGCAAATTAAATGACTTTCTGGGGAGTTGTCCATTTTATAGGCCTAAACTTTCCAAGGCTAGAGGAACGAAAAAACTCAGGGTTCATTAAGTACTTTGGACATATTTTTTCAATTATCCGTTTCCGTGGAAGTGTTTATGCATCAACCCGCATCTGGGCATCGTGTTCTCCATCACCAGACAATTGGCTGCAAGGCTCTTTGTCATTTATACATTTCTGTCCTGTAACAATTGTTGATTGAATAAGGAAATCGAGTTGAAAAATACCTGCTGGTGTTCTCGAAGCTGAATTTAGGTCAATGGACGATATGTAAACTCCATACCTGTCCCCATTCCATACTCATCTGTTTGAAAAACGAAGTGATATTGTTTTTAAATTTCATTTAATGATGTTTTTAGGGGAAGGGGGGATTAATCAATACACGATATCATCCCACCAAATTCATCTCATGATACAAATGTCTCGTTATAAGTACAGTAAATGTGTACTTATGCAGTTTGCAATAAATCATTTGAAATAATAATGGTGATATCCCAACAGTTATAGTTTACAGTTTTGTTTATTATTTCATATTAATAAGAATTCTATTTCACTTGTATTGTATGAGTATGGATGAAAATAAATTAAAACTTTAATATTGGTATTTGAATAAAATGAGGGATCTTAGTTAACGTATTGTGCATAATATTATATTACAATTAACAGGAGTAGAGGTTGCTTGAGAAACCAAAACATTCAATTTCGCTCCAGATGTTATGGGTGTCACCAAAGTGTCAGGAAAGTTTTGTTAAGTGTAAAAAGAAGAAAACCGTTACATACCTTAAGTTTATATGAAGTTTATATTTCTACTTGAAGACATTTTTAACTCAACTCACCAAACACTGGAAATACAGCTACCCAATAATAAAGAAAAATATAACGAATTAGAGTATTTCTTTTTTTTAATTATTGAACTTAAATTTAATAAGTTTTAAAATATGTAATAATAAAATAATTTAAAAAAAATGTAAATTTAGATGCAACTATCTGGTAAAACTAACATTAGGTACATGATATTGAAGAATTTGTTTCGAGCTCTTGCATGTGACGGCCTTATTATTAAAAACAGAAAATTGCATTTCGGAAAGATTCTATGAATGTTTATAAGTAAGTGATAATACAATAATTGCATCCAAAGTCACAGAGTACATATTTTATAAGTATACCTTTTTTGTTTTAATTCACAGTTCCAAAATAGAGTAAGGTGAATATGGGAGCACAGTTTTGGGATTTGCGTCAATAGCCGGCTCCATTTTTGAATATATTTCTACTCATTACATGTAAAATTCCTGAGTACCAAACATACTAAATTTTTACATGAACATAACTAGAAGGGCTTCTCTATTGCTTATCTTACCATCCTTAGTACTATTAAATACTATATTTATTATTAATTTTTTTACTGCGTTTATTATTCAAGTAATTGAATGGCTTATGTTTTATTTAAACTTAAAAAAGTTAATTTAAACAAAAACATTTAATATAAGCAGGGTGTATACACTTTAATTTAATTTAATTTTTTTTTTGGTTTCTCTTTCTTTTTCTTTTTTTTTATTCATATTTTTTTATTTTTTATTTTTTTTATTAATTTTTCACCCTGATATTTCCATAACCATTATTGTTTGTTTCATATAAAACTAGTATGCCAAAGAACCGTCTCAAAAACCACCCATGGTATGCCATAGGTCACTCTTTTTCCGTTTCTCCCTTTTCTTTTTTTTTTGCTATTCGCTTTTTTGTGCACAATTGAATAGTGAGTAAAACGCCGGCGTTGCTTTGGTTAGTTAATGTATTAAGTCGTTGGTGTTATTAATGCGGGCTATTTCAAGAAGTAATATGCTCTATTTTTCTTTTGCATGGGTTTAATACTCTAGAAGGTCTTGGGGGAAATCCCTCCATACGTACTTTTCCCAATTTTGTATTCTGCCTAATGAGTTCAATTGTAGGTTTCTCATGTTTGGTTCATAATGCTACTGGCAATGCAAATCAGTATATTGTGTGCTGCCCAAGTTACCAATGCTAAAAAAAAAAAAAAAAATCGGCCAAATATTGAGTTCAAACGTATTCAGGAATGGGACCAGTTGTACTATCATTCCAAAAATGTACCGGCATATTAACTATATTCTGTTTTGGAAGAGTGGTGCTCTGAACAAAAAACAAAAAAAATGACAAGCATGTGATGCGTAAATTAAGCAAGGCAAATACTTCTGCAGTGAAACAATGATAACCTCATCCCACATTACCTTCTATGAGATGGGTTAGGGGTGGGGGTTGCCAGAAGGCTGAAAACTAAAAAATGCAAATACCACTTTCAATATTCCATTTTGTGGAAATTCACACACACGCACATATTGTATAAATATAAAGTTTAAGTGTATTTAGGAAAACTTTATATATCAACCCTATATAAAATTTTTCAAACCGACTCATAATAAAGAAATTATTTCAAATTTTGCATTTAATCTCCATCCCCCTGGTCCGATTTCTGTCGCTAACAAAACGCCAATTGATTATTCGTTTTACTTGAAATTACGACACTAGAACAGCAAGAGGCAATTTTATATATATGTATTTATATATACATGACTTTGACCACCTCATAAAGAAACTGTGCCAAAAGATTTTTTATTGAAAGCCTTCCAACAAGTATTACGGTTTAGATGCAATCTTTCCCCTTGTCTGCATTGCCTTTACAGAATTTTTTTTTTTTTGGTATATCGAAATTATAACTTATACTTTTATTCTAGTTATTATTAGACAGTCTCATATTGAAGGAAACGGAAAGTCACTGCACTCTATGGTAACCCTACCCTTTCTTTGTATGTTTCGGTAGGAATCAGGACTGCATGTTCTAGGAAACAATCAGCAGGTAACCCCCAGGTATAACTTTCTGAAATTTGGGAGAGGGGAGGGTTTAAACCTGTTATGTGAACCTGTTCAGAAATAAGTAAGAAACAACACGTTTCCATTCTAAGCTCAGTGTTGGGATATTACATTTTATTTAGAGGACAAAAAACGCTGTGACTAAAACTTTACTGTTATAAGAGATATCCAGTTATAAAATAATTGAGCCCGCTTTAATATATTGAAAATTTGAAAAGTTACTAAAGTACTTGTTATTAATTGGGCTCTATAAATGCCCATAATTGAGATAAAAGTGTTTATTACATTACGTTAATGAGGAGTGTGGCAACCCAAATAAAATAATTCTGTGTTTGTGACTGGATTGAATTTTTTTTTTCCTGAGCTATATATATATATATATATATATATATATATATATATATATATATATATATATATACCTAGGCACTCGTTTTGTTTGATCGTTGCTAAACTCGATATTTTAACGTTTTACATAAAACTAAAGATTCCTGCAATCCGACGAAAATATATCTATCATGTAAATTAAGTGACACCGAAAGTATGATCATTGCCTGGGCAAACCAAGTGTAAAAAATAATACATGAAGACGAGGTGATGAACATTAAGATACTGAGTCTTCCATATTTACTGAGGTATTGCTCTATTGTAGAACAAGTATTTGGTACCCGTTAGATTGTATTTTTAAGAAGTAATTCCAAACAATTTTTAGCGGGTTTCCCATAAGGGCAATCAGCTATTGAGGTTGTACTCATGAAATATCCATCGATATATGTATATATATATATATATATATATATATATAAATTTGTCTGTTACCCCTCTAGCGGTCACAATTTTTGTCTTATCAACACAAACTTGATATATAATCGTTTTTTGTAAAAGGAAAGATCACGTTTGTTAACAGCTAAAATGGGCAATAGAGTGGAGGGGTTTAAAGGGGGAGAATTTTAAAAATTCGAAATATCTCCGTTATTATGAGTCGGATCAAAAATTGTATAGAGTATCATTGAAAATGATATAGTCTATAAATGTTATTATGTACATTTATTCTCTAATTTCTATATTAAGTTAGATATTTGCATTTTTTTAGTTTTCAGCCTTCAGTAAATAGGAGTGGGGGCCTATTCATGTCACATATTCAAGACTCTGTTATATAATGAAACATTTTATCTAAAGTTTAAATACCAAATACTGTTCTCATTGAAGTTTTACTTTTTATGATAAATGCAAATACATGGGGAATCTGTTTAGTTAATGCAACCCCTGCATTACGGGCTTTTTAAAGTTATTGCCAAAAGATTTCATGTTAGATATGTTACCATCATTATCTTATCCTGAAATAGATTAGAGGAAAATTGTGATGGCAAATTCTCATTAGTGTACCCTAGAGGCTTTAAGGGACTTCTGACTTCAATTAATTAGGCACAAAATAATGTTACTCGCAATTGTACGGTGTTTACAGGTTTAAAACTCCGCTTAGCTACAGCGTTGTCGTGTGACGTCTACAATATTTTTCCGTCATTAAAATCGGCTTCATCAGATGATGGTGGATAGATCTATGGTGCCAAGAGTCACGCATGAACTACAACCATCACATTCTGATATGAAAATGTTTGGACAACCGTAGAAATATTGTGGTTAACTCACAAGACAGTGCGGCAGCTAAGCTGTGTTTTAAACCCTTAATTTTAAGTGTAATGTGTGAATTCTGGATACACCGGTACAAGCCGCGGTCTGATATTTGAAGATAAGAGACTTTTAGAGTTTAAAAATAAAAATGAAAGACGGCTTTCTCATCAGGAATGAACCAAAACTACCGGTGATCGCCTTGACTTATACCTCTGTCTGTATTTTATAGGCCCTAATCATAAGTGGAGAGATAGAGAGTGTGTTAAAGCGCCTTACCAGCGTGTAGCCGCTAATGAAAAGATGAAAGAGGACTATGGCCGTATGAAAGGGGGGGGGACCGGAGGGGTGGGGGAGCGTGTAATTTGTATAATGGTATATCTAGGGAGGAGGTTATCTCTCACCGTAATGAGGAGTCTGGAATCCAGTCTCTGGTCCCGCCTCTCCCCTCTATAACTAGTTCTCCGTGTTAGTAGTCCTTTGTAAAAATAGACACGGTAATTTCGCCTTAGAGCCTTCCCGGCGGCATTGGTAGCAATTCTCACGGGCTCCCGGGCCTTAGGATTTCCCCCCTTTCGAAAATACCTCCCGGGTCTCCCTCAGGAGATGAAGCGAACCCCATTGATAGCCTCATAAGCTAGCCGTGCCGGAATTCGGGGCTGGAATACCTTCCTCTTGACCTTGCTACAAATCTTCCAATAGGCTATAAAATGAAAATCTATTTTAGATGCAATCATGATAAACTTCGGTCTTTGAAATAAAAAAAAACTAATCATTAACAAATTAAAAATGGATATAAGAAACAGGTCTTACAAACAGGAAGTCTTTCCACCACGATTGTGAAGCTTGAACATCAACAGAATAAAGGAAAAGTTGCCTGGAACATTTATTTTTTTTCCACTTCTGCCCCCGCTGTACCTTTGGCTTTCCCCATACCAGCAGTCTCCATTTATAAAGAAATATAAAATTTTGAATAGCTAAATTGGGCCAGGTAACTTAGCCTAACTCACCGAGCACAGCTAAGCATAAAAGTGCAATATTTGGGAGATTTAGTTTAAGTCCGAAAAGTCCTAGGGGAACCCGCTGCTGCGACTCCTTTGCCTCTATTCAGAGAAATGGCAGCAAGAGCCTAATTAAGTAGCCTAGATACCTAAAACCTAAATACTAACCTAAACTCGCATAAACAATACATATATACATATAATTTACAAATAAATACATTTTTACTTCGTTTTCAACGCGGACATTGGAGGATCACATGGTCAGCCGTATCCAACTCGCCACACGAGGACAAGGGGATTCCTTTCTTTTGAAGAAGTGGAGCTTGTTGGAACATTTATCTAAAAAAGGTTCAAATTTCCTCCAGTACCATGAAAATGCGAATTTAGGAATTGCTCCAAAAAGCAAATTTTCACCAAAAATTGGTACCTCTTTACATTGAGCTGGAGAGGCATCAGCATACATTTGCTTAAACCTGCATATGAAGATGCAAAGTTCTATCCTGTTGAGTAGCCATATATTGTTAAAATATAGATAAATTCTATTAATATAGATATTTTTTTCTTTTTTAACAAAAATCCTCAGTCCAACCCTGGGTAGAAAAGGGTGGCAACTTTTAGACAACCCATCCCAATTGCAAAATGTGGACGTTAATAAATAATTTAATTTTTTAAACAAATATTATAACATATTACTTTTTTTAATTTATTACAATAAACCGCATTTACTATTGTCATTAGCGGTAGATGGATCAGTAGTTCTTGGAACAAACGAGTTTCTGTTAAAAATTCAAAAAGCCTTTGATTTCTTCAAAGGAGTTCTATTAACTTCAGTTTAAGGTTCAAAGCTGATCCTAGGAGATTGTATTTTTTACAAATAAGTACAAGATGTGAGACAGTAACTTTCAATAAATAACTATGTGTTAATTTTGTGTTTTCAATTCGGATAAGGCAAGAACAATTTCCTCTTTTCGGATTTATCTACTTACAGTATTCAATCGAAAAGTAATTTCTTTAATTTGTCGCAGTTTGTTGACATATGTCTTCGACCAGTCTGGCATTCACCTTTGAAATATGAGTTTTTGAAACTCTCGTTTCCATTCATCGGGGGAGATGAAGGCCACTGTTGTTTCATCTTCTCGAGGTCTACGAGCTTCCAAATCTGCCTCTTCATTAGCTTAAAAGTAACATGTGAGGGAGCCCACCTATTAAATACTATATGTTGGACAAAAATTTTAATGTTAGGATATTTGAGCATGATTTAATTATCTTCAAACATTATAAATGTGATTGTCTGTTTTCATTGGATGTCCTAAACATGTTTCTTGGTTGTTTGTAGTATCTGATGATGGTGAGCTAACGCACTTACAACTGGTAAATCTTATGGTAGCATCAATATCTTCTCAGATGCCAAGAGTTAATTAACATTTGCAGTATCTCAACAGCTAGTTTCGGATCATCATCAAAGTAATCTGGCATTAGTGTTGTGTAGACCACTTCTACGCATCCAGTTCTTCTCTAAATGATGACTTGGTGTTCGGCACACTTCGTCTCATGATACGAGTACTGAAATTTGAAAACTTGAGGAGCTGGAAGAAATTCATAATGCCTTCAATATATTGTGCTTTCCCCTCCATTTTCGTCATTCCTTAGTGAAGAATTAAGACGCGGTTGAGAAGAAATAGTTATTATAAGCTAGCAAGGAGGGAACTAAAAGCTTGTTGGTCTTTATCTTTGAAAATATCTCAGAACAGCTTATGGTCAATATGTTATGTCACTAAAAAGAAAAAGAAAAATTCTTTTATGGACGATTACTAACTTAATCAATTAAAATAAACAATATCATTATATTATAATCAATTATAAATAGATCTTTCAAATAACATGCCAATCCATCAAAATATATATTTATTAATCTTGATGGATACTGAAAATTTGAAGTACTCCATTCTTGAAGGACGTCCACGAACATCTGTAAGAGGAAACCCACTATTCAAGAAGGGGACAGACAGCAGAACGTTACAGACGTTTATCCCTCCTAAATTTTGGAAAACAATTATCTTTAATTAGCTAATGGTACATTTCAGAAAACATTAAGTCCTCGTACCTCAGCAATACGGTTTCCGCGAAAACATGTCTATTAGTTTAGCAAAGCATTTTCTGGAGGAAATAATTGATTCTCTGGATAGGAATCTGAGCGGCCGGACTGGAATATTTGCCGGCCCTAAGTTGGTCATGATATACTACTGAATAAGTATGAATACGAATAATGTACATCGTGGAAGACATTATGAAATAATGAACTTTTTCATCTTACTTTGTGAAATAGAAAAGTGAAGAGCCAATTTTAATTCGAATGTATTATATAAGTACAAATGTTATTGAATAATTAGTAAAGAAATTATTTGACATAATATTAAGAAATTCTTTATAGGGAGCAACATTTTTGACGTATCCAATTATTATATGTTTTTTGAACATTTAATGGAAATAATTTCATTTCTTTTCATTTCATGCACCCAACAACAAGCATTTATACGGACGCACTGAAGCATGTGCCCGCACATTCTCAGACCCACCTACACTAAATTCTCTCTCTCTCTCTCTCTCTCTCTCTCTCTCTCTCTATATATATATATATATATATATATATATATATATAAATATATATATATAAAACAAAAAAAGTATAGTCTTGGGACAGTATTAATTAAGTTTGGTCTCGCTCAGGTGACAGGCAATTCATATGGACACAGTGAAGTACGGCAATGATTTCTGGTCTTAAGATGTAAGCATTCTTTGAAATTCCAATCTCTAAGCGTTTCTAGTTTATTACTCGTTATAAAGACATTTAAGACTTGGTGTTTATCACGCTTTAAAAGCTTATCAGAGTGAAATAAGGGGGGGGGGGAAAGCCATACTCTTTATCATTAACATTTTATAGACACTGAAACAAATTATAAGCAAAATAAAATATAACAAATTGCATGTACTCAAAATGTCCGTTGTTTACTTTATAGAAAAGGGTTTAGCAATTGTAGAATTTCTAAGACCGTATTAAATGAGATATAAAAAACATTTAAAAAATAAATAACAAATTGACTTAAAGTTTTATTACTGAAATAACACACAGACCACATCAGAGGGCTAAATGTATCTCTTATTTAGGAACCTAAGTGAATAGATTGGAACTGGACCTAAAACGTATCAGATGAATAAAGAAAATGACATCAGTTTACTTTAGGCTGAATAGAACTAATTTTGTTAATATTTAAAATACATGCACATATTGTAGAAGACAGTTGTTATGGGAAAAAAAGGTCCGTCACGCAGGGGCTATGTGAACTAAGAAGATTCCCACATGCTTGTATAACACAAACAACCACATTTTTCTTTTCCTATGTAAAACAAAAAATTTGATAAGCATAAGGGGTTACTGAAGGCTGAAAACAGGAAGGTACTTATAACTCGCTTGATATTTGAGTCACGAAACAATGTATAGAGCTACAATAGTAGAGCATCAATAGTTTAACTATATTGGTTCTATAACATTTTACGATCTGACTCATTATAATCCAGATATTTAGAATTTTGGAATCCCCCCACTCTAAACCCCTTAGTGTTGGCAGAAAAGGTTAAATATCGGGTTACGGGAGGAGGGTTAGTAAATTATGGCAGTTTCATTTAAGATAACCATATTCATAGATTTAACATTTAAATATACATCGGATTGTTTTTAAGTAAAAATCAAAAAATCAAAAATCATTAATCAAATTATAGTCAAATCATTTGAATTCGAACTTTTAATATTTATTTATAAGAAGTGACCAAGTAGAGAAGACTTCCTAACATTTTATAGACGGACTTTTGGATTAATTTCTAATGTTTTTTATAATATTTTTTTATTTTCAATTTATTGATGTATGACAATGGATCTCAGTTACATAGAACTACCCTATATTTTAATCTTCGTATCTTATGCTATTTACTCTACTGACGAGTATATAGAATGACACTGAGGGTGAATATAATTTTTTATATTAAGAGAAAGACTGTGCCCAGAAATCCTATATGGTGGTTTGTGGGCGACAGACAACCTACCTGCCTCTATTTGACTGGGCCGGCTTTTTGTCGGTCCTATGAGAAAATATTTTTATCGTTGAACCACAAAACACATACTACCTCCCGGCTTGTTATGACTTTACATAACTGAATCAAGCTGCTCTTTTAAGTTATGGCCCAAAATAAAAAGGGTAAAGCTTCCTGGGAAACGTGATAAAAGTTCATTAAACGTTCTCGTGGGGATGATGGTCGCTCGCGTCGGAAATGTACTCAAGTTACAAACATTAAACACAACTCTAAAGACAAATATACTTCAATTATACTCCTCCTGGGGGAGCTACGTCGTTTGGGATCGCGGAAATTGGGTACCTGCTCTAGCGAAGGATATTCTAAAGAAACATACACTAAATAAACAAACACCCATTAACTCTTTATTAAATATTTCATTTAACACTAACACAAGTACTGGCAACAAACTTCAAACTATTTCCGTATGGCTATCAAGTTTCAGAAACTCTAGGAGAGAAGAAGTAGTTTATTCGGGACTCAGAATCGGCCACACTAAATTAAGCCATTCATACTTAATGACAAAGACTGACAGACACACTTGCTCAACTTGTAACGTTCTCTTGACGATAAGACATACACCGACAGAATGCCGAAAACGACAACTACAGAACTTCCCATATGACTTACTAGAACTTTGGACGGAAGGCAGCCCATACATTTTCAACATATTCTCATACCTACACGCAACTCAAATATACTACAAAAGCTAACATACAAATTACGTCTGTGGTGTACAACAAGATTTCAAATTATACGCATTTGTATTCATGTGTATGTATATGCTTATATTTATATATATAAGAGATTTCCTGAAGGAGGAAATTTCGACAACCGTTAGCAAAAGTACTATTTTCAGCCATACATATCCTTAATTGTTCACCAACTATGCTTATCACCAATTTTTTTTATTTTGATTATAATTACTTGAATTTAGAAGTTCGTTCATTCATAAAATGTTTATTTATTATACTTTAGATATTTATTATTGTTACTTCTTCTCTCTTATTTATATTACTTTGTACAATTTTTGTCTTTTGAAAGGGCAAATCACATTTGATCTGATGTCCATAAATAAATAAATCTATGTCCAAATATTTCATCCATAGTTTAAGTTTCAAATCGTGTTTTCATAAGAAACTTAGAAAGGGAATCGACACTTAGAAATCGACATTGATTTGTGCAGATGACGCCATCTACGATGGCATGACTCGCAGACACTTAACTTTCGTTCCACCTGTTCTCTATCCAGCCCTGAAGATGACATCAAGAACTTTTGAAAATGTTCAGTACAATAAATATCAACTGAAGGAAAGAACATTCTATAATATTAAGGGAGAATGTCTTCAGCTTTCTGTAAAACTCTAGACCAAAAATTCATTTTCACGTTTATGTTACTAAGTCATTTAATTTGGGTTCTTACTAAAGGCGAAAAATAAAACAGAGTGTTCAGACGACACCATCTGTGCGTGTTTCGCGATCGTCGAGAAATGTGATCAGTTTACTCTTCCCGATTAATGGATCAACTGTTCAGTGATGAGGATGACTTGAGTTAGAACCACCATTATTCGTAGCTTAACGACGATCCTGATTGTGAAAGCTGGGAAATTAAAACTGACTTCATGCCTCAACGCCTTCTTCGTTCTACAATTAGGATAGAACTTTCGGGGAAGTATTTACTTTTACAATACCCTCTTCCGTAATAAAATACGAAAGCATTCAGCGAAGCCCAACCGTTTGCCATAAAAACAATTCTCTTATGCAGTGCTAATTTGTAATACATAGGTATCGAAATGTCTAAATACTGTGTGTTGTATTCATCGGACCTTTACTGGAGGAGGTATTAAATTAAGGAGTGCCTTAATTTTTATTTTAACATTACCTCACTCGATTTGTAACCGTTTAATTTAAAACTAAAGATAATGTTGGTTACTGGCTGACATCGGTCTGGGAGGAATCAAGGTTTAATGATGAAAAATAAAAAGAGGTTTAAAGAGTTAAATATGAAATCTAGTATATCCGTTATTATGCGTCGGGTCGAAAAATGGTGTATAACTAAACTAATGAAGAATTTTTCTGATAACAGGAATATTAGAAATTAATTTTGTTTTCATGATTCAGTCAAGTCCCACTCCTACTACTGCTTAAATATCAAGCTGTGTTTACTTGGTTTCCATTCATGACGGGATTCATCAAGAATATAATATGAGTTGACAACATCACCGAACCATTCCAGAACGTGGAATGTCTGCTTAAGAGCACCTCCGTGGTAGACTTTTTTCCCCTCAGTTATGTTTATTTTTCATTGCCCGTTATTCTTGTTGTTTCCTATTTTGTAGAGTTAGTTTCTAATGGTGTGGAACTGCCAAAAAATAAAATAATTCCCTGGATGTTTATGGAGTTTAATGACATTTGCCAGTTAGGGTGTAAGAAGTTTATCAAAAGTATAGTAAAAAGTATATGGATATAGCAAAAATACATTAGAATATAAAGTTGATTGTGAGGAAAGAGAATTATTATTCAATATATTTACTTTACATAGACTCGCATATTGAAGAAGAGAAAACAGTAACATCGGTTGAGTTTAAGTTTATTTAATTTGTTTTTTTTGTTTTGTTTTTTTTATATTCATTTAATAATTTTATTTATAATTATTTTACTTACTTCAATATTTTATTTTTTTATTGTTTCATCCTATTTTTATTTTATTATTTTTTTACTATATTTGATTATAGGGTAATAGCCCATTAAATAGTATATATTGTAAAAATGTATTTAAACATAATCATACATGTAACATGTCATGTGGGAATGGAACATGTACTCAAATAAATAACTTCTCACGGGGTTACTTTGAGGAAAAAAAGGGAAAGAAGGGTGTAAGAAGATGTCGGTTCGCCTTTTGCTAATCTGTCAAAAATGATAGTCATACATTTCCTGAACAGCTGGTTTGGGGTTAACCAAAGGTACAAAGATGGATGTTTAAATCTAACTTGCTTAATTGAGATTATGATATAAGAAGAAGGATTCCCCCGCAAAGTTAACTGAACTAACAATAAGTGGACTGCAATGAGTGCTTTCCATCAGATCTTTATGTTGATTTAAAAATACATGGTTGCATCCCTGGAAGAACGGAAGTCAAAATGAAAACGAGTTTTTATATTCGATTTTTTGTTTTATAAAGATGCCTGTCTAATAGGTTTATCGATTCTATTAATGCCAATCGATTCTATTAAGCAGTACAACAATGAGAAAAAAAACTGGTATCAAATCATCAGTTAGGTCATCACAATTATCCGTGAAATCGATATACATTGAAAACTACAGTTCTTAACAGAACAATTACTGTTTGAGTTAACATTCTGATTAAAGTATGGGGGTAAGACAAACGAGACAGATATAACTAATTGAATGGTAAGCAAGCAATTAATACGAAGACTCGTCAAGCAATCAAGCAGACATTCTTCTAGTGTCGTCTTACTTTGACTCATTCTTTTCTCACAGTCACTTCACTCACAATTAAAGGAGGCCTACTGCATCGCCGTTCATGAATGACGCTGGTTCCCCTTTCAACAAATCGGGATAACGACTAACATGGACACAGTGCGTTTTCTGTTCAAGAGGGGGCAATTAACGTACTAATTTGTATCATGATATTTTATATAAAGTTAGCTTTATTTGAAATGCAACTGTTTAATGCACTTCTGAAATGCGATTTTGATGGTTTTCATACTGGTTAGACTCCACCCCTCTGTAAGCAGTTTTCCCACGTTCTATGTAAACTGTGCTTCAAAAAATTTGCATTGCTCAGACATTATTTCTTAACAATTTAATTAAAGTTTGACTAACAACTTAATGAAACCAAGTAAAAACTATAAGATGAGCAACAACAAGGAATTGGGGAAGCAACAAACAAATCTTAGTGTAACCAGTGACGTAATCACTTGTTTAGATCGGGTGTCAAAGAACCAACCGGAGTTATTGGGCATATTTGGTTTCCAGGATAGTGTGGCTTCTAGTGCATATTTTATTTAGGAGTAAAACTAATTGGAAAATTGAAACCTTTTGAACATAATTATGTGAAAAGTAAAAATGTCATGAATCTATTAAGGAATAGATCCCTTCCTTAAAGTAAATCATGCCAACAGAACTTCTATTTGTTAAAAGAATACAAATCGAATGTTGAAATCCTTCCAAGACAATTTGGTCTGATGAGTCAATTATGGCTTAATAGCCATAAAAATATGTGAGCAGAGAAAGTCTTGGAATAAATCTCCAACTATCTCATTGTTTTAAAAGTATGTTTCGACAACTCGAACTATCCATTCTTCTGAGCCCTCTTGGAGGGGAATAGTCGTTAAATTTACATTTTACAAGCACTTAATACATAGTTTCAAGTCTTTTCCCGGACAGAAGGCTTTAAATATTATGCACTCGTGATATTATGTTAATTTAACGATCAATACTCATGTATAGGGTTTAGGAAGTGAAACTTGTTAAACGGCTATTATGTATCTACTTATAGTGGACTTTCATTCAATCATTCTTTTCACCAATTGAAAAATATGTCAGCTAGTCTTTTCATAGTCCCCATTAAATGGTTATTGGTATAATGGGTTGAAGTGAAAATAGCACGAGTGGGAGTAGGTGCATAAATAGTAAACATACGAATAACTGTGTTAGCAAGCGATTTATAGAAAATTGTAGATCATTTCTTACAAATAAGTTTCCATGGAATTTCTTCAACAAATGATAACAAAAATATTTAGAATTTACTTTTCTTCGCTTCTGTGAACTCCTGCTATGATTCCAGCCATTAATGTGCCTTTAGTTATGCAAGAAATGATTAAGTAATCATTGAAAATTGCGGCCACTATAGATTTAGTAGACAGTATATATACGTACTATGTGTAAGAAATAGATAATACCTTCAAACTTTAGATCTACCATTCTACACCCAGCTCTATCTCATGATGCCTCCCACCAAAGAATTCCGAATGATGGAATGAATATATTACCAATTTGTAGTATAATCTAAGATGATATGACTTTGGAGCCTAGGGGAGACTAAAAAACTTTCTGAACGACCAAAAAACCCTTTAATTGGTAAAGGGAAGGACATACCTAAAGAGGAGCGGAGGTGTTGAGTAAGGTCAAAGCCGAAGGGTATTCAACGTTGATAGCCGTGAGGCATAGGGTAGAATGTTGCTGAGCGATGGCACGGGTTGTGGGTTCCCACAACTAAATCAGATTAGATAGCGAGGAGCACGAGCTGGCTACACCAACATCTTCACGGCCAGTTGGCTGTCCGCTCGCTCGGAACCATCCCAACATCCAAACTCATCTTCATCAGGGTAAAGCCACACGACCGGCTTACCTTTGTTGGAAAACATTAGGCGCATTTCAATAAAGTGTGTGACATGTTAATAAATTAGCATTTTAACCAACCCATGCTGGGAAGGTAAACTTATGAGGGGGGGGGATTGTACTTCCTTTTCTATCGGATAGTAAGATCACATCACGGCATTGATTTCTACCTCACCCTTGTCGAGAATGCTAGGAATCCAAGCCATATGCTCATTGATTGTACACATCATTACGAATAGGAGATCAACCAAATGTGGATTGTCATTGGTTTCAGATACAATCTTTCTATCTCTTGAAGACAAGATAAGAATTCCTTGAATCTTGTTTTTTAAGTAAATAGTGGAGATACGTTTTTATTTTCTCATGAGATTCGTTTTATTTTTTAATGAACAAACCATCATGATGATCACAAACCAAATGTGATATTGTCTCGTCGATAATTAGTCTCCAACATAGTTTCAGCAATTTTGATAAATCTTAACCAAAGTTAGGAAAGCGCTACAGTAGTAATTTAAGCTATTGCTTGAAAACTTTTGAGACAGCGAATTATAATCTAACAAATGTTAGCCAAAGATTGGAAGGATCTTCAGCTGTTAATTATATGAAATATATTAGGTCCTGTATATGAGCTTTTGTGATACATTAACGTATCCTATGAAATAGATCTCAACCAAAGAATGGAAAGCATTACTGTAGTAATTTGTATAATCCTAGGACAGTAATTCCAAACCTAATGCACATAAGCTCTCAGAGATTCCATTATTGTTTTATAGTAAATAAAACAACCTTAATAGAACCTTAGGGTGGAAAAACTGTGGCCCCCACATATCTCTAAACTTCTCACACAAACACTGGGTGATAGGTAACCCAGATGATAGCCCTATCGTCCAGTTCGACGTATCGTCTCTTGTAAACACCTAATGATTACAAGAGGCTGGGGCGAAAGTATGTTTGTGAGGAAAATAGAGATATTTGAAGCAGACAAAATTTATTATCCTGACACCTGCACCGCAAACCATTCATGCCAAATAGCACAATAGACCTTTACCAAATACTGTGATATGATAATGGTGGATGGTGAAATCCAGTATAACAGGAACTGGACGTTAACTAAAGACTATAACGGTCAATTCTACTCAATGCAGTGGTCAAGTTTGCTGTCTACAAATTTCCAGGGATAAATTCCCATTTATCCTTACAAATAACCATCCAGAAATTTCTTATATATCTATTAATCATAGATCAGTTCTGTTTCAGTTAATTGAAAATGGATTTACCTTTCAAACAACCACAATCGTTTAGTAAAACACTGCCGATCTCCATATATTTAGCAAATTTACCATAAAACTATGTGGGACCAGTGGGGAAACCCACTCCCACTGGTCCAATTTCAAGGGGAATTTCGAAAATTCGAAATAACTTAATTATAATATGTCGGATGCAAAGTTGCATATTACCAACCTTGGTGGCTGATGTTAATTTCCTATAAATGTCCTGCAATGATTCTCTCTTTGAGTACTACCTGAGATATTTCAATTTTTAACCTTCAGAAACCCCCACTCATACTCATGTGATGTTAGCAATAATATGTTATAGCATTAAGCACTTTATTCAACCCTTTTTAATATTTATTCGTTTATTTGCAACAACATATTTAAATATTACAAGCAAATGATATGAAAGATAATAAGAATAGCTTGAGTTGGGGAGTTGTCCATTTACAATACCCACAATGGAGGGAACATTGGGTTATATTATATGGAGTTATATTGTGCACTACACAAGAAGTTCTCATGCCCACTTAAGCTTTAGACGTCGCCTTGGATTTTCTGGAATATGGGTAGATGAAACTGATTTGACTAGAGGGTTAGGATGTGCGGGAAGGAGAGAGTGGAATTTCTGATATCGGGATTTTGCGAGGGTATGGACAAAAGGAATGTTGAGGTCGTTATGGAGAGTTAAATTGGATATGTAAAATGGGGAATCTGCAATTTTGCGGAGTATTCTGGATTGGAGGGTTGGAATTTTGTAGGAATTTGAAGGTCTAGTGGAACCCCAAAGTCAGAGTACTGTCATGTAAATCAGGACCACAGGACCTTAGAGAAACAATCCACCATATTGAAGAAACCATCTGGAACAGTTGGCAGAGTCGCTGGATCAACTCCAGGAAAGGAAGGATGACCTACAAATTTTTCCTAGATGTCAGGACTAGAACTAAGCTGACTTAGTACGTCAGATTACTTCACCAGCCAACTTATCAGTGGTCACGGGGACTTCAATAACAAGCTCCACTTCTTCAAACGAAAGGAATCCCCATTGTGCTCCAGTGGCGAGTTGGATACGGCTGACCATGTGGTCCTCCAGTGTGGGCGTTTCAACGCCAAGCGTATTCGGCTAATGAGTACTTTCTCATATGTGAACTGGCCTCCTGAGAGCTACCATATGTTTGTAATCGACGCTGATAGATTTTCAGGCTTCAGGACCTTTGCCCAAGAGGTGTTGAAAGCCAAGTAAAAATGAATTTATTTGTTAATTATATGTATATATGTATTGTTTTATGTGAGTTTAGGTTACTATTACTATAGCATTACTATACTAGGAGATTAGTATTCGAAAATTGAAAAGGTCTGCGTTTTTATGATAAATTTTATACAACCAACCATATTAAACTATTAATGCTCTACTATTTTTGTCGTAACTCACATACAATTCTACTCATCGGAATTTTCCTTACAAGAAGAGAATATTTGGTGAGATGAAATTGCTAGTGTGGGAAATCTCCTTAGTTTGCGCAGCCGCTGATTGAGGGACTTTTTAACAAATGTAAAGGACATCAGTTGATTGATATGAATAAGAGGAGTGTGATGGGCCGAGACGTGCAGAGGTATGCGGCGCGGAGAGCGGTCGAAAGTGAAAGAAACCGGCTTAAGCCAGCTACATTCCTAGCGCGAAAACGAATCTTATTCTCTATCAGCAACCTAGTCCGTGGCCCTGCTCTCTTTACAATCATATTAGGTGGAAGTCCATCACACAAAAAGTCCGTCACGCAGGGGCTGCGTTAACTATGCAGGTTTCGAACTTGCGTCCCGTATTCGCATTTATCTCACGACGTAAAAGTTCAATGAGAACAATATTTGTTATTTAGGTTTCAAATAAAGTACTCCATAATATAACAGCTTATTGTTGATATGACATGAGTAGAAGTGGAAGGGTTTACTGAAGGATGAAAACTAAAAAAACGCAAATATCTCGGTTAATAATAATGAAAACATGTATATAACAACATTTATAGGCCATTTCATTTTAAATAAGATTGGTTCTATACAAATTTTCAATCCGACGTACAGAAAAGTAGATATTTCGAATTTTTGAAAATCCTCCCCTATAACCCCCCCCCCCACTGGTCCGATTTCAGCCGTTAACGAGCATGATCTCTATTTTTACGTAAAACGTTTAAAACTGGAGTTTGGTAACGATCAAGCAAACATTGCGACCGCTAGAGCGTTAACAGACATATATATGAATATATTATATATATATATATATATATATATACTAGCTCAGATACCCGGCTTCGGCCGGGAATCCATTTGAGGCTGGATGGTAACGGTATTTTTTTGGCAAGGCTTTACTTTGCACATATTTTGACATTTACCCTTCCCAGTGTTTAGGGTTAATACTCGTCGTTCCTGTGGATTTGTTAATAATAAAATTAATTTTTTATGTAAGACTTTACAGTCCACAATATTGTCATATTTTCCGTTTCCTGTTCATTATGCATAGATTTAAATTATTAAGGACAAAATATTATAATAATATATTATAATTTGAATTAATTTTTCCAGGTAAGGTACCTAGTAGTTCACATTGAAATGAATTGTTGAGCAAATTTCTCTAAATAACAAATTAAACAACTTTTGTTATGTGCATATTTGCCGAAACCCCAATAGGAAACGAAATATCTCTATTTTTAATTTCAGGCCTCCCTTATAACCCCCACTCCTGCTCGTCCTAAGAAATGTTATTATAGCTTATTATAAGGAAGGCGTTAGTTCTAATACACATACCAAGAGTTTTATTTAGTTCGGTTGAATCTTATGTGCCAAATAAAATTGTTGACTCCCGCTATAATTTTTAGCGTATAACGCCTTTATACTTCGGTATACGACGATAGTGTATATAACAAAAGTTACTCCAAATAACAAAATAAACAACTTTTGTTACGTGCATAATTGCAGAAAATGCATTAGGAAACGAAATATCGCTATTTTTAATTTCAGGGCTCCCTTATAACACCCACTCCTGTTCCTCTCAGAGAATATTAGTATAGCCTAAAGTCTAAGTTGGGCTAGTAGTAATATACATACCAAGTTTCATAAAATTCGGTTCAGAACCAAAATGCAGTTATGGTGTCTATGACATGTGAAACGAAAAGTTATCGTGAAATTTCGCGAAAAAAATCAATGTACAGACAGAGGTTACAATTTTATATATATATATATATATATATATATATATATATATAATTTTGAACGGACCTCATTTTCGTCATCTCCTGGGTAGGATTGATGGACATTTGAAGAACATTTTCGAAAATCGCGCCATGAGTACGACCCCAATAGCTGGTTTCCCTTAAGGGAAATCTGCTAAAAACCACTTTGTCTCTCCAGGAATGGCGTTTTCGGGTTTAATTTCTACCCTGTAATATCATAGCTACGCCATGACTTACAATGCCCGTCATGCGTGATCGTAAAAGTGGGGGGAGTATTAACCTGACTAAATATATCATTTCCATTCGTAAAACTCTGTTTCATCAGATTTAATGAAAATCAGCTATTGAGATTGTACTCAACAAATTTCTTCAAATCTACATCGATCCTACCCAGTAGATAGTGAAACTGAGGCCCGCTTTAGCAAGGAGAGATGCATGCCTAAGGCATACTCGTATGTATAAACGTTTCAACTAAACTCTTTCAAAGCTGAGGTGCTTGCAGTATAACTAACTTCGTTTTTTTTCTACTAAATATCATTTTTCCACGGGCTGCTCAGCGTTGTAAAGTAATCCAGTAACTGTTTGAATAAACAAGTAGTTGGCTTCTGTGGCCCTTAATAATTTAGCAGGTATATAACTCGACTTCCCATCTAATCCATACTGACCATAGCCCTTCGTGGCTCTTTGAACGTAATATTATCATATTCCCAATTAAAAAGTTTTATAAAATTTAAGTTGTTATGCATGCGTTTTTCTGCTCCAGGGGTCTTCTCGTCCCTCTCCAATGTGGAAATTTTCGGTTGTTCTATCGCTTTCTTCAGGCTGTCCATCGCCACTGTTGTTCCGGATAGGTCAAAGTCCGGGGTCTGAATGATCATGCCCGGGGCTGTATATTCATAAATTATTTCCAAATAACGTAAATTGATTTACATGTTCAGAAACAAAACTCCGCCTAACCTAACGACTAAGAACTTAATTTTAGAGAATTTATCATTAGGAAATTCGTCATTTTCATGGTACGACCAAGATACACCACACCACACACACACACACAAAACGGATGAACCCTGCCTCATATTCGTTATCGTGACAATGTTTGAATGGCACTTTAGCCTTTGAGCTAAGAATATTCTGTTTTTGTTGATTATCAAAATCAATGTTTGGATTAGGGTTAGGGGGGGGGGTGTATGCAAGCATGAAATAGTTAATTTCTCTGACAACATTACAATAAGATTTGTATAAATCTTCTTTCATGAATCACACAACTACCTAAAATATGTTGCCATTATCAAAATCTATCGATAGTGGGCATCGTTATTTGTTTACTGGTCCTCGAGAACAGCTGTAAGCGTTTGTAGAGTACACCTTGATAAAATAGTACGTTTTTAGCAGATTTCCTTGAGGGAAATTAGCTATTGAGGTCGTACTCATGACGCGATTTTCCCAAATTTTCATTCAAAATTTGTATGTGAATAAAAGCAAATTAATTCAACAATTGAAAGTAAGCACAAATGTATGCAGTGATTAATTAGAGGATATGGTTCTCTGCAGGAGATGAACTAGCGCCAGTAGAGTTGATTGACCTTGGGATTTAGGGGAGTGTAAATTTTTTGCGGGGGGCCAGCGCGGCATGTGCAGGGGGGGGGAGTTAGAAAAAGGCCGGCAGCCGGCCCGGGTTTAGCATACAATCAGCCTCTAGCTCCCACGCCTCTAGCTATACCACTCTAGGCCTCTTCATCTCCCATTATAGGCCCAATACTATATGCCCAATGGGCTGAGACAAGTTTTAGCACATATAGGTTATCTACAGGTTACCACCCTTTTCTAGCCAGGGTGGGATTTTAGGATGTTATTTAATGAATTTCGTCTCTAAATAATTTCCTTTCACCAGGCGAAAATCGAACTCGTCACTCTAGGTTTACCATGTGAGATAAAAGCCAACGCTTTAGCTCGAACGGCTAACCTGAGCCCCCAATTATGTTATGATAATATTTAATAATAATAAACACATTTCATATATATATATATATATATATATATATATATATATATATATATATATACTAGCTCAGATACCCGGCTTCGCTCGGGAATTCATTTGAGGCTGAATGGTGATGGTATTTTTTTGGCAAGGCTTTAGTTTGCACAATATTTTCACCTTTACCCGTCCCACTATTTAGGATTAACACCCGTTGTTGGCATTAGTTAATAATAAAATTAATTTTTTATGTAAGTCTTCACTGTCCTCCAAATTGTCATATTTCCCGTCTCCTGTGCATTCTGCATAGATCTCAGTTATTAAGCACAAAATATTGTGGTGAAACGAAATATCACCATTATTAATTCTAGGCCCCCCTTATAACCCCCACTTTCCCTTATAACCCCCACTCCTGCCCGTGCCTAGAAATGTTGATATGGTTTGTTATAATGAAAGCGTTAGGGCTAATACACATACCGAGTTTTATTTATTTCGGTTGGGTCTATTGTCCCAAATAAAATTGTTCACTTCCGCTATAGGTTTTAGCGTATATCTCGTTTATTATTCGGTATACGAAAAAAGTGTATATAACAAATGTTACTCTAAATAACAAAGTAAACAACTTTTGTTATGTTCATATTTACCGAAAAACCAATAGGAAACGAAATATCGCTATTTTTAATTTCTGGCTTCTCTTATAACCCCCACTCCTGCCCGTCCCTAGAAATGTTGGTATGGCTTGTTATAATGAAAGCGTTAGTGCTAATAGATATACCGAGTTTTACTTAGTTCGGTTGAGTGTTTTGTGACAAATAAAATTGTTGACTCCCGCTATAATTTTTAGTGTATAACTCATTTATACTTCGGTATACGACGAAAGTGTATATAACAAAAATTACTCTAAATAACAAAATAAATAACTTTTGTTATGTGCATATTTGCCGAAAAACCAATAGGAAACGAAATATCGCTATTTTTAATTTCAGGCCTCCCTTATAACCCCCACTCCTGTTTGTCTTAGAGAATAATAATATAGCCTAAAGTCTAAGTTGGGCTAGTAGTAATATACATACCAAGTTTCATAAAATTCGGTTCAGCCGTTTTTGCGTGAAAAGGTAACAAACAAACAAACAAACAAACAAACATACACGAAAGAAACAAAATGCAGTTTTGGTGTCTATGACATGTGAAACGAAAAGTTATCGTGAAATTTCGCGAAAAAAATCAATGTACGGACAGAGGTTACAATTTTATATATATATATATGGATATATATATATATATATATATATATATATATATATATATATATATAAAAATATATATATACATAGTCCTAGTATTTACAGGCTATATCTGATAATTGATCTCGTGAACAGGTAAACCCAATTTTCACGGGACCTAACAAGGGAATAAAAAGGTCTACAAGGATATAGTAGTTTCCCATTGCCTTCTTTGCATCAGACCATGCAGCAATAAAGGCATCCTGAGGAACATTCCATTTAAGCCAGTAAAGGCATGAGTTAGAAAATTCGATTTAAGGCCATTTTTTAGACAGTCATCCCTCCATAGCCTGCAGCCAGCATAAGCTGTCTAATGATAAACATTAGCCAGTATAGGTATGTGTACTCCAACGCAAATTTGCCATCTAGTCTTGTCGCACTGACATGTTGTGAGAACTGAGGCAGGGAGTGAAACATATCTGTATTTATTTTAAAACATTTATTTTTTTTTACTTTCTTACTAACTGAATGAAGGGATCCATACTCCTAAATTTAAAATGAGAAAACGACGGGAGTACAATTCTCAAGATGATAGAGTAAAAATAAAAATAGTAAAATGATATAATAATGAATACTGTACATCTAGCATAGCTCCCACATTAAAGTATACATCATCTAAACAATTCCATATATCTTCCTTATTATGAGTCGAATAAAAAAAATGTTATAAAACCAAACTTGTTGCTAATTTAGTTTTATTAGTTGCTGTTCTATACTAGTTTCTCTATCTAGATTATTAACTTAGATATTTCGAGTTTGTTGACTTCAGCCTTCAGTGAACTCCCAATCTAGCATATCCACTTTAGGAAATAGTCATTGTGCCACGAAACGTCTTATTACGAGCCTAATACAAAGTATTGTTTTCATCAGACCAGAAGGATGAGAGTATAAAAAAAAAATTCCGTAATACTTCTGCTATTTCAAAAATATTATATTCCACAATTGTTGATTTATACACTTTTCCTATAAACCTATTCTATGAATTTAGTGCTATTTTTCAGTCAACATTTAACATCTCATGTCTACTGTAAAACTCAACTCTTGTTTACATGGGGAATAGATGGTTGGATGATTTCACCACATTTCATAGCAACAGATGGAATATCTGTATGTTTTTTTTTTACGCGGTATCTTTATTAAATACTTTTGACCTATAACAATATAGTATTACCCTCTAGCAGTAATATCCTACAACTGCTCCCCCCCCCCTTCAAGTTGAGTATTTCCTACTGAAGTACCGATTTCAATAGGCCATTAGGAATGAAACTTGACAATTACAAATTTTGAACGAGTTGTAAAACAAATGAAGTTTGGTTATAAAACTGGAGTACTTCTAGTGTGGTCTTGGAACGAAGGCCGGAAACAAAATCGTCAGTATATCTTTGGCTATTGCACTGTTTAAGAACATAATTACGTTATGCGCCTTTATTTGAAGACATTTTATGATGCTGGAGTAATAGTCTAAATATATTTTGGCTATCGCTAGAATGATGGAATTCCCAGCAATTTTTATCTCCAAGGGCAAATTTGCTAAAACGGCAAAGATACTGGTTTTGTTTTCATCTCACCAAATAGAATCATTTTGGTTTTCTATTACTATTTCTGAACTGGATTCTTAGAATATTTATTACTTCCTTGTACGACACAAAGGAAGTCTTGAAATCTCTCCTGAGATACTGGAAGTATTACAATCGTTTTTAGATTTGAACGGATGTTTCGTTTTGTCCTTTCTTCAACCCGTTTTGACTAGTTTCGGTGTGACGTTATGTATAGTGTGCTCGTTTCGAAAAATGACTAGCACTAGAGTGTACGATTTCATCTTTAGATTTATATTCTAATTGTCTCCTCTGTTGAATTTAATCCATTTGCACGATTATCGCTTGAAGTACAACTAAAGACTTTGTTTATTTCATTTAATAGAAGTACAATTAAGTCATGATTTTTTTAGCAGATTCACTTAAGGGAAATCAGCTATTGAGGTCGTACTAATGGCGCGATTTTCGATTTTTTTTTTCAATTGTCTATCGATCCTAACTATGAGATGACGAATATGAGGTCCGTTCAAAACTGTATATATATATATATATATATATATATATATATATATATATATATATATATATATATATATATATATATTCGTCTGTTACCGCGCTAGTGGTCGCAACGATATTTCGTCGTTTTATGTAAAAAGAAAGAGCAAGTTCGTTAACGGCTGAAATCGGACCGATAAAGTTTATAGAATGAATCTTAATGCAAATTACATTTACTATAAATATTCGTACATACATTTATTCTCTATCTTTAATATTAACCGAGATATTTGCATTTTTTTAGTTTTATCCTTCAGTAAACCCACACTTCTACTCGTGTTACATAAACAATACTCTGTAATATAATAAACCACATTATTTGAAGCTTAAATGGCAAATATTGTTTTCCAGAGACGTTTATTATACGAGTTAGATGCAAATATGTTTTTCTGACCCCCCCCCTCTTAAACTCTCGGAATATTAACATTTGATTGATTGAGATAACAATTATTCTGATTCATTATAAATTATAGTACTAGGTATAGTACATAGTTTTCAATAAAATGAATTTGCTATATTTTGATATGTTTCTGTTTCTTTCCGGTGAGCCGTTGTCAGACCTGCTTGTCTACATTTGAGACGCTTTCCGTCGGTAGGGGAAAGATTTCTGATTACCGTTTTTGTTTATTCGATTAATAGTCACGGTGGTGTTGTGTTAGCAGTAGGTAGGTTTATCTATTATTAATCTTCACGATGGAAATCTGCTTAGTTTACGCAGCCCCTGCGTGGCTTAATTTTTTTAATGGAGATGTAATTGATAAATAAATTATTATTATTTATTTCGTTCTACTAATAGCTGAGTTATTGATATTCATTATTAGAATAATGGTTATAGTAAAAGTTTTAACACCTTTTTCTATAACCTTTTTATGTCCTCCATTGCCTTATATCCTTAGCTAGAAGAGCATGAGTGGACGGTCGTTAAGGCTTTCGCTTCCGGTATGAATCATGGACTTGTCAAGAGTGGAGAGGACTTAAATCATAATTGTCCCTCTTGAGTTATTAAAGCAAACCTGATAAGATCTCCTTAGCACGTGCTCTAGGCGGGCATCAGAGGAAGGCCTCTATTACGAGGAACGGAAGCCTACTAGGGGGAGGACGACCGGCTGGACGGAAGCGGTGAGTTAAGACGGATGGGGAAAATCGGGGTCCGCTCGTCTTGGAGAAAATAATAAGCCTGGGTCTTATAGGGGTTGCTCACGTAGCGTGGCCGAGAACACCCCGCGAGGACAATGAAGGCAGAGGAATTAGCTGTGCGTCTCCGATGACATCTGGTAGCCAGAGTTACAGAGCTGAACGGCTTCCTGTCAAGAATTAGGCGAAATAAGCCAATTGCTGTGCCACTCATTGAACAAAATATATTTCAACATTTTATCTCTTACTCCTTATTAAAGAAATGGTTTTATAGGATATTTCTTTATATAGCTTTTAAAATTTGTGTTATAGTCTATGCTGGAAGAAATACGACGATAAAGAATCATCTTACCGTTAACTGTTGCATTTCGACAAGTTTGCTTCTTCAAACGATCAATCCACATATAGCTCCTAGGCCAAAGAAGTTATAGTTATTACATTATTGTTCACATTTCCTGAAAGCTAAAATATAAAAATTTGATCCTCAATTATTAAGCTGTCCAGTATGTAAACCCCCGGACCGGATTATTTTATTCATTTCTTTATCTTTAGCACAACACTAAATCCAATTAGATCTGGTTTCCTACATCAGTACATAAATAAAATAGCCAGCGAAGATGATGGATGACGTTCAATCATTATTTATTTTGGAAAACAGTAAAAAAAATGTTGAATACTTGTATTTTTATAAAAGCAGCTATAAAATTAAAGAGCTTTATTATTATTGATTAGAAGATCAAATTCCAGGGTTCTTCTAATCTATCATGCAAGGCTTTGTACTTTTAAAGAACATTATTTATTTTATTTATTTCTTGTGCAGCATTCGCTGAGAGGCGATATTGTTCATTAAAAAACAATGAATATAAACAAAATACAAAAATAAAAACAGTAACAGAAAAAATTAAACAATACAATTAGAACACAACAAACTAAGAACGCAACCAGATAACAGAACGCAACCAAATAACAAAACGCAATCAAAACTTTAGTAAAGAACATTAGCATCAAATTATTTTTAGTTTGTATTATTCATTCGGGAAGATATAAATATATTTAGTTCATATATTATATATTATTTATTTCGTGTGATAAATGGTTGTATAATCACATGGCAGTCCCACAGTATGTGAATTTTCTTTGTGCATTCGCGATTATTATAATTTGATGAAAAATTTGTTCACCTGCAGGAGTTCGAACTCTTTGTAATAGAGTCAATTACTCTAAAACAATAAATGATTCTATTCTACTCAAATTGGTTTCAAACGTTTCTTTGTGCGTTTGTGTATATGTGTGTATGTGTTAGGGATAGAGCCTGAGTTCACTTTTGTGATCGTACCTGAGGAAGTAGTGTTGCTCTAAAGGAAGCAAGTGGCAGGAGCTATGAGCTAAAGAGGTCAAGTGTGAGCCCAGCTGACTATGAACCGGCGGGACATATGGCTCACATGTGACTCCCCCCATTGAGAGCTAGCACAACTCTGAATGGCAAGCCCGCTTTGTTCAGGGCTACGCCTCTTTTTTAAATGCATATACCTGAAAGAGAGCATTTTTAAATTTCTTTTTTTTTAAACGGCTCCTAAATATGTCTAACGATGTTTCCGAAATCATATTGCTACTTATCACAAAAGGGTACCGTCACACGGGTTTATTATACTTTCAGAAGAGGGTTCTACCCCTTTTTTTGTATCCCTTTTCGGCAGATGTACATTTAAATAAAGTGATTTTTAGACCTGCGATTAGCTGAATCGGTCCTAAAAGGGCTAAGTGAGTCTCTTCAGCTGCATTATTAGTCTTGTTAATGACTTCTCTGGAGTCCTGCTTAGCTTGTGAACAACTGGAAATTAGAGTATTTTTAGAAATTGGTTCCTTGTTGTCGGCAGTCCCCTGAAAATCATATTCTTGGGGACAGGTCTACTCGTAAAGGTTATATAAAAATTCTTATTTTTTAACAAACGATCATTCATTTGACAGTGACTTTTGTAACCTGTACATCTGTACAATAACAATATTCTTCTCCTAATTTCGAATAATTTCGAATTCAGCTCTTCATATATAATAATACTGTTATGTTTGAATTTTTTCTACTTCGAGGTACATATGACCGAATAAGAACGTGTTTTAAACACGTAAATAATTAACGACATTTAAACCTAACTGTATCCGAAGTGGTCAATGAGTTTCCAGCTCCGAAGTAAACCTTTATCTGCCTCTGATCTGACTTGGGTTATTTCCAATAACAAAGTTGTATTACAAGGTGTTGAATATGTCTATATGCATAATATTGAAGAAAGGGGCTCGGACAATTTAATTTTGGTTAAGGTTAAATCAATATATTTTTTTTGTGTGTCAACACGGCACTGATGATGATGCACTGGCATCGATAGCGCGTTTTAAGAAATTTGTTTTAATAAAATTGATACAGTGGAAGCTTGGTCAATTCTTTCATCTACCTAAATCAATATATGTTATTAATCTCTAAGACGGAAATGTCTATTGAGGTTTGACCTGCGTAGAAGTTCCCAAAAATGTTAGGATCAAAGAAGTTTTCTGATCTACGTATTGGAACTTTTTTTATGACTTATTGACAAATGATTTGATTCTCATAATTTGTAAAATTATATAATTTGTTTTCTATATTCCAATGGGTTCTCTCTACACACAACTATCTAAAAGGTTAGTTCTGAAGTCATCTTTCCTTTACTTAACTCATGTGTGGTGAGTTGTGTATAACATTTCATTAACTCAAAGCCATTATGGTTGGTCAATGAAACAGCCATACACGTGTAATGGGCATTGGAAAGCTCACGCTTCTCGTGATTAAAAGATCAGCAATTTTCAAAAGCTTTATTTTCAGAGCCTTAGAATATAACGGAGAGGTTAATTTGTAATCCCTGGTTTCTAGTTCACTTATAAATTATATAAAAATGTTCATAATTTCAAAATGAAAAGAAAATTCTTATTCAGAAACCCTCCAAACAGGTCCCCTTTTCTCTGTATCACATTTTCTCTTCACATCATCAACTCTTTTTATAGACCTTCTTGGAGGAGCATTTATTGGCGCCGATGGCCTTAGTAAGCTGAAGGTAAAAATTCAGATAATGGGTTTGCTGCCAGAGCGCTTGAGTGGGAGTCTAGGGTGGATTGGGACTTTGACTCTCTTGGATCCCGTTCACAAATAAGCTGAAAAAAATTGAACTGACTACTGACCTCGGTGTTTGAATCTAACTTGATAGACTTTGGCCAGTGTAAAGCATTTCCTTCAACGATTCAACCAACCATGTAAAAAGCAACTCTTGTGCAATGTGTGATTTAAGTTACAATAAGCTCCGGGGAAAAAAGAAACAGTGTAACATCCTGGAAAACTTCAAAAAGAGGAAAAGGAGACATGAATTGGTGATATTTCGCCTAAGAATTGGGCACCCACATGGAATCGGAGACACAAGTTCCTGATGAGACAGGGGCTGCCGCAAACCTACATTGATTCTGGAGCTTATAGTTTCACACATACAGACAGAGTGAGAACGTATAAGTGCACAAGAAAAGCCCTGAAATGCTTGTATTCATTCCTTTTAAAATAGATAACTATTAAAAAACAAGGTTTAGCTTCCTAAATTTACAATACGTAGCTAAGTGCATTTAGAACTCTTCATACAATGGTCACCATATCATGAGTGCGTTAACTCTAAAGATTTGTCACTTTATTTTTTTATTTAATATATGCGATCCACCTAAAACTATCCCTACTCAGATCAAATAAATATTATAATTTAAATTAAAAAAAGACGGCATGTCTGTTTCTCTATTGTAGCTTTAGAATATATAGATATAATAAAATTCTTCTTATTCTGGGTCCAATATTCTTCAATGTTTAACGGCAATGGTCACCAATAAAAACACCTTTTTTTTCTTATCTCCCCGAACTTTATTCAAAATGCCCTACATGTTTCGTGAACCACATCGACCTCTTTAGGAGACGTCCCCTGTTACTCGTTGAAGCGAGCCTTCCACTCAGGGGAGGTTGTTAAGGAGTTTCAACATGTAGAATCATGTCAATATGTAGGTATTTTTAATAGCCAGCGGGGGAAAAAAGTCTGTCACGCGGGGTAAGGTATACTAAAAGGGTAAGTAAACTAAGCATATTCCCCCATGTGCTACACTACTGATCTCATCTCACCATGTATTCTCTGTTTCGAAATAAAAACCTCATTTGGTTGATGTGGGTGGTCATTAAAATCTTAGTTGCCGTACTCTCAAAAAACGTATTGACATTTGCCACATCTAGTAAAGATCTTTTGAAGACAATATTTGGTATTTAAGCTTGAAATAAAAGGTTTCATGATATAATCGCTTATTGCTGAAGTACGATGACTAAAAGTGGCGGCTTACTGAAGGATGAAAGATAAAAAATGCAAAAACCTTGCTTAATACTCAAGATAGAGGAAAAGTGTGTAAAGGAAGAATTACAGGGCATTAAATTTGCAGTAAGATTGTTTTTATTCCAATTTTCGATACGGCTTATAATAACGGAAATATTTTGAATTTTTCGAAATTCCCCGTCTAAACTCCCCCTCCCGCTTGCCAGATTTCAACCACTAACGAATTTGATCTTTAATTTTACATGAAACGCTTAGGTATCGAGTTCGGTAACGGTAAAAAAAATATCACGTCACGAGTACAACCTCAATCGCTGATTTCACTTGAGGTAAATCTGTTAAAAGGAGTTTTATTGGTGGCCCTTGCCACTATACAATGAAGAACATACTAAAATAAATGCTACGTCTATTTGGATGAAATAACCCAAAATTTGCAGGAAAATGCAACCCGTAGCCTTCAAAATCAGCTATCTTTCAGTTCTCCAAATTAAAATTTCTACTTATATACTTCATCTTTTGGACCTGGGCCTATAACTGCGACCCTAAATCGGCGGTCGTAGGAGGGTTGCCTTGAAGTGTCATTCGCCCGCCAGTCGGCACGATTAGACAGAGCCTACCCTGATAGGGGTCGGACCCACACTCGACAATCGCTGATTGATCGTCTAGCGGTCACCGATCTCAACCTATCACACTACATGCGCAATACGTTTAAAGGATCAGCCAATTAGGAACACAAAATAGTTATCATAGAAAATGTTTATTTATTTATTTTCAAAATTAACTTCGGCTATCAACTAAATCGAATAGGGATGAAATTTCAACAGGTTATTCCTTACTAAAAAAGCTAGTACCCCACCGAAACGTAGCCATTACATAATACTTAAGAACAACTTTAATACTGTTTACAACAAAGAAGTAAAAAAGGTTGTAATTACTTTTTTAGTCTAGTCCGTACGAATAAACGAATTTGGACTTCAGGCTTCCCATCATCTACAAAATTAAACTCTTCAATTAGTGGCACATTAATGTCATAACATTTTTTTTTCCCGGCTGGCATGATATTTTTGCAAAAAAAAAATAAAAAAAATGTGACAATGCAAATTTAGGTAGGCTCAAGAAAAGGTAACACTGTGATTTTGAAGAGAATTTGCAAATGTTTGGCATTCGTAATCGAAAATACCTGGTAGAAATCAATGAACAGTTGATTTGATTGGGAAAAAAAAATGCAGTCAGTGTATGTATAAGTGTGTGATAAATTGGTTTTAATTACTTGCCAAAAAAAAAAAAAACAGAAAAAAGTACATACATTAAAAGTAAAAGTCATTTAGTTGTAATAATGGGTAATTATATTTCCAGTTGAAAATATGTACTTGTAAGGGAAAAAATATATGTTTATGTAATATAATATATACTGGAAAAAGTGTATATACTATTATTATATAGGATAAGTAAGTATATTGCCATTATTAAAAAATGTACAATAATTATTAATTAATGGTCAAACATAAAGGCAGTTAAAAATATTAAGCCAGAAGTTAGATGTGTAAATAGGTACAACGTAACTCGTGTTACTAGCACACCTCTTTAAGTAAATATAAATGAATAAAAATGTTTTTATAGATTTAGTTAAGAAATAATTGTATAGAAAATTAAATATAAATAATAAATAAATATAAATTTAATACCCTTAGGATATGATAAGAGAAATATATACAATATATTAGTTGGTATTATTAAAAACATAGAGTAAAACAGGGACATGTAAACAGCATTATACTACTATAAAGGGCATAATAAACTAGTTGTTGATTGCTCAAATCAAATTAATCCAAAGGAATAGTTGAGGATGATGCCCCAGTCCTTCAACAACTCTAAATCCTTGAGTTTAAGACTGATATTTTTCGTTGTTTGGGTAGATTTGAACACCATTCAAACAGCGGTGTTAAAGCCTTGTCTTTAGCATTCAAATTGGGGAACAAAATTTGACTTCATTTTAAGAACTTTTACCACACCACTTGCTTAGCAAATTAAAAGATAATGCTGCATAACCTCTTGGTGGTGGTGTTTCTGGAGCTATGGGTTAAAATAAAACATAATGAATAGAGCAGAGACATCCAGTGTGAGGTTTTATTATTATACTTTCTAGAAGAAAACGTGTTTAGTCAAGAATTATAAAACTGAAATAATTATACTAAAAATATAATTTAACTATAAAGGGGTGCCTTGATTTCATAAATGCCTTAAGCCTTTCACGAGAAATAGAAGAAATCGATAGAAATAGAAGAGATGAGAAAGCTTCCAAGGCAGCCAAAAGAAATCAAGAGTGGTCTGAATTTGATTAATGACTAAGCTGAATAGAATCGTGCAGAAGGCGTTTGCATGTATATTGGATGGTCCTAACAGTAGAAATGGCACCTTCAGCAAGTGCTTGGCTACTTGGATTATGAATGGTACGTTATAATAAAATTCACAAAAGAAGTCGTACTTGTTTGTATTAAAGGGATTGATATGAATGAAGATTTCTTTAACTCGTTATTGGCAATGGTCTTTTCCATTTATTAGTAAACATTGTGTTAGTGTCGAATAATGAAGGTTGAAGTGGAATATTCTGAGAACAAACATTTTTCTTGGGTCTTTATATGTTATTGACATTGCTCTTCAAAAAGATGTGGCTTACAGAAGTAAAACAGTAATTTGATGAGGACGGCTTTACAATTGCCTGTAATGAATACCTTCCTCTGATATTTACCATCATTGTTATAGGACGGATTCAGTCGAGTAATTGGTGATGGACATATTCACACAGAGATCCCAGCTGCTTCACTGTATACACGTATCAGGTGAAGGACCCTGCTCGTCTAAGTACATCCTGCAGGTGTACAGAGCCTTGAGCAGTAAAACTGTTGTAGCCATAAGTCCAGATGCTTGTTAAGAAGCTACTTCATTGCTTGATGTGCACCTACATGGGACATAATTATCCACTACAATAGAGGTAGGAGAACCTTGATCTAGAAAAGTTATAGAAACACTTGAGAATTGTTATATCTATTAATATGAAATAATCCTCACCTTCTGAGGAGATGATATGGCACAGCATCTCTTTCGTCTTTGAGGTGACATTATACGAATCGTAATTTCATAAAGTGATAAACTATTATTTAGGGACTCCCACAAGAGTTAACGAGAGTGTCATCGGAACAAATCAAGGCACTGGGTGAATCTTAAACATTTGTTTTTTTGTTTTTTTTCCGTTTTAACAGAATTTGTTTTTCATTAGTTACTACACAAAAGTTCATTCAATTCGGAGGGAGGAAGGCCATACACTCCCCTTTTTAGAAATTCTTTCCAACAATTTTTTTATTGTTGACATACCTATCGGTGGTGGCGTTCCAAAACTTTATTTGATATGACAATTTTTGTTACCACTTTTACCTCGGAACACAAATACATCGGATACACCCTGCAAACAATTTTTAGTTATTTTTTTTTAAAAATACTACCAGCTCCTTTTAAAAGATTTCCCCTAAGGGAAATCAGCTTTTGAGGTCGTACTCATGACGCGATTTTCGAAATTTTTCTTCAAGTGTCCATCGATCCTACCTAGAAGATGACGAAAATGACGTTTTCAATATATCTATCTATCTATCTACATATATATATATATATATTTGTCTGTTACCACTCTAGCGGTCGCGATTTTTGTCTTATCGTTACCAAACGTGATATGCAATCGGTTAATATAATCTGTAGATATACAATTGGAAAATCGTTTTATATAAAAAGAAAGATCAACTTCGTTAATGGCTGAAATTGGACCAGTGGGAGGGGGACTTAGAGGGGGAGAATTTCGAAAATTCTTAGTATCTCCGTTATTATGCGTTGGATCAAAAAACAGTATAGAACCAATCGTATTGAAAATGTAATGTTCTATCAATTTTGTTAAGTACATTTGTTCACTATTTTGATTATTAACCGAGATATATGAATTTTTTAGTTTTTGGTCAATAGTAAACCCCTCATCCTACTCATCTCATATTAACAATATGCTATTATGTTATGAAACACTTTATTTGAAGCCTAAATACCAAATATTGTATTTATATCTCATGGGACTTTTACGTTTTGAGATAAATGAAAATACGTAACGCACGTGAGAAATCTGCATAGTTAACACACCCCCTGCGTGACGGACTTTTTCATTAGGTACTACAAAAAAAACAAAGTTCGTTCTATTCGGTGGGAAGAAGGCACTTCCCGTGTTAGACATGTTTTCAAACAATATTTTTATTGTGGTCATACCTGTGGGTGTTTGGTATCACAATATTATCATTTATACTGTTGGCACCAACACTTTATATGATATGCCAATTTTTTTTTTTACCATTTTCACCTCCGAACACAAATACATCGGATATACACTGCGAAAACTTTTCAAATATTTTAAAATAAATTCTACCTTTTTTGTAAAAGGCAACCTATTGTCCTCGTTTTCTCTTGTTCCGTCCCCCCCCCTCCTTGAAGTGCCACCTACTTCTTTTCTATCTGTATTAATGAGTGCAACACACTGTATTGCTTATATCCTATTATTATCGCTATTGAGTCCATTACTATATAAATTCCTCTTGGCCATTGGACTTCTTCAGCTATAAAATTCTGACAAAAGAAAATAGCCACAAGAGGAATCACATTTCCAGAGAGGAGTAAGGCTTTAATAAATTGATTGATAGACATTGAAGTATTCAATAATTCAGGATAAGAAAGATTTACTCATACTGCAAAACGATTGTGGTGTGACTGACAATTATCGCAATTGGGTGTTATTTTCAGGATTAAAGTTGAAATCATTATAGAATGGGAAAAATGTAAGTGATTCATGTCTAATCCTTGTCAGATTAAAGCATTCAATGAAATACTGTAGAGGGCAGCATTACGTTGGCACGCTGACACTAAGCTGACCTGTAACACTTCCATTCTTGATTGTACATTAAGCAATAAAACGTTGAAAGAAAAGCACATTCTGCAGAACTAGTACCCAATAAATTATGTCCGTCTCAGAGGTGCTGGGTAAACTAATCATATTTCCCACGTTGTGTCATCTCATGTAACCATCTATTCTCTATTTCTCCCGTAGTAAGCAGCTAATATAAACAGGAATTAAAATGTTAGTTGAACTTAAGTGCTGATGTTAAGTGACTGAAGTGCCTAAAGTGAAAATCGGATAAGTAGGAGTGAGTTTCACAAAAGGCTGAAACCAAAAAATAGAATAACACCGTTAATGCTGCAATAAGTAAATACATATATAAAATAGTTATAAAATATTAAAATTCCCACAATCCGTTATGTAAAACTTTTCAATCTGACACATTAGCCGAGATATTTCGAATTTTCAGCTCCCCCCCTCCTCTAAACTACTTTACTCCACATATTTTAGCCATTGTCAAATAAAATATTTTGTATTTCATGAAACCGTTGAATGTCGAATGTGGTGTTGATCAAATGATGATATTGGTGTTGATCAAATCATAATATCATAATGATAAATCATGCAGTTTACAACGCAAAATCTTAAATGATGACGTCACACCTAATATATTTGTAAAAATCACACTAGAAAAACAATGGTTGAAGTGGTTCATAGAGCAAAAATATTTATAGTAGAAAAATTTAGTTTTGCATGAAACGCTTCTATATCGAGTTTGCTTACGATCAATTACGAATTGCGACCGCTAAAGCGGTAACAAGTACATAAGGAAGACAAGTATATATATATATATATATATATATATATATATATATATATATTACAATTTTTCCATCTTTCGGAGATATTTTGAATATTGAGGTTCCCCTCTTTTAAATTCCTCCTCCACTGTCCGATTGTAGCCATAAACATACTTCATTATTGAGATTTTAGTTTTACAAAAAACTTTGTGATGATTAAACAAAAATGGCACATTATTAAGGTTGTACTAATTACGTGAGCTTTCTTCAAATGTCCATCGATCTTATCAAACAGATGACGAAAATGAGATCCATTCAAATGTGTATATATATATATATATATATATATATATATATGTATATATATATATACACATATATAAAATTGTAACCTCTGTCTGTACATTGATTTTTTCGCGAAATTTCACGAGAACTTTTCGTTTCACATGTCATAGACACCATAACTGCATTTTGTTTCTTTGTTGTCTGTTTGTTTGTTACCTTTTCACGCATAAACGGCTGAACCGAATTTTATGAAACTTGGTATGTATATTACTACTAACCCAACTTAGACTTTAGGCTATATTAATTTTCTCTAAGACGAACGGTAGTGGGGGTTATAAGGGTGGCCTGAAATAAATAAAACTCAGTATGTGTATTAGCACTAACACTTTCATTTTAATAAGCCTTACCAACATTTCTAGGGACGGGCAGGAGTGGGGGTTGTAAGGGAGGCCTGAATTTAAAAATAGCGGTATTTCGTTTTCTATTCGTTTTTCGGCAAATATGCACATGACAAACATTGTTTATTTTGTTATTTAAAGTAACTTTTGAAATATTCATTTTTGTCTTTTAACAAAGTATAAACAAGATATACACTATAAACTAAAGCGGGAGTCAACTATCTTATTGGGCGCTAACAATTGAACCGAACTTAGCAGAACTCGGTATGTCAATTAGCATTAATTCTTCCATGATTATAAGCTATATTAAAATTATTAGGTTAGAACGAGAGCGGGAGTTATAAGGGAGGCTTGAAATAAAAATTCGCGATCTTTCATTGTCTATTTTTTTTTCGACAAACGTGCACATAACAAAAGTTGTTTACTTTCTTCGGGAACAATGTATGAAGCCAGTAATTTGCGTAGAAATATTGATATGTTCAACAATTCTTTATGAAATATGACAATATGGAGGACAGTGAAGTCTTACATAAAAAATGAATTTTATTATTAACTAATCCACAGCAACGACGGGTATATACCCTAAACACTGGGATGGAGAAATGTCATTATAATATTGTGTAAAATAAAACCTTGCCAAAAAATACCATCACCATTCAGCCTCAAATGAATTCCCGGGTGAAGCCGGGTATCTGAGCTAGTATATATATATATATATATATATATATATATATATATATATATATATATGTGTGTGATAAGATTGATTGACATTTGAAGAAATATCGCGACATTAGTACAACCTTAAGAGCTGATTTCCCTTAAGCTGCTTATATTAAGCACGAACTCGCCATGTTTCTTATCTTGGTTCAGAGTTATTCCCTACATATTTTCAGCGGCTCTCTCTGTCAATTTACAACTTTGGACGTCTTGAGAACTCACATGATGCTCGTAATTGGTGCTAACAGGAATCGGCACGTCCCAGACCAATTAAATGGGAGCCTGACCCTTAGAGAGGAGACGTCTAACCTACGGCCCTAATAGCCACGACATCCTCATAGAAAGTCTGGGAAACAACCGTCACAATGTGCTATCGTCCAGGAAGAGGAAGAACCGCTCATCCATAAACTGATACCATTAGCCTTTGCGAGCTCGGGTTAGCCATGTGAGTTAAAGCGTTGGTCTGTATCTCACTTGGTATAAACCTAGGGTCGTGAGTTCGATTCTCACCTGGGCAAAATACGAATTAAATTAGCCACGAACTCATAGAATGAAACTCTTAGTCCCACCCTTGCTTCCCACTAAGCCTCAATAGCTCAACGTCGACGTTAATAAATAATATTTATTCATTTGTGATCGCACGTACAAAACAAGACTGGAGAACCCATTATTAATATACATTCAAGGTAATATAGTATTTGTTATACTGGTTTAAATTATTCGTAGCTTAATTCAACCCCATCAATTTATCAGCTTTTGATATCTATTTTAATTTTCCTAAACTTTACAAAGGGCTCAGGTTAGCCATGCAAGTTAAAGCTAGAGTGGCGAGTTCGATTCTTGCCTGGGCAAAGGAAATTATTTAGTGACGAAATTCGTTAAATAACGTCCTAAAATCCCACCCTGGCTAGAAAAGGGTGGTAACCTGTAGATAACCCGTCCCGATTAGCCTAAGTTGCAAAAGGTGGACGTTAATAAATAATAATAATAAACTTTACTATTTAAGTTATAAATCATTTGCCATATTTATTATGTTTATATATTATTTTCATCTTGAATTTTATTGATAATCATAGCTAATCATACAAGAATAATATTATGATACTACTTCAGATTATGACTATTTATCTACTGGCTAACACTTTGTTTTAGCCAGGCCAGGACTAAGGATTTTATTATCATGGCTCACTTGGGAATCGAACCCACATCATTAAATTTACCTTGAGCATAAGGCAGAAGTGACTAATCCGAGGCACAACAGGAAGATATACCTTGATTAAGAATTCCTTCCATCCTAAATTCATTATACTCTCAATGTTCAAATTTCAATTTAATAATGTTAAATATTTTTGGAATTTTACATAAAAAATCGTTGAAATCCCTGATATCAAATCTACTCCAGAGCTCACAATTTCATTAACAAAATAAATGTATTACATACCTGAACTGGCAGCTTACGTATGTCCTCAAAATAGTTTGTCAGTACTTTTTTTTTTTTTTTTGATAAACTTCATTACAGAATGTATAAGCAGTTTTAGCAACACAAAAGAACCCCTGAATCAATGATTGTTCAAAGATATTAATATTAAAACTACCCATGTACGTCAATGAAAAAAGTCCATCACGCAGGGGCTGCGTGAACTAAGCAGATTTCCCACGTGAAGTTTTACAATAGAGAAATTTGCATACTGCTAACACAACACCACCGTGATTAAATACAAATGGTATTGAGAAATCGTTAAGTTAATTTTAATAAGCTCCCAACGGAAACGGCTTATGAGTTGTAAACAAATAGGTCTTCGAACCACTGAGAGCTGAACAGATAACATATTCATCAACGCAAAGAAATTCAATTACTGATATACAACTGAATATAACACATTAACTTTATTGCAAACTATTTGCTATATTTAGTACTGCTATTTATAATCAATTGGAATAATTTATAATTTAATAACTTAAATTTTAGTAGTCCACGAAATAAAGAAGGGAGCGGGGTGGGGGGGGGGAATCAACAGAACGTATTTGCATATATCTCACAAAGTTAAAAGACAAGAACGAAGAAAGCTTAGGTTACACGAGAGCCGAACAGTTACGGAAACGGCTGAACTAATCCCGAAACTTCCAACAATAGCCGCGCACGCACTTAATAAAAAGTTCGTCACGCAGGGGCTGCGTAAACTAAGCAGATTTCCCACGTGAAGTTATACAATAGCGAAATCTCCATACGAGAGCCGATCAGTTACGGCAAAGGGCCGAACTAGGAAATTCAGTCGTCCGTTATCGGCCCAAAATTAATAAAAATGCAAATATCTCGGTTAATATTCAAGATAGAGAATAAATGTATAGAACAATATTTATAGTAAATTTAATTGATTTTTTGCGAAATTTCACGATAACTTTTCGTTTCACATGTCATAGACACCATAACTGCATTTTGTTTCTTTGGTGTCTGTTTGTTTGTTACCTTTTCACGCATAAACGGCTGAACCGAATTTTATGAAACTTGGCATGTATATTACTACTAACCCAACTTAGACTTTAGGCTATATTAATTTTCTCTAAGACGAACGGTACTGGGGGTTATACGGGAGGCCTGAAATAAATAAAACTCGGTATGTGTATTAGCACTAACACTTTCATTTTAATAAGCCATAGCAACATTTCTAGAGACGGGCAGGAGTGGGGGTTGTAAGGGAGGCCTGAATTTAAAAATAGCGGTATTTCGTTTTCTATTCGTTTTTCGGCAAATATGCACATGACAAACATTGTTTATTTTGTTATTTAAAGTAAATTTGGAAATATTCATTTTTGTCTTTTAACAAAGTATAAACGAGATATACACTATAAAATAAAGCGGGAGTCAACTATTTTATTGGGCGCTAACAATTGAACCGAACTTAACAGAACTCGGTATGTCAATTAGCATTAATTCTTCCATGATAAAAAGCTATATTAAAATTATTAGGTTAGAACGGGAGTGGGGGTTATAAGGAAGGCCTGAAATAAAAATTCGTGATCTTTCATTGTCTATTTGTTTTTCGACAAAAGTGCCCTTAAGGGAAATCTGCTAAAATGCAAATATCTGAGTTAATATTCAAGGTAACAAAGATATTTAGAATTTTCAAACATTCTCCCTCTAAACCCCCCCTCCCACTGGTCCGATTTCAGCCATTAATGAACTTGACCTTTATTTTTACATAAAACGTTTAAATATCGAGTTTGGCAACGATCAAGGAAAAATTGCGACCGCTTGAGCGTTAACAGACAAATGCATATATAATTTGGAACGGGCCCGGGAAAATTTTTGAAAATCGTGTCATACGACCTCAATAGCTAATTTCCTATAAAGGAAATCTGCTAACAGTTTTGTTTTACAAAAGTCGTTGTAAAAGCCACATAATTCTTTTTCAAACAACTCGGGGACATTACTGAGTTGCCCATTCGTACGAATCCCAGAAATCTTCTTATGATGAACCTAATAAATCCTTCTTTATGCCATAAGTCATAAGCATGTATGTCTTTGCTTGAGCAGAGGAAATGCGCGAATAAGAGGAGTGCCTCTACCCCTGGAAAGGAACTAGCAAGAGGTGTACTGGAGTGCCTAGGGATTATTGTTAAGGAGGAATGCAGCAATAGTCGTAGATCATTCCTAGCCGGGCTCACGTACAGCAAGTCATTCACTATAGCTCCTTCATTCTTAGCTATAGTGGTCTTTGTTTCCTCTTTTTCTTCTACCTCACTGTTCCAATATAATATCTACAAATAAACATCTCAAACAACTAAGCAAATTCAATGCCCCTATAAATACTAACTGATCGCAATAATAAAGAAATTAATAATGACTATTACTTTAAAACTAGTCATAAAATACTTTGAACAATTAAACAGGGGCTCAGCTTATTCATGTCAGTTAAGGCGTCTTAATCTCACTTGGTTAATCTAGAGTCTTGAGTTCCATTCTCACCTAGACAATAGGAATTTATGTAGTGAAGAACTATGAAGGCTGCGCTAACTATGAAGTTTATCTCAAAAAGCAAAAGTTCTATGAGAACAATATTAAATATGTCGGTTAATATTCAAGATAGAGTAACAGGTGGAATCGATGGACATTTGCTTCACAATATAGCAGCTTATTGTTAATATGACGAGACTAGGAGCGGTGGTTTACTGAAGGCTGAAAACTAAGAAATGGAAATATCTCGGTTAATAATCAAGATAATGACCGAAACATATGTAACAACATTCATAGAATATTAAATTTGCAATAAGATTGGTCCTATTCACTTTTTCGACCCGACGTGTAATATAAGAGATATTTAGAAATTCCCCACTCAAACAACCGCCCACCCCCTTCCACTTGTTCGGTTTCTGCCTTTAATGAACTTGATCTTTCTTTTTACATAAAACGATTAAATATCGCGTTTCGTAACGATACTACAAAACTTGTGACGTTTGGAACGATAACTGACAAATATATATATATATATATATATATATATATATATATATATATATATATATATAATTTTGAACGGTCCTCATTTTCGTCATCTTCTGAGTAAAATCGATGCATATTTGAGGAAATGTTTAAAAAATCGGATCCTGATTACAACCTTCCCATAAGGGAAATCTGATTATGAAATGAGTAATCCCACCATAGGCAACACCAGAGAACCTCTGGATAACTCATCCAAAATTGCCTTAGTACTACAAAGTGGCGTTAATAAATGAAAAATAACAATTAAATAATAAAAGGTTATAAGTTTCTAAGGATCTAACACTGATAGCTGCGTCTGTGTACAGTATCAGTAGATTCCTCCGGATGAAAAAATCCTTTCAGCTATGGTTCAGAACCCTGCGTAATTGGAAATGAGTATATAAAACACAATATAATGTCTTATGTAGCGGATATGAAGAACATCAAACTGAGAGATCCAAACGGGAATGGCACATGAAGGGGTGGTATATTAGAGCGAAACATGAAGGGCAAATATACTGAGAGACAGAGTGGTTTCGTTTAATAATCCACTTCATAAAAATCTAAAAAAATATATAGTCTGAAATGTTCTAAAAAGAATTGCCGGATGGTTCAACCCCTCCATACTTCTCAATGGGCTACGTATTACTTAGTATAATACGTATCCTATTATTTCAAACTTAAATACGACGTATTAATTTTGTTGGCCAAGGAAGAGAGCGGGAAACAAGAATTGGTAAAATGAAATATCCCAAATATCTCCGTTATTATGAATTTGATCGAAAAATGAGCAACTAACCCTGCTGGAAATAGAATTGTCTGTAACCGTTCTGTACTTTTTTCTGTGATGGAATATTTGTGATTTATATGTTTTCAGTATTCTATAAATCCCCTTCTACTTCTAATAATGCGATTTTGGCATCAAGTAGTTAGTTGGCACTAAAAATCTTAAGATATGTGCCCAGTTTACACAGGCTCATAGAAAACAGGAGAATAGACGATGTCACGTCTGTAGTATGTCCAGCAAGAATTGGTAATGGTATATATTGTCTATGCTGTCTCTTTTCAAGACATACTTAAGGAGAGTATGTAGCTGAGTAATTATTCCAAATATGAACTTAAAACAACTTGACCGCCTAAGGAAATTTTACGTGCTATAAATAAGTGTATTTCTGTTGATTGATTCTGAGTGGTTTTGACTTTAAATAAAAGGCATTATGTATAATCTCAACATGGTTTGTTATTGTATATGCTTAATTTCTTTCGTTTTATCCCAATCTTGTGACTATATTGTTTGTAAGAAAGAACATTGAGATTTCTAGTGCTAGGAAACAGGTATTGCATCAAACAATAAATTGATTTAATGTCACCAGAATTCATTGAATCTGTAACTCATTACTTTTCTTTTAGAGAGAGAGAGGTAGTTTAAGCTGGATTTAACTCATTAGAACTAAATTATAAATAGTTTGAGTCATTTTTTATGGCTAGGAATGACATCAGTAAAGGCCAATAATTCGGCAGGATTAGTCAATTCACCATTCGGTAATCTTAAAGGACCGTTGCCCAATTAATGACTCTATTAATATTTCTTCCGACCACCCTAAAGAATAACTATGTCAATTGTTTAAATGGCCAATTACTCGAATCAGCTGTAAAGTGACATGATAAAATGCCCTGCCTTTGAATGAGATTGAGTCTGGCGCCATTCGCACGACAATTAGGCACCTCTCATTGGCCGATCATAAAAATGCCACACCCAGAAAGGAGTGGGGGTATTGATCTTTTAAAAATTATTACTGTCACCTGGTGTATTTAGCAAAATTGAATCTCAAAGTTTGTAAATGCGGGATGACATCAGAAAGATCTTTTCTTTATTATGTTATGCTATGTAACAGCCATGGTTCTATAGTACTTAACTCAAAGTTGGCTTGTATCCAATTTTGCTTACTACCGTTATAAGATTACTCTAAATAGAGGAGTTAGTTATGTGGGCTTTTCCCTAACCATTTAAAATATCCTAGAAGTTGCATTACTAAGGATGAAATCCGGGGTCCCATTCTATCCTATGCGGACAGTCTGCGAAAATGGACACAATACATTTAGTAGGCAAACTGTTAAATTTAGATCAAGTCCTTCTTATTCCTATAATGTCCTAAAGCCTATAGAAGAATGAAAATGGAGGAGCAATATGCTCAGATAAAATTTTGTTTGGAAACTTAAGAAACGGGACGAAGCAGATACTTTGTAAATATTGGATCTAGTTTTGCGGAAGTTGTTATCATCCTATAAATAATGGACCTCATTTTCTTCATCTACTAGGAAGAAACCATGAAAATGTGACGAAATTTTTCTAAAATCGCGTCATGTAAACAACCTCAACAGCTGCTAATAGAATTTATATTGTGTCATTTTTAGAGTTGAACATTCTTTAACAATGGATGTTAAACATTTCATGATTCTCCAAAATTTTTACCATAAACGATTTACGATTACTATATTCTGATAAATTTAAGAAACAACTTCTTGTAGAACAATATAAGTTAGGTAATGCATTCAAAATCGAGCTTTTAATCATTATAATAACAATAATAAAATATATCTCGTTGTGGTTTCAACAATATTCTACAGGTTATTGCATGACGTAAATAGAAAACGTTGAAAATAATAATTTATATAAATGGAATGTACAATTGAATTAAATGTACAACCTCGAATTAATTGAAAAGTTTATTACTGAAGTTGCCATTTAATAAATATTAGAAAATTAAGAAAACAATAACAGCAGGCTTGCTTTGAAAATGTAACACGAGTGGTCCGTCTCGACTCAGTGGAAAAACAGGTCTTATGTAACATAATCTATCACTACAAGATTCCATCAGTGTCTCCTGTACATCATTATGTAGTTGTTTACATATAAATGAGAAATATATTCATTGAAACCGACAAATAGTTTAATGACACAGATCAAATTTTTTATGGTCTTCATAAATTTACTAGTTAGTCATTTTTAGACCCCCGAAAAATAACATCTTAACCATTTTTTCGTAGGCCTGATATATATATGTATATATACAACCAAGTAAAGTTATTTGTTCCACTTCAAAAGTTCTGGTATACTTTTCTGCAAGTAAAACAATCGTTTTTACGTGGAGTTGTAATATACGTGGTTTTGTTCTGACAGAAATTCCAGGATTCCTACCGTTCAAGAGTTAGTTTCGATGCCTTAAAAGGGTTCTTTAAGTTAGACACCTGATGGAGATATTTATTTATTTGATGAGCTCCACAACTAGGCGATGTCGCTCAGTATCATTTATTTTCAATTCACTAAATTGAAATGTTAAAATAATGAAAAATGTTGTCAAAATTATTAAAACTTAGTATAAAATATAGCGAAATAAAATTGAGAAAGCGTTAAAGAAAAACTATATGAAATTTTGCGATTAATCCTGGCATGAGGATGATGGAAGTCTAAGGCACAAGTTTAAAAATGTATTATACACCATTGTTCGCACAAACAGAAGGGAAAAATGAGCGGTGTAAGTGTGGTTTAAATTTTGTTCTAAATGTCAGTTGTCTTAAAGTCATTTAAGAGTGTATTTATACGTGGGCTACCTTCTGTTAATAGTTCGTACAAGTCATTCGGCAAGTTCAAATGTTCACGTAGTCTGCAGTCAGTCAGGAGATGTTTAATGGTCAGTACTGTGTTACAGTGAGTGCATGTCGTTCTTTTCGGTTTATAACCTATGAATGTTTATGTAGTAAATGTCCGATTCCAAGCCTAGTCAACACCACTTCATCTTGACTGGTAAGATTTTCCTTTGTTTGGGTTCTCTAAGATTTCTGGGAGTTTGTTGTCAGTTTGTAGCCAGTCGGTTGTCCAGACATTGAGTACAAGTGTTTTAATTATCCGTTTTAAGTATTGGGTTTTCAGCCTGTCGATGCCCACAGTTCTTTTCCTGAATGATAATTTAGCATGCCTGACGATATCAGTACTTTGTTTTATGTCTGTATGTCCAGGTATAGTAATGTTATTGTTGTGTAGCCTGTGTAGTCTTGTGTAATAAGTGGGTGTGAATTGTAAAGATTTCCTATGGAGGGTAAAGAGAAGATGGAGTTAATTAATTGATTAAAAGTCTAAAGGGACTAATTATAGAGTTTAAAAGTTAGGAGAGGGTGAAGGATAATATAAGCTGAATGGTAGAGGGAGAGTAAGATGGCTGGCTGCTGGGGCCCAGACGATGTCATAAAAAAACCTGCGGATATGATATATTAACATGTGCTCTTCACTCCTCACAAACTCTTCAATAATGCTTTTTATAGTCGGGGAGTGTAGTTCTTCAGCAACCGTCTGCCCTCTTCTAGCACGGGCCTTTAACAATGAACACAGACACCCGGCTAACAAGAACCAAAAAAGAGGAAAAGACATCTGGAGCGAGCACTAGTTGCTCTCCTTTCTCGGCGTTAAAAACCGAAGGAATACATAGGACCATCTGGCACAATTGTATTTAAAAATGAATAAAATGCTCTAAGACAAGTTTCAAGAAAACGCCATCTCCTCTCTTCCCTCTCCCAATATTTATTGCAGGAGAAAACATTCAAAAGGCATAACAAGTGCATAAACTAATCAGTTTTCCCGCGTGAAGTTTAACAATAGATAAATCTACATACCGCTAACACAAAACCACCGTGAACATTGAGTGAATAAATACAAACGATAGTAATAAACCTCCCGACGGAAAGCATCTGAAATGTAAACAAACAGTTCTGCCAACTTCTTACCGGAAAGTAATACAAATACTGTAATCTATCAGAGTATGACGTATTAGTTTGATTTAAAACTATTTGCTATATCTATTACTGTAATTTACAATGAATCAGAATACATTTTATCTCATTCAATCAAATTTAAGTAGTCTAAAAACTAAGAAAGGGGGGGGGTCACCCGAACATATTTGCGAGTATCTCGTTTAATAAAAGTCTCTTGTAAACAATAGTTGGTATTTAAGCTTCGAATGATATGGTTTATTACATAACCAAGTATTGTTTATGTAACGAGTAGAAATGGGGTTTTGCTAGAGGGTCAAAGCTGAAAAATGCAAATATCTCGGTTAATATTCAATATGGAGAATAAATGTATATAGCAATATTTATACTACATTTAATTTTCTATAAGATTGATCATATATATTTTTTCGATCTCACGTAAAGTAACGATGATATTTCGAATTTTCAAAATTCTCCCCTTTAAACCCCCCCCCTCCTCCCTCCACTTGGTCCGATTTCAGATTAACGAACTTGATCATTCTTTTTACATATCGAGTTTTGTTAACGATTAAACAATAATTGCGACCACTAGAGTGGTAACAGACAAATATATATATATATATATATATATATATATATATATATATATATATATATATATATATATAGTTTTGAACGCACCTCATTTTCGTAATCTCCTTAGAACGATGGTATTTGAAGAAAAATGTCGAAAATCGCATCATGAGTAAGACCTCATAGATAATTTCCCTTAAGGGAAATCTGCTCAAATCAGTAGTATAAAGACTTTCACCTTCAATGTTTAAAAGTTACAAACCACGCCAAAAATTATATTTAGATCTATTACGTTGTGTTTTACCCATTCCGATTTTTTTAAATGTCTGCTTATACTTCTAAGTATTTCATAAGCGTTTTTTGGAAATATGTGACATTTTATTTCTTTTTCAGTGACTAAAAATAAAAATGCAATTCAGTTTTGCAACAATCAGATATCTCTTAAAAAAATAAAGTATTGGTTGAATTAGTTGTCATTAATGAAGAAAAGGAACTCTTAACAGATGAGAGTATCTCAGATCATGTTGTTCTTTCTACGGACAGGTTAAGTACCATTGTGGAATACCAACTTGAAGAAGACATAAATAAAGTGCCCAGCTCCACTCGAAATGAAACATTCATTCGAGCGGATCAAGTCACTATCGAAAAGCGCATCTGATAATGAAGACGAAGACTACAGGAATGAATCAAGCTAAAATGGGAAAGTTGAGTCTTGGAAACAGAGCGAGGCCGGCGCATGCTTTGTGGTTGCGAATTCTAGAGATGCCAGGGGAAAGATTGAGAGTTGAGTACATTTCAGTGAAGGCTTATCTCATAGAAATCAGGATTCGGTCAGGAAAAAAGAAGGAAAATGATTATCTGCCATACAATATAATAACATTAAATCAGTCACAAGGAATTTAGAAGAGATGCAAACAGAATCTGTCGGTATATTTGGTGAATAGTAATAAAACAAACCATGAATATTACACTATCAGCAATGCCACAATGTTGATTAAAGCTGCGTTGCCTGGACCACGATCGCCGGAAGTCGCCCCAGTCGGGAGACTACGCAGCTTTAATCAGCAGGCACTGAGGATGGAGCGTTGACTCTGAAAGTTCACTCTGCATTATATTAAAAAACAGTATAGGATCCTTATCTTAGAAACTGCATTAACTTTTCCAAAGTAACTTTCATTCCAGTTATCTCATGCTACACCAACCTTTGGAAATACTATACTTTGCGTAAGAAAGAATGTTACCCTTCAATCCAGTAATCAGAGAAGAGTGCTAATCAAAATAACTAAAGCATAAGGAAGTGTTGGCTTTAATCTCATTTGGTAAACCTAGAGTGACGAGTTCGATTTCCACCTGAGCAATAGGAACTAATTCAGTGATAAATAAAATCCTCAAATAAATAAAATCCCCATTAAATTAAATCCTTACTCCCACCCAGAAAAGTGTGGTAACCTGTAGGTAGGCCGCCACAAATAGCCATAGTAGTTAAAAGTAGTCGTTAATAAATAACAATAAGGAAGTGTCTCTTCTGGAGCCCTTCAAGTAATTAAAGGTGTATTACTTTTAGATCGGGAATTAGAATTAGAATTAAAAAACAGGCCCCTGGCTCCTAAAAAGGGAACTTCTAACATTAGTGATAGTGTTTTTCAGCTACTAACTTCGTCTAGGAATTAGTGGCCGAATGAGAAATGCTGCAGATGTGTTAAAAATAAAGAATACTATGTAAATGCTAAAATATAAATGTAAGCAATCAAAAAAAATTAAGCTACCACTATTTTGGGGTATACCCACCTATCAATGTCAGCCTCCTTATCTGCCATATTTAAGGAAATTATTTCCATTTTATGTTATATTATATAAATATCCTTTCTGTTGGGGATGCTAAGTAGGGAGCAGCTTTCATTTAGTTCAATTAATTTAATTTAATTAAGTTAAACTTTATTGTGATATCAATGGAAATTCACTATTCTTATAAAAGCTTTTTTAAATGTCGATTGACATTTTTCTTATTTCTTCTGCCTTTATGTTAAATATAAATAAATGTATGTAAATATATAAATGAAATTTTGGCGTATTAAAATTTAGGATTGGAAGTGGAAAGAACCGCTTCTATAAAGGGCAGCCTTAAGATAAAGCAGAGGTTAGGAAGGATACTTAAAAGTATATTTAAGTGTGTGTGAGTGTGTTTATATATATATATATATATATATATATATAGAGAGAGAGAGAGAGAGAGAGAGAGAGAGAGAGAGAGAGAGGGAGGGGAGGGGAGAGAGAGAGAGAGAGAGTGAAGGAAAGTGCGTCACACACAAAGGACATATTTTCTATTTGTTGCATCACCATTTTATTCCCTATTCCTTAAGACAATGTAAATAAGTCTGGAAATTTAAGCTGGACATGAAATATCTAGGGGGCTCAGGTTGCCCAAGTGGTTTAAGAGTTGGTTTTAATATATTTTGTAAACCTAGAGTCGTGGGTTCGAATCCAAGGGGAAAATAGGTTTTTATTTCGTAAATTCGTAAACTCATTAAATATAACCGTCTCATTCGGAGTGAGGGAATGGTAACCTTGTAGTTAACCCGTCCTTGTAGTATAAAGTGGGCGTTAATATATAACAATAAAATATTTAGACGCCAGCTTTAACCTATAGGTTCAAAAGTATATCCATTTGTACTTGTTAACATTTTTGGCTCTACATCACTAATCTGATCGACTTTTTCAGAAACTTATTTATTCAAGTAGGTTCTTAACTGCAAAGCAAGGTAAAAGTGTGTGAGTGTGTGCGTGTGAATTTGGTAAACTGCAAGAATAAGAAGAAAAATCGATTTAAGGGGGCAACGCTTGTACCTGATTTTTCACATTTATACCTGAAAAGAAAGGGCCTAAAAAACTTTTCCCAGCTTAATTACTGACTACTAACAGATTTCCCATTAGGGAAATCAGCTATTGAGATCGCAATCATGACCCCGATTTTTTTTTAAAATTTCCTCAAATGTGCATCGATCCTACTCAGGAGATGACGAAAATGAGGTCTGTTCAAAACTATATATATATATATATATATATATGTGTGTGTGTGTGTGTGTGTGTGTGTGTGTGTGTGTGTGTGTGTGTGTGTGTTTTCCACTCTAGTGGTCGCAAGTTTTGTTCCATCGAAACCAAACTCGATATTTTAAACGAATTTCAGGAAAATCTATCCCACCATTTTTCTTTTAGGCTGAAGAGTGATATAAATAGCCATTCGTGAAGAACTACTTAATCATTAGTACATTCACCGGATTACAAAAAATAATGAATGACCGCATGTTTCTTTTGGCGAAATAAATATTAAATGAAAAAAGACAATAACTCCATCGAAAGGAAAGAAAACTGGAATTCAGCCAAATACTAAAGGGGGGATTATACAGGAAACCGGTTTTTTTATACTTACATAATGAAAGAATTTTATTTATATGTCTTTATGACTTTATTATTAAATACTAATAATATTTTACTTATAATTTTATTGATATTGATATAATATGTTGGAAGATTAATAATTTCAATCGAAAAACAGAAAATTTTACAAAAAAAGAAGAATTCGAATTTTGAAGTATCCATATAAATTATTGAAAATGACGATAGTTGGTATTATTCTTTTAGAATGATTCAAGTGATTATGTTTCTTTTCCGGCAATACTCACCAATATTTTGTTTCCTGCTCGATTTTTAAAAATAACAAATAGAAGTATTTTTAATTTTTAGATATGAGGCTGGAAAATGCATACATATTAATGGTTAAATAAACCCGTCCCAACAGTCCTCCATATTTAACGAATTTTCTAATGTATTTTATTTTTATACTCATTTCACTACCACTAAAATGAGGGAATTTATTTGATTTTACTTTTTTTTTTACCATGTTACTTCATCTGTTACAGTGTTTCAATATTAATTGCAATGTCGATGAACTGTACTTATGTATTTAAAGTACAAATTCAACTTAATGACATAATATACTCTGATAACAATAATGAAAACACATGAAAATGTTATTTATGACTAATTGGGGTGGGTTATCAACAGGTTAGAACCCCTTTCCTAGCAAAGGAGAGACTAAAAATTTATTTAAAGAGTTTGTAAGTTAATAAATTCCTATTGCTCAGGCGGGAATCAAACCCACCACTCTAGGTGTAAAAAATAGACATAAACGAAAGTAATTAGTAAAATAATGAAGATGAAATTCTTAATGAAAGGCTTGATGCTTTGAATGATCACTGAATTGCCTGTTCATCATTTATGTTGAAACCAATCAGTTAAGTTGATTTTAAGTTACAATTTTAAAGACCTTCAGAAAAGATACTTTTTGAAAGTGGTAAATTACTTCCACTGCGCTTAATATTTATCCCTTCCTGCCTGGCTTCCTAAATGCGTTCTGCCAATTAAGATATATTGCTTATTGGCGTACTGTTGTTGAGTGCGTTTCGCAATTCGAAGGAAAAGAACTATTGAAAATGTAACCCTTAAATTTTAAACCTATATTTGTGAAGCCCTTCATTTCAAACTTTTGTAGAGGACACATACGTTCTTATTCTTTAAACTTAGGGGTTGGAGTTTTTAAAACGTCCTAGGGTTCCTAGGGGCGGGGAGCTGTAGGGGCAAGGGAGAGAAAAAATTAAACTAAACATATGTTTCTCCGTTCCTATGATCAAAAAGTATTATAAAAGATAATTAGGTCATATATATGATAATGAAAGGACCTATAAATATCTCCTCTAACCATGATTGGGATGTAGAAATTGGCAGTTTTCTATTTTCAACCCCCTCCCCCTTAGCCGAGCCGATTTCGCAGGTTAATGAAATTAGATCTAAACGTTTTGAAAAGAGTAATACTGTGTAATGCGTTTTATTAATAATGTCCGATAACTAGACTTTTAATTAAAGAATTAAAAATTAACACAATTCTCAATTCAGGTCGATGATATGCTTTCATAAGCTTCCATGCAAGGTATTGTCATAAATTTCCAATAAACAAACAGTTGGTATTTTGTACCAAAAGCTAATGCATACATTCTTCGAAACTCATTGGTTTTCTTCTTGAGATGTTGAATTATCAGTGTAGTTAAGAGTTGATTTATTTGGGACTAAACAATTTTTAATTTAAGATTTAATTAAACTAATTATTCTATACCTAGAAAAGGAAGCCAAAGAATTTCTAAACATTTGGGCATTTGGTTTATTTTATTTATAAAAGTATTACCCCTCCTAATATAAAGCATAAAGCTACATTATCCAGTAATAATTATAAATACCTAGATAGCAGTAAACTAGTGCACTCGGTATACTTCCAATTGCAATACCAGCTACGAAACCCCAATAGTTTGAAAGAGTCCGAAAATATAAATTTAATGCCTTAAATCATTAACTTATGTGAATGGAACTGGCTATTTATAGTTTTTAAGGAATATTAAGATATATGCAGATGGTCGATTATATCACACAAACGTAAAAGATTGTAGATAGAAAACGAAGTCGAACATATCTCCGTTGCTAAGCATCCGATAAAAAGTGTTATATGTCACAGTAACGCAAACACATCATGCCGAAACTCCTAAAATGACAATCATGTCATCTCACTTCCATTTTCTTTTTCTGCAGCAATAAGAAGCTTATCTCTACGGTACTTAAAATTTAGGCTCAAAATGAGACGTGTGAGACAATTAAAGGGAAATAAATGACAAAAGAAATTAAATTTAAAAATAAGGGACTGATTAATATTCTGGTAGATCTCAGAGCAGTAGAATGTACGGCAAAATAAGTGTCACCTGACTGCTTAGTGCAGGAAAGGCTATAATGGACCAAGAAGGAAAAGAGTGAAAAGGAAATAGAGATTTGGTTTGGAAATATGACAGATGTACCTGAAGAAGTGCATACACAGAATTCGGATTTCAGATGAGGGGAAACCCATGAAAAAGTTCTAAAGAGGATACTTGTATCAGAGGAGTGGAGGGACATTCTGGCCAGAGAACTCAGAAAGGAAGCGATTCACTTCACAACTGAGAAGCGATTTCCTAGTATGCTGAAACCTTTCTGCAGCTCGCCCAAAATTAAATTTCATAATAATGAACCACATGTTTAGTGGTACAAGTTGCCTTAAGTGAAATGCTCATGACTTCATAGCCATTTATGTGGGGGTTAGATGCACGCTAAAAACTAAAAAATACAAAGTACTAGGTTAATATACAAGTAGGACAAAATGTACAAAACACCAATTGTAATACATTACTTTGTTAATTGCTTTTCTTAGTACATTTAGTGCAATTTTGTGACCTGTTGTACCTGCTACCTACTGTTTCATGCACAGTTTACTTAATATTATTATTTGTTTTTGAGTATATGTTTATTTTTGTTCACAGTCTTTGAAATGGTAAATTTTATTGATATTTATGAATCAATGAAATTACAATGTTAAATTCATTTTTTTCCCTATTACTTGGGTTTACGACAACACTGCTTGCCAGTAGACAATCTCTGCAGGCCAAGTCGCATTGCAGTAAATGGAGCTTTTGATGTACAGCGTCAAGCTTCTGCTTCGACTAGTGAAAAAAGTGTTGTTTGAAGTTTACCTTGGTTCTAGGAAGTTTATGATTCCGAAGACAGTGTTAGTGTGCTGCGCATACTCAGTGATAAGAAGATAGCGTTACATCAAACCAGGTCTCATTTCCCATTGATCGAAAAGGCAGTCTTGCTAGGTAGACGATTTCCTTGGAATTATCCTTTTCCTCTATCGAATGGCTTCGTACATAGTCAGATGCCGAATTACGAAATTTTATTTGAACATTCAACTATCAAGATTGACAACCATCTAAAAATGTAATTCGAATCCAGAGGAAGCAAAATGAAAATAGACCCCGGCTTTATACCTCAGCCTGTGACTTACACCATTAGCAGCCTTCTCTTACTATACCACATAACTAAGCTGGCCTAGTGGCCTTACCACTACACTTGCTGTACATATGGCTAGGAAAAAGAATATGGAAGTAAAAAAACTTTATTCAACAGCCGAGATTGCTAAAACGTCTATTCAATGCTAGTAGTTTCTATTAAAATTCAAGCTTAATTAACACACATCGCGAGAATGGATGTGTCTTGAAGTTCTGTTTACAATAAAACCAATATCTGTAGGGAGGCCGAAAGTACACTCCGAAATTCATTCAGGTGATTTTGAGTAGGAGAATGAAGTTCTTTCCTAATGTTATCAACGATGCTTATCAAACTACTTTAGAACGTACTAGTCCGGACGTCTTGTTGACCTTTTGATCCTAGAAACCTCCGCTGCAGCTGTCTGAGCTGGCAGACACTATGATCAGCGACCGGTGGGAGATGGCGCGTGTAGGACCTTGGGTTGGACGGGGTGACTGACCGCTCCAGCCAAGGCCGCATTGCCCTAGCCATCGCCCGAATTCCGGGACCAGGTCCAGGGGAAAAGACCCGGGACATTTACATCCCCCGCCGGAAATATGGACCCCAGGCTGCTTTAGTGGGGATGGACCTCTAGTCTTATCGCAGCTGCATTCGATAGGACCCTTAACTCAAAACTATATGAAAGGGAAAGTTGAGAAGACATTCCATTATATAATTATTGAAAGTTGGAACATCCTACACTGACCGGAATCAATATCAGCTGGTCTACCTTGTACGTTTTTCTCAGGGAATATATCGTGCACATTTATTTTTTCTACCATAGACAATACAAACAAAAATTGATACATTATTTTCCGAAGTCCGCCATACAGACCACACGTAAAAAAACACATTTTCCACAAGAACTTTCTCCATTTGCATCCTGGATACTCATACATAGAAAAATACATGCTAGTCGCTAGAATGCTATAAAAAATGTCCGATTGCCATCACAATCCACCTTCTACCTTAGTTATGGTCTTAAGGTAATACTAGGCCTGTCGTAATCAAAATAAGATTTGGGTTTACTTAAGCCTGAATGCAAAAAACAAAAACATCTTAAAATTTACATATTTGATCAAAATAAACAGTAATAAATATTCATAAATCCTGTCATGAGAACAACCTCTATAGTTGTTACCTCTTAATCGAATTCTGCTGAAAATAACTCTTTCCAAAATGGCATTATAAGCATTGAGACATACTTCTGTGTTGGATCGAAAAGTTAAAGAAATAAACGCGCTGAAGAACTTAAACAATTCATATTTTATATCTTCCCAAAAAAAGTGAGAAACATTCATGCCTAAACACATTTGGAACGAATTTATCATATTGAATTTTCAGGATCAACTAGAAAACGTTTTGGACTGATAATTTCAACAATTTCCAGATACCTGTATAGATGCGATTTGTTCATCAGATTAATCAGAGTTTTTACAAATAGAATGGTAGAAATGAGGGTTGAGTCCATTCTTTTTCAAAGATAAATCCTTTCAGGCCTAATGCAAAAATATGAGTTTTAAGAAATAACTTCTAATCAACCATACCCATTTATTAAAATACTAATTTAAAAAATAAAGCTCATTCATTGGAACTTCCAATTTTCAATTTTCGTCATCGTCTTCAAAGGGAATTCTCCTTTAAGGAAATCTAAAAATGAGAGTTTTGTCAATTACAAAACCAGTATTAATAATCCTCTGATGTAATGTGCCTTCATTGTTTCCCAAAAGCATAGCTTTCAAGCCCATAGCGTGGTCGTGTGAATTAGATGGGCAACATGATAAATAAATTATACTTAAATTTATTGTCCATTTTTATTTGAGTGTTGTGTGAGGCTAGCTACGCAGGGAGGCCAGAGAGGAAGATGCGAATCAGAGCTAAAGAACACATGAGAGCAGGATCCGAGTTTTATTCCCACTGTAGAGAGAAAAGCCACCATGCTGGAGACCACCGGATAAAATTACTTCACAGCGATGTAAGAGGTTATATGGTGGTCATGGTGGAGGATAGGGTATTGAGATAAAACTCGAAAAAGCCAAGAATAAAATGAATATAAATGTGCAGACGGACACAAACGCTTCTCTCATGTCCAGACTTGTCTCATCTCCCTCCCTAGCGGCTTGGACGGATCCCTTCGTCCTTAGTGCATCGGCAGAGTTCAGCCCAGTAGTATCTCTGTGGGTCCTACGCTCTGACGGGAAATTGTTTTCTTTGTAATTTTAAAGTTTAGATAGTAAGTAAGCCATTATTATTTTATTATATTTTAATTTTTATATTTTGTTATATATACATGTTAATGTAAATTTTATAGTTTTATTGATTGGTTTGTTATATGATCAATTATGTACATTTTTAAAAAAAAAATAGTTTTAGACTCCTTAATTATGGTGCTTTATTGTTTGTAGCTCTGTGGATGGGAATGGAATTTCTGAAAGCGTTTGTGAAAATAAATTGTGAGGACTCACAAAAAGTGTTTCTGATTAACCTTAATTTATTATCTTTTTATAAGGAATATTTTTGCTATAAGGAAAGAAATAGATCTTTCAGCTGCTTTAGTTTATTCATTTGCTCAAGAGAAATCTTTAGCTCAATTTATTTGGTAGACCGTGTCTGTGGCTGACCATCTAGATCTAGGTGGTATATCGAATTGTCATATGGTGAAGACACTAAACAGGTATAGTTCCGGAGTCCTTAGCTCATTAGTGGTGGCGATGGTTGAAAACTGAGACAATGGTATCTAATAAACATGCATTTAGTACCCAAGTGATCAATACTGAAGAAGTCAGACATTATTTTGCAACCAAAATAAAATATACTTCCTCGTATAGATAAATAGTTAAAAGAGTTTCGTCGGGAACGTACTGAAGAAAGAAAGTGATCAATCATTTTTCGACATCGAATTAATCGTCTTTGCATCCTGGTTAGTCATCAAATCAACGAATGCAATCTAGATCATGAGATTTCTTTTAATATATGAAAGACTATCAAAGAACAAGCTGGATATATGAAACAATATACACTAAAAAATTCCAATAGTAGTATAGTGGAGTAACATAGAATTCGAAGATAGATTTTTACCGAATGACCGGGATTTCATTACACTGAGGACAACGAACTTCACAGCTGTCTTGTGACACGCCGAGAGGAAAAAATGACGCCCGTTCAGACGTTGATTAATTGATATGCAGTAGTTTTTTGGGAAGCCGAAATTAATGCTGTCAGTATCTCAAGTTAATAAGAGGCGGAAATAACACTAATGATGCTTTTTTAGATTACAATGTTTAAATTCCAATACATAAAGAATTAGACTGTAAATTTCTAAGTTGAAGTGTGAAAAATGGCTGGTAAGTTGTTGGATTCTAAAGAGACATATTAGAGGAAAGGATAAATCTGTTACCTGTGTAGAATATTTCCTTCAATGTCAAGTAAATCATTCAGATCCCATTAACTTTTTGGGCTCATTCAGAAGTTTCAATCATTTATTTGAGATTACAAATGAGAGTTGGCATTACACCAACTAATATGTAACTTATTCATTACACATAATATGCACTTATTGGAAACTATTAGAGAAAGACACTTTTCTTTGCAAGTATATTTAAATAAACGGTTTCTATGGAGTCCACGAACCTTGCTATGGGATCCACAGAATAATAAGAAAATAGATCTGGGTACTATCGGAGTTGGGGATGGGTCCCCCAGTATCTGGGTACTATCGGAGCTGGGGATGGGTCCTCCAGTATCTGGGTACTATCGGAGATGGGGATGGGTCCTCAGTATCTGGGTACTATCGGAGCTGGGGATGGGTCCCCAGTATCTTGGTACTGTCGGAGCTGGGGATGGGCCCCCCAGTATGTGGGTACTATCGGAGCTGGGGATGGGTCCCCAGTATCTTGGTACTGTCGGAGCTGGGGATGGGCCCCCCAGTATGTGGGTATTATCGGAACTGGGGATGGGTCCCCAGTATCTGGGTAATATAGGAGCTGGGGATGGGTCCCCAGTATCTGGGTACTATCGGAGCTGGGGATGGGTCCCCAGTATTGGGTACTATCGGAGCTGGGGATGGGTCCTCCAGTATCTGGGTACTATCGGAGGGGGGGATGGGTCCCCCAGTATCTGGGTACTATCGGAGCTGGGGATGGGTCCCCAGTATCTGGGTACTATCGGAGCTGGGGATGGGTCCCCAGTATCTGGGTACTATCGGAGCTGGGGATGGGTCCCCAGTATTGGGTACTATCGGAGCTGGGGATGGGTCCTCCAGTATCTGGGTACTATCGGAGGGGGGATGGGTCCCCCAGTATCTGGGTACTATCGGAGCTGGGGATGGGTCCCCAGTATCTGGGTACTATCGGAGCTGGGGATAGGTCCCCAGTATATGGGTACTAGCACAGATGGGGATAGGTTCCCCAGTATCTGGAGGCTATAGGAGAGTCGAAGGAATCTATGAATGAGGCACAGTTATGCAATGGCGAGTGACCGACATTCCTTCCCCGTGCGAGCATGTCAGGTCCTGCAGAGCCTTTCTGTGTTGGCTCTAGCAGACCAGTCGGCTTCTGGGATCAATTCGGGATGGTTCTCTCCTCTCAAAGGATCACAACTTTGGATTGAAGTGAGAAGTCAGCAACCACATCCTTCGACAGCAGCTGCTATACATTGATTACACGGAGTCTATCTCTAAACCCTATTACTAACAACAATAAGCTGATGTGATCTATGTGCTGGATTTCGTTCAGTGTGACTAAAGTGTTGTGACATTGTTCCGGAATGTGCTGTATGCGATGGTATTCTGTTCAGTGTAACTAATGTGTTGTGACAATGAGTCGGAATGTGTTACCAATTAGACACACTGAGTTCGCCTAGAAAATACGGCCTATGAGGTTGGTGTAATTATTAAAATATTCCATTTCTATATTAAGTTTTTGACCTTCTAATCAATTAAGCTAAGAGCTTTTGTATTCCATGTTCTTAAATATCTATTATCGGCAACTGTTGGGAGGACAGGACGGGCCAGATGACTTGGCAGAGCACTCTGCATTCCTGATGGGGCACTAGATATACATACATATTGTACTCTCTCCCTCTCTCTCTCTCTCTCTCTCTCTCTCTCTCTCTCTCTCTCTCTCTCTCTCTCTCTCTCTCTCTCTCTCCTCTCACACACACAACACACAAGCACACTCTCTTCCTCTGCTCACCACTATATTTAATACTCGGTTATAAGCATATTATTTATAATGCCATTTATACTGATATAATTTGTATCTCTCAGACTAATTGAATCATTTATATCAGTGCGATTGCAATGCATATAAATATTAGTAATTTCGTAATAATTATAGAGCACTACTTGGCACTTAACGTACTGGGGAATGGTGCAGTAATCAGTGCCGCATATCAATTTAGCGATTCTGGCGCTATTTGCATAAAGGAGTAACTTACTACAGTAATATCCTGTTATTTTAGGTTTTTCCTTGGCCTCTCCTTTAAATATCCAGTGTAACCAGATGCAAGGATCTTCTTTTTGTGCGTCCATATTCTCCGCAAGTATTTTCTCCAACGCAATAACACAATAACAATTTTGTGAGGAGGTAGTCGAGTTCTGTCTTTACTAGACCTAAACAGCGCAATCTACCTTTCATAGATATCACAATAAAAGGTTCGCTTTATAGATCTGAATTGCAGTTTCACAATTCCAAATATTTTCCCCATTTGCGTATTTTCTTCTAGACCAGGAGGGTTCTTCTATTTTCCTTTCCAAAACTTCTTGTTTCACTTGCTAAAAGTGAAGATTGGTCAGCTGCCTTTGCCTTTCGGGTGGATTTTTGAAGCGGAAGGTGGTAGGAAATTAAAATATCTGATCTCTTCGACACTTCTGGGTTTTATATCAGTCCTTATCTGCGATCATCCTCAGATGCTTGAACGCGATACGTGAAATCCCCTGTACCAAAGACCACCGGTCCCCCAAGTCCATTGATTTCCTTACTGCTTTATAGGCCCAAATCTCGAGCTCACCGTGCAAATTCTTTCACATCACCTCCCCACGGAGCGATATTTCAATTATTGGTCAACAAATCTAATGATCCCAGCACATTAGCTCTCTGCGCTGAGAATCTTGTGTGTGAGTGACTGGTTACATTAATAACTGTATTTGGTAACTAATCGCTAAAAACAAAGAAGGCAGACCCGTTATGATGTACTATTTACACCCATCTAGATTCTAGCTATTAGAACAGATTCGTTCGACACTGTATACACAGTAGGATCACAGAACACATATCTCATGCGTCATTGTCGGCCGATGTGGTTATCAGCTGGCAGAAATATTGGCTGACACTAGAGACGGGTTCCCTGGACAGCGAAATATCGAGGTTAACCCTTCACAGACAAGGGATATGAAAATTACAGTGCAGGCAAGCTGGGTCACGGGTGACCCAGTCATATTTATAGCACATTTTTTTCATTTTAACAAAAATATTCTAGTTGTTGTTGTTTTTTATATAAAAAAAGAAAGTATAGTTTGAAAAATTTATTTTATTTAGCAATATACATAATATGATAAAAATACAAAAACTTTAATTAGTAGGAACTATACTTAAATTAGTAGGAACGTAGAGTTCCAGACCTTTGGTACCTTTCGTATCCGTATAGGATAGAAGATAAAAATTAAACGTGTAAACTCCTAGAAGGGAAAAAATAAGAAATTTCCAGCTATAAAAGACGAGAAAATTTAATAAAATCTTAGTGAATTAATAATTTTCAGTAAGATATCAGTCTTCCATTTCATCCGGCAGTCCAGCAATAATTTTTCCTACTCTGAACAGTCTAAAACTTTCCAGATCAAAATAAATAGTTTAAACTCTTACAGAAAAAATATATATAAAAAAAATACTCTACGGAAAAAAAATAAGAAAATATGATGGATAAAAAATCAAAAAAAGGGAATAAACTCTTAGTAATGAAAGTTCACTAATACTTCAAACTCAGAACAATCTAACAATCTTCTATTTCTTCATCTTCTTCAGGTGAGACTCTGGTAATGCATCGAGAACAAATACTTAGCCTATGCTCAGCACATAGGCTGCGATTACAATGAGCGCAGTTTGATGTACCCTTACGATCTCTTGATTTTTCACAAAAAGCACACAGACGTCTTGAAGTGCTGAGTCCAGGCTGATTCTCAATTTCTTTTTCATCAAATCTCGGAAGGAGGGGAGGGGTACCGTGCACTCCCCTCCCCTCCTTCCCTTACTTTACTCAGAATATTATTTTTACCAACCTCTGGGTCACCGGCGACCCAGCCTTGCCTGTGAAGGGTTAAGAAAATCTTCCTAACTGGGGGAGGGGTATGGAATTATAGATCGACTTCACACTCACAAACATCGGACTGAACAGTAGCCGGGGGGAGGGGGGGGTCAAGAGGCTCCTCATCAGCTGTTATTAATCAACACTTATTATTCCGTTTGTGAACGACGGGAATAACTTGGAACCGAGTTCCTTTGGCTGTCAAATTGCACTTGACATTCTAGACTGTCGTTTGTCTCGAAATTACGAAAGAGTAAGCATTATATATAACTACAGTCAGAGACCAGTTCTTCTGAAATAAAATTTGCAATATATCTCAATTAAAATAAATGATTTTTAAATTCACTACATATTTTTTACTTTCTGGTTTACTTTAATTTGGCTTGTAAGTTGAAGGAAGCAACATTCGCAAGCGCAGATTTGAATTTGCCCTACTGAACCTGTTTGCTAAAGCATTTATACCGTTCTTACTTCCGCCGAAAGGAATTAAGTTTTCACTGAGTTTCGACCAAAATCTGAAATATCTATGATATTACAACCTTCATAGGGAAACTGTAACCACAGTGAGTTTTGCGAATTGCTAACTGTTCTAAGACAATTGGAGAGGCAGGATGTGTGTTACCGCAGCTGAATGTGTACGTTCTACTAATGATTTCTCATCCGGCCCTTTGGCGGCAGCTTTAGAAATGTTTGATATTCCGGAAGAAGGAGTGACCTCAGTCAATTACAAAAAAAATCTAGGTTCTAGGTCACAGATATTTCAAGTTTCAATGAAAAATACATACAATCTTCTGAATACACTAACATTTTCTATTCTCTTACCGTGATCCTATAAATGCAATAATGGATAATATTATTAGAATCATGTTACTAATGTATTTGCTATAGGAGAATAACTGTGCCTGTCCGATACCAAAATCTTTAGTAGCAGGAAGGCTTTAAAAACATATTATTTTTTCTTCAAATTAGAAATTGAGTTCATTTTGTTTGTGCCAAATGATGCACTTTCGAATTATTCATTATACGGTTTACTCTGCTTATGTTATCAAAGATTTTATATTTTATTATTAAGTACCTAATACGAAGTGCTTCCCCAAAATTTTATGCTCATAATGTGTTAACAATTATTGATTTCAGTTCTGCTTTTATCGAAAGATTAACTTAAGAGGGACAATGTTCTTAATAGGTAATAAACGACAATTAAGCTATTAATGAAATAAGCTTTTTTTTTTTTTTTTTTACTTTTGATTTCATTGAAACGCGCATTTTAAGGCCTCCTTATAATTCTCGCTTAGGCAAAGGGATGGCTCAATAAGATCTGCATTATGTAAGTCAAATTAAATATAGTGCAGATTCTTACAAACCCTTCTCAAAGGTCATTTCAAACTTCATTTTGAAAAGTTTGAAATACTAAGCAATACTTTGCAATTGGCGCATTTCCTTCTAACTATCCAAACAACCGACACATTGCAGTCTTTGCTGGCCGCAGTCACCATCTCAAACCATTGTGCAGTACTTAACATCATGCGTTAATTCCTACCCCGGAAGTACCCGTGAATTCATTCAGCCACATCAATCTGAGCCTGCCTCCTTCCTCTTTCCACTGGTTGTACCATACAACATTTTTCAGGGTAATCTAAATATCCTCTTGTTAATTGCACAGGGTCGCCATACAACTCTATCACCTTGGAATTGAAGTTTTTTCTTCTTACTTTGGGTGCAGTTCTCCAGAACAGAATAGCTTTTAACTTCCTCTTACTTTCATAATGTTCTTTTCAATTGGTAAAATTTGTATTTGGTTCTCACTTAAAACGATATAGTGCAGAAAATTGGTCTCACTTGTTGTGATTGAAAACCTCCTTGGTATCCAGTTTATTAATCCATCTACTTAACTAAAAGCTCTATTGGATAGTACGAAAAACGTTCTCTGGAATGCAAACTCTGTAACTACGATTTTTGATAAATAGTAATATACTCCAGACAAGTGTACATAGCTATGAATTTAAAAATAAAATATAATTAAATTATTTGTGATGCACTGACGTAGTATGTGAATTCCATCCATAAATAAAATAAAATATGCAATAAATGACGAGATACTCTTCTTCCGCAACTAGATGAGCGTTTAAGTAACCATATTTTATAAATAAATTATGGTACAATTTGTCGTTGGCGAAAACAAAACTTTAAGAATATTTTTGGTTCGTGTTTGCTTGAAATGGTAATGGAAACAGTAATGGTTTCGGTTTCAAGGGTGCACCAAGGAATACCTTCTTCTATTTTCCACGACGTTCGATGTATTTATTCCTTTTGTATATTTTTGGTTGTAGAATAAGTTAGTAGCTTTTTTTACTAGTGATTTCAATAAAAACTCCATATTTTGGTAAATATTTTTAATCACTTAAGCATATTAAGCAAGGTCTGGTGGATAGGGTGGGTGGGAGGGGGGGATCACATCCCAGCCAAACTGGCTGATCTGCAAAGACACGTGAGGACGGGCGTTATCGTGGTGGAAAACTATGCCTTTGCGATTAGTCAATTCTGGTCGCTTTTGCTCAACCGCTGCCTTTAATTGTTCCCACTGGGCACCTGAGCTAATCCTTTTTTAGAATATTTAACATTATTGACCAAGTAAATACTATTTTACAAACACAGAGAGGATTAAATTGAAATACTGAAAGGCTACGAACCTATTTTACAATCTATTATTTATCCACTGTTTTTAAGTGTGGCATGATTTAATTTATTCTGGGTGCGCTAATAATCGAAATTAGTAGACTATAAAATGGAGTGCAGTCCTTAATTAAGAGGATGACATAAAGAAGCTGACTGAGGACTTCCCCTTAACAAAATACTCTAGGAGAGTAGGAATAATGCGACACACGAGGCAAATGGCCGCTGGAAAGACCTTGGACCCACATCCGTACCGCCAAAAGGGTCTGAAAGTTTTCTCTCCTGAAGAAAATAACAATCATTTAACCCTTTGAGTGTAAAAATAGAGGATAGCGCTACGGAGAGGGGGAACAGCCTGAAATCTAGTAGGGTGGTGAGCCACCTTCCATTCTATTAGCATAACCAGCCTGTGGTAGTTCATTGATAGGTTCGAATCTCTGGGAGGGGGGATGCCGCAGTCTCCATTCACCTCCGCATAGTATACCGTCGTCCTATCTAGCTATTCCTCAAGCGCTCCAAGAAGGACTCTTATGTCCTTGGTGTGTCTCCGGAAGCCCTCTAATTTTACCCGGGGATTTACCCTCCTATTTCATCTATTCTCATCCTGGAATTTACTAGAACTATTAGGGTATCCTGGGTTTATGATATGAACTTATGGAATGATTCAGAACTTCTTGACCACCCTTCAGCTATAGTCATACATGCACCTCGCCCTTTACAATCACATCTAAGCATCCAGTCCATTATCTTGGTCTCCTATCCTCAGCAACAGACTTTTGAACACGTGTAGTACTAGTGATATGTTCTTTCTCATGCCATCAAATTCCTCACCTCGCATTAAACATTTATACCCAAATGAGAAAAACTTGACTGTCCGAAGCTGATCTCAGTCGAGACAAGCCATCTTTGATTTGCACCGACGTTGGAGCTCTTGCTCTGAAAGCAACACTTCAAGGCCATACTAGGCCCTTTAATTTCAAACCCGCAGTGTCGTCGAACCCTGCTTCAATCCTAGTTAGGCAATATTCTACCTTTGTTATTTGACATAGCTTTGGCCCTGAAGCGTGTAATTGAAGATGTCATATTTCGTGCATCAGGATGTGAGACTATTGGCATTGAAGTCATGTTGATCGGAATGAAATTATTTGTTTCAAAGTCATATAAAGATTATTGCTCACTAGATTGCCCTAAGGAACCTTTATGTCTATATCCAGGAGATGTTAAGTGATTCGAATAGATTAATTATGAGCAGTGGTTGAACAAAATTACGATTATGGACTTATCGCGTGTTGGACTTCATATACACTCATGTCATTCCAAGATAGCTCCATTGTTTTCCACACGACAGCAAGGAATTTATTACTCATCCATGTACAGGCCTCTTTTGACTTATTGTAACGTAAAGAGAAATAATTATTTTTTTTTTTTCACCTTAGTGCATTATCCCTGAAATGAGGGAGTATATATTTTATTATATCCACTTGTACGTCCCATCTTTCGATATTACAGAGTAGGTTAGTACAAAGTGGTTTAGTTACAATAATTTGATAAATGGAATACATATTTTTTTTCTATACACAAGTACCATAATGTAAATGTACTAATCACTTAATATAAGAGCGAATTTCGTCATAGCTGCCACCATCCTCAATCGAAGTGTTGATGACCTGACTGATTGGGCGTGCGTGAGGTGGAAGCAGCTAGCCGGCCACTCTCTTCATCCAATTGATTGATCTGGAACTTCCTTCTCCAATATGAGCTCCTTCATCAGATGCCTTGCTGGAGGACGGCTTACTTTTTAATTAATATTGGTCGATTATTGAACGGTTTTGGATTTTAGTAACGTAAAACGCGAGAATGAAAGTCTTCAGGGGACATCTTTTATTTGGAGATTCTAATGAAATCTTATCAATTGGTAAGTGCTATTAAACTTTAACTATTACTCCCATGACTCGTTAAAAAAAAAAAACACGTTATTTAGGTCTAGTAACTTGGAAACAGACCTGCATTCAATTTAAGTGTTGTATTCATACGACTTGTTGGACAGATGGAAAAATTTATGTGAAATCTTATGAATTTTATAGGAAATATCAGCTATTGTGGTTGTGGTCTTGATGACATTTACCGTTGAATTTATCAATTCTACCTTGGAGATCCTTTAGTAGTGGAGTTATTTCTATAAAGGAAAAAAATCGCTAGTAGTGGGCAGAAAATATAAAAAGAAATCTACACCGTTCATTTTGGTGTGGCAAAAAAATATCAGACTTTTTTATTTAGGTATGCAGATAGTCTATTGGATAATATTTACAAATACGTTGCCATGAGGTATCAGAAATGAGATATATAGCTTCTTTAACGACCAGATTGGTTACTTAACATTTCTAGATGTGACCCATAGTTACGGAGATATATTTATTTTACCATTTCACTCTTTCTCTCACTTCATTAATGGAACTTGAACTTATGTTTTTGCTGAAACGGAAAATACACTACGGTAAAGTTCAAATATGTACTGCGGCCGCACGAGTGTCAACAGCTACGTCACATACACTTTAATATGTAATATTTTTTGTTCCGACTCCTAGTAAACCCAAAACTATGTTTTATCAATTATTCCCCCGAAGGCCAATTTCACCCAATACCTAATATTATCTTCAGTTTTTTATGAAACGGTTAAATATCCAGTTTGGTGTTGATCAAAAGGAAAATCGCGAAGTTTAAGACATCAAATCTTAAATGATGAAGTCATAGAGAATATATTTGCATATATGGCACACAGTAGGAGTTCAATGAAAAAAATAATTAAGCTTCAAGTATAGTTTTTTATCATGTAAAAGCTTATTGTTAGTGAGATATGAGGAATGGGGGGTTTATTAGAGACTGAAAACTAAAAAAATGCATACATCTCCATTAATATCCAAGATAGAGAAATAAACTAATTACAATATTTAATAATACGTAGCCGAGAGATATAAGTATTGAAATATATAACTTCTATAACTAATAGATTGGTTACTTAACATTTTTACCGAGATATATTTATTTTACCACTTCACTCTTTCGTTAAATTATAAAACTTAAGGTTTACATGAAACGGTTAACTATTCACTTTGGTAAAGCTCAAATATGTACTGCGGCCACATGAGTGTTAACAGTCACACCACATACACACGCACGCGAGCACACATAACCCCCTCCCCCACACACATGCACACATATTTAAAGGTTTGAACGAAACTAAAACTTTTCGTCAACTACTAGGCATGATGGTGAATATTCCAAGAAAGATTTAAAAACCACGCGTGAGTCAAACCTCAACAGCGGCTTTCCTTAAGAGAAATTCGGTACAAAGGAAATATAAGTTTTTGGCTGACAATGACAGCTGGTGTTACTTAATATTAATTAATTAATATTAGAAATTGGTTCCTCAGAGAGCTTATTTTTAGAAAATTCATATTCTCTTGCTCGATATGCGGCCTACGAAATGTCGTCAGCATAAATAACCAGCAGTGAATGAAGAAAAAGACATAATGATTTAGACTTTCACGATACGTATAAAAGTGAAAGAGTAGTGAAAACTACTACAGCAGAAGTGTTTTCCCCTTTTTCCTTTCAATTATACAGATCTCCCTCGTAGAAAAAGCACCGACTTAGAATAATCCGTCTTGGTACAAATGCTGAATTTATATTTCTATAAATATTTGATTTTTAAAAATAAACTACATCTATTGCAAAAAGAATTAAAATAAACTACATCATACTGATTGATTGTTAGTAATATAGAGAGTTAATAATAATATAGGCCAAAATCTCCCGAGGCTTGAACTTTTTCTTTTGGTGAACTTTTTCCAAAAACCACTTAGAAGGCCTGGGAAAAAGTGGAAGTTGTATTGCTATGGTTATAAAAAAGCTTGTTCAATGAATGTAAGCCAATCGAATTATGTAAATTCTATCCCCAGGACTATAAAGTGTCCCATGAGTTCATTAAAAAAGAGAAAAATGCTCTAACAGGCGATATAGTCTATGGGAACTAACTGATTAACAGATGCTAAAATCTTTGGCTAGATAACACATGGCTTCGGTGGATGATTCTGCGGGAGGTTGATGGATTCCCTACCGAATTTTAGTGGAATTTCTAACCTGAGACAGCTACTTGTAAATGCATATAGGTATTGCCTTAGGGGGCTGATTGACCTTTGGGGAGGCAAATATTTGTTAATATTAAAGATAGAGAAAAAAATGGATAACAATATTTATAGAAAGTTTAATTTTAAAAAGTCCGTCACGCAGGGGCTGCGTATACTAAGCAGAAGTTTAGTAATAGATAAATATACATACTGGTAACACATCACCACCATGAATAAATACAAACGGAAATAAGAAATTTTTCATCCAATTTCAATAAACTGCCGACAGGGAGCGTTAGGTTAGAAATGTAAACAAACGGGTCTGCCCGCCTCACACCGGAAAGAAAAACAATTACTGAAATATATCAGAATATAACATATTAATTTTATTGAGAACTATTTACTGTATCTAGTACTCTACTGGAGATCTTAATAACGAGTCAGAATAATTGTTATCTCAATCAATCAAATTTTAGTAGTCAAAAACCTTAAGACGGGGGGGGGGGAGGGAAGACCTGAAAATATTTGCATGTATCTCGTATAATAAAGGTCTCTTCAATACAATTTTTGGTATTTAAACTTCGAATAATGTAATTTATTATGTAGCAGAGTATTGTTTATGTAACATGAGTAGAAGTGGCGGTTTGCTTATGGCTGAAAACTAAAAAATGCAAATATCTCGGTTAATATTCAAGATATTGAATAAACGTATATAACAATATTTATAGTAAATGTAATTTGAAATAAGAATGATTCTATACAATTTTTCGATCCGACCTATGGTAACGGAGATATTTCACATTTTCGAAAATCCTCCTTTCTAAACCCCCCTCCCCCTGGCCCGATTTCAGCAGTTAACGAACTTGATCTTTCGTTTTACATAAAACGATTAAATATCGAGTTTGGTAACGATTAAACAATAATTTGGAAAATCGCGTCGTGAGTACAACCTCAAAGCTGATTTCCCTTAAGGGAAATTTGCTAATAAGACTGGTTGTAAACGAAGTTTTCATGCAATATTAGAATAATATTAACAGAGAAATTTTGAAATTATCCTCTACGGCTCGCATAGCCAACATGATCTTTAGTTTTACATAAAACGTTTAAATATCGCGTATGGTAACGATGAAACAAAAATCACGAACGCTAGAGCGGTAAAAGACAACAGACACAGGCTTTCACGTACATATACAATTTTGAACAGACCTCATTTTTTAGCCATCTCCCAGGTAGGAACTATGGAGATTAGAAGACATTTTTCGAAAATCGCGTCATGAAAATGACTTCAATAGTGGTGAATCTGCTAATAGTGGTGGAGTATACATACATCGCTGAAGCATTGTACGAAGTAAGAGGATTTGCAGCCAAACATTTTATCAGATTAAAATGTTTCCTCAGATGCATAATACTACTTGTCATATTCCGCAGTATTGTAAATACGAGAAATGAGTAATGGTCTGAGAACAAAGTTTAATGCATTGGGGATTTAAGGACGGCATAAACCTCTGGAACACCCATGGAGAAGGCTTGCATTTTAACTTAAACATCATAGAAACCGGTGGTATATAAAGTTGGAAAAAAGAAGTTAATTCAGGTCTTTGAACTTTAGGCAGAGGGCACTTGTAGTAAAATGCCATCTTTTCCATACGAATGCGCGCTTATGCAAAGATAGCCACGATTATTCGAGAACTGACATTCATAAAACCTCTTCATAAATGTTTTAAGTTTAGCCACTGCTATCAGATCCCGAATAAAATTCTTGGAATGATTTAACTTCTGAAAGCCAAATAATAACCAGCGTGGGTGATTGATATTTCCAGGGGTAATAAATTAGTAAATACTAAGGAATCAATAAAAAAAAATGTTGGGAATAATCCATATCTATTTATACGTTTACTGGCCAAGAAAATTACTGCAAGAAACTTCACAGTTTTTGGAGTAATCTTTGTAACATTAGCTGTAGCTTTTTACGTATTGTGGATAGGTTTACTTCTACGCCTAGAAGCTGTAATATATATATATATATATATATATATATATATATATATATATATATATATATATATATCGCTCAGGCCGTCATATGAAATTATTTTATATCATTTAACCATCTTAACAGCTATTAATTTAATTATTTTCCAATTGAAGAATGATGGTGCTAACCTGTAGATTACCCGTCCCAATTACTCGCAGTAGCAAAACCGGACATTATCAAATAAAAATCAAATCCAATAACTTTGGGATAATTTGTTTTTGGGTTTAGTTGTTTTTCAAACAGAGCTATATAAACATTTGATTTTTTTCTACTCACTATATCCTGGCTTCTTTTCTTGGGATTATTACTTGAACGCAATTATATTACAAAAAGTCCGTGCCGCAGGGGCTCCGTAAACTAAACAAACTTCTCAAGGGTCGGTGTAACACACTTGTGATCTAATATCAACACATATTCTCTTTTTCTATGTACAACCACCGATGAGTAAAAGGGGTGGGGGAGGAGTGGTACTGACGGCTATAAACCAAAAAAATAAAGTAATAAAATAAAAATAAATAAATAAATATAGCTCGATTAATACTTGAGTTACGAAAAAATGTATGAATCAACAATTTTAGCCCATCAGGAGTTTAACAAGTTCGGTTCTATAACATTGAACAGCCATCTCATAATAGCGGAGATATTTTTAATTGTTGAATCCCCCCTCCCCCTATCCCAAGTCCGTTTGAGGAACAAATATGATCTTCAATGTGTACTGAAATGGTTGAAAGTCGATGGTTTTGGTGTAGATAAAGTATATATTTTCGAGGCAAGAACGAATTTACTTGTTTCTCGCATAATAAAGGTCCCATGAAAACAATATTTCATATATATGCTTAGAATAATGTGGTTCATAATATATTGTAACAGCTAATTGTTAATATGCATGATGTAAGAGTAGGGGTCTAATTTAGGCCCGAAAACTATAAAATAATCCAAATATCTCCGATAATATTCAAGAAAGAGGACAAGTATATACAATATTATTTATAGATACTTAAATTTGCAATAAGATTCGTGTGTTATATTAACTATTTTGATCCGAATTGAAATAAAGGAGATATTTAAAATTGTGTTCCCTCCTAAAACACACCTCTCCCAGCCCGATTCAGACCTAAATGAACTTGATCTTTCGTTTTACATGAAACGATTACATCGAGTTTGGTAACGATACCACAAACATTGTGACTGCTATATATATATATATACATACATATATATATATATATATATATATATATATATATATATATATATATATATATATAAAAATTAACAGACCAAATTTTGTTAATCTCATAGATAGAAGGTTATGAGAACAACTTCAATAGCTGATTTCCGTTAAAGGAAATCCGCTAAAACCATCCATGCCAACACTAAATTTTATGCCTTGTTAAATGTGGTTCAAGGAACAATTAAAGCTTGTAAATCTGAATTGATTCGCAGCTCAAACATCGCAGTTTTTACTTCCTTGCTTGGAGTGAAGAAAGTAGTTAATACTCGTATAATCGCGGAAATTTTCAGTTTTCATTGGAATTATCTGTTTTGATCCGCCTTGAACCCATTTTGACTTGCCTCTGTGTTGCTTATCTAGCATAACTCAAAAAACCGTCTTGGATGTTCATTTCATAATTAGAATTGTTGTAACGTCTGGTTGTGCCCCGCTCTTTTTGATAGGAATCGAGTGAGGGGGAAGGGAAGGGGTGAACTATTTTTCTGATAGTAAGATACGATGAGAAGAAAGATATAATGTTGAAATCAACGATGAAAGACACTTTTGTCGAGTAGCTTCCCACTACTATTTTATTAGCTTTAGTTCTTCTTAGCTCTTTGATATAAAGTAAAAATCTTACAAAACATAAGTGCAACCGATCTTTTAGAATCACCGCATATTAAGTTTTAATTCCTCTTTAACTACCCTTAACATTGGTAAAGTCCGACTACTAAAAAAAAAATAATGGTTACTTTATCCTCATTATATCCATTGCAAGATTTAGTTTTAGCAGACTAGCTATGCGGTCTTACTCATGACCCGATTTTCAAAAAAATTCTTCAAAAGTCAAGATGACGAAAATGAGGTCCGTTCAAACTTTATATATATATATATATATATATATATATATATATATATATATATATATATATATATATATATGTCTGTTAACGCTCTAGTGGTTTTGTGATCGTTGCCAAAATCGATATTTAATCGTTTTACATGAGAATAAAGATCAAGGTCGTTGATAGTTGAAATCAAACTAGTGGGAGGAGGGGGGGTTTAGAGGGGGATTTTCAAAAATTTAAAATATTGTTCTCAAGTGGCCTTTATTATACGAGATACATGCAAATATGTTCTGGTAAACCCTGGTCTTAATTACTTGGACGACTAAAATTTGTTTGATTGGGATAAACATTATTCTGATTCATTATAAATTACAATACTGTATGTAGCAATTAGTATTCAATTAAATCAATATGTTATATCCTGTAATATATATGTAATTGTTTTTCTTTCTGGCGAAAGGTTCGCAGACCTGTTTGTTTACGGGAGTTTACTAAAATTGACTGAAAGATTTCTTATTTCCGTTTGTATCTATCCACTTAATACTCACGATGGTGGTGTGTTACCAGTATGCAGATTTAACTATTGTTAAACTTCACGAGGGAAATCTGCTTAATCGACGCAGCCCTCGCCTATCGGAATTTTTAGGTCTTTCGAGATTTTGTAATGTGAATGACCTAAATAGCGTATTCCCTTTAAAAAACATGCTGAAGTAGACAATGGTCTGCCATTAAACCCATATAAAATAAAAAATATAAATTCATTCGCGATTTTAAAAGGGATTGGCTTTTCCTCCACTTGTTGCCATGGAGAGGTTGGAGGCGAAGAAAAAGGTTTTCACTGAGGTATGCCCGCTTTAACAGGGCCCTCACCAGACCGGTTTCACCCCCCCCCCCGCATTCCAGTCTCCATTACTTAGCAACCGCTGAAATTTTCTTATTTTACACTTTTATACTTGTTCCAACTTGATTTTCTCTCTTTATTATAATTGGAGAACAATTCCTAGCTGAAGTAGTGGGTAATGAATGATTTTATTAAGTAGCGGGGAAGCTTTGATAATGGCATTTCTCTTTTTTCCCCCGACAATTACATCTTATCTTGATACAATTGGCAGAACTGCTTTCTATTAAAGCCTGCTTCTTTGAGGTCATATAATTCCAATATAATGTCCCACAGCCATGCAGAAAATTATATGTTTACGTTTAATATTTATTGTTTGTTTTTATTATAACAATCTTGTTTAATTTAATTGTATAGTTTTAATCGGTTGGAACAATTGTTGTACACCTTAATAGAAAGTCCTTCACGCAGGGTTTGCTTAAACTGAACAGATTTTCCACTTGCACGAATAACACAATTATTTTAAATTCCCCTGTATTTTGAAATATTTGAAAAAATATATAAATATTTTCCTTTACTGAATGATGTAATCAGTTTTTTAAGCCTCCTGTAAAAGTAATTGTTTTTGACATACGCGGTTGCTGATCAACAATGGCGATATGACGTCATGGTATGTCGACGACGTCATCTGCACATGAAATATTTTCTTCTATCTGTGTACCATATGTAAACTCTTGAACATGACTTGAAAATTAAGCCGAAGTCAAAATATGAAGTGTTATATTCGATTAAAGTAAAATTCGCGTTACTGGGAGTGGGGGTTAACAGACAATATAAAACGCAAAAATTCAAACCAATCTAATAATATTGAAGTAATTAGGTAACGTATAATATTTATTTGAAGAGCTCAGCAACTAGGCGATGTCGCTCAGTACCATTTATTTGAATTCTCTAAATTAAAGTAAAGTATAATAGAACAATAGCAGTACATCATCAACAAGATAAGTTATATAACATTTTCTAATTTTATTTTTATTGAGACTTTTTTTAAATCTTACTCTTTACCTCTTCTCTAAACCTTCTTGGGACATGCAGTAACAATTAAACCTCCTCCTTATAGGGTTACTATAGGAAGGAAACAAATAAAAAAAATAAATAAACACACCACAAACACACACACACACACACACACATATATATATATATATATATATATATACATATGGGGACGTCGGTTTTCCTCGCAAATCTTTAGATACAAAACTGAGTGTAAAAGTTATTACTTGCCAGGTTTTCTGTACTCAATCTGTTCACATGTCTCAGTAATTAAATACACGTGTTGTCTTTATAGATCTCTAGAAAATACAGAGAATTGATTTGAATACGATTCAAGTATCACGAAGGATAAACCCAAACCGGTTTATAATAATCCATCATTTTCCTCAATTCAAAACATCACGGGTATATAAGTCACAATTATTGGTTGTATTCATCAAAATTAAGCAATAAATAACAGCAGTAAAGCACGGTATATGTACTGTTCCAGATATGAAATTCGCCTCTCTGCATATGACTAATTACCAGATTTCCTTTAGGGGAAATGAGCTATTGAGGTTGTCAGTTCAACATTTTTATATATATAAAATTTGCCAGTTAACAATTTTTGGCTCATCGTTCAAACTCGATTTTTAACTTTTTATATTAAAATAAAGATCAAGTTTGTTAACGACTAAAATCGGAGCTCTGGGAGGGGGCGTTTCCAGGAAGGAATTTCGAAAATTCGAAATATCTCCTTAGGTATGTGTCGGATCGAAAAATAGTATCTAACCAATCTTATAGTAAATGTGATGTTCTATAAATGTTGTTATATACATCTTTTCTCTATATTGATTATTAGCCGAGGTATTTCCATATTTTAGTTATCGGCTACAGGACTTCCCCTACGACTTACAAGAATTTTTGACGGAAGACATTAACAACATATACCAACAGAAAATTCAAATATACGACAAAATTTAGCATACAAATTAAGCCTGTAGTGTGCAACAAGATTTCAAATTATATGCATTAATTGTATTATATGCGTTTGTACACATGAAGAAAGAAATTACGACAATCATTAGCAAAAGTACCATTTTAGCAATTCATTTCCTATTGATCATCCACTACCTATGCTTTTTTTTATGTTCACTTAAAAAAATGTTTATCTATTTCACTTTTGTTGTTTGTCATTGTTTTTTGGTATTTGTTATTTGTTGTCTCTTATCTATTTTACTTTTGTTATTTCACTTTGTGCAATTTTTGACTTTCGAAAGCCAAATCACCTTTGATGTGATGTCCATAAATAAATAAATCAAAATCAGTTTTCGGCTATTAGTAAACCCCTTCTCCTACTCATGTCATATTTAGAATAAGCTGTTATATTATGAAACACTTCATTCCAAGGGTAAATGCCAAATATTACTTTGTGAGACACATTCAAATACATTGTGATGACGTCAGAAATTAACATTTTTCGTTCATTATTCAAAAATGTTTTTTTTTTTATCTAAACCATAATCGATATTTAGGCGTTTAGTCAACACTAAAGATCATATTTGTTATGGGCTGAAATTGGATATGGAATAGTCGTGGTTTAGCGAGAGGGAGAATTCGAAAATTCAAAATATTACCGTTATTATTAGTCGGATCTTAATCAATCATTGTTAAACTTTTGATTTTCTACAATTGTTGTTCAGTGCATTTTTTGGTAACTCAAGTATTAAACCAGTTATTCCTATTTTCTTGTTTTCTGCCTTCAGTAATCCCGCCCCTTCTATTTATCGGTTTTACATTCAAATAGAGAATAATTGGTGAGATGAGATTAGAAGTATGTTTTACCAGCACTTGGGAAATTTGCTTACTTTTAGCAGTCGCTGCGTGGCGGACTTTCAATTATCAAACTCATTATAAAAGTAGATAAAAATCTAAATTAATTTGTTACAAACTAATGAATTAGTTGTAAGCAGCGCAATGAAGGCCATTATTGAGATATTGAACCTCAGGTTATAGAGCAGGGCACCGTCACGAGACAAGGCGTCTTCCCTAACACACCCATGAATAACAGCATGCCATTGAGCATTTTTTCGTCTCGATGCGTAGGAAGAATGAGTTCTAAACAGATAATGTGCCCCATTGTAATGAGATACACCCCATTAGAGAATTTGACAGTGCGGGGGCCCACACACATCCAGAAGGTGCCCACCCCCCGCCATGCAAAGTGAAATATAAAACATGCAACTCGATAGCATTGGATGTGTGCCGCATCGCCCCCCAAAAAACTAGTCAGTTCCACCTCGAGCGACTCTTTATTTTAGGAGCCCGCTCACACAAAGGATAACATTCCAAGGCTTCGGGCATTTTGGCGCTCACACAGAGCAACACCAACTCTACCAACAGCTTCTTATCTAATTAATTACATTATAAGCAATATATGGATGCTTTTTTTCAGACATTAGATATAATTTAGACAATATCACGATTTGATTTAATTTAATCAAACAAGAAAGAAAGACGGAGAAGTTATTTTCTATTATGGATGGTCATCGTAACAGCTACGTGTAATCAAGGAATGTTCATTTTCAGGTATAAAAAAAAAAGTCCGTCCCTCAGGGGCTGCGTAAACTAAGCAGATTTCCAGCGTGAAGTTTAACAATACATAAGTCTACATACCGGTAACACAACACTGTGAATATTAAGTGAATAAATATCTAGTACTGAAATTTATAATGAATCAGAATAATAATCTCAATCAATCAAATTTAAGTAGTCCAAAAACTTAAAGGGGGAGGGGCACCAGAACATTTTTGTGTGTATCTCGTATAAATGTCTCTTGAAAAAAATATTTGGTATTTAAGCTTCGAATGATGTGGTTTATTCCATAACCGCGTATTGTTTATGTAACACGAGTAGAAGTGGGGTCTTACTGAAGGCTGAAAACTGAAAAATGCAAATAACTCGGTTAATATTCAAGATAGAGAATAAATTTATATAACAATATTTATAGTACATTTAATTTGCAATACGATTTATTCTATACACTTCTTCGATCCGATTAATAGTAATGGAGATATTTCGAATTTTCAAAATTCTCCCCCTCTAACCCCCCCCCCCCCTCCTGCGTGTCCGATTTTAGCCGTTAACGCACTTGATCTTTCTTTTTACATAAAACGACTAAATATTTAGTTTGGCAACGATCAAACAGAAATTGCGACCGTTAGAGCGGTAACAGGTATATATATACAGTTTTGAACGGACCTCATTTTCACCTCCAAGGCAGGATCGATGGACATTTGAAGAAAAATTTTGAAAATCGCGTCATGACTACAACCTCAATAGCTGATTTCCCTTCTAGGAAATCTGCTAAAATCGACCTATATATTTGGAGAATTCACTATGAGTCGATGACAGTAATTCATGTGGTATTTGTAAGTTATTACGTCTATGGCAAGTATGTGTTGTTTAACTGGGTGGACATTCGAAGTCAGGCAAATTAGAGTTATTTATTTAGAAACGATCAAAGAAAAATTGCAACCACTTGAGCGGTATCAGATATATATATATATATATATATATATATATATATATATATATATATATATATATATATATACTAGCTCAGATACCCGGCTTCGCTCGGGAATTCATTTGAGGCTGAATGGTGATGGTATATTTTTGGCAAGGCTTTACTTTGCACAATATTTAGACATTTACCCGTTCCAGTGTTTAGGGTTAACGCCCGTTGTTGGCATTTGTTAATAATAAAATTATTTTTTTATGTAAGACTTCACTGTCCTGCATATTGTCATATTTCCCGCCTCCTGTGCATTATGCAAAGATTTGAATTATTAAGGAGAAAATATTGGCATACATTTGAATTAATTTTTTCAGGTGAGGTACCTGGTAGTTCATATTGAAAAGAAGTGTTGAGCAAATTTCTCTAAATAACAAAATAAACAACTTTTGTTATGTGCATATTTGCCGAAACCCCAATAGGAAATCATTATTATTAATTTCAGGCCTCCCTTATAACCCCCACTCCTGCCCGTCCCTAGAAATGTTAGTATGGCTTATTATAAGGAAGGCGTTAGTGCTAATACACATACTGAGTGTTTTATTTAGTTCGGTTGAGTCTTTTGTGCCAAATAAAATTGTTGTCTCCCGCTATAATTTTTAGCGTATAACGCCTTTATACTTCGGTATACGATGATAGTGTATATAAAAAAAAGTTTCTCTAAATAACAAAATAAACAACCTTTGTTATGTGCATATTTGCCGAAAATGCAATAGGAAACGAAATATCACTATTATTAATTTCAGGCCTTCCTTATAACCCCCACTCCTGCCCGTACCTAGAAATGTTAGTATAGCTTATTATAAAGAAGGCGTTAGTACTAATTCACATACCGAGTTTGGTTTAATTCGGTTGAGTCTTTAGTGCCAAATAAAATTGTGGACTCCCACTATAGTTTATAGTGTATAACTTATTTATGCTACCGTATACGGCAAAAGTGCATATAACAAAAGTTACTCTAAATCACAAAATAAACAACTTTTGTTATGTGCATATTTGCTGAAAAAGCAATAGGAAACGAAATATCGCTATTTTTAATTTCAGGCCATCCTTATAACCCCCACTCCTGTTCGTCTTAGAGAATATTAATATAGCCTAAAGTCTAAGTTGGGCTAGTAGTAATATACATACCAAGTTTCATAAAATTCGGTTCAGCCGTTTATGCGTGAAAAGGTAACAAACAAACAAATAAACAAACAAACAGACACGAAAGAAACAAAATGTAGTTATGGTGTCTATGACATGTGAAACGAAAAGTTATCGTGAAATTTCGCGAAAAAAATCAATGTACAGACAGAGGTTACTATTTTATATATATATATAGATATACACACATAGTTTTGAAGGGATGCCGTTTTCATCAACTCCTGTGTAGAATTGAAGTCCTTTTGAAGACATTTTTGAAAATCTCGTTATGAGAGTAACCACAATAGCTGATTTCTTCAAGGGAAATCTGCTAAAAAATAAATCATAATAAATGTACAGAATGGTTTTTGGCATTTGATTTTCAAAATTAAATTATTTATTCTTCCTAGTTTTATGGCAAGGGGCATCAATAAGATAAAATAAAAAACATTTTCTCTCTCAAACTTTATTCATACTACCCTACATGTTTTGTGGTTTACATTCCATCTCTTCCGGGGCTATCCCTTTACAAATATAATAACATTAATTTAAAAAAAAAATGAATGACAATAATATAAAAAACCCTATGGTAAGTAGAAATCTGTAATTATGTTTAACAAATATATTACGTAAGTAGGTACCTATTAATACTGTATCTAGTAAAGAATTATTAAAGTGGTTTGTTAAATTAATGTTATAATTTTTTGAAAATGTAAACCAAGAAACATGTAGGGCAGTATGAATAAAGTTTGAGCGAGCAAATGTTTTTTATTGGTGACCCTTGCAATATAATTATGAAGTACATATAAATATATTGGGTCCAGAATATGAAAAATAAAATTATTTCGTTAGAATTTGATCTGCACCCATGCGAAGAAATTGTCATACATTATAATATTTTTCATGATCGTGGAATATAATTGTCTTAAAACAGTTACTATAAAAGCCTTGAATATGGTGACTAGGAAGGAAGATTATATATAGGCTGGTTGTATTTCATTGTAAAAGACATAAGGACTTTGGAGGATAACTGTCGGAGAAGATTCCCCAAAGTTGGAAGATATTGCTTCAGGAGTAAGTAATTGATAACTTGTGCTGTCTATGCTCTAATTCAAATGAAACTTCAGTTCACATTGACAGTACAATGTCTTTTCGTTTAGAATCGTATTTATAAGCATTCTTCCTTTGGAAATATCAAGTCATAAATGCCCTGATGCATCGCGTTGATCGGACACGGAATGAAAATCGACTGGTATCTTATCTAGGATAATGAAGTCCAATATAAAAGGAAATATTGTAAACATAATCTAAACACTTCCTTATAACTAAGGTAATCTGAAAGGTGACAAGATGGAGTGCTGTTGGAGGGGCAAGTTACGCGGCGGACTCTATGAGGAGGAGCGAAATTTATAGCGGCCCTCAGGAACGGAGGCTCCCACGGGCCGGGATAAGGCGGCCAGATAAACAGATTTATATAGCCAGGCCCTACAGGTATTGTTCCACTTTTTTATGGGCATTTACATATTTTTTGTTCAGTTTTCCTCAGGCCGGCGTTGCGCCGCAGGGACGCCCGCTTTAGTAACCGACATTAATTGAGGAAGTGCTTGGTCCTTCGTACCTTATCCTAATTCTAAGGTTCTGTTGTTGGTGTTGCAGGAGTCAGGATGCCCAAACTCCATTTGTCATGTCGGAGGGGTGCATTTGAAGTTATTATTAATATCACGAATGTCCATTTTAAACGAATATAAAAAAAAAAAAACGCTAAGTCATCAAAAGGCTGGTAAACTAAGCAGATTTCCCACGTGCGTTACGTATTTGCATTTATCTCAATAAGTAAAAGTTCAATTAAAACAATATTTGGTATTTAGGCTTTAAAAAATATGCTTTATAATATAACACCTTATTGTTATTACTACATGAGTAAAAGTGGGCCGAAACCTTAAAAAGGCAGAAAACTAAAAAAAAAAAAAAATGAAATATCTCGGTTAATAATCAAGATAATGAAAAAAAAGTACATAAGAATATTTATAGAACATTAAATTTGCAATAAGATTGATTCTATACACTTTTTCGATCCGACGTATAATATCGGAGATATATAGATTTTTCCAATTCCCCTCTTCCATGTGGACATGCCCACCCCCTTCCAAGTGTCCGATTTTTGCCGTTAACGAACTTGATCTTCATTTTTACATAAAACGTTTAAATATCGAGTTAGGTATCAATCAGACAAAAATTGCGATCGTTAGAGCGTTAACAGACAAATATATATATATATATATATATATATATATATATATATATATATATATATATATATAGAGCTGATTTTCCCTAAGGAAATCAGCTAAAATGCAACGTCATCAAAAGGCTGCGTAAACTAAGGAGATTTTTCACCTGTGATACAACACACAGTGATACAATGGTGATCTCATCTCACAAATAAAATATTTGAATGGATCTCATTTAGTTAATACCTTTATAAAACAATATTCGGAATAAGCTTAGAATATGTAGTGTCATGATATATTAGCTTATTGTTATCGTGGGATGAGTATACATCTATTTTCCCTAACCTCCCCCCCCCACCCCTCCTCTAGTCTGCTTTCGACTAATTTGATCTTTAGTTTTACATGAAAAAGTTTAACATCGACGGTCAATATATATAATTTTGAACAGATATAATTTTCGTTATCTCTGAGCTGGGATGGATTGATATTTGAAATGATTAGAAAATAGTGCCATGAACACAACCCAGCTGTTGAGGTTGGGTTCATAGCTTCGTAGCTTAAGGGAAATCTGCTAATAGCGACAACTAAGTATTCTATAGTTCTGTATGTTTGTAATGTAACGAGACACAAGATTTATATGACATATCGACGTATTATTTTATCATTTGGAAAAATCGTCAGTTTACGCAGCTCCCTTATGAAGGAAAATTTGAATAACCGGCTATTGTTCAAATTCCTTTTTCCATCTGCGCTCAGTATTTCTTCTAATTTTCTTTATTGAAGACAGATATGATGAGGCAAGACTAGATAAGCATTATAAATGTTTACATTTCTAATAAATACTGGGATATAATCGGTCAATTACAAAAATAAATGTAAAAGTAAGCACATAAGTCATTTTAGTTATCACTTGCCTTCTAAACCATCTTGGGCCTGAAATATGTAAAACCCTAAGACACATTTTCTTGATTAAGGCTATTCGAGTCCAATTAAAGTTTTTCTTCGGAATGCACTACTGCTTAGTGAGGCACTTCAAAAACAAAAAAAAATGCAAAGGACTGCAATTAGACATAGAAATGTTATTTAATTTTCAAGTTAGACAAATTATTTTAGCAGCTCAAGAGTATTAACTGGCTAATAATATAAAGCCAAGGAAGGTGAGGTTTTCAACTCGATTGCAGAATAAATGGTTTCGCTGCAAATAATTAATTCCTACATGCTCCGGAGCTTTCTAAAGCTGCTGAAGCCATCCTCTAATGAGTCTAGTTATAAATAGCCAGTCGACAATTTCAGACAGATTTCAAGGAGAATTCTTGAAGAACATTGGACTTAATTGGAATTAATTTCGACGTTTATTGCCTTAACTGCTCTCTTTAAATCTTTTTATTAATTAGCCTTTAAACCGAAGATATCTTTGCCAATATCGAATCAATGGCTCAAAATAACTGTAACAAGTAGTGCACTGTTTATGTATAACTCACTAAAGGAGAAATACAGCATGAAATGTAAGATCTATCATCTAAAAACTATGTCATTCCAGATCGTGGGAAATGCGTAGTTTTTGTGCAAATAATAATATAAATCTGTACGATTTAGCTTTTTACCACACTCCTGGTCTTCTTGGTTCAATTTCAGCCATTACCAACAGACCGTGCCCGTGGACTGGTTAGCTATGCTATAAATTTAACTTGAACTATTAATTGAAAATGAAGCATTGTGAATATTAATGTCTAACTATGAATCGCCAGTTCATCAATAGTTATATTAATATTGGAATTCTTGAAGTATATATATTTGTTAGTTAACTTCGGGAGGAATTTTGAAAATTCTTAATATCTCGGATTATTATTATTATGCATCCGACCGAAAAATTGTATAGGACCAATCTTATTGCAAATGTAGTGTTCCAGAAATGTAATAATGTACGTTTTTTTATCTATTTGGATTATTAACCGAGATATTTGCAGAATCTAAAAGAAGTGTATTTATCTCAATCAATCAAATTTTAAAAGTCCCAGAACTTAAGACGGGGAGGAGTCACCAGAATAGATTTGCATGTATCTCGTATAATGTATAATAAAGGTCTCTTGAAAACAACATTTGGTATTTAAGCATCGAATAATATGGTTTATTGTATAATAGAATATTGTATATGTAAGATGAGTAGAAGTGGGGGTTTGCTGATGGCTGAAAACTGAATAATGCAAAATAGAATAAATATTAATTAAAAAATTAATATTCAAGATAGAGAATAAATGTGTATAACAATAGTACATTTAATTTTAAATAACATTGAGTCTATAGAATTTTTCGACCCGACGCACAGTGCATCGACCATTGGACAAAAATCAAAAATTGTACTATTTTCTAACAGAAATATTATTATTTAAAATCTATTAATAAACCTTCGAACACAATCTGATAGGATTATATCATTGTTTACTTTTTTTTAAAAGTCAATAAAAGGGGCGAAGTGCAGCTATTATTCCTTTTGCAATAAACACCTTGTTAGTATCAATTTATGTTTCTTATTGGAAGTACCTAACTTTTTCTTAAAATTACACCTCCAAGCATGGAATTCACAGGCCCAGGTATGTATATAAAAATGCCATATTGCAATTGCGAAAATTAAAGCGTTAGAGAACTTTGCACACCTGCCTTTAATTTGACTGAATTTTGTTAACATTAAAACTTTAAATGCGTTTTTAAAAAAAATCATTAAATATCATTTCGTACTTTTTGCATATTCTTGAAGCATTGAGTTTGCATTTTTATTTTCATTATAGTTTATGTGCTTCTGAGTGCCCCTTTAGTTGTAGTATTATTTTTTTCAATAGATCGAGTCATCATAACTCACGCCCAGCTGGCAGAAATATGTTTTAAGCACAAAAAAGCTGACCGTATAACTAAGGTCATGGAAGAAATATGTTCATTAATGAATGTTGAAGACCCGAGTGACGAGTTTAAAAAAGATAAGTAGGCTTTTTTGTCTTAATTTTCAAAATAAACTAAAAGAATCCCGAAGGGATCGCAAAACATTTTATTTGGGATATGTTTCTTGGCTTCAACAAGAGGTTCAAAAATTATCCTTGCTAAGACCAAGACATTGTTTTTTTAGGCAGCATGGACCAAGTACTTCACGGGGAAGGCCACGGACACCCTTCGAAGAATCATCATTAAAAACAAAAAAGAGGAGGGAAGAGCTCTTAGAAAATAAGACATCTGCTGAGCTAGCATTTGCCGCCGATATTGCTAAAAAATCGTGTAATCGTAATCCGAAGTCTTCGTTAAGCTGTCATCAAACATTAGCTCTATATTTAGATTTAGATTTATCTGAAAGAAAATATAAATTATTAAGATCTGTTGTAAATAGTGTGCAAAAAGATTGTTTTCCCTCCTTGTACGCATTAAATTTATATAAAAATACTGTTTCCAATGCAGATTACAGCCAATGAAATATCTGCTTCCGTAAACTTGCAGGAACTTCTGCAACTAACATCGCAGAGTATAATAAAAATCGTATGCCAAGAAAATTTGTCTAACGAACTGAAGTTAATATGTAAATGGGGATTTGACGGCAGTTCCGGCCACAGCCAGTATAAACAAATGTTCGAAAATGCTTCAAACACTGATGAATATTTGTTTTTAGTAGCTTTAGTGCCATTAAAATTGGTGGAAGTGTGTAATGGAAAAGATGTGTGGGTCAATCCGCGTCCATCTTCCACCCATTATTGCAGGCCCATAAAATTTATTTTTAAAAAAGAAAAACCTGAACTAGTGCGTATGTGGAAGATACGACTAAAAATTCAATTAGCCAGCTTCCGACTTACGATTTTACATTAGAAAGCGGTCAAAGGTGTAGCATTAATTTCGAGATGTTGTTCACAATGATAGACGGTAGTATTTGTAACATATTGTCTGACACAAATGCCACATCTAGGTGCTTTATTTGTAAGGCTACGCCAAAAGATATGAACTCTGAAAATGTACTAAATCGTCCACCTGATGAGAAGCAATACCGCTTCGGGCTGTCAACACTGCACAGCTGGATTAGATTCTTCGAATGCATCCTGCACATAGGCTACAGACTACCTATAAAGAAATGGCAAATTCGAGGGACCGAACATAAGGAAATTGTAGAGGCTAACAAAAAACGAATTCAAACTGAATTTAAAACAAAAATGGGCTTATTGGTTGACAAACCGAAACCAGGATATGGCTCAACGAATGATGGAAATACGGCAAGGCGCTTTTTTTCAAACCCTGATCTTGGTTCTGAGATTACCGGTGTAAACAAAGAGTTAATTGTACAGTTCTCCATTATTCTAAGGGTGTTGGCCGCTGGTTATCCCATAAATTTAGATAGTTTTCAGTTGTTATTGGACGAAACTAGGGACCGATATCTATCTTTATACGACTGGTTTTATATGCCTAGCAGTGTCCACAAAATTTTAATTCATGGACGTGAAATAAACGCTTCCTTTTCCTTGCCAATTGGACAGTTGTCTGAAGATTTCCTTTGTTAAACAGTAAATTCGAATATGTAGGGAATTTAATGTAGTTTTCAAAACCGTGGTAAAAAAAAAAACCTTAATTTTGTAGAGATGTCGGTAAAGAAAATGGTGTCAGTGTCTCGCGCCAGATTTTTTTTCCTCAACCGATCAGATTACTAGTAGGCTTATTCGGTTCAGATAATCATTCTCTTCAATTTGTGTTCTATTCATTTTTTCGATTGGAGGCTTCCTTTTTGAGTTGTTAATTTTGTCCGCTTTGCCCATATACTCAATGCACTGTGCGACGTATAGTAACAGAAATATTTCGAATTTTCGAAAATCCCCTCTAAACCGCTCCCCCTACCACTGGTCCGACTTCAGCCATTCACGAATCTGATATCTTCTTCTTTTTTTTTTCTACATAAAATCAATTACTGATTTCCCTTCAGGGAAATCTGCTAATATAGAACTGATATTTTTGATTACACATGAACACTTAATCGCTGGAATAAGAACTTACTCAGTACTTCCTCAATTAAAAAATTGTTTGTTTATATTTTTGTCTGTTCGTAATTCTTCCCAAGGACCCATACAAAAAAATATATGTTAAATAGAGTGCACGTGAACAAACAGGTTTTTTCCCCTTTCCTTTTGTTTTGTTTTTTTAATTCTAATTCTTCTCGTACACACGACCAGAAGGGTTAGTTACTCGTGGTTAAGAAGGTCGGCAGTATGATGAGGCAGGTGAAGTGTCGGTAAGACATGAGTACAAGAGGGCTAATACAAGTGCCGTGTACCTGGCGGCTCATGTATAAAGCGGATATGTCCATGGGGGTAGACATGGGAACTACCTTGCCGAATCATCTCTTCAACAAATGTCCGATGGGAACCAAAGCTCTCGCTCCTTCCTTGTCCGGCAAAAAAAATCCCTGTTCCGCTCTATCCCATTTCAATATCAACATAATATTAATCCCAATCCCGGCACAATAGGATCCTTTACATACACGAGTATAGACTGAAGTGTTTAGGTGAGCTCCTTAAACAAACATGTCATCCTAGCATATTTTCCTATTTCAGCTTGATGCCAGCAATTCTTCTAATAGATAATCAAGTCGTGAGGCCTACATGGAGAACAAAGAAGGCTAAATGAAATAACACTTACTCATAGACTGCAGACTAATAACTGCACGACAACAGCCCATGACATAGCGACAATCATGAAACACTACCAACAGACACAACAAATTTAACACTTATATGGAACCGTAGACTTAAAGAATTTGCTTTAATTATTGGGGCAATCCCATTAATATCCACTGGACAAAACATAACTGCACTTCTTTATACGACTGTAGATATTATAACATATACATTTTTCTTTTTATAATAAGGTGGCTATACCAACTTTTGTTTTTACAATATGTGTCGGTGTGAATTGCTAAAATTGCGAAAAACCTAAATAAATAAATGAAATAAATATATCCACCAAAACTGGCACTTATTCAGCTCTGTTATCTTTGAAACCTGTATTTGCAGGTCAAAGAATACTGCATACATTTAAAACGACTTTTTGAGCTTTACTACTTAGTTAATTTTATAACTTATATGCAAGTTTAAGTATGTCTAAACATATTTATTATTGGTATTAATTATAGTTTTTGGCTGTGCTATTTTAAATCATTTATAATGTAATAAATCTTATTTTTTTATTGTTTATTTATTTATTAATTGTGATTTAAGATTTTATTATTTACAGTACAGTCTATTACAGCTTAGCAAAAATTAGTGATATAGAACTTATCTGGTTTTCGAATGGCTATTGGTGACAAATTACCACATTGGTTAAGACTTATAATAATAAGTTTTTTTATTCTACTCGGAAGAATAATTTCAACTTTAGTTTGCACTTTTATTTTCTTTGGTCCATGATAATTATTAATTAAAATATAGATGTATTTTTAGCATTATAAATGCCCAGGAGGACGATAGTTTTGCTCTAAAATAATAAAGAATGTTGATGAAACATGAAGATCTCTTTGTTTAGTGATTTCAATACTTTTACTGGACTCAGTAAGGATAAGGAGCACCTGGGTTTTACTATTTTAACCTCATTTTGACTCACCTTCAAGAACGCGATACACTTGAGAGAACAATAATTTCTACAACCCTGTGCTGATTTGTCTTTTTATGCAGAATGGCTACGCTTTCATTTCTACTTAAGTAGTTCTCCTGAAGTGGCGTCAAAAGCATGTAAATCTAGTACAGCCCATAAATTAGTTAGAAATGACTTTTTGTCCCTTCGTGAATTATTAAAAAAATCCTCAATAATTGCTTACAATGGTAACGTAGGAAATTCTTGAATAAGGCATATTTTTGGTTTATTGCTATTTAATTAAAATACTAACGATTCATTCAACTTTTTAACTAATAGATTTTAGTAATCGAATATCTATCTTGCTTTTAGGAAATTCCTGAAGAAATGTGAGTTCCACGGGCACATCTACCAAGACACAGTCTTATCAATGACCTACGATAAAAATGAAGAAAATAGCATGAAAACTTGTTATATTAAAATTAAAATTGTTTATGATATGAAGTAGGGTATATAACATTATTCGGCATTTCAGTTATTTAAGAAGAATAAACAAGTACAGATCAAAAAGGTAATAAGAATGTTAAAGCTTAACAGTAAAAAAAAAAAACATAAAAAATATTTAAACTTTTTTTTTATTATTTCTAGTTAAAAATGATATGGTAGTTTATCTCATTGATCATGTATATATGTATTGCTTTCCCCACCCAAAATGGATGTTACTTAGACCTGAATCTAGATTTGTAGAATCTCTTGAACTGCAACTACTGGTTGTATTTGTTCGCGATTTTCATAAAATTTCCTCAAATATCCATTGATCCTGTTTAATTTTACATATCAATTTTTAGATCTAATTTCTTCAAACAGCCAATGGGGAAGAGAGATAGAAATAATAATTCACATAACTTTCCGTCCCTACTAGAGATACATAAAGTTTGTAGGCTGTTTTATTTTTGTGCAAAAAGTCTTACTCATATCGAAGCGAATAACGAGGATATCTATGATTTCGTTGTTTTATAGTATTATTTATCCTCTTCTTATGAAATTCCATATGCTTTCTTCATATATTTTCTTAGTGGACAGTACATAAAAGTTGAAAATTAAAGCTATCTCGTGTCTATTAGAGCAATAAGTTTAATTAATTGATGCTTGGAAAGTGGTAAAAACAAGTAATTCACTGATTGAACTTCTTTCCTAATATTTTTTGTCGAATTCTGGTCATGTGTGTCATGGGTCTTAAACTCAGATGATAAGCCTAGAGGGGTGAGTTCGATTCACGCCAAAATAGTAATATATTTACTGACGAACTGATTAAATAAAATCCTTAGTCCCATCATGCCTAGAAAAGGGTGGTAATCTGTAGATAACACGTTCCAATTAGCCGTAGTAGCACAAAGTATATATATAATATTTTTGTTCAGGCTAAATGGATCATTCTTTATCTTTCAACGTCAATGTCCTTCGGGTGAATGTATGCTTGACACTCACAAGTCGTCATAAGGAAATTGTTTATCGTAGGATGATAATTCGCAAATTACTACATGCCCAGGTATCCATATATTATATCCTCTGTTCTAGAAGAAAGGAATGCCGTAGTACAAAGTATGAATGACGTCTCACACCTCGCCGGGTAACCATAAGCCAACACAATGACATCCACTTCCTGCCCGCTGAGACATTTACCTATTACGTGTCTAATTAGAATTGAATGAAGCAGTCATCGGCTAATTCGTTCATTGATGAAAGAGGGCCGAACCTCGCGTGTGGGTGAGCCTTCTTCCCTTGTACATTCATCTCTCGGTGTGTTTGTCAATGATAAAAATTCCCCTCTACATTCATTAACTCCCCAAGTGGGTGGACAGTCGGGGCGGACCAATACACAAATATTCGCATAAGAAGATATTTATTATTCTCCTGCCTAACTTATAGGCCGGTTCTTAGTTCTTTGTTCATTCCTTCTTTTTGCTATCCGACTAACTAAATAGGCGGGGGTTGTAGACGTTGCTTAAACAACTTCTTTTTTTAATTCTCGCGGTATCCAGGTGTCAATCTAGCCTAATGGGTTCGTTAATCGCAGTGGCAACCGATTCGTATTTAGACATGTCAATTAATGCTAACAAATATTGGAGTTTTATTTATTTTTTATTTGTACGAATAGATTCTGTAGTTTAATATCATTTAATACAACATATGTTTTCTTATCACAGCTCTTCCCTGCTGAGGATTCTTGGACACAAAATTTCACAATTGAATTGATTGTTGAATTAATTATTATTATTTACTTAAGTCCAGTTTTTGATAATAATTGGGACGGGTAATCTACAGGTTACCACCATTTACTAGCCAGGGTGAGACTAAACATTTTATTTAATGAGTTCCTATTACTCGCGCAGAAATCTAACTCTCGGTTTACCATGTGAGATTAAAACCAACTGCTTTAACTCAATAGCTAACCTGAGCCCCACAATTGAATTCATATCTGTTTGTTTTTGGTATCATTCCACAAATTAGAATTATAATCAATTACAACATATTATTCACCGACTAATTGTGATTTTTCAATATTATTTTTGAATACAACTTCCCATTTATTATTAAACTACATTTTATTAATATTATTAATGCAACGCCTTTAAAGTGAGGGGTCTTTGTACCATTTATTGAAAATAAATTGATTCTATTTATTGTTTCAGATGTACGTTCTACAGCTCTTCCTGGCTACTTTGCAATTTAGTTTATCCAAATATAAACAGTAGAAGTAGAAAAATTTCGTTTTTAAAATAATAGGAATATGAGAAAAATACACAAAAAATAAAATATTCAGCCCTTATTAACATTATTATGTCACCATATAATTTGTAATTTATTTTTCAGTACAAACCAGTTCCTTCAACTTCATTAAACAATTCCTACAATCATTTTTGGCTTTGAGAAATATTTGGCCAACATTCTTGATTGTTTTCAGGCTATGATTCTGAACCTTCATTGTTTTTAGTATGTTCTATCTAAATATCTCACACGAAAACTGCCAGGACATTGACTATTCTAGACTAGGCATCTTGCAACGTTTTGGACATTGCTGGAGGGTTTCGCATTAAATGCTCCACACTCATTGAATTCAGACCAAGACTTTTCCCCCCAGACGATGTTATTGTAATATTATTATCCACGATTAGTGAACATTAACTTATATATCAAAGTTAGCTGTAATGATATATAAGATGAAACAAGGTTGCTACTTTTCGTAAGCATATCATACTCATGCAAATTTTGGATTAGCTGCAGTCACGCATAATAAAAACTTCGGAGTGTGGGTAGTTTATACTTCTAACATCCGCAAATCTTGGGATATTGATTATTCTATGCGTTCCTTCTAATTGGTTATATCAGTAGTAACTTTGATTTAGTTTACTAATCAAACGTTATTTATTCGAGAAAAAAACTTATTGCAAAAAATTATCAAAATAATTTAGGGAAAATGTGCTCTCAAAAATATTCACTATCCTTAATTATTAAATTTCCACGAATGGTTATAATCAAAAGTTAGCTAGCTGATACCAACGTAGGAATGAGGGAGCCCCACTTACTTGGATAAGGAATGGTAAGACTTATCAAGAATACGTTCATGGGAATGATTATCACCTGATAGAATTGCATGTCAAATTTCATGAATATACATTCTGCCATTCTAAAGATGTGATGGCTCTGATAAAAGGACTGATACATACATATACATATTCGTGCTCTCGCCACCTACGAACTGTGAGGCTGCCTCCAAAGAGGATACTAAACAGGCCTGTCTAATAAAACCTTCTTTTGCGAAACGCCTTGCTCAATTATTAGTTTCGGATGTGATGATGCTCTTCTTCTTTTTCTCTTTGATTCATGTGTCATCCTTGCAAAATTATCTTCCTTCTTAACACACAAAATCTTCTCAGGTAAGAAAAAACGCCTCTTTCCTTCACTGTTCTTTATTCGTGGCGACAGAGCGCTTTCAGAGCATACGCTCCATCATCAGTGCCCAGCTCTTCACAATGATGTGACAGGAACCAAGGATTCCCTGTTCCTTCACCATCCAGCACCTCAAAAAAAAAATGGACACAAAATCTTATCAAAATGTTCATTGAGAAGGTGTTCCCAGAAAATTTGACTTCTAGTTCTTATCTAATAGTGGGGATTTTCACCCAACACACTCACAATTTGAAAGACCTATGAGTGGGCAATATTTTGGGGAAAAAAATAGATTGATATCAAAGGCATTCCACAAAAATATGTTTTACATTCATACGCAGTGTACAATGATCAGCCCCAACAAATTGTACAAAAGAACGTAACCTAATCATCTCAGCCAACCTTATTAATACGTCCTTAATAAGAGCTACTCGTTAATGGCTAAACACGTTTTTATTGTTATTCACCAACGCATCTTGCTTTGTTATCCGCTTCAAGTCAAAAAACTTCTCAAGCAAAGCACTAGAGCAATAGTTTCACCCAAACCTCATCTTTTCATTGCACTTTGCTTCATAACTCATTTTTGATCTATATCTCACCTCTGGATCTATCACCTATGAGTATCCATTTATGTTTCCTTAGCTGCCTCATTTAATTCCCCTTATTTCATCCCTACGTATCCCCCTAAAGTATCCCTACGTTGTCCAAAATTGACTATTTCTTACACCATCAACATGACTCTCCTCCTCAATGCACTAAGTCGTCATTCACATTTAATTTAGTTTTGGTGTTCACATTCCTTCATCCCACTCAATTTCAGACAACAAAGGTGGCCAACTGCTGAAATAAATGACATCGTGTACTATGGAGAAGTGATTTGAGCAGAGGTGTTACTATTAATCTTCGTCCCTGAATATTGTACTGGGATTTCCAGCCTTTGTTGTGTGAGAATAACTTATTCCGTGTATCAATTGCTACGCCCAAAGAATTCATCAATTCAAAAGGTCACCCTTGGAATTCTTATGGGCAAAAATTAATATTTCAATGATAGTTACTCATAATTCTTTTTAACGAAAGAAAAAGTGCTATTTGCTTGTTCTCAGCAATAATAATGTTCTGACGATGAAAGAGAGTCGTTTGAATAAACCCAGTGAAGTTTTACATAATATTTCGAAAACGGGTTAAAAATGATTGTGGAAATTTGATGATTGATTTTACATTAATCTATATAAATTTCTAGGTCACTTCCAGTAGGTTGTTATGTAATATGTGTATGATGGATGATTCCTGAACCCAACTGGGTATGACAGAAACTTGTAAACACGTAGTGAAAAGACATCCATCCACTTAATCTTAGCCATTATTCCTGTACACTAAGGTGTGTTGTATTGTAAGAAACCACTGTTTTAGTGCCTTGAAGGTAAAGCTAGGTGGGTTGCTCTGAAAACAATTTGAATTAATTTTGATTAGGATTAGTGGCTTTAAACTTAGTGAAGGGGCCTAAAATAAGACTTTGTTAAAAGGATATTAACATCTAAATCGACGAATTTTTAATGTATAACATAGGTTGTGTCTACTATAGAGTGGGGCTATTTAAACAAAAAAAAAGCAACCACCGTAACACACACATAATTACAATTATGTGATTTACCATTGCTTTTGAGAAATATACTTTTAAATTGTGTAAAGAGAACACTTTATTCTCTTTTCTAAACTAACTAGTAAATGGATGCCCTTGCTTACCAGAAGCTAGATAGCTTTGAGGGGTGGGTAAACAATTTTTTTTAAGATCAATATGGGAACGAATTTTCAATTTACTCTTGCACATTGATACTAAAGTGCTCAATAGCCGATTTAGTGGAAGTTCGTGCTAATGTGTATTATTTTTCAAACAACCATGCCTAATTGTAGATAAATTGTTTTTAGCAGATTTCCCTTAAGGGAAATCAGCTATTGAGGTCGTACTCATGACGCGAGTTTCGAAAAATTTCTTCAAATGTCCATCGATCCTACCCAGGAGATGACGAAAATGAGGTCCGTTCAAAATTATATATATATATATATATATATATATATATATATATATATATATAGAGAGAGAGAGAGAGAGAGAGAGATGTATATAGATATATATATTTGTCTGTTAACGCTCTAGCGGTCGCAATTTTTGTTTGATCGTTACCAAACTCGGAATTTAATTGATTTATGTAAAAAGGAAGATCAAGTTCGTTAATGGCTGAAATCGGACCAGTGGGAGGGGGGTTTAGAGGGGGGATTTTCGAAAATTCGAAATATCTCCGTTACCATACGTCGGATCAAAAATTTGTATAGAACCAATCTTATTGCAAATTAAATTTACTATAAATATTCTATACATTTATTCTGTATCTTTAATATTAACCGAGATATTTGCATTTGTATTGTGAGTGTGGTCGGCTATGTTCGGGAGTTTCCACCCAGCGCTAGTGTGGCCGTTTCACTAACTATTCGTCCTCGTGAAAATAGGTTACTACTACTGTTATTATTAGGCAGATTTCTCTATTGTAAAACTTCACGTGGGAAATCTGCTTAGTTTACGCAGCCCCTGCGTGACGGACTTTTTATATTATCTTTGGGGATGGACGTGCTAACCTGTAGACAACCCGTCCCAATTAGCCTGAGTTGCAAAAAGTGGACGTTAATAAATAATAATACATAATTATCTTATAAAGCTATAAAGTGCACTCCAGGTGGCGGACACAGATGAATAAATACTTTAAGCTAAACGAGTAATCATGTCCCATACTCACACGGTGCCTTGCTCTATCATCAGAGCCAGGGAGTGTGTATAACACTGCTATTCACGAACCTGAAAACTCTAATGTGAATACCGAATACGTGAATATGTAAAGAATACACTCTGTCTATGTAAGGTGTATATTAAAGGTCGTAGGGTACATTTTATTCAGGGAAATTGGACTCCTTCAAGGCTACAGATAATCACTTAACTGTTCGTTCGTAGTCAGTAATGACAAACATGATTCTTTTAGTAAAAAAACTCCGTCACGCAGGGACTGCGTAAACTAAGCAGATTTCCCAAGTGAAGGTTTACAATAGATAAATATACATACTGGTAACACCACCGCAAATATTAAGTGAATAAATACAAACGGTAATGAGAAATCTTTCAGTTAGAAGTTAATAACTCTAGAACGGAATGCGTCTGAATTGTAAACAAAGAGGCCTGCCAACCTGAATTCTAGACCGGAAAGAAAAAGTCCATCACGCAGGGGCTGCGTAAACTAAGCAGATTTCCTATGTGAAGTTTAGCAATAGAGAAATCTGCATACTGGTAACACAACATCACCATAAGTAAATACAAACGGTAATGAGAAATCTTTCAGTTAATTTTAATAAACTCCCAACTGAAACGGCTTCTGAATTGTAAGAATAATTTATATTTTAATAACTCAAATTTTAGTAGTCCAAGAACTAAAGAAGGGGGGTGGGGCGGATGAACAGAACGTATTTGCATAAATCTCACAAAGAAACGAAGGTTAGGTAAGGTTAGAAACGACAGGTTAGGTTAGAAGCTTCCTTCCGCCAGAGCAAGACTTACGAAAACTGCCGAACTAACCCGAACAACACCCGACCACAGACTTCATAAAAATGCAAATATCTCGGTTAATATTCAAGATAGAGAATACGTGTATATGACAATATTTATAGTAAATTTAATTTGCAATAAGATTGGTTCTATACAATTTTTCGATCCGATGCATAATAACGGAGATATTTCGAATTTTCGAAAATCCCCCCTCTAAACTCCCCTCCCTCACGATTTCAGCTATTAACGAACTTGATCTGTCTTTTTACATAAAATGGTTAAATATCGAGTTTCGTAACGATCAAACAAAAATTGCAACCGCTAGAGCGTTAACAGACAAATATATATATATATATATATATATATATATATATATATATATATATATATATATATATATATATAATTTTGAATGGACCTCATTTTCGTTATCTCCTGGGTAGGATCGATGGACATTTGAAGAAACTCTTAGAAACTCGCGTCATGAGTACGACCTCAATAGCTGATTTCCCTCAAGGGAAATCTGCTAAAACAATTAATGAAATATATCTGAATATAAAACATTCATTTTATTGAAAACTATTTACTAAAGCTAATGCTGTATTTTTTAATGAATCAGCATAATTTTTATCTCAATTACTCAAATGGTAGTAATCCATGAACAAAAAGAAAGGGGGATCAACCGTACGTATTTGCAAATATCTCACAAAGTAAAAGTCCAATGAAAGCAATGTTCCATATTTAACCTTTTAAGGAAGTAGTTCATGATATATCAGCTTATTATTAATGACACTAGTAGGAGTGGGCGTTTACTGAAAGCGTAAAACTAATCTACCAAATATAACCAACTAACCAAATATCTCGGTTAATACTCATTATAGGGAAAATATGTATAGAACAATATTAATAGTAAATTAAATTTTCAATAAGATTGTTTTTATACAATTTTTCGATCGGACGTATAGTAACAGAGATATTTCAAATTTTCGAAAATCCTCCCTTTTAACCCCCCCCCCTCCCTCTCCCTGGTCCGATTTCAGTCGTTAACGAACTTGATTTTCCTTTTTACATAAAATGACTAAATATCGACGAATAACAATAATTGCAACCACTAGAGAGGTAACAGACAAATATATAGATAAATAGATAGATATACAGCTTTGAACGGACATAATTTTCGTCATCTCCTAGACAAATTTCTAAAATCGTGTCATGAGTACGACCTCAATAGCTGACTTCCTTTAAGGGAACCCTGCTAAAATGGAGCAATATCTATGCTGATGAGAGATTATTTGAATGATAACGAACTGGAAGATAGTTAGGAAGGCTTTGAGACCGGCTTAGAACACAGAGGGCAAATGGTGGTTTTGATTCGGCGCCTCTGAACACTGATGATGGTATCTCATTATAGTTTGACTGGGACCCCCTGCTTGTCAGCCCCCTTCCACATCGTCACGATCTCTTCAGCCACTAGCATATCTTCATCTTCTCCGGGTCACGATTCAGCCGCAGCCCCGTCAACCGACAAAGTCCCTCTGGGTCATTTTTTACTTTTTAATGAATGACGAACTTTACAGGTGCAAACTCAAAGATTAATTTGAAAATATTTTGGTTATGAAAGGACGAGTGACGGAGTTCTATTCAGAGAGGAGAAGAAGAGCAATGGACTGCTGTGGTGTCATTGATGAAAATAAAACTAGAACTCAACACATATTTGATAGGGTTAACCAAGTTAGCATTAGTCCAATTAAAAAGAAAATCTATACAGAAATTGGCAGTCATACAATTGTAACATCAAATCATAATTTCTTAAGGCTTGAGTCGTTCTGCACTCGTTTAATACAATCTGAAGAATTTCACCGTCCCTGTTACCGAGGAGGATGTTACATTTCGGACATTTTTATTTATTATAATATTATTATTCTTATTCTGGACCCAATATTATTTTTATATTCTTTAAATTTTATGGCAAGGGTCTCCAATAAAAATTTATTGGAGACCCATGCCATCAAATTTGAAGAATATATTTATAATATGATTTTATAATTATTTTCAACCAAGTTCATGGGACAGACATAAGATTTTACTATTTCATTACCCCTTCTCATTGGGCCTATCGTAAATCTGCTCATATTTGATTTATCTTTAAAATTTCAAACAGAGACATTTACTCATGTAAGTTGGAACTGGTAGTATGCAGGTTTGAATTAAGTGCAATATGAAGATTAGATTAATTAATGTCTTATTTGGGATTTATAGTTTGAACAGACATATCCGTATTTATGTAAAAATAATTATTCGTCACTGTGACTAAAATTTAACATTAAGATTGATAAGACACTTATTAGATTAATACACTTAGTACATTAATTATTGGATAAATTTGAATATTTACTCTGCGAAACTGAAGTGAAGATACACGCAGAGCGTAATCGTATGATAGTTGCATTAATATTATTGATAGCTAAACATTTGGAAAACATCATAAGAAAAAAAACAAGAATATTATTGTTATTTTGTTCATTTAACGATAATTAATGATGAAACTGAGTCTGGTAGGTAATTTTATAAGGATAATCTCTAGAGTTCAAACAAAGCAAGTCATAAATCAAAAATATCTCTTTGCAGGATGATGAAATGATGAGTGATGAATGAAGATGGACGGGTACCAAACAAGTGGAGTTAATCCTATGTAAAATGACTATAAATTAATACTGTGCACGAAATGTTTAGCTAGAGAAAACCGCATGAGTAGGAGTGGGATTTACTTAAGGCCGAGTAATCAAAAGGGTAAATATCTCCGCCAATATTCGAGTAATAGGAAAGCACATAGAAGGAGATTTGCACAACGTCAGTTTACAATATCTTTCAAACCAGCTAATAATAATGCAGATATTTGAGATTGAGCTTTCGCTAAACGTACAGGTCAGATTTTAGACGTTAATGAAGTTAAACTACAGTTCTAGAAGAAACATTTAAAAATCAGGTTTTGTGACGAATAAACAAAAATTTAGGTCGTTAGAGCGCTCCTATAAAAACAAACTCACCCAGGTAAGATCAATGTAAACTTGTCGCTTCAGGAATACAACGTTAATAGGTGATTTTTCTCAAAGAGTTGTTCTTATTAGCAGATTTCCCTTAAGGGAAATCAGCTATTGAGGTTGTACTCATGACGGAATTTTCGATTTTTTTCTTCAAATGTCCATCGATCCTACCTAGGAGATGACGAAAATGAGGTCCGTTCAAAACTGTATATATATATATATATATATATATATATATATATATATATATATATATATATATCAATCTATCTATCTATCTATCTATATATTTGTCTGTTTCCGCTCTAGCGGTCGCAATTTTTGTGTAATCGTTACCAAACTCGATATTTAGTCGTTTTATGTAAAAAGAAAGATCAAGTTTGTTAACGGCTGAAATCGGACCAGGGGGAGAGGGGGTTTAGAGGGGGGAATTTTAAAAATTCGAAATATCTCCGTTACTATAAGTCGGATCGAAAAAGTGTATAGAATCAATCTTATTGAAAATTACATACTCTATACATGATGTTCTATACATTTATTCTCTATCTTGAATATTAACCGAGATATTTACATTTTTCAGTTTTCAGCCTTCAGTAAACCCCCACTTCTACTAGTGTTGCATAAATAATGCTCTGTTATATAATAAAAGATATTAATTGAAGCCTAAATACCAAATATTGTTTTCATTGAACTTTTACTTTTTGAGATACGAGGGGTGTACAGAAAGTTCTAAGCCTGATATATATATATATATATATATATATATATATATATATATATATATATACAAATATATTTTCAACTTACATATTTTTATTTTTCAATATAGTCCCCCTCAACAGCAACGCACTTATTTCACCGCTTTTCCAACATCTGTAACCCGGTTAAAAAAAAATTGTCAAAACCTTCCAAATCTCAGATCACCTTCAGATCTCAGATCAAGGTTGTTTTGGAAGGTTTTGACAACAATTTTTTTTTGACCGGGTTACAGATGTTGGAAAAGCGGTGAAATAAGTGCGTTGCTGTTGAGGGGGACTATATTGAAAAATAAAAATATGTAAGTTGAAAATGTATTTGTATATATATATATCAGGCTTAGAACTTTCTGTACACCCCTCGTATATGCAAATACGTTCTGTTGACCCCCCCCCTTCTTTTGTTTTTGGATTACTAAAATTTGAGTGATTGAGATAAAACTGATTCTGATTCATTACAAATTACACCACTAGCTTTACTAAATTGTTTTCAATAAAATTAATATGTTATATTCAAATATATTCCATTAATTGTTTGTCTTTCCGTTCTATCTATGCAGCACTACAAGGTTGGCTTGCCTGCTTGTTTACAATTCAGCCTTGTATTGTACATTTACTGAGCATTCACGGTAGTGTTACCTGTATGTATATTTATCTATTGTAAACCTTCACGTGGGAAATCTGCTTAGTTTTCGCAGCCCCTGCGTGACGTACTTTTTTATCAAAGTTCCTGATCCATTTGAAATATGATTTTAAGCACGAGGGACTATAGTAAGCTTCACCGTTAATAGTGAAAATTGGACAATTTTAGGTGGATATCCAATAACGAATAAAAACTCTTGCTTTTATTTGTCTCCATGTATATACCGCACATGGAGACAAAAAAAAACAATTTCCAAAAAAAAATGTCTATTAATAGACATTTAAATATTTTGTTGTTGTATCATCTAAGTAAGTGAGAAAGGATTATACATGAACCCCTACATTACAGAATCACCAATATATACTAACATAGCCTAAGTATAAGAAATTTCAAAGATGACGAGCCTGGGTTATGGCTTCAGACGGTAATTTTTATTTCTTTATTATTTAATACAATAAAATGATATATCCTTATTTTGGAATGTAATCGTCCCAGATCCAAATACATTTTTATAACCCAAGGCTGTTCATTTGTTTGTAATTCATTAGAGAAATGTTTTGCTAATAACTTTCACTCAATGGATGCCTTACAAGAAAAATTGAAGGGATGTTTTTTATTAAGGATTGAGTTGTGGTTAAACTCTGATATTTTGAAACCAAGCTCAAGGAAGAAGACTTATTAAATGAAAGAAAATAATTTAAGACAAGATAATTTTTCAATTTTTTTTTTTGTGGATTTACATAAATTTGCAATGTTCAAATCATCCAGTTTGTGGTTAGGCCAGGGAAATTTAATTAAAATACATGAAAGGAATTAAAAATAAAATTGATCGTCTTTTATTAACACTGTTTTGTATTTTATTATTTAAAGCTGAGAACGGTTAGAGGGCTGAAACTATTCGCAACTACTTTATGATATACAAGGCTGTGTGTTTTACTGCATGTATATTCCCTTCTACCATTTTCAGAGCTACCAATAGACCTTCAAAGATGTAAAGCCTAATAAATTAAATAAAAGGAAACTCCCTCCCCCATTATATATGACTGGTTCATCAATTGAAACTTCCCTGAAGATGATAGATCCGCATTGAAAGTACATTTTAAGTATTCTTGAAGACCATCCTGTAACGGCTGCTCCCATTATTACCTAGAGGAACAGTCTGTACTGTATTCAAGACAGTATAAAGTGCTGAATGTTTCATATTTTTAAACTTCACTGACGATGAGTCGGATGTTTTGAAAGTTCTTCTATTATAAATGGTTAGGATGAGCAGTTATATTTTCCTATGTACAAAACTCTAGCATTAATGCTTGAGTCATTTAATTCATGCCCAGAAACTCATGTAGAGGAGTGGGGGAAGTGGACACTTTAAATTTCAGCTTGGCATTTTAAATTTCGACACATATCTTAATTCAATCTTTCGATTTAAGGAGATGGATTGATTTAAAGAAAGTTCATTAAAGCTCTTCCAAAAAAGTGACACCTGTTTAATAGTCGGCAGGCAGAGAAGAGAGCCGTGATTGGAGGATTGCTGACCAATGAGAGAGGAGAGGGAGTGGCCGAACAGGGTGGTCCTGGCAAATGGAAAAGAGGGATGTGGGTCAGAAGGTCTAGGGGAGGGGAGCGTGGGAACTGGGAGGCCGACGCCCGCGCGACCTTGAGCTTCCTCCTCGTCATATCTACACCTCTTCTAGGTCATCGAGTTTCTGTTTCGGCGCTGGAGCCGCTTTCGCAACCAATTACTCGCCTAGAGCCAGCCGCCCACGGATTATCAGAGAGTAGTCTTTGAAGGTCGGCCATCTCGAAGGTTCCTTCACTTTCTCATTCGGAGAGGGTCTTGTTGCTCTCGAGACAAGTTCGGTTCTGGCTGTCTTATCAGTAATAGCCCTTTACTTATAAATGGATAGAGAAAGTCTGTTTGAGTACTTATGTAAGAAACGCTTGCTGGCGTACGAAGAATGCGGTGAGAAACATTTGGACCTCTTATAGTGGTGCTTTCCTAGTGGAATGGAAAGAGAACGGGCAGTGAATATTTATGTGGAGAATCCCATTAAATTATCTCAGACCTTCACCAAGAACGCTAGTGGCATTGGAGTCCAAAGGCCCTAACTTGAGTATTAATGTAGTTACTCAATTGTCCCCGCTGCTGAGTAGGTTTATATAAATAAGCCCAATTGCGATGCCTGGGAACATTCAGCAAATAATGGTGAGAAACTTTTTGGGTCTTGACCCTTGATCCCTTCTCACCACACTACTGTTGACATACTTCTGGCCGCATCAAAAAGATAACTAGTAAGAAACGAAATGCTTCTAAATTCAATCTATTGACTTCTTTTTTACAGATGTTGCCCTTTTGATATATCACGAAATGAACTCTAAAAATGTATGTTGTTACTTTTAAATTTGTATCCAGCATACATTAAATGAATTACTTTGCGATAGCCAATAATATGAAGAAAACAATATGAGTGTTTCAAAACCATCCTTAAGTTGAAAGAGGAGGTCTCTAATCGCAGGGGAGATTATGCCCATAGAGTTATGTCTTTAATCAAGGCGTAATTCTCATCTTATTTGCCTTGTAGTAACTAGCTTCTGTTAATCTTCCTATTGCTTGCTCCAGTGCAATTTTTCGAACCATATTATGACGAAGAGCGTTAAAACCTGATCTCTCTTGGAAATTGCTGTTTAAAGAACAACGTTTGATGTGGACTTCTTCATTTGAATAAAATGAAGTCAATCTACAGTCCGTCGGAGTGCGAAACAGATGAAGTAATCTCCCAGGTAGATAAATAAATAACGAGGTTATCAAATATTAGCGGAAGACCTATCGTTTACAGAAAGATCCCAATCAACACCATCCCAGAGTGAAGGCTAAAAGAAGAAGACTTGGAAAAACTGGCACTCAGGAGCGTTCAGAACATTGGGGATGATGTACTTAACATTAGATAGACGTCAAGGACCTGCAAGAGATCCGAGGTATGCAAGGTATCTCTTGACCAATATACTGGTTCTATTCTCGGAAGCGCATGCTCACAAGTGATTGTGCAATCCAAAAAATACTTAGTTGAAAGTCGGGGGAACCAGATAGATTGGAAGAAAAAGAATGAATCTGCTTTGTAAAAAGTATAAAGGTTCTTGGCCTAAAGATAGTCCTTCCAAAATTCTGGATTTTACTCAAACTGAAATCGTGAATTTTAAGAGAATTATCTGTTTTGTTATCAACAACGTATCTTCACAGAAGAAAGTGATACCCGACCTAAGGTTGATTGAAGAATTGCACAAGCCAAGTGGCATACCAAAAGAAAACGGGTAAAATGAAAAGAATCGCTTGAAACCCGCCCTACAATTATGGTCAGTGAATAAAATACATGTCAAGTTATACGGTTTTATGGAAGAGACAGTTGGACGGTTCACACACTCACAAATTGGTTAGACGCAATTGAAATGTGGAAATGTTGCAGATGACCCGACCACGTGAAAGTATAAGTCCTTTCAAAATTTTTATGCAAAAATCTATTTCAAGGTAACATTATTACGCCTAGGCAAAGAAGAAGGGCCAGATACTAATTATTGGAGGATAGCAAAATTCTTGAGGAAATAGAAAAATATATCTAAAATGAGGAGAGTTTATACCTTTGTACTATCTATAAGCTATTTTCAGCAGCACTGCCCTAAAATGAGAGAAAAATGCAATATAGGCAATCCGCGCTTGTCTTTTTTGAAGAGTTGTAGAGTGAGTTGGTAGGACACTGCGTGAGTATTGGATTGATTGGTGAGGATTGGTGACAGATAATATCTTCTTCATCAAAGAAATCTCAGAAGAAGCTTGAATGGACGAGTTTTTGGACAGAGTCTCTGGAAGTTAGTCTATCTGATTAACGATATTGGATAAGACGTTTTGAATGTCCAAAAAGAGCTGAATGGTCTGATAGCTTTGTGTATATCACTGAATTAAGGTAAGAAGAGCCTTTATTACCAGTCTCGTTTAAGCTTTTGTCATTCTGAACAATAATGACTTGGACTACATAATGGTCATAGAGCCAATGGGATATGCAGAGACCATGGAGTCTTTACTCATATAAACATCGCATTTGCACCATTGGGCATTGCTCTGGCGGAGTCAATGTAAGAGGAGTGTAGCTTAATGCTCCTCATAAAATAAAATATAAAAAAACGAAGTAGTAGGGAACATTAGCATACATCAAAGAGGTAGGTAAGCCCAAGAATTGGGGAAGTACACCTTTCTTTGAAAATAATTCATGTATCTGTGATCAGATTTAAGATGAAGCATCAATGACGGAAAAACGGCAAGTCTGTAGTTCCCAGTTACATGTTTTTATTCGTGTTTGTTAGTATTCAACAGCTGCACTGCTTTAACTCATTAATCAGCAGGCAATGGAAACTCATACGCTAGATTTTGCTGGCTTATTGAGCTGCCGAAAGCTCCTGAACACTAATACGATAAATAGATATAAGTAATGTGGAATATTTAAAAAAGCCAATAAGCTTGAAAAATTGTATTTACTTCTATTGTAAACCTTTAACTAATACGATATTATTGTCCGTTACAGAGGTTTATTGCTTACATACCTCACCAACGCGATTAGAGAATCTGGATGTAGAATAATAATAATAAAAACAAGAAGAGGATCTGGAACTTCTACATTCTGCTGAATACTTACCGATTTAAAACCACATTCATGAAAGCAAAGTCATTTGTATACCATATTCTTACTATCGATTAGTCCCTTACTAAGGAAGACAGACGATCTCACCTTGTTTCTGTGAAAATAGCTTTTAAGAAAAACATATTTGTCATAGTGAACTTTAGTTGGTGCCCTGAGTAATGTAGGTGTTGTATCCATAAACAGAAACCATGTGATGTACCCGTATTCTATTCTGGTTAAGACGTTTGGAAGAACTCTAGTTATTTATTCCTAGTTAGCACTTCTTCCGTCTATTATTGGATAAGAAGTGAGCTAAGATTACTTAATGCTTCAAAATGTGTATCAGATATATTATATCAAGTTGTCAAGGCAAATTCTAAAGTCTTCTTCCGGGGGCTCGGGTTGCCCGAGTGAGTTAAGGCATTGGTCTTAATCTCAAGTGGTAAACCTAGAGTTGACGGAACCATTTAATGGATTCCTTAGTCCCACCCTGGCTAGAAAAGGGTGGTAACCTGTAGATAAACCGTCCCAATAAGACATAGTAGCATAAAGTTGACGTAACTAAATAAAATACATGAAGTCTTCTTCAAAGATACTTGTGGTGGTGACCTGTGATTCAGTAATGTGTTCAGACTAACCAGGATCTTCGTTATTGTTTGTTAGAAGCTATTCCGAAAAGAGTTAGCTACTAACAAGGACAAATCATGAAGAAATCATGATTCCAGATCTTAAGAAATATCCTGCATTGGAGGAAAGATATTAATCGCCAAAGTCGCCAAGCATTATCTAACTTGCAATGAGCCCTCTACACAGCTCCAGAGCACTACAGATTTTATTTCTAGGACAAATTATTCATTTTTGGCATTATGAATCGAACAATTCGGAGAAGAGTCTTCAGAAGCTGTTCTTATATTAAACAGCATCGAATGAGAGTGGCCTAAAGTGTAACGTAGAGCCAGAAATATTGAAACAGGTGATATTGGCAACATTGTTTTGGCAACCCTGTTAGTTTGTTAGTGTCCTTGAACCATACGACATGAAGCTAGTATTCGTCTGTATGAAATGGGTGAAATTTTTATTTACTAGACGAATATCACTTGAAGCAGACCGCCTGTTGGAAGCATTGTACTTGGTGACGTCTTAGAAGTATTCAACAAGGGAACTTTCCAGATGTATAAAACCAAAGTGAGCTGTAATCTTCCAACAGAAAACATTTCGAAAGGTATTACTCCAGGAACTATTGAGTCAGAAAAATTGCCCACCAGATGACGTTTGAGAAATATTGAAGCAGAGTACTTGTAAGAAGTGCGCCGTATATGAGAGAAGAGACGGGAGAAGCGAGCCCCGGTTTGGGCCCCTTCCCTGCCCAAGGTTCCTTCCTCCTTACTTCTACGCTCAATACCTACTCAATACGCTCTATTCTCTTTAGAAACAGTACTTTAAGGTTATCTAAAATAATTGAAAGGGCATTTTTTATTGACAATATCTTAGAAAACGCATCAACCGACTTGAAATGGTTCCTTTCGCAAATCTACTACTCTTCATTATGCTCTTATTCAACTTACTATACTATATATTTCATTTCTTCAATTAAAAACCGAAAGAAAAATGTTTAAAATAAATTGCGAATATCCTACAACTGGTATTCAAGTCGCACTTTTATTGATTTTCTTCTTACTTTATAGGTCGTTTTACTTACACTCTGCACCTGGTAATTGTCCCCATGATCAGGAAGTCCTGATTATCACAGTACAAAAAAGTACATCTCAAAGACTTAGAGTGGTTTAAGTTGCCTCCCGTATACAACAATGAAGATTACATAGAAAGTAGGATACATTCTACTTGAATGGCATGCCATTCCCCTTGTTCTTTCGTAATCTGTCCGCTCCTTCATATGATAGACGGTGACAAATAATTAGATTTGGTTCACAACAGTTTTTCATCGCGTAGAATGTTGAAAGCATGAAGGAATTTGAATATATCAAAGGATTTTTTGAGTTAAATCATTAGCCTTTTGTGTTGTCTGCTCAACAACAATTTGTAAACCTGTAGAATTATGCCATGTATAAAACGAAAGGTATACATTGAAATTATTCTATACCTGTTATTTAGACTTAAACGCTTTCATTCTGTCTACATGTATGTATATTTGTGTGTTTACGCTTTGGGCCTCACCATGTTGGTTTTATAACAAACATATTCGGCATTTAAATAGGCAAAAGTAGAGTGCAAGTTCGTTTATACACGGTATTAGACCTGGCGTAGGCGGTATTCAAATAAGTCTAAAATATACAATTCTAAATACCTATATTGTTATTGGTCGGATCGAAAATTGTTCATAACTAATATTCTTATTGCAATGCATTACAATGTTTTATACATTTTCTCCTAACTTTAATTATAGATACAAAACAGAGTTTGAATGTTTGCATTTTTGTCCTTTTGTAACACTGTCAGATGCCTATTTAAACTTTCAAGTACTGATTACATACGGTGCCTAGAAATGGAGAAAATGAGATTACAATGAATAGTCAATATCATTTGTGGTTTTATGACACATTTTTATATCGTCGTGTGTCGTTCTCATAGGAAATTTGCTTGTTCCACGCAGTCCCTGCGAGACGGACTTCATCTTAGTCATGCGTCCTTCTCATGAACAGGTCTTCATACCTACAGCTCGCACAAGTCCTTCCAAGTTTATGTCGTAGTCAAACTCATCGAGGTACATCATGTACTGTGTGCACATATTGAATCTGGTCTTCTGCAGCTGCAATGGATATTCAGTAATTTAAAGTAGCTTAAATTAATCTACTTAATCTCACATGGCAAACCTAGAGCGGCGAGTACTTTTCCCGCCTGGGCAGAGGAATTTATTTAGTGACGGAATTCATTAAATAAAATCCTTAGTCCCACCCTGGCTAGAAAAGGGTGGTAACCTGTAGATAACCTGTCCCAATTAGCCTTAGTTACAAAAAGTGGACATTAATAAATAATAATAATAATAAAGTAGATTATAATTTATATAATACACATTGGTCTTTGGGAAACCATACGCATTACGATCTTTGTTAAACCCTGAGTTGTGGCAAATCATATTTGTTTAGTGCCGAATTCATAAAATCCTGAATCTCATTAGCTTTTAAATATTCTTTTTATTTACCAGCTTTTACATTTTTTTAAAAAAACCTTTTGCTGTCAATTTGTTTTGGTGGTACTGGTGATATTATTCTAAAATTTATATTTTGTTGAAAGAAGTTAGTGGTAAGCCAAGTTTCTTCGCTCTACATCAACCTCTTACACCACATTCCAAGAAAACGTTTGTGAAGATTTTAATCTTATTTTTGTTGCCTTTCTATAATGATAGAACAATGCACAAACATATTTTGACATAACTTCGGTTCTTTCTTTATTTTCACTTGCTGTCAGCAGTAAAATTGTTTGGAATGGTTGTTCACCTCGAAAGCAGTACTATTCAAATTTTAATTTTTTATGGGTTCTGACATACGTTACCAACGAGTTTAAAAAATTTACAATATCGGGTTTATAGTCCATAAAAATGACACTCTAGTCTAAAACATAATCAAATAGTTAATCACCAAAAAGCAATTTTTTAGTATACATGGCCAACTTTTTTAAAACCCATGACAAACACCATTAGGGCGGGGTATTACTGGAATGAATGAGGTAATTAGATATTCTGGCAGTGATGGTTAAAGATAAATATCGCGTCCTGTTTTCACAAATAGCAAAGACTGTCACGTTTGTGCAGCGTGAAGGTTAAGTGGTACGCTTTTGAAGGCGAACAAAACCAAACTATTTTAGATAAAGCCAATGTTCATGACTAGGTCGCCAGTTGTTGAGATGCTTCTGAAGGCAACAATGCTATCTGTTTCCTCCTTCCCTTATCTATGACCTTTAGTTCTAGGACTGAGGTGCGTAAAAACCCTTCCTTTCTGCGTTCCATCGCGCAGGCAGCTTTCATTAAACCTGAATCTAGGACAGGAAACATAATTGTTTATCAGCTGTTAGAGGCTCGTAAAAATTATAACCCATTAAAAGGGGTATTAACAGCTCTTAAAGAGAAAATCGCTCGAGCTCACGTGCAGTGAAAATTTACAATCCGTTTGATATTTGTCCTTCGCTATGAGAAAGTGTATCAGGGGATAAAACTGTGACTTGTGTGTTGTTGCAAGAGATTAGATAAAGCTGATCACAATGCATATTCTTGGATATATCTTAATTAACTTGTACAGGAATTATGCAACGGCTTTGTCAGCAGATTCATTGACAAATATGACCCGTAGGAATGGCCTATGTTTATCTCAGACTAGTGTCGCCAGGCGGTACCTGTAATAGCTTCAATGATCTATAGCTCGTCTATTTATTTGCCACGCCTCCAAATTTTATTAGTAACACTATTTTTCGATAAGATTTTTTTTTTTTAAATCGCTTATGTACGAATTCCAGGTAGGTATTTCAGCTCATTGCAGGCTCGCTCAGACATTCTTGTACGTATTAGAAACGTGTAGAGGCTATAACGTTGTCAGTGTGTATTACTCCGAGAAAAATAAATATTACCTTTCTAAAGAAGACTAATTACTAAAATGAATTTTTTTTTATGAGGGAGGGGGGAGGAACAAAATGATGCCTGGAGTTCAGGAGTGTAAATAAGAAACGAATCACCTCCAAAATGATAATAGTGGTTCTAAGTAAATTGTTTTCTAATTTTAAAACGTTCAATTAGAGTTTGTATTCTCATATCATATATTGCCGTAAACCCTAGAGCTGTAGCTGCTCGTGCCATCTTTGGATAGCCAGCTCTTCAGATAGCTCTATTAGCAATCACCAAGTCGTCAACTAACAAAGAATGATATAAATACCCACAGAGAACAAAAAGTACAGAGAAGTTGTAATAATGCTCTAACGAAGTTGTAATAATGTTCTAAGGTTAGGAACAGTATCTCATAAATAAACTAACAGTTTTCATAGGTACATCACTGTGAGATTTAAATATAATTGCCAATGATTTGATGAGCAATGTAAAAAGTTGATGAGTCTTCTCACACGCTAACGGTTCTGTACCGAAAAGATTCCAAAGGTTTCTGTAACTAAAATGTACAGGTCCGAGAAACCTCAGAACCACAATCCACCATTATTTAATTGTTCAGAGCATAGGTCACAGTCAAAAAGTGTACTGCACGCTTGAGAAAAAACTACAGTTATCTCCAAAGCTGAACTAGTTAGAAACAGGATTATGTTTTATGGAAAATATTAAGTAAGAAAAAAAAAAGAAGCAAATATGAATTGACTAAACCAATGGTGACACAAGCCAGCAAAGCAATGAACACTGGAAACAAAGAATTCGGTACCATATTTTTTTAAAGTCATTAATTACTGGTATTGCATATAATAAAAAATGAATTGAAATTGATTTTAAAGTAATCTGTTCTTATTCAATTTACGGTTTTAATAGAATAATTAATACTCGTAATAAAGTAAATAATAACGAATTCAATTACTAATGACTTTTCACTATATTGGATTTCAAACGAAATTGTATTTTGTTTTTTCATAATTATAACCCATTGGTTTTAACCATATTGTTTAATGTTGATTTTATTATTAGAATTGTGTTGAACAAATAATTAGGTGTAAGTATGATATTCTTTGTCTTTATAAATTATTGTTGTGTTTATTACTAATGCTTAGTGTTTATTACTTGTTTTTAACTTTTATTTGTTCATTTATTGTGTTTAATTTTTATTAATTGTATTTAGTTTATATGAGTTGCCCTTATTTATTTCTATAGTTTATCTTTTGTTTTACTTACAATTAGTTGAAATTTGAGTAAAATCACCTCTTCGCAGGCGCCACTAAATAATAGATAAAAAATAAAGGCATAAACATGTTTACTCTTTGCTGTTTTTTTTTGTTTTTTTTTTGTCTTTCTATATCTCTTAATCCTCTTCTACTTGTCTATGAATCATCTTCTAATGACTCCTCCATATTATAGAAGTTCACTATAAACGAACTGCGACCCTGCAAGTGTGTGATATCAGATGAAGGACTATCGTAACATTACATGTAATAAAATCTATAGATCTGTTTGATCAGATGGAGAGAAATAACGTCGGTGAAATAAATAAAAGTAAGGCGTAAATATAAGGGGAAATGTTGAAATCTGTTAAGAAGCGGATAAGACATGCTAACAATCTTGTCCAAGAATAACATTTTTTACGACAAATGTAATGGAGCCGTGGTCTCCTCGTTAGTTAGCCGAGAGAAATTGTAGAGAGCACGGATAACTGGAATTATCTAAGAGTGATAGCTGCTTCTAATGTAATCTTGGCTACTAATGAAGTCTCAAGAATACAAATTGAGATTCTAACTGATAACTGATTACGTATCGGGCAAGGCTCATTTAATTTCTTCTCTGCTCACAGATTATGCCTACATAATCATTTTACAATGTTCATAACAGGACAAATGATAAGTCAAAATTGTATAGCAAAAGAAAAAAACAATAGTAATAAGTGCCATTTTTTAATCCCCGTAAATAATAAAAACAAATAGACTTCAGGAGTAACTATTATTTATTTATTTAATAAATACTAGTTTAAGGAAAATATTAAAAAGTAACAAAGAAGCAAATATTAATTCACTGAACCAATGTTGACTCAAGCCAAATCATTCAGGAAACGAATAAATCGGCACCATATCTTATGAAAGTCATTAAAACGCTGCTTATAGTAAATAAAAAATATATACTGATAGAGGTTATAAAATAATCAGTTCGTTTTTAATTTGCAGTTTAAATAGAATATGGATGTTTTTAACAAAGTAACTCTTGCACAAAACCTTTTCTCAGAAATCCGCATCAAGTAGTGAATACTTTGTAAGCAAAATTATTGTTGGTATGCATAATACATGAAACAGAAAGAAAAATTCAATTTTAGCTAGATATGTGTGTTATAATGACATAATTTTAAATATTTAAAATTTCTGTATATTTATTAATGTTATGTAGTGATTTATTTTTTTAATATTCTAAATGTTGGTTCGTTTTAATTATCTTATAATACTTATATTACTTCTGTTTTTTATTTTTCCCTATATTAAGTGATTCATTAATTGTTCCTTATATTGGTCCTGTTCTTTGTATTTATCGTGCTTGTTAATAGTGTATTTTGTAGATGCCTAACACTCAATTTCTAAATAACATATTCAATTAGATTTTCTCCAGAAAAGGACATATGAGATATTAATATTGTGTTGCATACCTTTTAAAATATCCTGATATTATATGTTATTGCCTTTTTTTTTAGGCCTTATATTTTTATTGTACATATAACCTCTCTATAATGTTACAGAATATGTTTTATATCGAACGGGAGTTTGTGTTTATGTCATACATAATGAACAATTCCCGAAAGAGCCAGAATTTGATCTACTCTCCTTGAATCCTAGTCACTCGAAGGTCGTTCAGTGATATTATTTTGCATTAATTGCTAGTAGAAAAGCGTATGAAAATGGATTTTAAAAGTATGGAGAATGAATATACAATTTATCGGTTTATTTGTTGCTTGCTATATTAAAATTTTTTACGGACATTAAAGTCAATGTATGCTATCTAATATTTGAACTTGAACATAAATATGAGGTAAAACGTTACTAAAATAAAAATAAATCATTTCATGATTTAAATATTACTCAAGACAGTAAAATTTTATTGAAGACTATTTCAAATTACTATTATACTAAAAATGCAATAATTAATATTTGAAAACTAGTGTACTTACTGATAACTAATAAAAGCATATCACGCACCTCTTAGGTAACGAAGTGCAAAATTATGCATCTGCCTTCAGCTGATTTTCCAATAAAATTGTTAATAGCTTAAGTATATTATTTATTGTTCTTTAATAATTATATAGTTGCTTAATATAATGCAACTATATAATTTTATGAAGCGGGAGGAATGTTAAAGACAAGTTGTTTCCGATAATGGGTTCAGTTTCGCTCCTTGAGTGGGCAAGTATCCGGTCTTTAATGCGCCGCCCCCCTGCTTTCGAGTAACAATTACTCATGAAAAAAAAAAGTTAAAAACAAATAAACTAAAAGAAAAAATAATCCAGATCCATTTAAATCTGGAAGTTTGATTTTATTATCATACTGGATGTGTTAGTCGTCGTTGACGGGTTTAAATTCATTGGGAATCTCTTCGAAATATAATGATTAGCTTTGGCACTAAACCAACTGATATGATTAAATTCATTCCAGTGTTTCTCTGTGGTAATGCTATAGAGAAAATTTTGATTTATATACTACAGGTATAACTGAATTATAACGAAAAAATATTACACTTGAAGTATTCATTTTTTTTTATAGCACTTTCTTGTAAACATCCACTCTTAATATAATTCGCCAAATGCAAATCAGTGTGTTATCCAAAGTCATTTCTTTTGAAGGAGAAAAATGAGAATTTAGGAATTATATTACTTGGCTTACAGTCATTAAGAAAATGCTTATCAGACAGAAGATAATAACATTACAGAGAATAAGGTGTAAACTCAAATCCAGGTCAGGTACTCTGATAGCTTTGAAGAACCTTCTGTCCTTTGTGCTGTTTAGCATCGTTCTCGAAGTGTCAGTGCAAGGTGCTAATTGCAATAGGCTCATGCAGCTTCAGGTGTGTCATGAAGTCATTGTCAACTCTAGTTTCTCATTATCAGATTTTTAGAGACTATAGCCTATAGTGTCTTTTGTTAACACACTCTGTATCAAAATCTGATCAGAATGTATAAAAAAGTCCGTCACGCAGGCACTGCGTTAACTAAACAGATTTCCCACGTGACTCACGTGTTTGCAATTATTTCAAAATGTAAAAGTTCAATAAGAACAATATTTGCAAATATCTCAGTTAATAATCAAGATAGTTGAAACATGTACCTAACAATATTTGTAGAACATTACATTGGCAATAAGATTGATTCTATAATACTTTTCGATACAATGCATAATATCGGAGATATTACGAATTTTCGAAACTCTCCCCTTCTAAACCCCCCTCCCCCTGGTTAGATTTCTGCCGTGAACAGACGTTCTTTTTGTAAAAAACGGCTATATATCAAGACAGCTAAAGAGCAAGAGAAGCAGAAGTAATACCAAATCTTCAAAAAGATCAAAACAATAATTGTGTGGCTCGCCAGAATGTGTAATATAGAATCCAGACAGCGCTTTAAATTGCAGTTAAGCATTTTAAATTGCGAAACAAGGGGTGAATGGCTATGGACGAATGATTGGAGAGCCTTCCAAGAACTGCAGTACAGAGTAGTAAATGACATGAAAGTATAGATTTATATTGGAAACGACGTACGTAATATTTAACGCATTCAATATAACCTCCACTTGTTGCTTTAGAAAGTCAAAAAACTTTAACGTATTATGGTTATTTTTTTTTTTGTAAATAGAAGGAGTAATTGTTATAAGTTTGCAATACGTCATAAAAGTAAAAAAAAAATATACATGGAGAAGTATTTAAAGTATTTTTTTCCCCCTAGCATAATTGAAAAATCATATACTATATTACCAATATTATATACATAAACGACTTTCACAATTCTACAGTAACGTGGTAAAGAAATACAATTTTTAAAAAACAACGAAAAGTAAGTATTTAAAATGATTTTAACTAACGATTCACTGATGCAAATATAATAAATTTTTTAATGTTAACATTGTGCAAGTTGATCCGGGGTGGAATAAACACAGATTAATACTTCAACCCATTGGGATATGAGCTAGCAACTATAATTGCGGCTTACCCAATGAAAACTAACAGTAGTTAATATGGCTTGGTCTAATAATGGAATGCAGACAGGAGCTAGATACTGAAGATACAGGAAATCGTTGGTTATGACCTGTAGTGTTGTAAAATATAGAACATTACGCATGAAACAGGGTAATCAGACAGAGTTGGGAGGACTCCGCCGGGGGCAAAAATTGCTAAAGTAGTTGTAAGCCCCTCAGCATTTCGCATGAGCTGACTAATGATAGACATTCACCAGTAAGAGTACTACAATTTATTGCACTTCCAGTCTTGAATTTTGAGTCAATGAAGTAATTTGATTATTCACGCATCTACCAGGTAAATTGGAAAGGAGCTCAGAAGTAGCTAACCCTAGAAATTAATGGAGGAAATTCGCCACCTGCATCTCCTATTTTGGAGCCAATTGTAAGAAATACGAAAACAGTGAATCGACGCGACCAATGACCGCGAAAGAATGCATTCCAATACCCCCCACCCTAGTACTCTCACTTGGTCAGGTTCTTAAGCTCTGCTCTTCCTCGGCAAAAGGAACCCAACCTCAAAGTCATCCGCCCCAAATAATATACCCACTCTGTCAGCTACACCTTTTCCTTATGCAAAAGGTCTGCGAAAACTTCCACACACCTTGAAAACTCATATATATATATATATATATATATATATATATATATATATATATATAGATGTATATTTATCTTTTTGGTTTATCTGTTAGTCATGGATCGAATTTATGTATTTGAAAAATTGGATTAATTTGTGCACTACATAAAACCATATTCTTTTACCGAGTAAAAATTGGCAATTGGACGATTTAAGAATTAATTTTATAGTATAGCTGTGACCCAACAATGGTGGGCTGAAATAAATATCTTTAGATTGGGTTAACATGAGCACTAAATAATCCTATCCATTTCCATCACACATTGAAAGTTTTTCCCTACACTCATTAAGACTATTCCAATAATTACCAATAGAATAAATACAGAACAACATAAATATTACAAATAAACCATGAACCAAACTTATCCTTATCAAAAATATATGATTGTACGAAAAATGGTTGTATATGGGTCAGCACAGACATACCAGCACCTGTCCACAGATATACAGTACAGGTTGCATGAATACCCAAGTTATATTGAGATTGGAAGTATTCATATCAAATTCCGTTTTAAGGGCTATTCTTTGCACGTAAGTTAAAAATATTGGTTCTACATTTTATCGATAAAATTAATATTTATGATGTTCTTGAGCTGGCTTCCAAGCAAACTTCTACTTTTGTCAATTTTAGACAAATATAAAGCAGCTTATGATTACAATACTCATTCCCTTAAAACGAAATAAGTTTTTAATTCATAAATAAATTATAATTTGCAGTTGGAATTAAATAATTTCAGATTCCTGAATCACAGAATAGTGCTACCAGTCATTGCTACCGATCAACATGCACCAATCACAGGTATATGAGTACTTAGAATGTTCTTTTGATTGTATATTTTATTTTTAAAAAATCGAAGGAAGGGATTATGGTGTTGTAGGTTAGGTTCCTTGGTCGACAGCAAGAGGGTTTCAGGGAGGTTCATTGTCCTGATCAAAATTCGAAAGGCGAATATCACCAGAAAACCATCGAAGGCATCTATACGAAATTCGTGAAACTCTCACTTGGTATGGAGAAAGAATACCACATATCTTATGAGAGTACGCTTATAGAATGAATATTGCACAGAAGGAATCCTCAAGATTTATATATGGCAACCTCTAGATAAAATAAGTTACTTATTTGAACGATTACTTGAAGGTACGATATGCAATTATTTGTATTAAATAATATTTATGCCACTGAATCTCTTGGAAAGGACGCTTGTTATGATGCTGTAGATTCCAAAAGAAAAATCATTCTATTTTTTATGGTCCATCATATTCAATGTAAAAGAGTAAATTTTCGAAATTCGGAAATATTTGTATATCGTTAGTTTTGATCGTTTTTTTATTTCCTAAATTCTCTTGGGGGGGTGGATAGAACTTTCATTCCTTAAAGATCACCACATTACGCCATAAATTCTCATTTGGAATATATCTTTAAGAATTCATTATATATAATTTTAAAACCCTTAATTAAAAATTAGGATACCTATGTTTGTAGCATCCATTTCCCTCCTCCCACCCCCCCCCCCCTCTATTGTAGACACTTTAAATCTCACAGTTAAAACCAAGTAAGTGGTTATGTATTTCGGTTCTTTTCCTTTTATGCTTATTTGACACCATAAAATGTAACAAATAAGATATTAGCCATATTGTACCTTTTTTAGAAGAGACATGTACGAAAAATATTATGAAAATAATATTTCCTTTTATTAAAATCATGAAAATGTAAAGTAACGTTTAGTCTTATGGTTTTGGAACCCAGTCACGCTGACATCACAAGACCTATGTTTATTAAATTAAGCACAAATCAGTGCTAGAGTATTTAGAATAAATTAATGTACCGGCAATCGTACCTAAAAGTATAATTGAATACTTATTTATACTTTGCGTTGTTTAAATCCTCAAAGTAGGATAAAGGGTACGATTTATTTAAAACCTAAAAAGAACACTAATAACTCGTCTAATGATTTTTGTTTTTTATTATTTAACATAAACATCTTTTTATTTAAAACTCAGTCCTAATTTAATAATATGTCTGTAGGCTCTAAAGATCTTTATACCTGTTATCAAATTGTTGATTTATTACTAATGTTTAGTAAACAGTACTTTTAAATAAATTTAAATTTTTATACACAAATGTAAAACAAACATGATCCGTATGTTTTAAATTAAGTAAGTTAATATAGCGTATTTACTCTAGTCAGTAGAGATGCAATGCTGATTAAATTAATATATAGGTGAACGATCGTTTCGGCGTTGTATGTGAAACTTCTCGAAGTTAAATCAACGTTATTTTAAAAGAGATTATTTTCATTTCAGACTTTTAAAGCGATTGTCATATATAAAATATATTATAGAATATATTGTTGGATATAGAATATTTAATTTCTTTTTCTTGAAATTAATAGATTTTCTTTAAGGGTACGTGTGAACTAACACCTACTAACTCATACTTTTTTTGGGCCGATTTTGGTCTATAATGACTTTGATCTTTGCTTTGGTATGGTTCTTCTGAATTGTATAGATGAATGGATCATTATACATGGCTATCCTAAGGTCAATATCAGGTGTTAGTTTCTCCAGGAGTAAAGAATACATTCACACCCACGCCTCTTGCATGTGTATTTTCTTTGAAGTAAACTTCCTGCTTTGTTTCTTTGCTCTAAGTGTTGCTTAGGAATCTCCGAGCGGCACCGCCCCCTCCCCGTTCATAGCTGAATGTTTCCCCACCTAGGCAAGGCAATAAAGGCAGAAATGAGTTATATATTCCAAAAGGTACACATCCGTCGTGTCTAACAACAGAGACGCCTTCACCCCGGGAATACTAATTGTGAGCTGTGGAGTCTCGAGGCTGACCGGAGCGGTGCGGGATACGAGCCGAATCCACAATGCACACCCGAAGGGCTTACACGCCCGATACAGATCCAAACATCTCATTAGTATAATCCCTATGTCAGGTTCTAGTCGCCGGCATAGCTTTTTCTACCTTTATTATAATGGTCAACACTCTTCCTCCCATTCATGTTTCCTTAATAAGTTCGTTGTCTTACATTCATGTACTTCATTTGTAATCCTTACATGAGCGTCGTTAATGTAACGACAGAAAGGGAGTAAAAAATTGATGGGTCTCCAGACGTAGTGTTTAAAACTTCAGTAAATTCCGTAGGGACAAAAAAAACGATACATAGTAACTCCTTCACCTTAGTGGCTTCAGGTATTTATATATTCTGAGGTGTTCTACAATTTACATAATTATTTGTTTAATCTTATGAGACATGCTGTCGATGGCTGAGTGCGTAAACAACTTATAGTAAGGGTAGAGGATAAGACAGGAAACTGAATACAACATTCTCTATAATAAAGCATACATTGAAATCTAGGTCGAATAATTTATGTTCCTTTATTTTGATTTGTTATTGAGAAGTTGCGATAGTACCATTTTTCCATTAATGCCAGGCATTTTGCATATAACTTTTCCTTTACACATACTAAGCTCAAAATTAAATATCGAATAATCAGTACTTCTTAACTTGTATCATTTTATCGGACTCTTGTATCATGTTACCCGAAAATTTAAATGATTTTTAAATAAGACCGAAGACACAGCATAGATCTTTTGAAGTTCAGTGTTTGAGTTATGAATTTTTAACATGCAAAATGACTGAGGAATGAAAGATTAAGATGCCATTTTCCTGCCCCCCCCAACTATCATTTTTCCAATTAGAGAAAATTTCCTTTATAATCCTCCATAATTAAAAAAAACATTAGAACTCAGTTGTGCTAAAAATAATTTGGTAATCAAGTAAATAGCTAATTGTGAGAAGGCTTTAGATTAAGGTTAACGTCTGCATATTATTTTTTTATCAAGGGTTTTTTACAAAATTTTAATTGCCAACAACTAAAACTTTACACCTGTAATTTAGATTTCGAACTATATTTTTATTATTATTCCAAGCTAAAGACGATGATACATTTCAGAATTTGACTATATTTTTCTACCTTATAGTATCCCTTTGAATAGGTCTATTATTTTTAAAGACGTTTTAAATGCCAATGACTTCATCATAACAATATGCCTACACACTAAAGAGACAGTAAACGAAAACCGAGATTGGTCCTTAGCGAATTTTCTCTAATGACCAAACATATTACCCGTAAGGGAAATCAGCTATTGAGGTTGTACTCATGACGTGGTTTTCGAAACATTTCCTCAAATGTCCATCGATGAAAATGAGGTCCGTTCAAAATTATAAACGCATAGGGTGCTCTAGTTTATGTATACCACTGTAGTATTCGAAATGTTTGTCTTATCGTTACCAAACTCGATATATAAATTTTTAATCGATTAATGACAATCGGAATAATGTTATGCGAGATATTTGTACTTTCTAGTTCATACCCTTCCAATTATCCCTAATTGTACACATCGGAATTTTAATTAAAAAATTTTAAAAAATACGGGAGGTGCAAACTATAATGGGTCATGCCCTCACGAGGGATATCGGTTTAGTTTACGCAGCCCCTGCGCGACAAACGTTTTTGTTTCAGCCGTTAGTAAACCCCTATTCTCACTCATGCGATTTTAAGTTAAAGCAACTGTATCACAGAACATCTCATATCCACCTTACATATCAAAAGCTGTTTCTACAGGCGTCTTATAAGGGTGAAATAGAGAATAGAATGTGATTTGGCGTCATCAGTGTGACTTTCCAACACTTGAATGAGATTAGTAAACCAGCGTTGTCTGGAGTTTCAAAACTTCCAGTAGAGACTTTTAAAATGAATAAACTTTCAATATTCTATTTAACTGTTCATTCCTGACTTCATATCGCTTTGTTTTCTGTAACTTATATTCCCCTAAAATTGTTTTCTAATTTTAAGATATTTGAAAATGCTTATCTTGAGTTTTGATACAGTATTTATGCATTACGTTTTTTTATCACAACATTTTTAAGCTTGACACATATTGCCTCGTATTTTAACCTAGAAAATATTAAGCTGTCTTTAAAGGTATCATGCTTGTTTTTAGGAGCTTATCAAAAACCTATTCAATATCATAAAATAAATGTTTTATTACTAAATATAATTTATATACATTTTTAGGGTATTAACCTGTAAATAAACTTTTCCGATTAGCCTAAGTTGAATTATTAAATTATAATTTAATAATAACATTAAAAGATTATTAATATCTGAATCATTTCTGGTCTGATTCAGTTTTAAGGAGCGAGTCGAATGGCGTCCGAAGACGTTTGATGGCCTTAGTTGCTAGTCTCAAAGGTCATCTTGGGGCTCCTATTAACTTGTTTAGATGATCATCATGGGCTTTTTGTTTTACATCTTTTTTTCTAGGTTTTTAATGAATTGTAGACTGGAGTCAGTTCTGTGTTCACCAATAAGTTTCTAAGTCAGTAGATAAGTTATCAGTAATTTTATCGGGTGTGTCAGGCGGTGGCTAGTGTCAACAGTGCTCCCAGCCCTCATATCTATGAAGCTCATTATAATCTTGTCACTACTTAAGCTTTTTACATAGATTTATAACTGTCCCCATTATTAGAAATTAGATTAGACCACTTTTCTTGTATACAAATTGATAATATTGTGATAAATGAAGCGATATTGTTATTGTTTTGATTCGGGGGACATTGTTTTTAAGTTGAACGTTTTTACAATTTTATACTTTACTATGCTTTCTTTGTTAATATTTTTATTTGGAGTACAAATATCGCTATGAATAATTGCTTAAAATCAAGCAACAGACAATCGGTAATATTAGAGAAAAAATTTGCTTTAAAAGTTAGCATCTGTCGGCAACTAAGGTTAGAACTATGAGCCACCTGTAATAATACACAATGAATACATTTTAAAAATAAAATAGTAATTAAAACAAGGAAGAATATGTGGAATTGCACAGCGCAAATATTAAGAATAAACAGTTAACAATTTATTTAAAACGCCCTAATTAATATGATTAATACAAAAATGAAAAAATTATACCTACATAAGATTAAGGATTGAAGTAAACTGTCAGTCTCCTGTTTCGATTCTGATTTTGGAATGCGTTTGTAAATATTGAATAGAGTTCTACTGGCCCGAACTTTCCATCACCTTACTTTTGATATTTTATTTATGGCAATATCTAATTCATAATGATTATTTCATTGTTAAAGTGTCAAAAAAAAAAAAAAAAGCTCCCACTTATATAAAAAAAATTACGGGTTTTTATAGATAACAGGGTTATTGTAAACACCCCGTGAAAACCAAAATTTCTTATTGTATTGGCAAGTTTATAAATGTATTGTAATTGTGGTGTTGATATGTAATCCCAAAGACCGAAATTAATTTCATTTATACACGAATGTGTTAATATTTCCTCCATTGACAGAATTCCGACAAAGATTCCTTGTTAATTTCTACGGCAAGTCTTTGAAAAAAGGCAGACCATTAGTTTCAAATTAGTGTTTTAATGACAACGTAAAAAATGTAAGCATTAAGGTGAAAATTAACGTTCACAATTATGGGAGTTCATTCTAAAGTGAATTGGCTCGTAAAAAAGTCGCTGTAAAGAAGAAGCCGCTCCGCTACTTAAAGAACTATGCCTACGAAACACGATAAAAACAATAATGATAATGTATTTAATTTTCTTTTTCATAAAGTCCGCAATAAACCCAATGGGCAAGAACTAAAATGCTTTTGTTTTTATTCTTGGGCAATTCAATTCATAAAATAAAAATATGAACAAGAATGCACCATTCATTTCTTGGGTATTGGAAAGCCATGAAAGTTTGCTTTTAAATTCTGTATAGAGTATTCTTAATTACGCTTTCAATACTGTCATTTAAAAACTCAGTGGCGATTCACCATCACTTTTAACATCTGTTTCCTTTCGAAAATTATTGTAACTTGGAATTGTTGCAAGGGAGCCTTGAACAAGAAATCACAGAACGCACACTGACTTACTGCTGATAAGACTGACCATGACGCAGGTCTGTCAACATCAGATTTCTCACGAGCTGGAACAACAAATGGTTATTTAGCAACTACTGTATTGTCAGAGGCCGGAGTTGAAATGGCACACTAGTGATGCTCAATATGAAAATTCACTCTATATGGACTCAAACTTGGGCATTATTCTCGATTAAAATTCCAGTTACAACAAAATTTGTAGAACATTAAGAGAAAGAGATAGCACTTTATTAATGAACTATTAAGATATTTTTAATTAATTATTTCCGTCCATTTCATACTACTAATGGTAAAATCGATGTTAATAAGCGATACTGACAATTGGGTTATAACATGAATAACAACATTGGTAATATAATGTTCAACAAAAAGACATAACGGAGATACTTTCTAATTTACATTTTACCCTAACTAATGTATAAACCTCAACAGCTCCAATTAAAATTTTTCTTATTCTTTCTCTAATGAACAATTTTTATTATTGCATTATACAATTGTATTTGTTCAATGATCCTATTTTTTATTTTACAAGTATTTCGTTTGCATTGTTATTGCGTCTATTGTTCTCGTTTGTACTTGCTCTGAAGGAGGTGAGTCTAAGTTTTGAATTATATATGATGAAAAAGTGAAACAAGAAAAGAAACTTACTTTTAAAGACGTAATATGCACTTTGAGAGGGCCGATGTCCTATCATACAATTGCTCACGGTGATTAAATTTTCGGAATGGCATTTAGTCTGGGAGGGGGGGGGGAGGGAATCAGTATTTCTCGAGTTCTGATTTCGAGACCAAGAAACAAGAAGATACTACTGATTCACATTTGCATGAATCCTTTAAAGCAGGACAAGTATAAGGTGAAAATGAGCTCAGAATATACAGTTTAGTCTTCAAATTCCAATGTCATCATGTTGCTGACACTTACTTATAAGGTCCGGCGGTCTACCATTGACCTCCCCCCCACATATATAGTTTTGAGCGTACCTCATTCTTGTGTTCATCTGGGTAGGACCGATGGAACTTGAAGAAAGTTTTCTGAATTCCTGTCTCAAAAGGTGCCTTCCTTTAAGGGGTCTGCTAAAAGTGGTGGTACAAGCTTTAAAGAAACCTTATTTTGAAAATGTATCTACTTTTTAAATGAAACTATAAAGAGTTAGAACCGCCAGTAGAAATGATACTGTTGTCATACCTGTCGGTGGAGACCGTCGTCACTGGCTGATGGTCGAGCACAGTTGGAAAGCGCTTTTGATGCAATGGCACCAACTACAAGCCCGTCAAAAGTTGTACTTTTGTAACTTTTGGCGGGCTTGAAGATGGTGCCATTGAATCGAAAGTGCTTGCTAGCTTTATTCGACCATCAGCCAGTGACGACGGTCTCCACAAACAGGCATGACAACAAAAACTATAAATAGTTGTCTAATATTCTATTTTTTAAAACGAACACTTTTCAAAATCTAATCTATTGAGAAAGTTTGAAGTATGAAGGGAACTAAGGAACACCCACATTTTCGACTTCGCCCATCCAATGAAAGGCACGGCGGCACCTTCAAAATAAATGCACATGTTTTAAGCCCTTCCAAAACATAGTTAATACTACTTGTCAAGCATTTCGTGAGTCGTAGAGCAAGTGGATATTGAACGTCCAAGACATCCTCCTTTTGTTGTCATGCAAATGGTTTTCATTCAAGTCGAGAGCCGTAGAGAGGTTGAAAACAGTAGAGAGGCATTTAATAATTGTGACGTAATGATTGATTTATCTGTCTAGATGCTAATAGAGGAGAAGCGGGACGGTACCGACTGTCCTTGGGGCGGGTGCCGTGAGAAAATCACTATCGGTCATTGAACGATTGTCAGTGCCGAGTGGAAGGCTGTCGGGGTATATGATGACGTCAGGGCCGGAAGGGAGTGGCACGGGGAACCCACACACACAGAGCTCTTTGGGCCTTTTTGCCAGGAGGCCGCCCTCTCGGACCACAGGCGGAGGCTTCCAATACTGAAATAAGAGAAGGCTCTACTATATTCTGCTACCATAGGCTCATTTTTATTTTTAAAAAAGTGAAAATTTGTCAACCGAAGCACTAAAATGGAGAGGGGATTCCGTCACTCAAGGGGCTCAGTAAACTGAGCAGATTTCGCACGTGCTACAATATGACACAGATGATTATTTTCCAGCGTAGTGAAAAGCCCCTGTAAACAGGAATTAAATATACCGTCACGCAGGGGCTTGCAGGTATAGCATACTATTGATCCCATCACACCATATATTTTACATTTCTAAATAAAATTCTGATGAGGAGAAGTAGGGGTTTGCCAAGCCTGAAAACAAGAAAGTGCAAATAACTCACCTTCAAAAAAATGTATAAAAGGACAATTGTAGAGCGTCAATAGTTTAACAAGGTTGATCCTATAACATTTTTCGATAAAAGTCATAATAACAAAGATATTATGGATTTTCGAATACCCCCCCCCCCCATTCCTTGTCCGATTTTAGATAATCTTCGATGAACTTTAGTGTTGAATGCAACGATTAAATATCAGGTGTACATCGAATAAAAAATTTTCATGCTCAGAACGAGCCAGTTTATAAGCTTTTGTCAAAGCCTAATTTTTTTCGATTGATTTAATCGGGTTTTTATCGGCGTAGAAATATAGAATTTTTATGTATTTATAGAATTAGAACAGGTGGACCCTCTGAGTTGTTCCACTCAGGTAACTGTTCTTGAAAATGCGAATTAATCTGTTTAGGTCATGCGTAACGCACTTTTAAAATTAGTCAACTGCACGATGGTGATATTTAGAGTACGTTACCATTTGATTAGAAAATCAATTTTATTTGTTAGCCAATGTAATAATTTGAATGTGGGAAAGGAACCTGTTGCTGTAATCAGAATCTGGCCGATAACCATCCAAGTTACATACTAATCTCGTAATAAGATCTTTATCCTGATGCACTTATTCAATTGCCCTACCCTCACATCATCACTGGTTTTGAACATGTTTTTCTTTTCAGTGATGAATTTAAGGGAAAGACTTTATAATTAACTAGTGGTTTTAGAAGATGTTCTTTCCCTTTACTTGACTTCAAGCTTGATACATATCTCTTTGTGTGATTATTTTAAACTGTATATATTAAAAACGTTTGTTTCATTTCAATTTCAAATTTTACTTGGGGTTCAATTTTAGAATAACCATGCCATACCTCTTTTCAGAAATTTGTTAAAAGCAAAAGTTACATCAGGTACGAAGCCCTCTTATTGTTGCTCATTGCCATCGTTATTAAAATAATGCAATTTAAGCACTCACTGTAATCAATTCTTCAAATCTTTTTCTATAATTATCCAAGGACTTATTTGAAACAACCAATGCTTCAAAAAATATTTTATTAACTTCCAGACATTTCAAGTCAAACGTTAACGTTAACAGACAAATATATACGTAACTAAATTTCAAAGGAATTCATTTTAGCAAATTTACCATAAAGAAAATCTTCTATTGACTACAATGAAGACCGTTGAAAACATTTTATATATATATAAAAAACTCATAATTTGAAGTAAAAATAAGGATCAATTTTGTTAATGTCTGAAATCGGGCGAGTGCATTAAGAGCGCCCCAAAATCGTAAATTCGAAGTATCTCCGAAAATGTGTCTCGGAAAATTATATATATATATATATATATATATATATATATAATACCTATCTTGTTTTAATTTTAATTTTAATTAAAAGTTGTTCTCTACATTTATTCTTTATTTAGAACAGTCATTGACAGTCAGACAAGGGGTGGGAGTTAGAGGGAAGAAAAATGGTAATATATCAGATTGTATAAGTTTAATTTCGTATAAATTTGCTATTCATTTTTTATGGATCTGATTATTTTATCGTATGGAACTAGATATTTTATGTTACGAATATTTGGGATTTGAGTCCGTAAACAACTCATATCCTGTATACATATCCTTCTGACGACAGAGGGAATAGAGAATATGTGATCATTCCAAGTCGTGAAAAATCAGCTTGTTTACTCAGCCCACGAGTGACAAACTTCATTTGCCTTGCCAAGTAATCCCGATGGAAAACCTGTCCCTAGGGATAATCTGCTAAGGTCCCTAGGGATCAGGATGAGTGAGCAGGAGGAAGGAGGAGAGAGGGATAGCCTAGACTGCATTCCCGGGCTTAGCTAGGGCAGGCAGCCCACGGTCAAAGCCCGCACATCCTCCCTCGTCGCACATACCCACCCATAAATCACATGTTTCTCGTCTTCCCGGTTTTCGGAACTGTTATCAGAAGGGAATAGCTCTTCGCTACTAATATATTAGGGTAGGCTCAGAAGAAAAGGGAGCCATGATCGCTTTAATGGTGTTACAAGATTTCCTTTACAGGAAATCAGCTATTGACGATGTCTTCAAATGTCTATCGAAACTATCTAGTAGATAATGGGAATGAGGTCTGATCAATAATATATATATATATATATATATATATATATATATATATATATACACACACATAAATATTTTTAAATTGGCTTATATCAATTTTTAATTAATTGTTTATTTATGTTTTACATATTTCTTAACTCTGTTTTAGTTGATTTCCCCTAAGGGAAATCAGTTATTGAGGTCGTGCTCATGACGTGATTTTCTTCAAATGTGCATCGATCCTACCCAGGAGATGATGAAAATGAGGGCCTTTCAAAATTATATATATATATATCTGTTAACGCTCTAGGGGTCGCAATTTTTTTGGGATCGTAACCAAACTCGATATTTAAACGTTTTATGTAAAAAGAAAGATGAAGTTCGTTAATTGCTTAAATCGGACCAGTGGGAGCGGGGCGTTTAGAGGGTGATTATAGAATATTCAAATTATCTCCGTTATCGTACACAATTATTATCACAGAATTGTATAGAAATAGAACCAATCTTACCAATGTACTATAAATTTTGTTATATAAATTTATTCTCTATTTTGAATATTGGCATTCTTCAGTTTTCAGCCATCAGCAAACCCCCCCCCCCTCTACTCATGTTACATAAACAATATTCTGTTATGTAATAAACCATATTATCGAAGCTTAAATACCATTAATTGTTTTTAACAGACCTTCATTATACTAGAAAAATGCAAATATGTTACCGTGCCCCCCCCCCCCGCCCCTTTGAGGTCTTGGGCTACTAAAATGTTATTGATTATGAGACAAAAATTATTCTGATTCATTATAAATTACGGTACTAGGTATATTAAATAGTTTTCAATAAAATTAATATGTTATATTCTGATATATTTCCGTAATTGTTTTTCTTTCCTGAGAGAAGTTGGCACACCTGTTTGTTTACGTTTCAGGTGCTTCCCTTCTGGAGGTTTCTTATTATCGTTTGTATTTATTCACTTGATGTTGACGGTGCTATTGTGTTGCCAGTGTGTAGATTGATCTATTGTTAAACAACACGAGGGAAATCTGCTTAGTTTATGCAGCCCCCGCGTAGAAAACTAGCGTAGAAGAATATTCACGCTTGAGTAAACCTCCCCTTTTTTGCTATTGGACGTTACACAATAAGAGCATATATCAATAAACGTCCTACTCGAAGCTTAAATATCAAATATTGTTTTTAGCTGACCTTTTATATGTATGTATTATAGAGACATATGGAAATAAAATGTGTGATGACGTCCTCAATTCAGTTTTTTGTTATTCTTAACTCGAAAAAGTTTCTTTGATTTATATTATACTTGATGTTTAACCGTTTCATTCAGTAATACGAAACCTCTACTTTAACTCAACGGATTTTGACTTAAAAGTAGGAAATATCACCATATAATTTATATTTCACTACATAGTGATATACTAGCATGTGAGAAATCTGCTTAATTTACGCAGGCCCTGCATAACGGACATTTTTTTATGAGTGTCTTACCCAAAGAGCATAGGTGGTTGATGAACTAATGGTTCAGCTGAGGATGATGGAAACAGAAGTGGAGAGGAATATTCACTTTTAGAAGGTAAGCTAATAAATAGAGGGTTTATCCTGTTATTGAATAAACCTTTTCAGCAGATTACACTTAAAAAGCTACTGAGGTGGTACTTGAAGGTGTGTTTAAACTCCTAAACAAATGATGAAATTGGTCTATAGTAAAACCCCAATTTTAGGAACCCAATTTTCGGAATGAGTAAGTAAACATCTCATGTCTAGCTTATAGTTCAATTCTTGTTTACATAGACTTTTTATTACGGGCTAGACAATAGATGGTGAGAAAATAAATACTTCCTGAATGCGAAAAACCTTCTTAGTTAGTTAGTAAGGGTTTTGTTTCCCAGCGAGCCTTTCAAGAGCTATAATTTTATTTATTTATTACCGATAATTTATTTATTCATACAATAATCGCATTTCGCGACTGGGGCGATTTAGAGACGAATCAGTTATTTAACATAATAATATAATCACTTTATTATATTTACGTAAGTACGCTCATTTCTGCAAATAGTTTCAGTATTGCCCTACATTATATTTTTTTGAAAATGTTGTTATGTTTCAAGTAGTGCAATACGCGGTCTATATACGGTCTACAGTCATGTAGTAATTCAGTCAAAGTATTTGGTAGGTCTATATGAGTCCTTAGATAGCAGTCAGTAAGTATATGTTTTATAGTAAGTCTACAGTTACAGTGTTGGCAGTAGGGTTCGTCTTCTCCAGTAAGTAGGTAAGTGTGAGTCAGTCGTGAATGGCCAATTCTCAACCTCGTTAAAACTACTTTTTCTCTTCTAATTAGTCTTTTTGAGGAAGCCCATTCACGAACTATATGTTTCAGTTCTCGAAGTTTGTTATCAGTTGTGGTAATCCAAGTTTTCTGCCATGAGTTGAGTATCATATGTTTTGCTGGGGCTTGAATATCTGATGTGTACAGTATGTGTTGTCGTGAGTTCTTTTTTGAATAGCTGATTTGGCAAGTTCGTCTACTTGTGTGCTTTGTTTAATGTTTGTATGTCCTGGTAACCATTACATAGTTATTCTTTTGTTTAATGTCTGAATTTTGTGTATTATGTACGAGATGAGTGGATGTGAACTATATATATTTTCAAGAGCTATGACACATGATAAAACTAGTAATTCAGATCACTGTCAGCAGTCGGGAGAAAAATGTGTAGTGCCTTGGGCAATTGGTAACAAGTTGCAACTATAGTCAGTAATTGGGCCCCTGAGAATGGTTAAGTGCACTTTCTTGGAGTAGTTGACATAATCTTTGCAGGTAAGACAAGAGGTGGAACCCACTTACAGGACTACTTTTCTTGTGAAAGGAGGCGAGCACAGGTACACCTACAGCTATAGGACCTGTGATTTCACCTGCAAATTGTAGTATGGCTCGCTTTTGAAGGCGCCGAGGCGTTTAGTTAACAACAAACATTTATCAAACCCATGCTACCTGCCTTAGTGACAGCTGACCCAGTCTTTTATCATGGGCGATGCCATTTTTTTTTATATCTGTTCAGCGCTTTCCATGACAGGATGGAAATAGAAAAAATAAATAAATTTTCTTTGACAGAAAAACTGCAGTTCATCAACATTTTCATACCTAAAATAAAATTTAATTAATGAGTTATATTAATAAGAACCTTGGCTGCAGACTTCCTTACCCAGCAAGTACTCTAAAGAATTTACTACTTTCAATAATTCATTCTTCAGAAGATGTTAAAAGAAATGTAACAGCAAATTTAAAAACTTCTATGAACGACAATCGATGATTAATCCTTTTGAAGTAATATAAAAAAATATATACACTGCTGACAAGATACAAAGTTCCTAAAAAGAGAAGGTCAAATATCAAAATATATCAGTTTCTATATACTGGGCTGAAAAACGCCTCGGAAAAAATGATTTTAGTTATTTTTAAAATAAACAAACAAAGATCGGTATAATTTACCTCTTTCATTAATAGAGGACCTATATTCTGATACACAATATATTTACTCGTAAACTTCCATGGTCCTCGTCATTAATACTATTGAGGTCTTCGGGTATTGACGGTGTCTTCATTTTTGTTGCCAACGTTTCGCTAGACATACTTCTAGCTTCCTCAGGGCTATCTCTGAGACTGCAGAGTTGTGTTCACCTCAGGTATATATGTGAGTCTTATCCGGTTTCCTTGGACGGAGTCTTCCCTTCCAGGTGTCTACAGATACTTCTTCCGTTGGCCATTCACCAGCTATACAGTCGTTTTTGTTTTTTATCTATGGTCTCTGTGGAATGACGAGCTTCAAGAATTTGCTGAGTCTGTATCCATCCTCTCTGTTGAAGTTATTTGGGCATTTTGCTATTTCTATAGCTTCTCGAACAAGTCTTTCTTGGTATCGGTCCACCTTTGCCAGCACCTTGACTTCATCGAATTTGATGTTGAGGTTAGTTTCCCAGAAGTGTTCTGCTATTGCTGATTTTTCTGTCCGAAACTTTTTCAAACTCTTTATATGTTCGGCGACCCTGGTGTTATCAATCTGCCGGTTGGCCAATGTATTCTGAGCCGCAAGAACAGGGTATGTTGTATATTCCTAGGATTTTTGTATGGAGTTGATCTTTGCAGCTGGGTAACATGTGTGCAATTTTCCTGTCAGTGCCAAATGCTGTTTGTATTCCTTGCTTCTTGAGATCTTCTCTGTTGTACCTTTAACAAAAGGTATTACGGCTGTTTTCCGGGGTTCGTCTTCATTTGATTTGGTCTTCTTTTCTTTTTGAATTGATTTGTGATTTCTTCTTTCCCGTAGCCATTCTTTAGCAGAGCAGTCATCAGGTGTCTTTTTTCCTTTGGGAGGTTCTGTGGCTTTGATATTCTCTCAGCTCTAGTGACCAAAGTGGGAATTATCCCATTCTTCTGTGCTGGATGGTGATGAGATCCAGCGTGTAAGTATCTGTTGGTATGTGTAGGTTTTCTGTAAACCGCACGCCCCAGCTGTCCGTATGGTTTCCCTTCCACCAGAACATCCAGAAATGGTATCTTTTTATAGCGTTCGATCTCCGTAAACGGTTGTATTCTTCTTTCTTGATCGTAGAAGTGGCTTTCACTGCCTTCTTTATTTCATTCTTTATTCTATTTGTTGGGTCATGTTGGATGTTTTTGTAAGTTCCATCCTCAAGTAGTTTCTTTGTCTTTTCAATGAACAATTCTCTCTTCATAACAACGCATTTCCTTTGTCGGCTGGCAGGACTAGTACAAAATATAACAAAAAAAATTCGATTATTAATTAGAAAATAATTATTGAAAATATAGAATAAATAATAGGAAAAAAACTACACATAAAACAGATCAATGGATAAGGAAAATAGTTGACTGTTACCGCTCTGGCAGTAGTAAAAGTCGTTCTTAAATCGATACCAAGCTTGCGTTTAAAGCGTTTCAAAAGAACAATAGACCGAGTTCGTTAACGCCTGATATCCGAGGAGGAGCGAGGGAGATATATGGAGGTAATATAAAAAAAAATCGAATTATCGGCGATATCATGAGCCTTCGAATGTTATATAACCCAATTGCAAATAAAATTCAAATTGAATGATGTACTTATCATCTGTATTTTCATCAGTATACTATTTGGAGCCACTCGTTTTCATTGGCTTTCTGTTTTAAGCATGAAGATGAATGACTACACATCTGGTATAACAATTTTTCTATAAACCGTAGTTCATCATTTTCCCATTTCTTTAAGGTGCCCAGAGTCATGAGAATTCCTTGAACTGAATGTGAGAATTGTGAATGAGGTTGAAACTTGAGGTGATCTATGGAAACACGTTGTTGATCACGTCGCTGGAGTACCATTGAGAAAATAGCGGCAAGATAATAGGGCACGCCCGGCCCGAATTATGGCCTCCAGACAACCCGGACCTTTCTGAAATAGACCAGTCTTCGGCTACGGTCGTTGGGCTAGCACGTTTATTCTGATTCATTCAGTCTTACACTGTTCAGGGATTCATTTGGACTGCGTATTATCCTAAGGATGAATTGTGAACTGTTATTTTAGTTTGCCATTCACGATTACAATCTAATAAATAAACCTGTTTCGTCTGTGTTAGATGCTGATGTGATATGCCGACTAGAGTAATTACGAATCAGGATATATACAAGGTCAATATCAGTGAATACTAAGCTTTGGCAATATCAACCCCTTATTAAGGCTAATAGTTATTAAGCAGCTCAAAGTCGTATTCTCCAAAATTAAAGAACTGACTTCGAAAACTTGAAATTCCAGAAAGGAATGTACTTACCAAAAGTTTTGGCTTTGTTCCAGTCACACCATGATTGATTTCTAGGTTTCCGAAATCCGAAGTGCATAGGTCAAACGCAGAGCCAACACGGTTTCGAGAGAATTATGCCTAAACAGATCAACCTGAAACTAAATACATTCCACCAACCATGAAGAACTGCTTTGTGATTTACTGCATTTGGCCTTAGGAGCCTCCTATCTTAAACGTAATCAAGATCATGTTTTTCCTTCCTATATTAAGACTCGTTGTTTTTAAAAGTGACTTTTCTTCAACTAGACTCTAACCTTATTTTCAGAACTCCCAAAATCCTGAAAGAAATCCCCAATTCCTGAATCTCAGTGTTTGCAACAGGGCATTTCTGAAATTTATATCAAATATTTGTTTATTTCTAAATACTAAAACAACAACACTTGTAATAAATGTACCATTGAAAATGCATAGTTTTTAGCAGATTTCCCTTAAGGGAAATCAGCTATTGAGGTAGTATTCATGACGCGAGTTTCAAAAAATTTCTTCAAATGTCCATCAATCCTACCCAGGAGATTACAAAAATGAGGTCCGTTCAAAATTATATATATATATATATATATATATATATATATATATATATATATATATATATATACTTGTCTGTTAACGCTCTAGCGGTCGCAATTTTCGTTTGATCGTTACGGAACTCGATATTTAAACGTTTTATGCAAAAATAAAGATCAAGTTCGTTAATGGCTGAAATCGGACCAGTGGAAAGGGGGGTTTAGAGGGGAGGATTTTCGAAAATTCGAAATATCTCCGTTACTATAAGTCGGATCGAAAAATTATATAGAATTAATCTTATTGCAAATTACATTTACTATAAATAATGTTATATACATTTATTCTGTATCTTGAATATTAACCGAGATATTTGCATTTTTCTGTTTTCAGCTTCTGAGATGAGATCGGCTAACTTCGGGTCTAGTCGTGAGTTTCCGTCAAGAGCTGGTTCAGGCCGTTCCCGTAACTGTTTGACTCTCTATTCTGAAATGTCTCTTTTGTAAAATTTCACGTGGGAAATCTGCTTAGTTTACGCAGCCCCTGCGTGACGGACTTTTTTTTTTTTGGTTTTGTATGCATGTTGTAATATTTTGTTATGTAAAGTCTTGAGGGATTTCATTTAGTTTCCGTAACATATGCTGTCATATCATTTCCTTAGATTTGACTTAAATTGGCATAGTGTCTGCTAATACACATTATGCCTCATAGGATAAAGCATGATATACTTTAGGAATTTTTATCGCAATTAGCCTCTGAACCCTTTCTGATGTTTCAACATTTCTTTTCGCATGGCCCCATTCAATCACGTACGTCTATATGGGGACGATTGCCCCTTTGTATATTCTGGTCAGAGCGTCGGATTCAACAGAACAAGACACTCTGGCGGCCTTAAGCCCACTTTATTATTGAGAGCAGTCTTGTTTATAAGTTAGTAATGTTATAGTTCCATTTCAATTTTCTGTCATTGCGAAGTCCAAAATATTTTAAGATATGTCTTTCTTGCATTGTCACTTTACTTACTTTAATGTCTAAGATAGATGTATATCTTTTCTTGTAAATAGTGTGTATGGTGTTTTATCTAAATTAAATTTGAGTATATGTTTTTTAGCCCATTCATTCATGAGTAGCAGAACAGCGTTAGTATGTTGTGTGATTTGAATTAGGTCTATTCCATTCATTTTAATATTTTGAGATGTGTGTACAGTAGTGTTTTGTAGGGTCGTGTATACAATTTGATTATTGAGATAGTCACTAAGTAATTTGAAATGTTTCGTGGGTATTTTTGCTTATATTGATTCGAATATCAATGGCCACCAGACATGATCGAAAGCACCTTTGAAATCCATTGAACCGAACACAATATGTTTATATTCTGTTAGAATTCGTTCATAGTAAGTCAGTAATTTTGTAAATTGCGACTACAGTACTTTAGCTTGCACAAAATGCCTGGATTTATCATTTTTTCTAGGATGTTGCCTCTAATTGCAGTAATACTTATCGATTGATAATTAGTGTTTCCTAAGTCTTTTGGATTTTTGGGTACTGGAATAAATTGATATTTTCCATATATCAGGAAATAATCCGTTATCGTACCATTTTTATATAACGGTGTAATGAATTTTGGAAAAATTTGAAATAGTTTTTGAAATATGTCAACCGTTATTAAGTCATGACCAGCTGCTTTGGTTGGATTTAGATGTTCAATAATACATTTCAATTCAATATTTGTTAAATGTTCTTCTTTTTTCTGTACCCAGGAGTAGATTATTGTTCCGTATCATAGTAGTGTATATGATAGAATGTGTATTTTAATCTTTTTCTGTGAAGGTGATGGAAATCCATAGTTTAAAAAATTTGAACATAGGAGTCAGGAGTTCAAAAATGTAGCAATAAGTTACAGGTCTGGCTGTGCATAATGGGATTGCTTCGTTGAACTGGTTAGCAGCCTCTTGCATGTTGTCAAAATTCATAAATGATCCTCTTTCGAGACCTGCCAGGTTGGCGTGATAAATCACAGATGACTTGCGTAAATTCAAGAAATACAAAAAAAAAAAAAAAGGATAAACTTATCACTAAAAAAAAATGGCAATTCCTTTGCAATTTCCATACATTATTGAGTATAATTTCATAAATTGCTCCCGATGGACTAAATACATTCCACAAAACATTTCTAATAGGAGCCTATTAGCTGACAGCCTTGGCTAATAAGCCATATGGGAGGTGAGGCTATCCCATAGTCAAGCTGTATCCTACATAATCAGTCCCACCTGTTGTGGCAAACCACTCTAATATGTCGCTAATATAATTTCATCAAGTGTCATACCACCTCTGTGACCAGAAACTGTGTTCAATGGGAATGTTTTTAGTATTACACTGATATCATCAAGGGCTTTTTAATAAGACCCATCCACTTGTTGGGCTCATTTGGAAGAGACAGAAGGGTTATAATATGATGATGGTAGAGAGAATATTGTATGTAAATGTCATGTTTTTCTGGCATTGTATCTAAGTATTGGCGGAGACTTTCCGTTTAGATTGCGGTGAAGGGGGATGGAACAAAAAAGTGAGTGTAATTCATATTATGTATAAAATAAAATACCTAAAAGTTTCTTTCCAAACAAAAACACTACTATTTTCGAATACAAGCTAATCGACGGTGAAGACGTCGTTATTACATTATTAGAATGAATGCCTGCTATTGGGCATCCTAAATTTTGTACTTATGTTAGATTAATAAAAGCTAACCAAGTAAACGAAATAACTGAAAATCAGACTCATATTTACTTTGAACCCTGATTTTTAGTCAAGCGTATCTTTCTTCGTTTCATGTTTATATTTTTGGAAATGTTGAGAGTTTTCAGCCGACCACATTCTTCTTGTATTCTAAGTATTACAGTTATTGTTTCTATAGCTTTCGCAGTTGGATGTCTTTCGTCACAGTCCGCCCATTTAGCTCTTAAGTAAACAATATTTTCCTTAAGGAATTTGAATGGCAAAATTAAGACATTCAATAATTCGGGGGGAATGACAGTTATATTTAAGTGTTGGTTATTGCCTTTAATTTATGTTACAAACGTATATATAGTATGAATGGTTGGTGTCTTAAGGTGTTGAAAAATGACAAGAGTCACATGATGTAAAACTGCCATATCCACGTCAAGGATCATGAATTTGCCTTCCTTCTTGCCACGCAGCCCATTTCGATGATGGAAGACAGACATTTTATAGCCCAAGAATGTTTATCTTCGGCGTTACTTTAAGTATCGTGTAAAAACTCAAAATGACGGCGTGTTTCCTGCCAATAACACACCGCCACCTGGTCTAGCCGCCTCCTTGTTTAAGACGACTCCCAGAGGACATGATAGTCAGCGGATCTGTATGGGTGATGGGAGAGACATGAAGAGATTCCTTATTACCGTTTACATTTGCCACGGGGAGCCCCATCTCTCCGCCCACCCAGCATGCTGAATAGAACCAGAACAAATCGCCTCTAGTTGAAATGCCTCTCACCTCGATATAGTCCCGAACCCCGCAATTACTGCCCATCATGCCTCATGTAAATACCTTCTAAAGGGTGTGGAGTCTAACCTCTCGAACCTACTTTTATACATCCTCATCGTAAAACTATTGACTTGCGAACGAAGCCATTGTCTGCCTTCTCCCTCCTTAGCATCACAATCCATAAATCACGGTATGATTAAACAGAATATTATTTATTATTGATTTCCTACTTGAAGTAGCTGCCTCGCAACTATGGCGAAAGGCATTCACGCCAGAAGGGGCCTTTTCAGGTCCGACGTCTTCGACGGTATGAAGTGAGTCGCCTATCTGTCTCGTCGTCTGACCCATCATTTAGGGGAAGTTATTTGAATTAAGAACTATCTAACTTAGGTATCCAATATAAAAAATCCATCAAGCAGGGCCTGCATAAACTAAGATTTCCCATGTGCGTTAGTGGGGGGGGGGAGTGTCCATAGAAGCCGGAAAACCAGTATGTACGAATAACTCTAATCCCCCCCCACTCTAAACCTCCACCATTCCAAGTCCGCTTTCTGCCATTAACGAACCTGATATTTCTTTTTACAAAAAAGGATTGCATATCGCGTTTGGTAGTGATAAAACAAAACTTGTGACTGCTAGAGCGATATATATATATTATACATTTGAGAAAATTATTCGAAAATTGCGTCATGAGTACGACCTGAATAGCAGATTTCCCTTAGGGGAAATTCGTTAAGACACGGTAGAAACCGTGCTAGTACTGGGAATTGTGGCCAAAGACGTATTGCCATACATGCCACACCGACATTACGGGTTGATAGTTTTGAACACGGGGAGAATGCTTTCTATGCGAAGGCACCATTTTCAAGTTGTACAGAAACTTAAGCAAAGCAACAACTTTAGACATGCTTTAAACTCTTTTGTCAAAACTCCCTTATATATTTCAAATCTGGTCCTTGCCCAATATTTCAGACAATTTTAACTTTGTTGTTTGTTCGTTTGCTTTTATGCATAAGCGAATTGGACTGAGAATCGGTATTTCGAGGAACCGATCTTCTAGGTTATTGGCTACAAGAATATTCTTTGTCAATTGGAGTTAGAGGGAATAACAAATACTTCCCTTAAAAATGACAACATTAAATTTTCTGTTCATGTGTTGAAAATATTGGACATAAGAAAAGATACTTTTTTATTTTGTGTAACCTGTATCATATAAATTTCCAACACACGTCAATATGAAATATTCACTAAAAACTGTAGCTTGCATGTTGTTCTTTTATCAATAGGAAGGAAGTAAATACAAATTGATAATGATTTATTATTAACAGAATGTTTTATCTTGTTACTCTATTTCAAAATATTATAGAGCGAATCAGGATTTTCGATGGGTTATTACTACCTCCTCCCACCACTTAACTTGGTAACTTAGTTTAATTTCAGTAGAGCTGACAATAAATAGATGTTTCTTCGGAGCTTGAAGAAGTCAGTTACAGTTGTCAGGAACGTTAATTATTAAATCATAATTTTTATTTTTTAGAATTTAGTTATTTAAATAAGACAACACTGTTTAAATACTTTTAGAAACTACATGTGTCATTGTTTTTATTTGTTATTATTTCATCGATATTAATTATTTTATTACTGAACTGACAAGCATTAAAGCACACTCATTATTAATCTCTACTTCGGGTTCAATAATGAGTATTTTCAAAAAGGGGAGAAAATTTATTTGTTACGGCAGCATCATTATAGGCTGGTTTTAATGGAGAAATTAGAGTTTAGAAGGCAAAATAAAGAATCATAAAGGTAAATATTACATTCCAGATGCTCAATGTCATTTTTAAAGAATGATTCGATTTGGTTTAACCGAACTCTCATGGCTTTTACATTAATTAACGTTATTTTAATAATGAATCAGTCTAATTTCTATAAATCCTTTTTACTAAACAGTTTATAAGTTTCGGAGTCTCGGGCTAGCAAATGATAATTATTAATGGTTGGTAAGTTTGAAAAAAAAATTATATGTTCAGAATTATACATCCTATCCTTCCATTTAAGCCAGTTGGTGTCCATTCATAACGGCCCCTTTAATGAGTCATTTATAAGTGTTTAGCTGGTGACTCAAGATGTCAGCTTGTAGTCATTCGTAAGTGTTTTTTAGTACACATAGCTTGTGAATGGATAAATGTCGCCAGCCTCCCCCCTCGAAGCATTTCCTACCACTTGTCGTCCAGGGACACGTGGTCCACCCCCCGTACTAGTCCATTCATGAAGCAAATAAAGCAGAGGCTGGAGTAGATCTAAATACATACAAATTAATACATACGTACATACGTACGTACGTGTATATATATATATATATATATATATATATATATATATATGCACCCGCTGAATGATAACTTAATTTATCAAATTTATTTTTGACTTCAGAAAGTCGCTGTCAGAAGTACTTTCTGAAATACTAGGGGACGACAGCCACTCAATAAAAAAACTGATTAAATTCTTAATAATTACAGGCCTTAATAAAGAAATATAAATAATAGTTCAACATATGGGCACACAAGCCAGTAAGATAAGTGTTTATACAAAAAATTGATTTTAAAAAGATACTGCTGTGTTTTTAGCAGATTTCTCTTAAGGGAAATCAGCTATTGATGTCGTACTCATGACGCGATTTTCGAAAATTTTCTTCAAATGTCCATCGATCCTATCTAGTAGATGACGAAAATGAGTTCCGTTCAAAATTATATATATATATATATATATATATATATATATATATATATATATATTTGTCTGTTAACGCTCTAGTGGTTGCAATTTTTGTTTGATCGTTACCAAACTCGATATTTAAACGTTTTATGCAAAAAGACAGATCAAGTTCGTTAATGGCTGAAATCGGACCAGTGGGAGGGGGGGGGTTTAGAGGGGGATTTTCAAAAATTCGAAATATCTCCGTTACCATACGTCGGATCAAAAAATTGTATAGAACCAATCATATTGTAAATTAAATTTACTATAAATATTGTTCTATACATTTATTCTCTATCTTGAATATTAACCGAGATATTTGCATTTCTATTAAATTTTGACGGATAACGGACGACTGTTTCCCGCCAAAAGCTAGTTCGGCCCTTTGCCGTAACTGTTCGGCTCTCGTATGGAGATTTCTATATTGTATAACTTCACGTGGGAAATCTGCTTAGTTTACGCAGCCCCTGCGTGACGGACTTTTGGTATTAGTCGCAGGATCGGCGATAGAAAAAATGATGAGAGACCCAACATAGGCGAGGCTGAAGGAGAGGCCACGAGTGGACAGGATCTCTGAAAAGATTAACTACCGAAGAAAAGGAAGGAAATTGGATTTTGACCACCTAGGCACAAATAACCCTCGCGAGTTCAGAGCCTAATAACAATAAAAATAAATAAATAATTTTTTTTTGGCAAGGCTTTGCACAATATTTTTACATTTTTCCGTATCTAAGTACCTGGCGGTGCTTATGTGTATAATAACAGTATTTGTTACGTACTTAATTATTCTCTATCCACAATATTTTTATATTATCCGTTTCCTGTGCGTATAATATTTTTAATAACATAAACATAGAATATCGTATTAAAAATATAATTCATAATCACAGAAAGTATTCTGCATTTCGAACCACGAATGAAAAAAAGTTAAATTCTCCAAAATCATTCCAAACGCAACGATGCCGCAGCTCTTTTATGTACGTAATAACCATTATTACAAATACTATTTTGTGCGTCACGAAGTAAACTGTATATTCATAATGGTACTAAGTATGTTCAATGAAATATAGCATATATTAACGAAGCAGAGTTAATAAATTCCAGAAATACCACTCCAGCGTTCGTTCTTCTTAATTATATATTTATGAAACTTAAAAAAGTTCAAATTTCTGAGAAAAACACTACAATTCTAAAAGTATAAGCATCAAATCACATGTAAACATAAGCCAATGTGAAGTCGGGAGGGGTGTGGCAGAAATGATTATAACCTATTAGTGCATTCCTACCATTATACGTCTGGTTCTACAATTTTCCCTGCCACACTAAAATAATTTTTCTTCACTTCAAATCTTCCCAAGACTAGAATCCAAGAGTTTTATGCATACATTCTGAACGTTAAAGTAACCTTCATCATCAGGGAAAGCTAATTGCGTAAACAACTCAATGTAATGTAAGGTTGGCAGCGAGAAGACCGAAAGGAAGTCTCCCACCTCCCCTCCCTACACTCAGTGGTTCCAACCAACCTCACACTTATTTAGTTTTCTTTACGTTAAATGATGTTAACAATTCTGATTACATACAAAAAGTGTTTGTCCAATTAATTTTAATTAAATTAAGTATTAAATACCTTTAAGGGGAAACTGACATTTCTGATTAATTAATGATTGCGAGAAAGGGGCGGGGCATGGTATTCAACTCTGCTCTTCGTTCAACCCGTCAATCGACATTCGTAAAAATAAATAACGTTTCGGGGCTCAGTTCATTTTATTAATCACAATCTGTTCTTTACATTTTCTCGATAAAACTAATCACAATAAAGATATTGGACGAATTTCAAGTCGAAGTAATATCCCCCACCCCTCCTTCTTTTAGTTGAGAATGCTTACGTTGAATCTTGGAATTTTTAATTCACAAATAAAAAGTCGGTCACGCAAGGGCTGCGTTAACTAAGCAGATTTCCCCACTTGCAGTACTTTTTTGCATTTATCTCAAAACGTGAAATTTCAATGAGAATAACATTTGGTATTTAGGATTTAAATAATGGGTTCCACAGTACAACAGGTTATTGCTAATAAGACATGAGTAGGGGAGTGTGGGCTCACTGAAGGCCGACAACTAAACAATGCAAATATCTCGGTTAATTATCAAGATATTGAAAAAAAAAACGCCCATAACAGCATTTGTGGAACATTCCATTTTCAAAAAGATTTACTCAATACACAATTTTTCGATTCGGCGCATAATAACGGAGATATTAAGAATTATTAAAATTTCTCCCCTCGAACTCCCCCCCCCCTCCAACGGGTCTAAATGTAGCTGTTAACGAATTGATCTTCATTTTTATATAAAACTTTTAAATATCGAGTTTGGTATTGCTCAGAAATAATTGCGATCGCTAGAGCGCTAAGAAACACACACTATATATATATATATATATATATATATATATATATATATATATGTGTGTGTGTATGAGTGTGTGTGTGTGGTGTGTGTGTGTGTGTGTGTGTGTGTGTGTGTGTGTGTGTGTGTGTGTTTGTGTGTACACAAAATTTGAGCGCATCTCCTAGGTATGTATGATCGATGGACATTTGAAGACATTTTTTGAAAATCCCATTATGAGTACAACCTCAATAGCTGATTTCTCCTAAGGGAAATCTGCTAAAAAGTTCATAGAAATCTCCCTATAGACAGATGATTTCATTCTTCTGAGAATGGTTTGAAACAATAAAAAATGAACTCCACCGAATTTAAAAAGAAAATTAGACAAATTTGAGCATATTTTTATATATATATGACAGATGCTACTCCAGCAGCAGAATTTTATATATATATACAATACAATATATTATATATATATATATATATAATATATATATATATATATATATATATATATATATATATATATATATGTCTGTTACCGCACTAGCGGTCGCAATTTTTGTTTGGTCGTTACCAAACTCCATATTTAGTCGTTTTATGTAAAAAGAAAGATCAAGTTCGTTAACGGCTGAACAAGTTTAGGTTGGAGGTTTTTCGAAAATTCGAAATATCTCCGTTACTATACGTCCGATCGAAAAATTGTACAGAATCAATCAATGCAAATTACATTTACTATAAATATTGCTATATACATTCTCTATCTTGAATATTATTCGAGATATTTGCATTTTTATGAAGTCTGTGGTCGGGTATAGTTTGGATTAGGTCGGCCATTTCCGCCAGTACTCGGCTCAAGGGGAAGCTTCTTCTAACCTTACCTGTCGTTTCTAACCTTACCTTACCTTCGTTACTTTGTGAGATTTATGCAAATTCGTTCTATTCATCCGCCCTCGGTTTAGAGGGGAGGATTTTCGAAAATTTGAAATATCTCCGTTACTATACGTTGGATCGAAAATTTACTATAAATATTGTTATATGCATTTATTCTCTATCTTGAATATTAACCGAGATATTTGCATTTTTATTAAATCTGGGTGGCTAACGGTCGAGTGACTTTCCCACCAAGCTAGTTCAGCCGTTTCCTTAACTGCACGGCTCTCGTGAAATTAATTCTATTGTAAAACTTCACATGGGAAATCTGCTTAGTTTACGCAGCACCTGCGTGACGGACTTTTTTTTTTTTTGAATACAAGTTACTCAGAAATATCAATAGTGCTTGAATTTCTTCAGTTTTCATCTTTTCTCACTTCAATATTATCCCTTACTACAACCATTCAATTTTCACTATGAGTTTATACAATACAAACATTTAACAACACGTAGCCATTAGATTGGGAAACCTTTGTGAATTTATTGATATAGTTACATAATCTGACACTGGACTAAGAAATTATGCCTACATGGACTAAGGGCACACACACACGAAGATACATTAAACATGAATGTGAGAGAAAATAAATTAAAAGTGTAGCAAGTGCTCATTACCAGTTGACTATTATATTACAATAATCCAATGTCTGGCTGGCATCCGCTGTGCCGTTACTCATGTTTCTTAATGAAGGCACGTTTTCTCGATGCCTAAGTTGACAATCAGATGTCCTTTATTTAGTCTTGGCCTTATGATTCAGCTTCAGGCCATAGTTTTTTCCACGAATCTATTTAAACTCGACCGAAAGAAACAAACTCTAATAGGGATCACGCTCCAAGTGAACACATGTCACAGTTGTTATTTGAACAAGCCAGACACTTTCTAAAAACTTAATGTATCTAGGATTGAAGAAACTGCCTCTGGCCGGCTGCCCAAATATTTTAATTTCTAACAGGTTTAACTGTGGATGCAGAGTCTTTAATACATTTACTTACATAATGATAATGTACTCATCAACGAAATTTACATTTAATCATATTCCACCAAATCTCAGTGCTAAGGAACTATGGATTATGCCCGTCTTCTATTTAAAAGTTAGCTATTATTCCTAATTTTAATCTAATACAAAAAAAGATCGTGACTGAAGGGCTGCCTAAACTAAGCAGGTTTCCCACATGCGATATAACATACTACTCATTTAATCTCACCATATATTCTTTATTTCTAAATAAAAATCAGTTAAGTAGTATCATGATCTACTAGGGCAAAATATCGACGAGTTAGAACTCTACTCATTTTCTTAATTTTGATGTTTTGTTTTTTTTTTAAATAAAAAAATCAAATAAATCTCACTTTTATGAGTAAGGACTAGGAATTATATTTAGTAAACCATCACATAATAAATTTCAGTACCTCTTAGGTTATTTATACGGCTTTTTAGATATTTTACTTATTTACTACCTTGTTTAAAGTATAAAGCAAAGCTCAGGAAAACCATTGAAGTTAAGGTCTGCCCAGGTAAATCCAGGGTCTGTATGTTTATTTCTGCTTAGGCAATGGGAAATCATTTAGTGAAGGTCTAGGTAAATAAAATCCCCCTCCCCACGCTCACCAGAAAAAGGTAATTAACCTGTAGATAACCCACCCATATATGCCGTAGTATCATAATATTGTCATTCATTACTAATTAACGTAAAATAATTGTGAATTAGAACTAGGTAAATTTTTAACCTTTAATAATAATCCAAAACATATGATCATAGGATATGCAATTAAAGTTGAGTCAACAGTAGTGTTAATAAGTTTCATTGAATTTGAACTATTTTCGGGGAAGAGAAATGGCATCAAGTGGACAGGAAACTCCAGAGCCTACTAATGGTACAAACAATTATATCCTATATTAAATACGTTTGTTAATAGATAGGAATATAACCGGTTGAAAGGAAGTTGCATCTCCTATTCATTTTAGATACAGAATTAACCCATTCTTCGTGATACTGTGAACAACGGATTGTCTACAAGTTGTTCACTGCTTCAAGTAAGATTGGGTCTCAAGGTTTTTATAGTCCATCAGCATATAAATTATTTTGATGATGAGGAAATTGAACCCGCAATTCAAAGTTATCCAATAATATTCTTAAAAGAATGCATTTTAAAGCAACTAAAAACATTCATATTATTTAAATTCCGCAAAAGACTCACCAAGTAAAATCTTTTGTACAACACCTTCCTGAAAAGGGCAAGCCGTCCAAACTAGCACTAAATCAGCTGAGTGCAGTGTTCATAGGTTGTATCTGAGAATTCAAAAGATATTCTTGTTTTTGGTCCTATTTTTTAAATTGTAATTTTCATATGTCATGTCATTAACGGAAGGTATGTTTCATTTCTGTAGTTAAATTGACAGTGACAGCAGTTAGAACTGCTTTGAAAGAGGCGCTATCTGGGAAGTACACGGAAGAACACATTAACAAAGCATTTCATGACCTGGGTATTCCACCTGACGGCGTGATAGATCTGAAGAAGCTACTGGAGAATGCACCCTTGGAAACGACGGATCTCATGGTAGGCCATTACTATTTCACACAATTAATTAATTAAATTATTGACATTTTTTTCTAATTGGCAACGATAACACTTTAAATGGCATTTTAGGAACCCAGTGCGGACGACTTGATGGACGTCAACTGGGCGGAATTCTTCGGAAGGCTTGGGCTCCCGATGAGCGAGGAAGAAGCGAAAAAAGTTATGTCATCAGCAAAAGTTTCATTCTCGGCTAAGGCAAGGAAGGAAAAGCCTCCAGAGACAACGAGCCTAGAAAGTATTCCTGGAGCTCAGGAACTCGACCGTGATGTGGGGAGTAATATAGACCTTGTTGCAGGTATTTTGTAAACAAATATATTTAGGGAGAGGGCTCAGGTTAGCCATGTGAGCACAAGCGTTGCCTCTAATCTCACATGGTTATCCCAAAGTGGCGAGTTCGATTCCCGCCTGCGCAATAGGAATTTGTTTTAGTGACGAACTCATTAAACAAAATCAGTCCCGCCCTGGCTAGAAAAGGGTTGTAACTTTTAGATTAGCCACATCAGCAAAAAGTTGATATTAACCATTTTTGCATCACCACTTGTTCATACTCTTGATGATTGCATTGGAATTCCTCTTACAAAATAAGGGCTTATGATAAGGCCTAAGCCTATATATGTACGTATGTGAAATCCCTCGTTAAATCAATGCCATTGAACAGAATGTCTATCATATTCAAAACTCAAAATATATCGTTTTTTATTATTATTCACTAAATAGAAAAATCGGATCGTTGTGGAGGGCCAAAAAAAAATCGAGTATTTTTTTGTCCCTAACAAAGATAGGAAATAGGTATGGGTCGATTTTGATTTAAAATAAAGAGAAGACCTGCAACAGTTTCCGACCAATGCATATGAAGGGACATATCTAACAATTTCTTTATTGAATTTGTCGAAATGTAATAACTTGTTTCAATTGCGTTCGTTGGTGTACTTTGCTATTTGATAATTTTTTCTATACATTGAAGTTCAACAAATTGTAATTCAGTATAAGTACGCAGATTAATTGCAACGGAGCTATTTTTAACAAGTGATTCATAGAATATTATTATTATTTATTAACCTCGACTTTTTGCTACTATAGCTAATTGGGACAGGTTGCCACCCATTTCTAGCCAGGGTGGGACTAAAGATTTCATTTAATGAGTTCGTCACTAAATAAATTTCTTGTTGCCCAGGCGGGAATTAAACTCTTGATTCACAGACTAGTGATAGAATCTGTTTATGAGCTATAATGTTATAACTATGAACGAATAATGGGGAAATTAAAATATAAAGCCCTTGACTCTGATTTCACGTCAATATAACTGGATAGTCGTCCGAAATAATGTAATTTTTTTTTTCTTGAGCATTTTTAGCTTGAATCAGACAAGCTTTGTTAATGGAAATTAAATATCTACGAATTAAGTCCGACTGAAACATGTAACTGAAGCAATTGGGTATCTACTAAAAATATATCTGAGAAGTCAAGTAGTGGGTCGGATCCACCAGTATATATATATATATATATATATATATATATATATATTTAATATATTGTCAGTAGATACCGTCATGACTGGCTGATCGTCGAGTACACATGGGATGCGCTTTCGGTTTGATGGGACCATCCTCAAGCCTGTCGTTGGTTGTACTGGGCAGTCTCTCAGCTCAGTATTTATGCAGTCCTTTAATCAACTGTTACTGTCATTTTGGGGTAGTTCCAAGTCATTTCGAAGCCGTGCCCAGTAAAACTGCCACTTGACGATCAACAAATAACGTCGACATCTACCGACATGTTTGACAATAGTGATATAACCCTTTAATTTCCTTCCTTACTGTTCACAGCGAGTGAAGAAGAAGAAAGTGAGCTGCTGAAGATAATCGAAGAACTGAAAGTTGAAAGTGATGCTATCTCCGGTAGTGTGACTCCTGTCGAAGACGCGCTCGACACTAATGTACCAACTCAAAAAACAGGAGAAGATGAAACATAGAATATGAAAAGCACACAAAAATCAAAATTTTGTTGTCCCCTGTAATTTTATGTTCTTATGATGATAATCCAAAGAATATAAAGTAAATACATAAAGTGATATCTTATTTCAAAATGACTATTGCCCTTAGTTTTGAAGTGTAGTTTTTATTTGAATTCGTTGTCATCTTAATTTTTATTTGATATCTCGTACATGATTTGAGATACTGAAGTTGTACTGCCTTAACTAAATGACAATTTCGTGAATATCCCATATCAGACTAACATTATTATTATTATTATTTATTAACGTCCACTTTTGCAACTTAGGCTAATCGGGACGGGTTATCTACAGGTTACCACCCTTTTCTAGCCAGGGTGGGATTTTAGGACGTTATTTAATGAATTTCGTCACTAAATAATTTCCTTTGCCCAGGCAAGAATCGAACTCGCCACTCTAGGTTTACCATGTGAGATAAAGGTCTACGCTTTAACTCGCATGGCTAACCTGAGCCTCTAGACTAACATTAGTATTGCTAATGTTATTTAAGAAATCTTTTTGAAAATACTATTTCCCGCAATTATTATTCTATTCATATGTTTGTTATGCAGCTCAGATAGGTCCAAACGGAGTCAATTCTTTTTTTTTTGCTTTTAGTGAAGTGCAAACTCCAACTCGTGTGGTTTTTATGCCAATCCAATGTCATGTATAATCCCTCCTCTATGAGCACACGAATATAAAAAAGTCCGTCACGCAAGGGCTGCGTAAACTAAGCAGATTTCCCACGTGCTTATAATATTTGAGTTAATAAGAATGTATAGGACCATAATTATAGAGCATTAATAGCTTAACAATATTGGTGATATAACATTTTTCGATCCGACTCATAACAGAGATATTTTAAAATTTAGAATTCCCCCCTCTTTAACCCCCCCCCCTCTTATTCAGGTCCGATTTCTGGCCTCAACTAATATGATCATTAGTAATGAATGAATTAGTTAAAAATCGGTTTAGTACAAATAAACATTTTCGAGTAAAGAATGTAGAATCTTAAATGGTCACACAATGTATTTGCATGTACCTCACACTGCAAATGGTCAATGAAAACAATATACCAACAAGGTGGAGGGACGATACCGAAACTCATAACCCACATTCGACTCGGTGTAAAAAACAATCTTATCTATGAACATTAAGTTGTTGCGTTTTCCCCTTTTATTGATCAGTTGTGTATGTTCTTTCAGTCTATCTGTTTCGATTTGCTAGTTTATGTAATTATAGCGCTTATGAAAACTTATTCACTATTGTAATTCCTGTCCATAAATGAGATCGATTTATACAGATCGGTAGAGTGAGTGTATCAGGAACTCAATTTCATTGAGCAGCTGATTTAAATAGTTTGTCTCTTTCTCTACATTTAAGTAATAAGTAGCCTATATAATTAATACCTTGAGATCGTTATTGATAAAGAGCTTTAAACGATATGCGCATGGGTCGTCGTAAATAAATGAAGACTGATTATTAATCATGTACATTCCTCGATTAGTATTCGAATTACAAAAAATAATTTATAAAACAATTGTAAAATTCTATTTTTCAATAAGATTGCCTATACAACATTTCAGACAAAAAAATGAGATATTTCGTAGTTGTATCACAAACCTTCTCTAAACTCCCTGTTCTTCCTAGCTCAATTCAAATTACTAATAAGTGCAAACTAATCATTACATTAAATGGTTAAGTACCAACCATGATATTGATCTAATAAAGTCAAGGTTTCTAATTAATTATAATATTCATAGATGATAGATAGCCCCTTCTCTATACTCCGCTCAATCTCTTCTCCAATTTAAGATTGAATCAAGAAGTTTCATGATATATTGGATTATTGCTGGCGTGAGGTGGGTAAACTAACTTTACTGAAGACTGAATACTCAAAAATACTAATATTATCTCGGAAAAAATGTATAGAAAAAAAAAGTAGAATTTTGGATTTCAAATAAGCTTGATTAAATAAACTTTTTCGACCCAATTCATGATATCGGGTATTTGTTAGATTTCGTATTCCACTCGCACTAAATCCCGCCTATCTTGTCCGATATCTGCCTTTAACGAATTTTAAATATCGAGTTTGGTAGCACAATCTTGACCATTGGGTGTGACAATGGTATATAAGTTCCAACTAACCCGATTTCGGTCATCTCCTAGGCAAGGAAGGAAATTTAGTAAATTACGTCATGAGTATAACCTCAAAAGCAGATTATCCTGAAGTGAAAACTGCTAATACCGATGTTAATTAATAATATTAGAGGATCTCTATGCTAAGGTTCTATTTTAGCATTGAAATTAAACTAATAGAGTACCCCAAGGTATTTATGAACATTTAAAGTTTTAAATATTCTACATTGAGTTTAGATAGTCAAAAGAGGATAAATAAGGCAAAAAATAAAACTAGGACACCGTTACCAATCTGTGTTTATGCAGGGCTAACATTCATCATGCCTAACATGACAAGAAAGTTTGATACAAGCTGTGCGCTATTATACTAATAGTGAATCTGCACAAATAATACTGGAATTCGTTTTAAGTTTTAAATTACTCTAAGGCTAGATTATTTATGAATTTGATGCTGTAACTCTTGAAGGAGTGGGAAAAAGTTAAATTTGACTGACAAATACACAGACTTCTGGACAAACTAAGCAGACCTCATGCACCGAAAAGAAGCGAGCGCTTTCACGCTGTTCTCTGTTTGTCCCTTAGTATGGACGTAACGTACACCTTAAGCGGACATGAACTATTGATATTCTAGCGAAATCTGAACATACCATGATTGGGAGTTTAAATTAAAAAATATTAAGAACTCCGTCAATATTCAGTAATATTCTTAGGAGAGTAATATACCTCTTCATCAACTGCTTTGATTATATAACTTTCTAAGATCAGATTCATAATAATGGAGATACTCAAGATTTCCCATTCCTAGCTTCTCATAAGTTTTACATGAAACGTTTAAATATCAAGTTTGGTAATGATCGAACTGAAATTGTAACCATTAGAGAGTTAGTATGTGTATATATATATATCGATTTGATTTAATTCATACACTTCATTAAGTTTTCTAATTTCCTTTTTATTGTTCTATTATGTTTTTTTTTGTTCTGTTGAATGCATTGCGTATTGCCTATGTGTTTTGAGTTGAGCAGGAAAGATCTCATTACCACGAACTGAAGGAAGTCTAAAAGGACATGCTGTGGATTCTCTTTGCCTTTCCATATAGCTATCCAAGTGTAATGTGGCACAGGAAGTTTGGAGAACCTAGAATTGTTAGAGAGCCATCACAGCGTAGCACGTAACCTCCCTAAGTTGGTTAATGATCGTAATTAGTTACTATAAGTTGAGTATACTGACAGACAATATCAATATCCCTGTGACGTTTTTAGCCCACCGATGTAAGAAGCCAAAATTAATGCAAGTAGCACATTGGCCATTTTCATTGTTATAAATGTTATAGAAATTACAAAATAATTACCATTTGACAATTCGCAATTTCTTAATTCTTTAAACGTAAATTTAATCAATACTTAAGAGAAAATATTTAAGATTTGAATGATATAATTACGTAAAAACCTTGGTAATTATGCATCATGTTATAAGCCACATAAAATAATATTTTGAAATCAATTTTAATAAATAAGTTGTTTTCTAAAAGTTTTGTTCTATACATTTGTTTGCAAATGTTCATTAACTTATGGAGTTGTTTGTATTATTTTTAATTTTCAGCCTTATGTAAATGATATTCAACTTACATTGTTGAAAAAAATGTTTCCTACAATTGATCTTTTATCTGTTTCCTCATCTGAGCTTCGTTGCTATCCTACAATCTCTTACACAACTCAAACAGTGACTGAATTCTTCACATACAAATATAAGTAACCCCTCACTCCATGTAATGAGCTCTCATGTCTCCATATAATTTTTGTTCAGGTTTAATATCATTTCATTCATTATTGACAAATGGTTGCTACCTATAAATTGGCATTAGAAGCTGAGATTACGTCATTTATACATATACTAGCGGACCCGACAGACTCCTGCATGATATTTCAAGCGATTAGGATATTAAATTTAAGAATATTATTTTTAAAACAAAAGCTACTTTATATATACTCGTAGACTAGAAGCTCGTATTAAAAGCTACTTTTAATAACACAAAAAACAACTTTTGTTATGTGCACGTTTGCCAAAAAACCAATAGAACATGAAATATCACGAATTTTTTATTCAGGCCTCCCCTATAACCCCCACTCCCGTTTGAACCTAAAAAAATGTAATATAGCTTATAATCATGGAAGAATAAATGCTAATTTACATATAGAATTTTGTTAAGTTCGGATCAATCGTTAGTGCACAATAAAATTGTTGGCTCCCACTTTCATTTTTTAGTGTATATCTCGTTTATACTTTGTAACACGAAAAAAAGTTAATATAACAAAGGTTACTCTAAATAACAACATAAGCAACTTTTAACCTGTGCATATTTTCCGAAAAACCAATATGTCGCTGTTTTTAATTTTAGGCCTCCCTTACGAGCCCCACTGCTCCATCTGCCGGGTTGATTTGGGACGCTAAACCATCCGGGGCGTCACCCAAACGCGTACAAAAAAAAATTCATTCAAATCGGTCCAGCCGTTTAGGAGGAGTTCAGTGGCATACACACGTACAGTAGAATTATATATATAAAGATTTGCATAGGAAATTTATTTAGTTTACATAGACCCTGCGAGAAGCATTTTCTTTGATAATACCTTAGTTTAATCTGTATTCTGGACTCTTGAACGACATTTATCTATGTGTATATAGACCATGATGTCTCAACCATTCAGGCACTGTGTTCCCCTGAAGTCATGCCTACTCCCCACCATTAAAACATCATTTGAGGTCAATACAATTAGCACAATCGGAAATAGAAACTGAAGGTGGTTATTAAATTAAAATGTAGAAAATTTGATACGGAAAGTTTAATATTATTTCTCATATCTTAATTTGGTATATATTATTATTAGAATATATAAAATCAATGAATTTTTGGTTTATTTTATTAACGTACACTTTGTGCTATTGAAGCTAATCGATGCGGGTATCTGCAGATTACCACTCTTTTCTAGCAAGCCTGCTTAGATAGAATGGGACTCAGGATTTTATTTAATGAGTTCCTCTCTAGAGAAATTCCTATTTTTTTTTTTTTAAACTCACGTCTCCCTTGACAGTATTCCCTCCAAATGAACACCCTGCAAGTATGATTTGTGTAGATCAACGAAATGTTTATTTGACACGTGCATGATTATTAGTGTAATATTCTAACATTAGTTATATATACCTAGAGTGGCGAGTTCGATTCTTGCCTGGGCAAAGGAAATTATTTAGTGACGAAATTCATTAAATAACGTCCTAAAATCCCACCCTGGCTAGAATAGGGTGGTAACCTGTAGATAACCCGTCCCGATTAGCCTAAGTTGCAAAAAGTGGATGTTAATAAATAATAATAATATATACAACAACATTAAGCATGGTATGAATTTGCAGAATTTAGCACGCAATCCAACTTAGTATTTGAGGAATGGAATTTGAAAATAAAGAAATGTAAAATAGAAGGAAGCCAATCACATAGCAACAGTGTTGGGTGTTTGATGTTCCTAATCAGGCATTGTGTTTTAGAATAAACATGGGGTGCCTGCTGAGTGTTGCTGGTTAATTCATTCAAGAATGACAAATTTAGAAAAGACCCGAGTTCATTGGCACCATATTGGACGCATGAATGTAAGATTCACAGCTGGTCTGTTTACATTCAGCATAGCTCCTGGCGCCTTCAATGCAGGTGCTGGTAACTAGGACGTCGCCTTATAAACACATGGTTTGTGCTTCATTATTAATTCTCTCGTTCCATTTTGTCAAATACCTGAAACATTTGCTTCGTATTTAAGGTCTTAGGGTTGAATGAAAAAGCCATATTCGTTTAAAGGTTTTACTTCATAAGACGTTTTCGATGGATCGACTTCATCTCCAGCACTGTCTGTTAATAGATGATGTTCAATCTTTCCTGAGAAAAAGTTATTAAAAGCCTGTATGAAATCTACTCTAAGGTAAGTACAAATCAATTATTATTCATATAAAGACAGCACTGAAGATGTGCCTACCCTACTGAAATCCAGCTCTAAACCTCACAAAATATGGCTGAAGTTGCTAACCTCAGTACTGAACCAATGTTAGCCTCAATTGAAGAATTGAGTAAGAAGCTAAACGCTCTCCTGAAAGTATCAAATCTATTAAAAAATACTCTGTTCAAAAATAAAATAATGAACTTCATGAACGACGGACGATTTTGTATACAAGATCAACTCTTTCTAAAATGTTCAATTATTAGATATAACTACTGAATATTTATCATAAATATTGATCAAAAATAATTTGTGATCAGGTACATTGTCTCTTTGAGGGGGGGGGGACAAGTTTCTCATTATTTATTAATGTTATCCTCGTTATCCTATGATTAATTTGCATGCCGACAAATAAAATAATGTATTTTTTCGAGTTGTAAAAAATTGTTCATAAACGTATATAGAGTTGTATTAAGATTCTTAATGAAACTAATTTATTGTATATTATTGTTTGAATTGATGAATTTTATACCATGTATTCTCAGAATTAGACCTAATTTTTTAACGAATGTATTTTATAAGTATAAATTTAATTCTGATAACTTGAAAAGAATTTAATTGACGTCTTATTACAAAATTGTTTATAGAAAACAAATGACGTATCCGAATTTGTTATGATAACATTTAATGGAAATAAACATATTTCATTTTTTTTCATGGATTTAAATATCACCTCCCACCAGCCAGGTGGTTTGAGGTGAGTTTAGAGCGAATCATATCCACCGAAACAATATACAATAATTACTCAATATCTTGAATTCAAAGATTACGGTTGATTGATGTTCTCCACCCATTGGTTCCACTGGATCTTCACAGGCTCTTATTTAACTGCTTTTTTTTTTATTGTTAACATTTCATATTAATATTATATATTAATTAAGAGTTCTGTACCTCAGGCATTTTAGTTTAAACAACGAATTAACCAAAATGATCCAATGAATGTAATATAAATAACAAAACAGATAGCGAGGAACGGTACATCACTCATATATAACACTAATAAGAAGATGAAAACTTTATTCATCGGATAAGAAGATCAGGGGTTTAGAAAAGGGGAAGAGAGGTAATTCAAAATATCTCCGTTACTAGACTTAGGACGAAAAATATTAAATAATCAGTCTTCTCGCATAATTAAGTTTAAACAATTATGGTTCTATATATTTTTTTACAGAATTCTATATTCACGGAGATATAAATATTTTTTACTTCTGTACTCTTGCACTCCTACCAATGATTTTTTCACTTCGAGCACCTAAAACACAAAGTGTCTCATTTCCAACTAATGTCCTGCTTACGTAAGTTTCTTACTACAGAAAAATGGACAACACTTAGTGTAAGATCTCCAATACATGGAATTGGAATGGAATGTAAGAGTCCAATACATGGAAATGGAAAAAGTCCATCACGCAGGGGCTGTGTAAATTATACATTCTGTTACACCACCGTGAATAAATACAAACGGTAATGAAATATTTTTGAGTCTATTTAAAAGTTAATAATCTCTACAATGGAAAGCGTCTGAATTGTAAAGGATCGGGATATTCTAGACCGGAAAGAAAAGCAATTAATGAAATACATCTGAATATAGCACATTAATTTTATTGAAAACTATTTACTTTAGCTAGTGCTGTAATTTATAATGAATCAGAATTATTCGTATTACAATCTCTCAAATTTTAGTATTCCAAGAACTTAAGATCGGGGGGGGGGGCGGGTCCAACATAACATATTTGCATGTATCTCAATAAACGTCTCTTAAAAACAAAAATTGGTACATATGCTTCGAATAAAGAGGTTTATTACATCATAGAGTATTGCTTATGTGACAAGAGTAGAAGTCGGGGTTTGCTGAAGGCTGGAAACTGAAAAAAGGCAAAAATCTCAGTTAATATTCAAGATAGAGAATATATGTAACAATATTTATAGTACATTTAATTAGGAATAATTCTGATCTATACAATTTTTCGATCCCCCTCCCACTCGTCCGATTTAGGCATTACCGGACTTGATTTTTCTTTTTACATAAAACGATTAAATATCGAGTTTGGTAACGATCAAACAAAAATTACGACCGCTAGAGGGGTAACAGACAAATATATACATATATACAATTTTGAACGGACCTCATTTTCAGCATCTCCTGGGTAAGATCGATGTACAATTGAAGAAATATTTAGAAATAGCTTCATGAATACAACCTCAATAGCTGATTTCCCTTTTGAGAAATCTGCTTAAACACAGCCTCTGCGTGACCGACTAGAAGTCTCTTCTTGTTACTTCACTCCTTAAGATCCGGACATCCTTTGAATTCTCTACCTGATTGAATGACACTTTTCCTGTGCAACGCTTCTGACCCCTCCCAGGCCAGTGATATTGTTGTGAAAAGGGTAAAATTGACAATTAGTTGTTTGAGCGAGAGGCATGAACTAACCGCTCACAAGACCCTTCTTATAGTCAAAGAAATAGAACAAAAAAAATCCTTTCTCTCCCTTTTCTTGGAAGGACTGGAGGCTATCAACCGAGCATAGCAGACCTAAATTTAGGGATGTCCTAACAAGCCTTAAACACAAAGAATTAGAAACACCAAAACCTCGTTTCATTCAACTTTACTAGTATATATTTTGCGTTTTATTGCCAATCTATACATTATAATTTAATATTCTTCCTAAAGTTTTATACAAATTCCCAAATTTATAACCCCTTTTTCGAGGTTAGTGCTGCATTCCTATTGGGAAGAAGATTTCTTCTGGCATATTTAGTTACCTTGAGGATCATATTTTACTATGAGAAACAAAGCATTCAAGGTGGGTTGCAGATTTTTTTAATTATGGCTTCAGGATAAATTGGATTTCAGCTTCACCATATAGCAAAATAAATGCATAATGATATTGATTCTGTACTGTATTATCCCCATAAATGGCAATGAAATGAGTAGCAAAAACAAAAAAAAAAAAAATGAAATTTAATGTGTCAAATGACTAAGTATGCTTAAGTATCCTTGAGCATTTTTTTTGGAGTGGGGATCCTATGTGTATCTTATTGAGTTCCAACTGGAAATAAATGTTCATGTTCAACACAGCTTTAATTGATCAGGTACTTCTGAGTTACGGATGTATAATAATATCTTTACAAGCATTGTAAAAATATTTAAATACCTTTTAAATCTCAATTTAATTTATTAATGACTGGAGAATATAATCAAGGATTTTATTATATTATGTATATATATATATATATATATATATATATATATATACATATTACAATTAATAATGGCTTAGCAGTTATGAAGGTTATAGAACCTACCTTGTTAAACATTAGATATTGTTGACAAATAGCGCTTGGTTTAAGGCTGATTATTATATAAGTTTTTTTTTTTATTCCCTGTGGAGATTTATGTTTAGATGAACTTGGAGGAATAATTTTAAAGGTTAGTACTCTTAGTATCTAAGACAATTATTGATTGCCTTATTGGGTAAGAGATCAAAAATGACCCTGTATGTTTTTAGCATTGTTAATGTCCTGGAGTGCGAATCGCCTGCCAGTGGAAAAATATAAGAAACATTCTTGAGTTTGAGACCATAAGATACCATGTTTTGCCTGATATATATATATATATATACTCAACCGCAAAAAAAAACCGGACACTTAGATTTAGCCTTATAATTTTGTTAAATACTTAATATATATGTATATTAATCTTTTTAATTAAAATAATTGGTTAATCTATAGGTTATTTAAACAAAATCTGCCAAAAGTGAATAATTTTTATTGATTATTTACAAAAAAATACAAAATAAAAAAAAATAAAAAGATAAGTTAACACATTTAAAAAAAAAAAAATATTCTTCATTTTTATTACAGTGATTGGTAGACTTCGCTACCCGAAGCGTTTCGGCAATGTAACGTAAGCTCCGGCCTTCCATCTAACTTTGAAAGACCCATTATTCTGGACCGAAATAAAAATAAAACATTAATTAAAGAAAATGCTTGGTTAATAATTAAAGATGTTTAAATGTGCGAAAAACTACTTACAGTTTAGAATAGATCAACTTCACGACAAATAAATCTAATCTGAGTTTTATCTAATTGTTTACTAGTCCTGAAGGGATTAGTTCAATGGACTTAGACTCTAAATTCTCTGTAATAACTAGAATAGCCACATAAAGAAAATTGCTGAAAATTAGCTTTTAATACGACAAAAATGAAGTGTCCGGTTTTTTTTTGCGGTTGAGTGTATATATATATATATATATATATATATATATATATATATATATATATATTTATAGCATCCCTTCAGAGAGGGAATTTATTTTCTGCATGGCGCGTACAATGCTAGTACATCCCATGTATGTATATCACAGCATACATGTGACTACAAGTTTAAGTAAAGACAACTAATACATTCATTTTAAGGCTTTGTAGATGAACTTCACTGCAAAGGCTGCTATAAATAGTTTTTAGGAATTACTGAAGTAGATAATCAAATTGCTCTACCAAACGAGTTATAAATGTGCCTATTTTGTCAAGAGCCAAATATTTTTTTTTCCTATATTTATATATTATATGACATTACCAGTGGAATATGCCTGTAGGATATCGACCAAGCCATATAATAAATATATAATAATAATAATAGCAAATATTTCTCAGGAGTAAATTGCCTCAGTCTTTGACCCCTCTAACCCAAAAATAAATAATAAAAACAAATATTTTATTATCAATCTATATAAACTTAATCGTTGTTTGAAAATCACAAATTGGGAAGGCATTATAAAATACTAGCTGTGTTGCTCGTGGTTGAAGGTTTGCAATAGAAATGGTGTCTTGTTAAACTATAAAGATTGGAACATAAAATCATCCAGTCGTATTCAGCAATAACACAAATGCCCTTTATCATGAACACTAAAAGTGCTGCCAATCATTTGTTTTACCCGAGATTAAGAGAAATTTACGGTTAGACTTTCTGTTATCCGGAAAATAATTGAATAATAATGATTTCCCGTTGAAATATGAATTTTGAATAGCGGAAGCAATAAATAATCCATTTATCGCTATAATCATATCATCATATTTATAGTTTTGAGCATGAAGCTTGAAATGCCTACTGGGCGAATATTGAAGGATTCATTATTGGTTTTTGGGATCAAACAAATCTAGTTTCCCGTCAAAATAAAACGATTGTATTACTTTGCATCCAGAGGAAAAATATAATGAAACGTTTTTCAGGCATTCAGTGGTAATACGATAGAAGAATGTTTGAGTTGTAAAGTATCGAAGTATGAGTAGTGAAGTATTAAATCGAGCATATTAACAAGAGTTAGACCTTTAATACATATACAAAGAATTTCTTAATTCTATTTAGGCATTTTAAGAACAGAAAACATTTTAAGAAGGAAAGACGAAGGACGTCAAAATCTCTGAATTCATAAATGTAAATAGCGATTTAGGTATAACTTCCTTGTTCGAAACATAATTGGTTCTGTACATTCTTCCGAAAAGACCACAGAAACAGACATTTTCAATTGTTATGCCATTTTTCTTTATCTGAAACGTAAAAAAATTGTCCCCCCGAATTTAAATAGAAAATTCGAAATTTATTTATATGTATTTAATGGAAAGGTTACTTTAAAAAGAAAGAGTTGTAATAAAAGTTATATTAGTTGAAACAATTTTTTTTGGTATTGCTGTTAACGAATATGCTTGCAATTTTACTGGTAATTTAAATATTTAAATCAATTTAAACTATTATTTTTACATCTCAGCGGTGTTTGAATAAAATATGTTTTGATATTAGTCTCTAACCCCTAATAAAATTGAAATTGATCACTATAGTTATTTAGTGTTTTAGGGATTTTTTTTTATAATGAAAGGAAATGACAAACCGCAAATATACAACACACTCACAAATAACTGTCTTAAGACTCTATATTGCCAATTTATTTATCCATTTCTACGTCTTAGTTCGAGATATCTGTAATTACCTTCCCGTGCCTCCTGTGTTTTTTTATTAAAGACCTGAATTGAACGGACAAGTATATTTTAAGATAATTTGTGCTTCATAAAGTAAAGGAGAGATACCATCACTAAATCTACCATAAGATGCATATTTCTTTTGATATATCGGCATTGGTCCTTGAGTAGCCACTCCCAAGTTTAGATTCACATTTCATTTAGAGGACTCCATAAAGGAACTATTCTTGTAAAGCTGTTCCGACATAGGAACCAATCAACGCACGTCTGTAAAGGTGAGTTTATTCGCTGACGTTTCGTTCCTTCCCAGTAAGTTTCGTCACAGCTCTCTGACATGGCACATTCCGACTACAGGTTGAACCGATGGTCCTCTATATCGATGGAGCTGAAGAGTGTTGTAGTTGCCACTGAGAAAATCAGAAATCAGTATTTGACACAATAATGTGACTCGTTTTTAAGGAAACAATTTGGTATATTAGTTACACAAGTACTCTTCCAGTGTAATATCTTGATATTGCCTGAAGATAGCTCTGAACTATTAACGTAAATGTTTCTTAGTGACTATTAATTCCTATCAATGTCATTGAGCTACTCACAATTCGAAAATCTGTTAACTTTCATTCAATTTAGAATAGACCCTTTAATGCTGAAAAATGCATTTATTAAATGTTAAAATCCTAAAGTGAGCCATTCATTTATTAGCAGACTTTGGTCGATCTAAAATTTTGTTTATTAATGATTTTTATTGTTAAAACCATTATTATCATTTTAAATAATATTTCACCATTTCAACAAATCTATTGTCGTAGTTGAAAATAGATATTTTCATGTCATGAGGTTGAAAAATGTATTATATTTAAAATCTAGGGACGTTAAGTTAAAACATTTTCTTTTATAGTATGTTATCCGTGCTACCTGATGTTGACGGGTTTGACTGGAAAAGGTTCCACGAAATCATAGCATATATTTATCAATAACACAAACGCCCTGTAACATTAACAGTAAACATTGTTAACTTATGACGATGAAGTCATCTTTGATTAAATTGAAAATATGAATAAAGACTCTTTATAGCTATCAATTATCATAATAAGTAATATGAGTCTTTCTCATAAGAAACCCAGGTGTATTTACTACGTATCAAAGTCCTACAAAATTTTTTATAATAGAAGCTCCTCTTCCTTTTAAAAAGTCTGTTAAGCTGGGCTGCGTCAGCTAAGCATTTTTCCCACGTGATAATATGAAACACTACTAATCTCATGTCATCATATCGGGTCGTTGACGGGTTGAAATTTAAAATGTTACCAGGGTAAATATTGTATACAATTTTTAAGCACAAAAACATCCTGACATATTCTAGCCCTTATCATGTTTTAGAATAAGATGCATTTTCCAATTATTTTACTTCAAAATAGTGTGAATCACTAAAATTGCAGTGTACCAAAACAAAAAGTAAAAATTTTCAAATTCATCAATGTAAATACGGAATTAAAACCAAAGACGCCATTGTTTTATTTATTTATATAGATCTGAACGAAAATGTCCTTCAAACTAAGCAGATTTCCCTCGTGCTGACATGATGAACTACTGATCTCACCATTCAATCTTTATTTTTAAAATCCGATAAATAGAAGTGGGGATTTATTAAAGACAGAAACCTAGAAAGTACGAATAACTCATTTATTATTTAAGCTATGAAAAAAATGTATAGAACAACAATTGTAGAGCATCAATAGCTTAACAAGATTCGTTCTGAAAAACGTATTGATACAACACATAACAACGGAGATACTTTGAATTTTCGAAAATCCGGTCACGAATACAATCTCTGCAGTTGATTTCCCTTAAAATAAGTCATAATGACATTTATTTTCTAAATCTAACCAAGCTTTTTTTAAACCGGTGATACAATAGATTCAAAGAAAACGAACAGAGTATGATATAATTAATTAAACAATTTAAAGGATATAATGCGAGATATAAAAACGCGCAAGAGGTAAATTATTGGTTTCATTTCAGTTTCCGAATACAATCATCAAGTGGCCATAACTTTTAAACGAAAGAAATAATACCCATTCAGAACTTAATTAAAAGGCATTCACTAAATTTCCAGGAATCTGTGACGGGGCATTTACGATCCGAGGATCTTAACCACAAAAGGAATTGGATATCTTTTCGTGAGAAATGCAGCCAATTTGCGAAATTGCAGGCTTGGAAACAGAAGTCATTGATGAGTAAGTGCTCACTTAATGATTCCCCAGCCGATTCTGTAATTGAAGATTGCAGTCTATTCAACAATGAACCGCGAGGCTTTAAAATATCTCACAATTACGGGTACATCTAAGGTTCTGCTAGTAGGTGTTTTTTTTAAAAAAAAAACAAACACACAATAACAACGTTTAAATTATCTAGTTTGGTGACAATCAAATATCAATTGTTACCGCTTGGGCGCAGCATAGCAGAAAATGTTATTGATGTCCTAATGTATTATTTACGCAACTATTCTTCAATATTCCTATAATAAGAATCCTACGTGAAAGAAACTAGACATAAAAATGTTTATGATATAATTTATAAGCAAAAACTGCAAGAACTGGAATCGGTTAACTGTAAATTGAAAACTGAAAAAAACAATAACTGATAACTCAGTTAATACTTGAGTTAGAGAAAAATACATATAATTTAACAAGTGTAGGGCATTACTTCAACAAAAGGATTAGTAAAAAAGGACGTGGATTGACTCGATGCTATTTACATATGCTTAAAATTATTGAAAATGACCAGTGTTTATGTGACGGATTTATTGTTTCCACGGAGATGTTTTGTGGGAAGGAAACTCCCTAAAGAAACTGCTTATAATATTAAGAAATTAATCATACGTTTAACTTTGTACCGAACAAGAAGAGGACATTTTAGCAAGAAGAATAAGCTACATAACTTGCGTATATGGATATTTTTTGAGCAATGTGGAATACATCTCACTTCGACTTTTAGGGAAATCAGCTATTGAGGTAGATTGAGCTATTGTCGAAAATGAGGTCCGTTCATGTAAGTCAATTTTGTATATAATGTCTGTTAACGTTCTAATGGTCGAAATTTTTGTTTGATCGTTAACCAAACTCGATATTTATTCTTTCTATGTAAAAAGGAAGGTGAAGTTCATTAATGGCAGAAATCACGCGAGTAGGAAGGGTTTAAAGGGGGAATTTCGAAAACTAGAAATATCTTCATTCTTATACGCCGGATTGAAAAATTGTATACAACTAATCTTATTGCACATTAAATGTACTATAAATATTGGTACGTACATTTATTCCTTATCTTGAATATTAACTGAGATATTTGCTTTTTTTTTAGATTAGTCTTTAGTGAGCCCCACTCCCACGCACGTACATAAACAATATTCTATTAGATAATAAAGCTTAAATACCTAATATTGTTTATAATAGAGATCTTTATTATACGAGATACATAGAAATATGTTCTGATGCCACCCCCCCTCATCATTTGTTCTTGGATTACTAAAATTTGAGGGGTTTAGATAAAAATTATTCTGATTGATTGTGAATCAGAGAATTATATATCTTAAATAGTTTCCAGTAAAATTAATATGTTAAATTCAGATATATTCCAGTATTTGTTTTTCTTTCCTGTCAAGAATGTTTCTATCTATCTATTCAGCTCTGAGAGGTTAGCTGAACTGTTTGTTTGCAATTCAGACGCTTTGTAAATCGACTGAATGATTTCTCATTAGTGTTTGTGTTTATTCATTTAATATTCACGATGTTGTTAAGTGTTACTAGTATGTATATTTATCTATTGTAAAACTGCACGTGGAAATCTGCTTAGCTTGTTCAGACGGACGTTTATATTATTGCACAAAATACAACAAATAAGGAGCGAATCGAAGTTAGACCACCGATTTTGTTGGTTAATGGACTTTGATCAAGAAAGTCCAAAACGTTTATAGTCAGTGTTCCATAGATGAGGAACGTTCCGTTCACAAGTTGTCAAGTTGGTGGAGTATTGTTTTTTGTTTCCGAATCCGTTCCACAGTAGATTTTCTGGTTCCTAATAGCTTTCAGGCAGACGTAGAGATGTCTCCTCTAATGAGGAGTAAGTCTTGTGTCCGGACGAGAACAATGCTCCTTATGCCAGGCAGCGAGAACAATTGTCCAAATTCCTTGTCGGACCTTCCCCGAAGGACGGGCCATTAGTTTTTAGGTCTGCCAGGCATAACCGACTAGCAGGCCACCATATGCAGGCTAGAAGATGGGAAAGTCAAACGGCACATCTTCAAAACAGGAGTTCAAAGTTATTCAGTTTATCTTGACTTATATCCTTAGTCGAATGAAATAAACATTCTTCCCAAGGAGAGCATTACTGAACTTTAAATTGACTTAGGGAATATAATTAAATAGTTTCGCTGACTATGTTTGATTCTAAATAAGAAAACAAGGTCTAACATTCCAAACTTGTAAAATTTATTGAAGTCCGTCACGCAGGGACTGCGTTAACTTAGCAGATTTCCGACGTGCGTCACGTATTTACATTTATCTGGAGGTGTAAGGTTCAATGAGAAGAATATTTGGTATTTGGGCTTCAAATAAAGTGATTTATAAGCTAACAGCTTATTATTAATATGGTAGATTAGATAGATAGATAGATAAGAATTCTATATTTAAGTATAAACTTTTTAAAGGGGGTCCGAATTTTTCCCCAAAAAAAAATATAAAAAATGAAAAGAAAAAATAAAACACATAGATAGGCACAATACTTCCCTAAAGTAATACATTAATATTGGTGATTGATAAAATAAATAATTTGGCTATAATTAGCATACCAATAAACAATGAATTACATTAGTTAAAATAGCTTACTCAACATTGGGTAATTTTCAAATTTGATACATAAGTAATCTTAAATTAATAGAAACAAAAATAAAAATAAAGAAATAGAAAGAAAGAAAAGAAAAGAAAAATAAACAAGAACATCAAATTTCATTAATCTGCTTATATTAAAGAAAAAAATAAAGAAGGAAAAATATATAAAATTAAATAAAAATATAATAATAAGTAAATGAAATAAAAATTATATGTATAATAATAGACAAAATAAAGAGACAATTTTTCTAAATCATCAATCAATTCCGAAGGCACAATATTAATTATTAAAAATAAATAGATAAATAAAATATATAAATAATAATAATAATAAATGAAATATTTACAACTTGTCTGGGAAGTGATAAATCAATCAAACATTATGAAAGCTCGTACTTTAAGAGCATTAATAATAAATTTATAGGTATCAAAGGCCTTAGATTTCTCTTCTATTGTGAACAGTCGCTTGAGCTGTATATATGGTGAATCGGTAGAGTTATTATGTTTGGAGGTGAATACATTTCTGATGTGGCTATGCATATAAGAAGTGGTGGAGTGTTTCCTATTCATACAGCTTATTATTAATATGATAAGAGTAGAACTATTGAATTACTCAATACTAATAACGAACACATTCAAATATCTTGGTTAATAATAAATATAGTGAATAAACATACATAACAACATTTATAGAAGATTTAATTTGCAATAAGATTGATTCTTTACAAGTTTTCGATTCAACGCATAATTTTCGAAAGTCCCCCTGTATATCCTCTCCCTTCTGTCCGATTTCAGCCATTAACGAACTTGTATTTTTGTATAACAAGTTTACATATCAAGTTAAGTTTGGTAACGATCAAACAAAAATTACGACCTCTAGAGCGTTAAAACTAACGCGCGCACACTCATATAAGTATTTAATACGTCATCGATGGATTCCAGTATTAATGCCTCAACGTTGTCCATGTTTCACCCCTATGAGATACATGGATTAGGATGTTGATGGCGAAACTACAATTGCAATCAAGACCAAATTTACTGTAATTAGGAAAATGTATTGAATCATCTGTTTTACAACTTATATCTAGACTACGAAGATTAAATCATAATTGCTCCTCATTCAGATCAGATAATTCGAACACATGTTAGTTATCGTCGGACCTCCCACTATATGAAGAACGTTAATTGAAATCTTGTAAAACCGCTAAAACAAATTGGTCGTAAGCAGATAGGTATACAACAACCAAAATGAAAGTGATATCCCACACCAAATGTATGAATTCATTAAATAACTTTTAGTATTTAATTAATGGCTCATATGGAGTCGGGCGCTGCCTCGTACAAGGAGGTTTACATAATCCTCGAGGATTAGTACATGTAAGGATAATAAAGAATAGACAGACACAGGTGATTTTAATTTGTTTTAATTTAAGGGCGCTATCCTGCGGTGGTATAAAAAGTCGCTGTGAGAGCGGAGGCTTGTGGAATGCAGGGTAGGGTGGTCTGTTCCTCTCCTGCCTGCGCTTTCTCGCTCCATCTTCACTTCTATTCACTTTCAGTCTTAGCTCCTATATTTTAGAACATAGTAATAATTAATTCAAATGTATCTCGTGTCGTCATTGGTCTGAGACGGGAGTACGGAATCTATGAATCTGTCTTGCTGACAGCTTATGTGATTGATTACCTTTCTCACGGTTTGGAATATAGAGCAGGGGCTGCGTAAACTAAGCAGATTTCCCTTGTGAAGTTTAACAACAGATAAATCTACATACCGGCAACAAAACACCACCATGAATATGAAGTGAATAAATACAAACGACAATAAGAAACCTCTCGACGGAAAGCATCTGAAACGTAAACAAACAGTTCTGCCAACTTCTTACCGGAAAGAAAAACAATTACTGTAATATATCTGAATATAACGTATTAATTTGATTAGAAACTATTTACGATATCTAGTACTGTAATTTATAATGAATCAGAATATTTTTTATGTCTCTCAATCCAATTTAAGTAGTCCAAAAACTAGTAGGAGGGAGGGGGGTTCACCAGAATATATTTGCGTGTATCTCCTATAATAAATGTCTCTTGAAAATATTATTTGGTATTTAAGCTTCGAATGGTGTGGTTTATTACATAGCTGAGTACTTTCTATGTAAGATAAGTAGAAGTGGGGGTTTGCTGAAGTCTGAAAACTGAAAAGTGCAAATATATCGGTTAATATTCAAGATAGAGAATAAATGTATACAACAATATTTATAGTACATTTAATTTTCTATAAGATTGATTCTACACATTTTTTCGATCCGACGTATAGTAACGGAAGTATTTCGAATTTTCAAATGTCTCCCCCTTTAAACCCTTCCTCCCCCCTGTCCGATTTCAGCCGTTAACGAACTTGATATTTCTTTTTACATAAAACGACTAAATATCGAGTTTGGTAACGATTAAACAATAATTGCGACCGCTAGAGCCGTAACAGACAAATATGTATATATAGTTTTCAACAGACCTCATTTTCGTCATGTCCTAGGTATGATCGAAGGTCATCGAGAATTGCGTCGTGAGTACAACCTCAATAGCTGATTTCCCTTAAGCGAAATGTGCTAATAAGTAGGTTGTCTGTTAAACATAATTGGTATACCTTTTTCAACGAGAAGACAATTAAATGCATTCTTAATTTTTAAGACTTTTTACGCAACTCCGTGTGCACATAGCTCCGTCTTCTCAATATTTTGTAAGTGTGGGTGAGAGTGCGTGCGTGCGTGTATCTCCCATTTCGGTTTATTGTTAAACATGCTTGTTCCACCCTCCGCCGTGGAAACAATTAAATTCATTATCAAGGATGAATATTTTGTAATGTTAGTATGAAAATCGCTTTGGTAGAATTGGCAAAGGAAGTACTATAAAAACAACACATTTTTTGAGTTGGAAAAATTCGAAAATAATTAAATAACTTGTCCTAAAGATTGTTCATATAATATTTTTTTAAGAGATGTGTTGTTCATATAATATTTTTTTAAGAGATGTGTTGTTCATATAATATTTTTTTAAGAGATGTGTTGTTCATATAATATTTTTTTAAGAGATGTGTTGTTCATATAATATTTTTCTAAGAGATGTCAGTATATGTCTTATCATCAACATTCCCTTGACGATAAGACATATACTGACAGAATGCCGAAAACGACAAAACCAGAACTTCTTCTAGGACTTACAAGAACTATTGACGGAAGGCAGCCCACACATTAACTATATATTCTCATACCTACACAAAATTGAAATATATGACAACATTTAACATGCAAATTAAGTCTGTGGTGTACAACAAAATTTAAAATTATACTATTAATTAATCATCCACCAACTATACATTTTTTTTTTTTTTTGGTATTATTGCTAAGTTATTTGTTATTATTACTTGTTGTTAAGGTATTTGTTATTGTTACTTGTTGTTAAGGTATTTGTTATTATTACTTGTTTTTAAGGTATTTGTTATTATTACTTGTTGTTAAGGTATTTATTATTGTTACTTGTTGTTAAGGTATTTGTTATTATTACTTGTTGTTAAGGTATTTGTTATTATTACTTGTTGTTAAGGTATTTGTTATTATTACTTGTTGTTAAGGTATTTGTTATTATTACTTGTTGTTAAGGTATTTGTTATTATTACTTGTTGTTAAGGTATTTATTATTATTACTTGTTGTTAAGGTATTTATTATTGTTACTTGTCGTTAAGGTATTTGTTATTATTACATGTTGTTATGGTATTTGTTATTATTACATGTTGTTATGGTATTTGTTATTGTCACTTGTTGTTAAGGTATTTATTATTGTTACTTGTTGTTAAGGTATTTATTATTGTTACTTGTCGTTAAGGTATTTGTTATTATTACATGTTGTTATGGTATTTGTTATTGTCACTTGTTGTTAAGGTATTTATTATTGTTACTTGTTGTTAAGGTATTTGTTATTATTACTTGTTGTTAAGGTATTTGTTATTATTACTTGTTGTTAAGGTATTTGTTATTGTTACTTGTTGTTAAGGTATTTATTATTGTTACTTGTTGTTAAGGTATTTGTTATTGTTACTTGTTGTTAAGGTATTTATTATTGTTACTTGTTGTTAAGGTATTTGTTATTGTTACTTGTTGTTAAGGTATTTATTATTGTTACTTGTTGTTAAGGTATTTATTATTGTTACTTGTTGTTAAGTTATTTGTTATTATTACATGTTGTTATGGTATTTGTTATTGTCACTTGTTGTTAAGGTATTTATTATTGTTACTTGTTGTTAAGGTATTTGTTATTATTACATGTTGTTATGGTATTTGTTATTGTCACTTGTTGTTAAGGTATTTATTATTGTTACTTGTTGTTAAGGTATTCGTTATTATTACTTGTTGTTAAGGTATTTACTATTGTTACTTGTTGTTAAGGTATTTTTGTTATTGTTACCTGTTATTACTTTTGAAAGGGCAAATCACCTTCGATGTGGTGTCCATGAATAAATAATAAATAAAAAGAGACGTGCAATATTGGGAATGTTTTAAATATCATCTCACTCTTCGACCAATGTCAGCCGTTCCTTTTATGTTTTGTGTTCCTTTTGTGTTCTATGTTCTACGTATTTATGTTTTGTTTAATTTTGTTATTTTTTTGTATTGTTTTGTTTTTATTTGAGTTTTGTTTTGTTTTTTAAGTTTTATTTTAGAGCAACATCGCCAAAGCTGCGAAGCTCAAATAAATAAATAAAATAAACAATGTCAGCCATTAACAAACTTAGTATATATTTTTCCATGATACCTATAATATTGACTTAGTTCTAACGGCAAGTGAAAATTGATATTTCTGGAGAATTACGTAACTGCACTTCTGTTTCCTCCTCTGCTGTTCACATTTCCTAGTGTTTAAGCTGACGTTATGGTGTATCGTGATGAACATATTTCAAAAAAATCATATGAGTAAGAGAGGAGATTTGGCTAGGGTGTTAATCTAAGAAATAAAAACAGATCTATGATATTTCAGTTAGGAAAATGTAAAAAAAAAACAAAAATTGTTAAAATCAACTTCTTTGATAAGAATGGTTATACAAATTATTTCAACCCTTTACTAAACCTTATCACTAGTCATGCTCTAATTTGGCAATTAACAAAATTGAACTTTAGTTTTACATTCTCCGACGCTCCATCTGCCCTCCAGTTACATTCAATTGCGCACTAATTCCTCATAAATCACAAATTAAGTATCTAGGACTCACATTAGACAACCGACTAATATGGAAACCTCACATCAGACTAAAAAGACAAGAACTGAATCGACGGTATTTTATAGTAATTTGAAGGTTTAGTAGTAGTCTACTAAGACTACTTGACAACTGATCTAAACTATCACTACACAACAAACGATTGACTTATACGACAGTACTCCAACCAATATGGACGTACGGACTTGAACTTTGGGGTTCCACTAAACCTTCAAATTCTTTCAAAAATCCAAACCCTCCAATCCAGAATACTCCGCAATATTACAGATTCCCCATTTTACGTATCCAATTTAACTTTCCATGATGGCCTCAACATTCCTTTTTCCATAGCCTCCCAAAACTCTGATATCAAAAAATATCTTAATTTTACAACCTGCGCGGTAGGGATGTTTGAAAAATCGCATAATACATACAACCTCAGTAACTAATTTACCTTAAAGCGAAACCATTAAAGTCGCTAGACCAAAATGTGTAGGAAATCATCATCGTTATCGTATCTCACCCTGGCTAGAAAAGGGTGGTAACCTGTAGATAACCCGTCCCAATTAGCCTGAGTTGCAAAAAGTGGACGTTAATAAATAATAATAACTATCGTATTCAATGATATATAAAAGTTTTATGAACGCACTGTGAGCGCTGAAAAATACAGCTGGCAAGTATATTCAAAGTTAACTCTAGCACAATTTATGTATGAAAAATGTAATAAATTAAATAAACCCTGTTGAAATTAATTTTATCAAATCATAAACGTAAAAGGCTTTCATGGACAAGTATAAGAAATGTGGAAAAAAATTACTTTCGGCTACACATAAGTACATTCTATAATTATTTTAAGCTTCCAATAAATAATTGCAATCAGTAAATATATTTTATTAAGCTAGTTTTGTAAATGCTTAGCAGATTTTCCTTAAGGGAAATTAGCTATTGAGGTCGTACTCATGAAGGGTTTTTCACATTTTTTCTTTAAATGTCCATCGATCCTACCCATGAGATGACGAAAATTAGGTTCAAAATATTATATATATATATATATATATATATATATATATATATATATATATATATATATATATTTGACTGTTAACGCTCTAGCGATCGCAAATTTTGCTTGATCGTTACCAAACTCGATATTTAAATGGTTCATGTAAAAATAAAGATCAAGTTCGTTAATGGCTAAAGTCGGCCTAGTGAAAGGGGGGGGTGATAGGGGAGGGTTTTCGAAATTTTGACATATCTCCGTTACTATACGTCAGATGGAAAAATTGTATAGAATCAATCTTATTGAAAATTAAATTTACTATAAATATTGTCATATACATTTACTCTCTATCTTGAATATTAACCGAGATATTTGCATTTTTTTTAAGTGTGTGCAGATGACGGACGAGATGAGATCGGCTAACTGCGGTTCTAGGCAGGAGTTTCCGCAAAAAGCTAGTTCGGCCGTTTCCCTAACTGTTCGGCTCTCGTGAAATTTCTCTATTGTAAAACTTCAAGTGGGAAATCTGCTTAGCTTACGCAGCCCCTGCGTGACGGACTGTTCAATTGCGAGCTCTCATCTCCATGTGGCTCCCGAAAATGTTGCAAGCCGCGGAACTGACAATATTTCGCAGATGTGAAGCGAGAGACACAATCCCTAGAGCTGGGGCGCGTCAGATGAATCATATTAATGAATTTATTATGATGGATATTGCACTATCCAATTAATGGGAAAAATAAAGTTTCTCCATTTTTTTTCTTCATTATATTAACAGCTACTTTATACTACTGTGGCTAATTGGAACGGGTCCAGAATTTCATTGCCCATTAATACCTGATGATATCTAACTGGGACGAAAAGGTCCAGTTATGTATAATTTATTTGTTGCTTATAGATTTACATTCTTGCAAAGGTATGTATGATGGTCAATAAACATAAAAAAGTTGAATAAAATAAAATATGAAAAATGCATGACCTAATAAAATTGAAAACACTTAAGAAAAATCTAATTTAGGTGCAACATCACTTTGTTGTACTACGTTTACACTTCTTAGGACAACCATAAAATTAATGAAAACAAATTTAAGTTAGCTATCCTCTTCTTTTTTATAGGTCGTGTTAAAATAAAATGAATTTCATAAAATAATATTAAAAAGTCATCAAATGTATACATCTTTTTCCCTTTCTATTGGTAAACCAATATAAAGTTTTTATATGATGGGGCCCCCCATACATTTGGCAATTTTTGTTGCACTGTAATACACTGCGCCATGAAAGGTATTATAAATATTAAATGTTTTGCCGCACTTCATTAAAAATTATTTTATTTGAAAATAATTTTCGGTAACTCCTTGCCAATAAGAATAACTCCTTCTAAGCTCATAATTTATAGAGCTTTTTCAGATAAACAAACAATATCCTTCTGAATCTCTAAAAGCAAAAGCAATTTCTTCTTTTCCTTCTCCTTTAATCCCCGTTCCCCTTCCCTCTGTATCGATTTCCACTACGGAAAGAGAGGCTCACATCTAGACGTTAAAGCATTCCTAAATATGAAATTTTAATATTCTAAGTCTACTCATGTTTGAATTAAGCGAGATATGTACATACATACTTAAAGACGTCGCATTATAAAATCCGCCCCTCTGGTGCTGCGTAAAGTAATTTGCTTTTCCACGTTTTAGAATGGTACCTTGAGGTTTTCATTTCAACTTCAATTTTCTAATTCTACTCTAATCAGAAACCTATGTAACCACAAGTAATTATTGAGGTTTCGAGAGCATGTAATCTTTATTGTTGATGCCAATTGGGACATATTACATGCATTTCACGTAGCAAATCCTCGTTGAATACCTTAGTTGATATTAAATCTAGAAACGAGATACTTAATGGCATATCTGCTTATTTCTAACGAGATGAGCAAGAGAGGGACTTTATATTGAGATTTATAAACTACGAAGTGCAAATATCTTGTTAATATTTTAAATATATACAACTGGACAACATGAAATAGATCACCAAATAATTCTGAATATTTTTATGTTAATGATTAAGGTAAATATTTTTCTGCCACCAGAGAAGAATTAGTTCAACCTTTATCAAATTGATTCTCAAACTGTAAACGATTCACTTGGGATCAATTGGGCCTTTCAACATACTCGTGCTATTTTCAAGTGCTATGAGCAATAATGGATTACACTACTATGGGTACAGGGCCTGAAACTCCTGAGGGTGGATCGTTGGACATTTGAAGAAATGTTGCGAAAATCATCATGAGTAAAAAACCTCAAAGACTGATTTCCCTTATCTCTGGAATATGGTGGATGGCAGAGGAACCAATTGATAAGGATCAATAAAAATGCCTTGTCCTCTATTATTGTTTTTAATGTTTTTGCAAAGTGCACCTTCGGAGCCGGCGCTCCATCGTCAGTGCCTGCTGACAAACAAAAACCTTAAGTCAATCTAACAATCATAGCAAGGCAAATAGTGCAAAAAAACAGTCACAATACAAAAATAAAAACATTAAAAACCAAAATAAATCCAGGATAAAAACAATAGAAAATTTATTAATACTAAACTAATAAAAGTAAAAGGCTCAAAACGATAAGCATATGTAAGAGAAAAATCTATAAACTATAAATTAAAAAGCAAAACAAATTACAGATAGGAAACTATATTAAGTGAAACCGCGAAAGCGATATCCCTTAATTGAATTATACTAAAAGAAAGTAAAAATAGATTATACTTTGAAAATCTGAAAATCGAAATTTTTGGTTATTAAAATTCTTTTGGGGATTAAAACTACGTATAAGGAATAGACAAATTTATAAATATATGAAATCAACTAAGCATAGTTAAAACAATGTTTGTTCATATTTTAACAAAAATGATTATATATATATGGTGTTGTTATTGTTTTCTTGGAGTTTTGGACAATGTAGGTCAAAACATCTTAGTTTATGCCAATATTTCGAGAATATTTATTTTCTCTTCTTCAGGGCTGTAAAAATGCAGGTACTACTTTATATATATTGCACATTGTAATTAAACTAGAGTGTAAGGGGTGGCGTTTGTGTTATTTTTACTTACCAAGACTAAAGATACTTAAAAAACTTATGTACAATAGTATTTAAGTAAAAATAACATAAACAACACCTGTTACACTCTAGTTTAATTACAATGTGCAATATATATATATAAAGTAGTACCTGTATTACAGCCCTGAAAAAGGGAAAATAAATATTCTCGAAATATTTGCATAAACTAAGATTTGACCAAAACTCCAAGAAACAATAACAACACCACATATAAATATAACTATATATATATATATATATATATATATATATATATATATATCACTGTGTCACGAGCATAGACAAAGAAGACAGTATCATGGTAAATTCCATAAAAAAACTGTTACACCTGTGTTCCTAATGTTATACGACCAAAGGGTTGTAAAGCGTAATGGAAAAAGTCAGTACAGGTCGTTTGAGTATCAAGAGGTAAGAGAGTGATAAAGGCGTTTGTAGGAGCATCAGTCAGAAGCGTGTTAGATTGTAGTTGAAGAAGAGAGTAATTGCGCTCACAATTCAGTTGAAGATGTATGGAGAGTGAAAAATGGGTCCCACTGAAGATGGCGTAACTGTGGCCTGATGTCCAGTAAAGTGGGCACGCTAATGGCTCTATCATAGCAACTACTAGGCAATCTGTCTACAGCTAGACACCTTACTAGAAACTGTTTATACTACCAGGGAGCGCTGCTTAACCTTAGTCGACGCGACTATACTGCCACTGCCTTTTTATTAGTTATATACATAATTTTGTACATCACTCACAAAATATGGGAAACAGTGATTAATTATATGTGAAGAGGTTCAAAATAAAGTCCGTCATTTACGGCTGCGTAAATTAAGAAGATTTACCTCGTGAAGATTAATAATAGATAAACCTACATACTGCTAACACTACACCACCGTGACTATTAACTGAATAAATACAAACGGTAATAAGAAATCTTTCCCCTGCCGGCAGAAACCGTCTCAAATGTAATCAAACAGGTCTGCCAATGACTCAACGGAATGAAAAACAATAACTGAAACATATCAGACATATAACATATTCATTTTATTGAGAACTATGTACTAAACCTAGTACTGTAATTTATAATGAATCAGAATAATTTTTATCTCAATCAATCAAATTTTAGTAGTCTAAAAATTTAAGACGGGGGGGGGCACAAGAACATATTTGTATCTATTTCATACAATAAAGGTCTCTGGAAAACAATGTTTTTGGTATTTAAGCTTTCAGCTGGTATTATATAACAGAGTATGGTTTATGTAACACGAGTAGAAGTGGGTGTTTACTGAAGGCTGAAAACTGAAAAATGCAAATATCTCGGTTAATGTTTAAGATAGAGAATAAATGTATATAACAATAATTATAGTACATTTAATTTGCAATAAAATTTATTTTATAAAATTGTTCGATCCAACGTATAGTAACGAAAATCCTCCCGCCTAAACCCCCCCTCCTCCCATTGGTCCGATTTCAGCCATTAACGTACTTAATCTTCCTTTTTAAAACGTTTAAATATCAAGTTTGGTAACGATCAAGCAAAAATTGCGACCGCTAGAGCGTTAACAGACAAATAAATGTATATATGATTTTGAACGGACCTCATTTTCGGGTAGCATCGATGGAGAATTGAAGGAAATTTTTGAAAATCGCGTAATGAGTACGACCTCTATAGCTGATTTCCCCTAAGGGAAATCAGCTGAAAAAATATTGCAAGGAGATGATTGTGAGTTGAACACTCCCGTTTTAGAAGAAATTCAAAAACACGACAGCATAAATGAAATGTACACATGCATATCCTAATCTTGCATGGCATTTAAGTCTGTACTTCAAAAGAAACGGAACCACAAGAATGGTTTTAGGTGGAAGATGCAAAAAGAAATCAAGTCTTGAATCTTCACAGTGCAGTTCTAGGTTTTTAAACAACTGAGGTTCTGCAATTCTTGTATACATTTTTCCAAACTCAAATATTAAGCATGTTATTCGTACTTTGTTGTTTTCTGTCTTCAGAACAACCCCCACTTCTACTCCTGGATTTTTATTTATAAATATGGAATATACTGTAAAATGAGATTAGTAGTGTGTCGTACCAACACGTGGGAAATCTGCTTGGTTTACGTAGCCACTGCGTGATGGACGTTTATTAAATGGGAAGAGTTGATAGAATTAAAGAGGAAATAATAAATAAAAAGCAATTGTTTGTCACCTTTTATGTTTACCTTTATGTTAGCAGACTACATTGACCTTGTAGGAAGGTCAGAAACTGAATACCATTGTGCAAGTCCTAAAGGACAACAAAAAACTTAATTACCCGTTTAACTTAGGATTTAATATTAATAGAATGCATAAAACAATATATAGAAGAAAATTATGGAAATATCGGTCTGAAAACGTCTGTTACGCAGGCGCGGCTAAGCAGATTTCCCACGTGCTTGCATAAAAATACCATAAATTCTCTATTTCTAAAATAAATAAAAATCTGACGAGTAGAAGTGAGGGTTTACTGAAGGCTGAAAACAAAAAATTTCGAATAACTTGTTTAACACTATTTTTCAGTTACGAGAAAATGTATAGAACACCAATTGTGCAGCTCCACTACTTTTACAAGATTGGCTCCATAACATTTTTCAATATAACTATAATAACCCCTCCATCCCCCATTCCTGGGATGATTTCAGCCATTAACGAAAGTGATCAATTGGTGTTGACTGAAACGGTTAAATATCGAGTATGGCATAGACGAAATAAACATTTTCGAATCATGAAATAAAATATTAATTGGGAACGTTATCACAGAAACAATATTTGGCATTTAAGCTTGGAATACGCCGTTTCATGGTAATTGTTAAAATGCGAAGGTTAAAAGTATGGGTTTACTGAGGGCTGAAAACTAAAAATTGCAAATATCTCAGTTAATATTCAAGATATAAATGTATACATGAATATAACAACATATAAAAAAAAATTAAATTCGCAAAATGGTTGATTCTATATAACTATTCGATCCGACCTGTAATAACCTAGATACTTTGAATTTCAAAATTTTGAAAGACCTGAAGTTGACGGAGCAATAACACCAGCTCCTCCTTACAATAAAATAAAATTGATTACTTAGAGCGTGCGATTGTGTGGGTATGCTGGTTTTTTTTTATTCGTTGATTTTATATAATTCATCTATATATTCCACACTCTTTACATATTTTTATTATACTAAGTGTAGGATTTAACCAAACTTGCAATTTTTATAAATATACGAACTTTAATAATAGGTTGTGTCATTTTGTTTTTAACTCTAAAGAAGAGGTTATTGCCTTGAAAGTAACATACACTAATAAATGGGGTTTAGAGGACTTTACTTAATATTTTAGATACGTTGTTAACATGCATTTATCACAACGCGACCAATCAAAGAGAGACCAATAAATAAGTACTCATGATGGTTTCTTAAATCTCAGCTGATCCATTCACTAAAAACCCAGATTGTTGGAAAATTAATCCCCTTTCTTATATTGATGTTTTTTTTTTCTATTACCACTCATTATATTAGTCAAATTTTTTTTCTAGTTGCATACTCTGAAGTCCCCCCTTTGCTCATTTAGTCACTACTGTTCAGACCTGCCTTGCCTTCATGTTCCAATATTGCGTGATCAAACCACTCTAATCTACTAACACAGACGGACGTATAATATCTCCATACGATTTCATTTGGTCGCTGACGTAAAGGAAGATTAATATCCTTTCTACGGCAGGATTTTTCCTTTCATTGGATGCTATTCCATTGTATTTAGTTTAGTTTTACTGACGAAAACCAGTTGTAAATTAATGAAAGGGGAAACTCCGATAGTTTTATTAACTTCCTTTCTGACTAGCCACACTCCTAAGCCCTGATCCCGGTGTCTTATGATTGATACAATTACAGCCGATATGGGGGTTTAGAGGCTTGACCCTCCTGCTTTTCCCCGAGGCCTAACCGCACGCACTTAATGGTCTCAATTGTCTCAGGGGAGCTAAATCCAGGATATGTGGGCCTCTTAACTCGAGCCAGCCCTCAATTAGGGCCTCTGGATTGGACACAATTCCTGAGAGGGGTGGAAAACACCCCGTAGCGCTCGGAGGAAGGGTGCCTGATTCAATTTACCCTATCAGCTAGGGGGCGAAAATGCAAGTCACGCCACCCGCACCATTATGCCACATGTTACAACATACTTACAACATATCTTCTTTATTCTATTTCATTCTTCCTAAACTACAACTGTAAACATATTTGACTACTCGACCTAGACCATATTTAGTCAGTGCAGGCACTATGATAATAACAATTATATAGATATCCTCTTTCCATCAGCTGATCCGTATCAGCCACTGCCATCATATCCTCTAGATATTGATTATGATAACAGTGGCTGTTGCGGATCAGCTGATTGGAGAAGGTGATCTTGATTATTTTTATTATCATATATCAAGAGGTACTCTTGGACAAGTTAAATATATTTTATCTTGTGACAGATTACTCTTGATGAGGAGATGTTAGTGGTGTGAATCATATAGAGTAGAGGAGTAATAACTCATTTATTAAGAGATAGTGTTTTATTCTCTGACATTCAACCTATACACATCAGTAAAATTTTTATTTGCGATCACTATCACAGAGCGTGGAAATGTATTTAGATACTCATAAATTACTTAGACAAAAGTCAAAAACAACAACCCAATTACGGCTACAACAGAACATTTTATGATGGATGTAACGGGGTGCACGTAGAATAGTAAACATCTATCTGCCAAGTGACTGGTCAAATCTCAGTAATACCGAGAGGTAAGTATATTTGTTTGAGAGCAGAATTTTTAATATCAGTGGGTCCATTGAGAATGCCTCAAGCATATCTTGCTAAACGTTGACTAGATGAAGAGCTATAATAACATGTTCAATAATCAAATGTCTCTGTAGTAGTATGAATAGGCAATGCCAATGAAGCATTGGATTGATATTATATTGATTTTATTATAGATTATCTGTAACAATTGGTATGGGGTCTTGACTTAATCTGGTTGTGGAGTATCCGAATATTGGAAAACAAAGAGTAACTAAAAATTACAAGGCTAGAACAACTGACACTATCTTGTTCCAGATTGGATATTGTGCACTTATGTGGAGTAGGTATCTTGCGTACAGTTGATTAAGCATGCCAAGAACATATGTTTATATCGTTTCTAAATTCGGTATTTATTTGTTTTATGTAATCTTAGATAACAAGTTGGCTAATTGCTGAAATCAGACCAGGACGAGAGAGGGTTGAGGGAAAGGGTAAAATCATAAATTCCTTTGCTAGTATCATTAAATTAATGTCTTACAATTTCCGTCTAATAAAGTTCTCTAAGTTTTGCTTTTATCATCTTCATGTCTGTATATTCTCTCTTCAAAATTCTAATTTCTTATATTGTATTTCTTTTTAAAATAGTTTAAGAGAACCCGTACAACCGTAAAACAATTAAAAGCCCGACTTGAAGTATTAAGCCCGCATGTTAGAATGCCTGTGGTTTTGAAGACTCTGGACCATAAAACACTCTAATAATTGAAGAACTTCCCTCATAAACCGACAGCTTTTCGGAGACAGAACCGATAAGAAAATTAAAATACTTTTTTTATTGATAGCAGAGTTAACATCCTAATGATAAGGCCTATTTTGGGCCTAATTAAGTCAACTGGGGTGTTAAAGAGAGGAGGCGGGCAGCGATATTGAAATAGATGGGAGAGCATATGTCTCAGAGAAATGTGTGACCAAACTAACGCTCACAAACTCTGAATCACCTCGTTAAGATGAATTAATTGTTGGCCTGCTCGACCGCTTTACTTCACGCGAGATGTGGAAAGTGGAGGCTTCGCCAATGTGTTCAATTTTGATGTGAGTAAACCAATAAACTCAACATTTGGGTGATGGGGTGAATGAAATGCTACCACAAATATTTTATTTTTACTTCATTTTGCTGGGAAGTGGGGTGAAAAGCACTCACAGGGATCGGGAACAGTTCTTTTAAGATCTCTGGAAGTTTCCTCATCCTCCAGTCCTTAATAAAATACGAAATACGAATCATCAAATCTAGTTGTTTACAGTCCGGTAGAAGTTCGTTGATGGTCAGAAGATGTCCCTTCATCAACGAAGTATTTGCACAACATACTATATCCAACACCAGGTGCTTTCTGACTGCAGGGAAAGTTCCTTCAAAAAGTAAACAAGAACCACCACTCTGGACAACTTCATAGAGTAATTTTAGCCTATGAACAAGATTTTTGAGGCTGTGGTGGTAGAATTCATTTCAATGGCTGTGAATGAAATGTAGGACTCTTCTACAAAAATATATATCAGGAAAGTATTTTAGGTCCTTTAAAAGAGACAGCTTCACTACAGACGCTCATGGGTCCAATAGTTCTAAGTTCTTTCAATGCCCTTATGGACTGAGTAGAGCACTCTCCTATAATGTATGTTCATGGAATTTTACATATTCTTTCCTTCTGCATGTTTGCATGTGCCTAACAGGCTGGTGAAGACCCTTTATTATCAATGTCTTTACAAACGACTTTGAGATACCTTTTTACAGATCTACTTTCTCACATTGAGGTTGCATCTATACAATACCCTCCATCCTATTTATAAATGTGTTAATGGCAGTGTGCTCTATTGATGTTTAGTTCCTTGTTCATTATACCCAAGATCAGACACAATTAAAGCCAATAAGTGCAACATCGTTCAAGACTTCTGGCTATGACGTGTTTACTTTCAGCATTAAAACTGGCCTGTTTTCCTTCCAGCCTCATAGTCATTTTCAAGTTTAAACCTCACGATTGACAGGCCTTCGTTTCTCATGGCACTTTGGAAAAGACTGTGTTCCCAGGAACCAACTGCTACTTTAGACTAGTACTTGAAAGCGTGTGTGAACTACCTGAGGTGGGGATTCACCTGACGCAGACACAGCCCCTGGCCAAGGAGCCTCTGTCTTTTTTCTCTGGTAATGTTCTCTCATGAGGCCGTCATTTATTATCCGAATGGAATAATACAGAGAATATAAAAAGCCTAGAGAGTTTTTCACCCGCCGCCTTCCACTTAGGCCATCAGTCTCCCTTCGTCATTAGACCTTAGCGCCCAACGGCCATCTTTATCTATTTACTATTTATACACGGCTATCATCGGTGTTTTTCATAACGATAACCACATTGTTTAATATAGCTTTGTCTCTATTCCTTTGGGAATTACTGTGTACACAGAATATTATTCTCACCACCTCAAAAGTAATCATTCAAGCACACTCACATTAGTCGCATCTAATTAACGTCCAAAGCTATTAAGGTTAATTGGAACTTGGTTTCTTCAGGTTACTACTCTTATCTATCCAGTGACAATATATCAATATTCCCTTACAAAATTTGGCCAACCTCATTACTTTACACTACCTAGTAGTTAGAAAATAATTGTACAATATTAATCGCATAGTTTTTAGGTTATGACGGTATTACTTTCTTTGGAGCTAAACTCCAGAATAAAAAGCATAGCTAGACCTTCTTGCCCAGTTTTCTATCTTAAGACACCTGCGTGAACGTACCTGGAAAATCTCACTATTTATTGCGTTAGTGATTCCATGGGTATGGCTTCAGGCTTCTAAATTTATAAATGTATATTAGCAATGTATATATATATATATATATATATCCATGCATGCATGGTGTCTATGCCAAATTAAGATATACCCAATACGAGCGCCTTCTGATACGTCACATAGCCCAGCTCTGTTTGAGCAAAGGGACTCCCTTCTCCACCTTGCCCAGATAGTTCATCCGATATGCAATGGTATCCCAGTTGTTGTATATAGATGAACTTTAATTTCAGATATGGAGCAATCGTTTACTGGGTGCAGAGGATTTTAGTGTAACCTCCTTTTTGGAATGAGAGTGTTAGGATAAAAAGCGTCTTTCCATACCCGAGACATTAGCATTGTTGTATGTTTTACTAGTTTGTTTGGTTTTGGTAGCTGTATGATGTATAGAAAATTCTGATATATATTGTCCTCCAAAAATGTAAGCCATTCTGGATGATGATTATATTTTTGGATTGACTTGAACATATATTTACACACGCTCACACAATAACACTCAACCTTATGTTGAGAATAAGTAAGAGATGAACTAGGCAAAAGATAAATAGAAATGCCATGAACATTTAAGGAGAAGACTTTCTTCAGGTAAACCTGCTCCGAGTTGTACCTTATTCTTTTTTCGTGTAATTACTGAAGACGTAAAAGGAATTAAGGGCCATTAGAGAGAACATACCACCGCCGCGTGAGAAAAGGAAGACCATTATTATTATTATTTGCCCATAGATACTTGCCTAGGGCTAGTGGCACTGTAAAATTAAACAGTAATGTAAGTGCAATTATACTTTGAAATGAAGGCAGGACATATTCACTGATTGAGCTGGCGGCCGTTCTTAAAGACTAATCGCTCGTGAAACAGCTGGAAATTAATTAAACTTTTATAGCTATTTGAGTGGATGTGCTTTACGACTCTGGCTACAGCACACCATTACACCTTGCCGAAGCGGCCGCTTCTCATACCCTTCATTAAACTATTTTAAAAGAATGGATAATAGACGAGTAATTCATAAATTCCACTGTTAATTGTTATCGCTCTTCTAACTTCAGAACTGCTTCGAGAAGAAATGTAATTTATCAAGACGTTTTCCCACCATCTAAAACCCTATTTCTTATCATTAGCGAATTACCTGGAAAGAAAATTATCACAAATTGCATGGTATGGCCTAGGGCCGGGTACAAGATTACTTTCATTTTGTCACCCCTAGATGGCAAAAATGCCACATGATATTATTGGAAATTTAGGGATAAACATTGTCTATAAATTCAGGTTGATCTTTTTTCAGAATTTGTAGACATTCTCAGAGAAATCTCTATAGTTTATCACCAGCGTGACGGACTTTTATTTATTTAAGTAAATTATTTGTTCACTTTATGCTAATTGAAACGAGTTTTTCAACAGGTCACCATACTTTTTAAGCCAGGATGAGTGTAAAATAACGATCACACATGCTATCTCAACAAGCAACCTTTATTAACTGACTAATAAAAGATAAACGAACATATGTTTAACATAACCTCCACCACATCCTCCCTTCTCGCTCCAAGAATCTCTTGAATCTCTTCGGAAGTTTTACTTTACTCCCGTATCTTGTTGTGTAGCTTTTATCAGCACTATGACCTGCTCCATCTTCAACATTCCCCTCTGTGTCGTCGTCTTTCGCCGAATCTTTCTGTCCATCATTCCCCTCAGCGTCGTGTGCAATCTCTATGTCTTTACTTATTCCTTCTTCCCTCCCCCCCCCCCCAGCTCCTCTATCCAGGGTTTTCGCTGAGTCTCCACTTAAAGGTGCGACTCCACTTCCATTTTTATCCGAAATAGTTTTGTAGGGCGGATAGGGACTCCAATCTCTTTCCAAATGCTTGTTGGATGGCACCAAAAATCTTCTGTTTATTCGGCATCTTCGACTTCCTACTAAATACGTTTCATTGACCACAGAGATGTCGAGTTGGAACTCTTGGTAGAAGCGTCGTTCAGACTGCAAGCCATATAAATTTACATTAGAAATTAAGTGCCTGCTGCCCAGGAGCGGTGATACTCATGAGGATCTAGGCATGGAAACACCTGTCATTCCTTCAGAAAGGAAAATGTAAAAGTAGGTGCCTGTCCATTCCCAATTGGTGCGAATCATTGCTCACCATTTCGCTACCTGAGCGAGCAAGTGGAATAGGTGAAATTTAGGAGGTGAGTCGTCCATTTCTCAGTCCCTCAGTTCACTACAAGCATGTTGTTAGTTGTTGAATTGATCGCTAGTTAGTAAATCTTCATTGCAAATCCCTCGTTTGTTTCTAATATGTTTGTCCCAACACAGACCTGTGCTGACTGGCCCGAGATTCGTTTGGTGCACATTTCTTTGAGGACTGATCAGGGAATGCTGTGTTGGAGCGCTGTTTCATATTTCTAATTTTTGCCTGACTAACCTCATACAACTACTTATTTGTTTACAAAGTTGTCAGTAGATAGTCCATGAACTGAGCATGTGTAATCGTGGTTGAGAAGAATTCTAATTTATACACTAATCCTTAAGCGCGTTTAGTATATAGATATATTTATAAGCATTTCTACGAACCTCATTTCGTCGATGGATGTATTGACTTCGGAAAATCGCGTTGGGAGTACAACCTCCAGAGCCCCTGTGGCAATCTTGTAATTCTTACAAGTGCAATCTTTTTAATCAATGGATCTCAATGATTTTTTATTTAATCAAAAGGAAGTATTCCAACAGTTCTAAGTTCAGTTTTTTTCCAAACCAATGCACTGAAGACTAAAATTAAATATATTTGTAAATTGCTAAATTTCAAATACAAAGCATTATTCGTTAAATTTTAAAATGTAAAATATGTGGGCAGTTTTAGAAAATTTTTAGTCGCAATTTAAAACAAATAGTTGTTTTATAACAGATTGGGCATGTCTCTAATTTTCAGTCTCTACTAACTCCTTCTGAACGTCCAAGTCAGTCAGAGACAAGTATAAACTTCTTGGTTTGAGCTATAATGTAAACGGGTCAGCTGTAGTATGCATGCGCACGCCAGTTTGCTGATTGTTTCCTAGATTTCCCACGTGAAGTTTTACAATAGAGAAATTTCACGAGAGCCGAACAGTTACGGAAGCAGCCGAACTAGCTTTTGATGGAAACTTGCGACTAGACCCGAAATTAGCGGATCTCATTTCGTCCGTCATACGCACACACTTTATAAAAATACAAATATCTCGGTTAATATTCAAGATAGAGAATAAATGTACATAATAATAGTAATTTAAATTTTCAATAAGATTGGATATATACAATTTTTCGATCCAGCGTATAGTAACGGAGATATTTCGAATGTTCAAAAATCCTCCCGTCTAAACTTCCCTCACATTGGTCCGAATTCAGCCATTAACGAACTTGGTCTTTATTTTTACATAAAACGTTTAAATATTGAGTTTGGTAACGATCAAAAAAAAATTGCGACCCTAGAGCTTTAACACACACACACACACACACACACACACACACACACACATATATATATATATATATATATATATATATATATATATATATATATAATTTTGAACGGACCTCATTTTCGTCATCTCCTGGGTAGATCGATGGACATTTGAAGAACATTTATGAAAATCGCGTCATGAGTACGACCTCAAAAAAAAAATGCTAAGATCTCTTCTCCGAATAAATGGTAAAGTAGATACTGTCCTAGACAGCCAGTTCTGAATTTGAATCCCGGCGGATTCAAACAATAAACTAATTAAAAAATAAATAAAAATACCAATTATGATATAGCGTTCATTTTTTCCGAATATTGTATGACCGTCATCCACGTTTATATTTAAACAAAGGTATACCGTACTTTGTATTCGGACCAATTCTAATAACAAAGTATAATAAGGCATTAGGAATTTATTTAGTGAGTAACTCATTAAATAAAACCCTTAGCCCCACCCTGGCTAGGAAAGGGTGGTGACCTGTAGATGGCCCGTCCCAATTAGCCTTAGTTGCGAAAAATGGACATTAATTAATAATTTAAATTTAATAATAAAGTAAAAAAACTAATTGAAGACCGACTTGTATATGGTGTACAATGGGGTTTACTTGGAAATTCCTACTCATAGAGCGGTGCAATCTGGTCTGTAATGTTAATTTATACACTTTACATATGTGAGGTGCCGAGCATCACTCTGTAGTGTGATAATCTGAATATCAGCAAACAGGTCTCGCCCCGAAGGCGCCCTGGTGCCAACATCTGTAGTTATCTCTGCAACATGTGCAACAAGAGATATTTTTTTATATTCTGTTTTATTAGGATTATAATGATAGCATTGGAGTACACTATTAGCTCCGGGGAAGGGGCAGACATCTCTAATCATACCAGCTATCTTATAAATATACATAGCCATATTGAACAGAACAATATCCTGAATAACAAACTCATTAATTTCCTTCACTGAATTAATTAACTCTTGTAAATATGAAGAAATATTCAAATAATTCATGTAAATATTTTTGCATGAAAATAAGATTAAAAACTTTGTACTCTCATGGCTTATTTCAGTTCTTAGGGATTTGATATTTTAACGTTCCTTAAATTCTGAAGAGATGCGATTTGAACCGAAATCATAGGAATTAGTGGCAAGGCATTATGGTAAAACTGGTAAAAAAATCAGGATTGATTTAAAAACAGAGAGAATCAATTATATTCAAATTCCATGAAGGTCAGTAAAATCATATAAAATTAACTTAAAATGCATTGTAAGTATTTTTTTTTTGTTATATTATTGAGTTGAAAAAGTTCATCTTATAGAGGTAGGGGAAAGCGAAACCAATTAAATACTTCAGGCTCGATACAAAACTCCCAAGAAATTTACGCCAAAATTATAAATCAGTACAAAATAGGCTCAATTAATTTGACGTACTTTCTACGACCGTTAACTTGGAATAAACAATATTTCTATAATTTGTACGCTAATACAATGAATCCCCGACACAACTGAATTATTTCGTTAAATTGATGTTCTCTTATCACGTAATTTTTGATGAGATTTTATATGATATATTAGGAATGGCATAATCAAAACAGCAAACCAATTTACAACGAGCGTAGAAGGAGGAACATGAAAATCGTAATTGTGCAGTTAATATATTTGCTATTTTTTTTATAGCCGAAGTTGCAAAAAGTGGACGTTAATAAATAATAATAATATTTGCTATTTTAAAATTATATGTGAACCTTTTAATTTTTAGTAGCATGGTTGTTATTGGAAATACGTTTTTAACCCCCATCTCACACTTTAGTATTCAAATTGGAACATAAGGAACATTTTGGACAGTCTCTATAATTATATCAATAATTAGACATTAAATAGGTTCATGTCCTATCCTAGTTTCAAAATTATGTACTACGTGTGACAGTCGAATAAAAGTGTCTTCTTTTTGAAGAACATTTCTTCAATGAATGACAAATTTTAATATATTTTGCATTTTTTCGTTAGTGCCACTGGGCCAAAATCAAAGCCCTAATGACTAAGAGAACTACTTACAACATTAACGCTTTGCTATGACCAAACCTCAGGAGTATATAAAGCTCTCTTTAATGCTGCCTACATTTTAATTTTATAAATTAGCCCGTAACGTTTCGCTAAGACATTAATTTGTAACACTGAGACAGTTTTATACATTGCGGTATAACACATTACAGTTTGGTTTGCTTTGAGAAAACAATATCACACATGTAAGACTTTCATTTTATTTCCCACTCTTTATTTTATATATATAAAGTAAATTCATATAAAACTTAAGTCCAATGCATTTTTGAAGAACTAAAACTGTTAACACTTGGTGACGTTCTTAGATTTGATATTTCATAACAATTTATAATGAAGACATTTATTTAAGGGAAATTATTAAAATTTGCATAATATAAGTCCACTTTTTTAACCGAACACTAGGATAGGTTTGAATTATAGCTATTGCACTAGATTACACTAGATTCATTTTATCAAGTGAACTGTGAGGTCTTTGTGATAGCACTCCTATTTTAAAATCAAGATTTTATTGATATAAATATTGATTAATCCACAGTTATTTATCCGTATTTGCTCCGCCATTTTAGAAATGAGGGTAATTGCGTCCCGAACAATATTTCAAGGAAACTATATCAAAGAATCAGCCTTCATCGTTGTTTCGAGAATTGGTAAGTTGTCCTAAAGCCGGACGTATTAAGGGGGTAATCGTCTCTTTAAATACCTTATAATTAATATCCTAAACGTCTCGAAAATTTCATACATCAAATCGTTAAATATAACTTACTTTCGGCATGGCATCGCGTGAAGATGGCAGGCTGTAGATATGGCAAGCAAATACCGAGTTCTGGAAGTTGGGTCCGACAAGGATTTCGACATCTAATTGGGTCTTTGTGGAATATAGATTTAGGGATAAATTTAATAAACTAATTATATGTGTGGCTAACAAAGGCTGTTTTGTGTTTAAAGAACGGAGGTGGTAGTATTTTGTAGAAGTATTACAAATGGCTTTCCAGAGATTCGAAAGAATATGAAGTACTTTTAGTTTTTAATTCTATCTTCCACTTACCTTTTTTTAAAATTGGTTTAATGAGTTTCAATTCATGTAATCTTGAGTTGTGTAATTTTTGTGCCAACTCTTGGAAGAGCTGTAAGAAAAATTCAGACATTTTGAAAGCCCTAACTTTGTAAATGGCAAGTCGAATTGCTTTGTATGTAATATTTGTAAAAATATCCTTTGAAAAGAGTTATTACATTGTGATAAACGTAACCAGATTTACTATTAAATGGTAAAAATATAACCTTTTTTCTCTCATAGGAAGAGGAATGTTTGAAGCTGCATTGTCGTTTCTTCAATAAATACGCAGATTCAATTTAAGAATTGCGCGTTGCGTTTTAATCACGCTGGAGCTCTTAAATCCACACATCTCTTCCGATTATAATGGGGTTCATATAGCTTAAAAATTCATGAACTGTTGTTGTTGGAGTTGTAAACAGACAGTTCCAGTTTTACTGATATCCAGAGGTAGGAACGTAGGATACGCTCAATGAAAACAATGCTAGCTCGATCTAACTTAGTAAGAAAGCATAACTGTCTTGGAAAATATTTCTTGGGAATCAGTCTAGTCTACAAATTACGACAGACGAATACGCCGTGACTTATTTTTTTTGAATTGAAAAAAAATTAAATTAATTAAAACAAAAACTATTATCAGCTCATAAGCATTAGCCGTATAAATGCATTGCCACCATTCAAAAAGGCATAGACAGTAAGGATATCGTGTCACTGCCTAATGAAAGCAATAACATAATTGGAACCACTGGAGTGTTTTCCAGTGAATAGATGACTGTCAGATGCACACTATACAAATTGTTATTAGGGCCTCATTCCAGGATTCGAAAGTCCAAGGAATCCTAAAGTACCAAAATCCTAGGAATTCCAAGATTTGAAAATTGGTAAAGTAAAAGTTCTGTGATATGAGACTAAGATGATTCGCATTATTACCGGCCCGAAGCTTATTTGTTATAGCCGTTTGGAGTGCATGTGTTTAAGAAATATAGTCATTGGAGACGAAGCAGCGTTCTTTGAAACACGAAGGTAGAATATTACTTTTAATAGCTTTATGCCGTCAAAGGCCCAATCGATACTTCATATATTTCGTATCGTTTAGTACAGGTTATAGTAACAACAAGAAACACTACGTTATCACCTAACTAAAAACTCCTTCAGCATTTCTTGCCTTACTGTATTATACAACATTAGGACTAGGTCTAGTTCATCTTTCCGTTTTGTAGAACTTCAAAGCACATGTGCCTTAACAGAGCCAATCGTTAGCCACTTGAATAAAGAAGCACTTCACTTTTGGTCTATAAACTCGGCAAGGAACGTCCTTTGACCAAAATATATATGTCAGCCCCACGTCCTTCAGGAGCTGTAGTGTCCATGTATTTTTATTATTGCAATCCCTTTACATTGGTACTATAATGGGATGCATTTTTAGTCTAACAACAAAGCTGTTTCATTTTCAGCATCAAGCAAAGTCCCAAGTGGCTGGTTCAGTGCAACACACAGTTAATCATTTGTTTAAATATCTCTGTTTAAAAGGTCTGAGGTTCTGGTCAGATGAACATGACAAGTTAAGTCATAAAACGTGAGAAGTAGCGTCGGGAACTCTTTAACGAACCATATCTAATCTTGCAGGACGGCCTCGTCTCCAAAAAGTCGGAAATGCTAACGTTTAATGACCCTTATGTTTACATGGGAACGTCAAAAAATAAGGGGTTTAAGTAAGGTGGGCTCATGCCGGCTTATCGAGGAATCTACAAGTCTATCGAACAATTAACTTGAAAAGTGTCTCTTTTAATGGTTTCTCTTTCTATCACTATGCTTATCAAAATATTGTTTATTGATAGCTGACACGGAATGTAGGTCACTTTCTGTTTATCCTTTTTTCAGTGCCGTATGAAAATAGTTTAAATTTTTCCTGAAAAAACCTCTAAGTTTACTCTTTTCGTTTTTCTCGAGTCATAATAATGAGGAAACCCCAATGGGCTAGAATCATTGGGCCAATATACCTTCATTGTCAGTAACATCATGAGTGAATAAGTTGTTCTATTCAGCTTGAGACTTTTACAAGTATTAGTTTCCAATGAGGAGTTAAAACAACCAAACATACATCAATTCTTGTTGTTTTAAGGCCCCACCGTATTTTCGTTTTTTTTTAATGTTAGTGTATTGCATTAAACTTGTGTGTAAATTGTTTAACAAGTACTTTTTAGTGGAAAATAGCTACTTCAGTTTTTCCACATCGTTCTTTAGATGTCTGTCCCCCTTCCTTAGTTTGGATGTATGTAAATGTGTTCATTCGACGCTGTAATATTTGATCATAATTTATTTCCAGTTCACGTTTCTTATTTATATATTTGTATTTGATATTCTGTCGAGCAATTGATTGCCAGAATTCCCAGAGCGTTATCCAAGAAAAGTATCCAGTTGTATTTATAGAGAGTAAGTGTTTGAGTGGTTGGCATTCGGATTTGTTTGAATGGAGTAGTGTAACCGGTAGTCCATAAAATGTTGTTAATCCCATGTCGCTATTCATTAACACTAGATTATTGTGAAAAAATATTCTGTTTCTAGCTTCATTGATTAAAACTATGGTTTTACAAGAGTTCTCTCCGAATAATAGATACCATAACGATCAGAAGAAGGTCTGAATGAAATTAGTATTTTCTTTTTTCACTAATCTGAATGTATAAAGTGATTCAAAATAATGTAGGCTCGATTTTCGTCATCAAACTCCCTAATTCCATACAGTTCTAGCCATATGAACAAAAAAGTGGAAATATTTGAGCTTCGTGCCCCTCTTTTTCTTCTGGAAGGTTTACAAAATCTGGACACTAGCCTTAGTTCCTAAAATAAGAGAGGTGTAAATAAAAAAAAAAAAAACAAATTGTCTAGGTATCTTCCACTTTCCGAAAACTGTAAAGACGGATAGGTCGGCAAGTTGAAAGGGGCCCTGAGAGCTCTCTAAAAGATCTAACCATAAAACTGAGCGAGAATGGGAGAAGTACCTCCGAAGAGACGAGGAAAAAACTACCTCATTGAACTCAGACTTCTCAATGGAGGATATAAATGGGGTTTGTTTGAGGGGTCTCAAGGAACCTTGATCACTCAAAGTTAGTACTTAAACCATTTCAAAATTCTTAATCAGTTTCATTAATGATTTAATTTTCTTAAAGAAGTTCCATCAAAATTCTTCCTTGAATTTGGCTGGAGGAAATTGGAAGTCAAACGAGGTTAATCCACAATGTATTCTATTATTTAAGAAGAGTATAAATGAAGACAACCAGCTATTTCGATTGAATACATTGTACACATTTTAAAGAAAATATTGTTCAGTATATACTTCTATATCAAAATAGCTTCTCCTCTTTGTAAAATCGGATTCATAGGATTTATGGGGTTGTACCTTGGGTAATTGCAGAACAAATATGAAATTTCAAATTGAAATCATAGTGATGATAGTTTGAAGAATTTCAGTTTTCACAAAATTAATCATTAACAGGCATTTATCTGGCAATAAATGAAAGATTAATCATATTCAGAACAAACTTTATAGTTTTATATACATAAGACTGAGAATGATTATTTATTTAGATAAACCAACACGCCCTAAAGAGCCAATATCCTAAAGAGATCATTATTCAATTTGGGTAATTTTTCAAAATGTCCACAAAGTTATTAAAAGATATAATAAAGTAATATTAAGGCAAATATTAAATTAATACTACGTAATTCAATATATGTACCGATTAAATCATGGAATGATGAATATAGGAATGAAGGATTTCAAGTCCCAAGATTGAAAATTTATTTGACACTCGTAGTCTGCAATCAGTCAGAAGATGTATATGGTCAGTACTGTGTTTGAGTCTTTTCGGTTTATGAGATATGAATGTGTAAGTAGTGAATATCCGATTTTAAGCTTAGTCAACACCACTCGATCTCGTTTTAAGGTTGTCAAGAGATTTTCCTTTGTTTGGTTTGTCTAGGATATCTCTGAGCTTTTTGTTGTTATTATTGAGAGACAATTTTCAAATTGTTGGCCTCCAATGGAGTTACCTTTTAGCCATGAGTTCACGTATTAATCATGAATTCCCAAATTCCAGACGGACTGCTGTACGTAGTACCTTTTCCCGATAACGTTTTAATTTTCTATAGAGCCAGAATGATAGTTGGGTCGAAGGTGAGACTTTTAAATCTGTTTTGTGAAACGTCCGTTGGCTATTATCTTCATTTTGTGTTCAGATGGTATCTGCTTGCACAGCATGAGTGCAGAGGTTACCTCCAGGTTACACTATAGTTGGTCCCTATCTGGGATACCTTTACAGAAAGATACAATGAATTTTTAAACGCAAAAAAATAGGAGTTAGTTTTTGACATCTGAACAGTTTATAACTAACTAAGTAAATTAAAAGACCCAATGGAACTACAGGATCAGTCAGTTGTATGATACACCGGCTTTGAAGAATGTCGGGGCGTTTTATGTGGGTAGAATACCCAGAATATTAAGGAATATGTACAGGAATATTTATATAGAAACGATTCTATTTTCCACATCATCCTCCTTTTATCATAAAACAATCCAAGAACTGGAAACTCTTTTCTCACAAATTCCTCAAGCCTTAAGGTTTGTGATATATTCTAAATTTGGGGGCTGTTGAGTTTTGTACTAATCAAAAATTGCCATCTCCCTCCTTTGATATTTACTTAGTGTAATTAATGTCGGTAAATTTGCATTTTAATTCACAAGTTTATTGTTTATTTATAAGAATTCTCTCATCTGGAGGGTACATTGCCGTGATACCACACAAAAGACACTCACATTTTGGCATTACTTCCGTGGGTTGTAAGATATCTTCATTCTAGCAAAGAATCCTGAAAAAGAAATTATTAATATATGCTACTGGAAGTAAGACTTTATTTCAGTGGTCCTAATTTCCATGTGTTATGAAACCCATTAATATTTAAATGTGTCCAAAGTGATCCTGGTATCTGTAGTGTGTGTTTCTGGCACCCAAACATTTATGAAGTCTATGGGAATGAACATTCAAAAACATCTAACCAAAAGCGCTGGGGATCAATTCTTCAGTATTATTCTCAGAAGGGCCAAGTGAACAAAATGATTTTTACGCTTCACCTTCCATCGAAATACTTCCATTGTTAGCCTTCCGCTTGACAACCAACGAGGTGTGAATTCTAAGTTCAAGAAATACTTAAACGCATCCCTACGGTCCGTCTGCATGTTAAAGGAGGGTTGACGTTTAAAGACAGACAGATGAAGGGACCTCGTAAAAAAATCTAAAACAGTCCCATTGTTCGATGATGAAGCTGAGCACACCTCTGCTAGCCTGACAAAGGGGTCCGATAGCTTTGTATTGACCGCCTAGAACAGCTAGGCGGGGAAAACCTTTTGGGGGACCGACGGGGTAGAAAGTCTTAGAAAATTAGTCTCTTTTAAAATGATTTGGGTGGTAATATGTAAGCAGTAATGTTTAATTACCAAAATTACTTCCATAGATCGTTTACCCTTTTTAGAAACTCAAAATATCTTCCATGAATACAGACAGATGAGAGATTGATGAAAACACCAAGACGAATTATTTTTAAATGTGTGAGCCTCGGCGTTTGCGCTTGTGTGCTTTTCTCAGGCCAGGAATTGGACACTAGAAAGAAAATATAATAACCCAAGTGAATTTTAAAGGCTACAGAAGATCCCGTATAGATCTTGAGGAATAATAAGACATTAGTTTATAAAGAACTAGGGGGTTCACTGATAGATGGAATCGCGACTGGAGTACACATTTCTGGTCGAGAAGAAAAGTCATAGCCATCAACAACATGGACTGTAATTCAATATTATATAATTGTTGTAAAGTACATTCCTTATTTGAACTATGACCGCTGACGCAAAGGCCAAACAGTTTGTGGGATATAAGTTCTTCTTGTCAGTGTGTAACAAGGTACTCATATCTTCTAAAGGTTGGGAACAATACCAAAATCATTTTTTTCAGAACATAATTCGATTTGATGATTTATAAACATCAACATATTTATTTATAATTTCACATTTTACTCTTTCTCTAGTCCTAAGGTCATTCTTTTATTTTTCTTCAGTCATAAACAAACCTTCTCTTCAGTTTTAAATGCAAAGTTTAAAATTGAGTAAATATCAAAAAATGCTTTATTTTTGCAGTTACAGCAGTCCTGATTGTCACGGAAGTGAACACAAAGATATTCTCATGGACATATAGTGGTATCCCTTTACCTTCCAACAATAAAGGCATCAGGAAAAGTGGTGTTAGAGAGCTATCCCTCCAAACCCTGCTGAGGCTGACTAATGATAGGCAAGATATTTTGAATAGTCAGACTGCAACAACATTGTGTGTTGAATCTGAGCAATTTTTCGGGAAATCATAAATTTTTTCCAACAACATAAGTGACCTTCGAGTCATGTTTAATCAGTTTTTGGTGTAAAAACTAACATTTGGATGTGGTCCGTTTTACTTTCAAGGTGTGACATTTTTACACAGATATGATTAGGAACCAGTCGGTCGTTGATGGTGGGGAATCAATTAATGAAATACCCTGTCTTCCATCATCGAGTGACACTATCTCAATTCAAATAGTTTTTATAGACACATTTATGATTTCGGAAGAATCGTTCTTAAGAACTAATAATTCACTATTTGGTGGACATTTAATTTCCCCCGAACTGAGTGAATGACCTACTACTCCAACCGCTTTCAATTATTCAATTTTTAGTACGAAATTCACTATGTGGCGCCTACAATTCGACACTTACCATGTATGAGAGCAACTCGGAATTTATAATTTTTTTAATGTGTGGTAGGCATGATAAATAGCAGAAATAATTGGGTTAATTTTGAATCATTTATTCATGAGAATCAAACATATTCACAATGCTCAGAATAACTCTGAATTATTAAAGTATTAAGAAAGTGACATGTTAACATTAAACAAACAGAAACAGAGAGATTTATGTAAATGATGAAATCTCGCTTACTGCTCGTTTTCAGAGAACATTTCAGCTTTAAGCAAGTAATCAAAATAAAAAATAAAAAAGTTCAATAAAATCAAAAATCCGGTTTCATTATGGTGTCTTTGGAGGAACCCGCCCGCGTCTTTGATATTTATGTGACCTTCGAGACCCCACATACGCCCAGGGAAAATAAGCAGGGTATTAAACAAAATATTTACGATACGCCGTTTCACTTCGAATGCGGGCCTGTCCTTGATAACAAGAATACATTTTATGAAATTCTATAGTTATCTGAGCATAAATTAATATCGCACAATCAACGGACCAGAGTGCTACCTGCGACGGTGGAAATATACCTTCTTTCATTATCGGCACTCTTCAAAGGTCACAAATAGGCTATGCCTTATGCTATTTTCACAGATCTTTAGGCATTTTTAAGTATAGTTTCAGTATACATTCGGAATTGATATATAGAATTGAAATTCTATAAACTTAATAATCCAACCAGATTCAATTAAGCCAAACTACAGTTTAGGAAAGACTATAACAATAACTCGCATTCGTCTACTTGCATCCTATGTGTTCTCTGAGACGTATTTATTTTTTTCCCATGTATGTCTCTGATTTGTGGTGTCCGACGCATATTTAGTCGTAACCAAACCATATTTAAATATTACATATAAAGTCCAACATTATATTTCAAGGGACAATGGAAAATTGTTGATAGCTGTTATTATCGTCAATAATATATATATATATATATATATATATATATATATATATATATGTATATGTGTATCTCCAAATTAACTAATGACGGCAATTCCATGATCCATTCGCTACACCTTTAATGGGCACCACGCCCATCTTTTGTGATGTTTGCCTACAAGAGCATTGCTCCCATTGCACTATAAACGAAAATGGTTTTAGGGAGTTGATGTTACCTCTTAGAGCTGTATAAATGAAAGGCACCGGCCAAGATTTACAGCAGCTTCGAACCTCTGTCAGTCATGTCTTTCCCAGAAGGCACCACTCAACTGAAGTCATATTTCTAACAGTCCGTGACTTCTAGCTTCCGCTCTTTGTCAACATTTATAGTTGCTCGTTGGCCCCTTGTCTCCAGCGATGCATTTTAAAAGCTGTCGTAATGATTAAAGTGCAACGTTCAACTTGGAAACATATGAAGCTATTAAGTACTCCGTTGAGCCCACCCTCAATATATTTTGTGCCATTCGGAGAATGTTTCAAAATCATCATTAAGGCGTATAAGTAATGTATTTGAAACGTGGGATAAATTTATGTATAATTGTATAATTTTTAGGTCTATATGCCTTATATTATTATTATCTATTTTTTCTCGTTATGAGTGTTAACTATCGCCTATAATATTAATTTTCAATACCTCTTTTCCGTTTCTTTCTTTTTCCCCTAATAGAAATTTGAATTCATTTCCGGAAGTGCTCACTTATTTATAAAATAATTAGACCGTGGCTAGAAAAGGGTGGTAATCTGTAGGTAGGCCACCTCAATTAGCTGTTGTAGAATAAAGTGGACTTTAGTAACTTCATATGTAATTATTCATATTCATTATTACAAATCAGCATCATTCTAATAATCGAAATAATTATTAATTTCGAGTATCATTTCAGTTATATTCTAATATTGTATTTTCATTTGCAGCCTCTAAAACATTTTAAATGCAGTAATCTATCTTGGGGTAGAGGCTGGCCACTGTTACAATGATTTTTGAGAATGAATTTAACGAATAAAACAACAAGCAAACAAAACAGGAAGTTTCCTCACCAAGTAATGCGTAAAACAAAGACAAGGTGTATTTTAATTTGTAAGTCAAAGGAAGCCGGTGGTGTCTTGGTTAGACTCAGGGCGTCCCGTTTTTCATCGTGTCCCAATGGCGGCCAGCATAAATTTGGTGCGACCTTTCTTCCCATTCCTAAACAAGAAGACCTTTCCTACGCCCCATTCAAAAAACTTACACATATTTCCCGGGAACAGGGTAAACACTGGAAAATAAACAAGTCTGTCAGGGCGTACCGTTAGGTAGTTTTACTTTCTCCTAATGCTTCTAGCCAAATAAACATATTCCATCAAGTTGACACTAGCCTTTGTCACCCCCAAACTACCGCTGGCGGTTTGGCCTCTAAGCTCACACACCCTCGAAGCCATCGTTTCCAAAGAATCTAGAACTGTTGTACTGATCTGATTTACGAAAACTCACACATCTTTGTTTACTTTTTGCAGGAGTTCTGTTGTTGAAGAGCATATCAGTTGAAACAAACTAATATGGGATCTATTTCATGTGTGCAGGTGAGCTATACAGCTTGTGGTAGTTAGGGCATAATGAAACCTGCATAATGGGCAAGAAGATCAACCGACGAAAGGGGCCCCAGCCAAAAATCGTTGATTATGAATTATAATTATTTTAATGATTATGGACCAACATATACATACATACCAAAGAAATTGAAAATATATAAATATAAAACTAGTTGACCTGGAGGAGCAGTTGGAGATACTGGGTTGCCATGAACCCTGCTTGAGAACTACAGGGGCTGCACTTAGGCGGTGGTGCTAGAGGTTCAGGTCCCCTTGCTGAGTGTACGTACACCCGATGGGGCATCGACTAGAGGAAGAATGCCTTTATAGGCCACGAGCTGACTCCGTTTTTAGAAGAATGGATTTTACTCCCGATGAGGCGTCTCCATAAAAAAAAACGCGAAATATGTAGAGTTTTTTTATAAGACACGGCGATTTCATCGCAAATGTCTCAGGAAGTAACATTACTAATTGAACTTATGGAAGATGGGTACTCAGAAAATCATTTATGAATATATAAAACTTTACACTGTTTTCGGTGAATATATTAATACGAATTGATCTTACGTTAGCCGTGATCTCAGGTTAATGCGTTGGTCTTAATAAACTTGGGAAACCTAGAGTCATGGGTTCCTGGTTCTCACCCTGGCTAGGGCCATATGAGGGCGGTGGCTATATGGGGAACCACAGAAAAAGTTTCAGCAAAATAAAAGACAAAACTAAAGACAAGGATACCAAATATATTTTTTATAAAATACAGTGTTCTGCCATTGACAACATTTCGGAGAATCGTCGCAAACCTTAAGGAAGAGATTAAAATAGCAATGTAAAAATGTCAATAATTTAGAATATATCCACATTAATGTGGTCATTATGATGGTGACAAACAGAATATTGGGAACAAGAAAACTGAGATAAGAAATTTATATAACGTGTTTTTCAACTTTATTAATAAATAGCTTGTCCATTAGATTTATATGTGACTATACTTCTTCTGAAATCGATTTTTAATGCATACCACTTTTCCTGTAATCGAGTTTTTAAACTGTTCATCATTTTAATTGAATCGATGTAATCAGCTGATTGGTATTGTACGGCTCAATTATGTCAGTCTTGTCGTGACCGCCTCTTGGTTAGGCCGAATCATTTTGCAGATTTCCCTTAAGAGAAATCAGCTATTAAGGTTGTTCTCATGAAGCGATTTTGAAAATTTGTTCCGTTCAAATTTAAATATATATATATATACTAGCTCAGATACCCGGCGTCGCCCGGGAATTGATTTTAGGCTGAATGGTGATGGTATTTTTTTGGCAAGGCTTTACTTTGCACAATATTTCGACATCATCATTTACCCGTCCCAGTGTTGTTTATACCGGTTAATACCCGTTGGTGGCATTTGTTAATAATAAAATTAATTTTTTATGTAAGACTTCACTGTCTTCCATATTGTCATATTTCCCGTCTCCTGTGCATTTTGCATAGATTGGAATTATTAAGGACAAAATATTAACATAGATTTGAATTAATTTTTCCAGGTGAGGTACCTGAAGGTCCATATTAGAAATAATTGTTGAGCATATCAATATTTCTACGCAAATTACTTGCTTCATATTTTTTCCCGAAAAAATGTATAAAATAAAAGTTACTCTAAATAACAAAGTAAACAACTTTTGCTATGTGCAAGTTAGTCGAAAAACAAATAGACAATGAAATATCGAGAATTTTTATTTCAGGCCTCCCTTATAACCCCCACTCCCGTTCTAACCTAAAAATTTTAATATAGCTTATAATCATGGAAGAATTAATGCTAATTGACATACCGAGTTTTGTTAAGTTCGGTTCAATCGTTAGTGAACTATAAAATTGTTTGGTCCCGCTAAAGTTTTAGTCTATATCTCGTTTATACTTATTTATAAGACCAAAATTTATAATGCAAAAGTTACTCTAAATAACCAAATAAACAACTTTTGTTATGTGAATATTTGCAGAAAAACCAATAGAAACCGAAATACCGCTATTTTTAAATTCCGGCCTCCCTTACAACCCCCACTCCTGCACGTCCCTAGAAATGTTGGCATGGCTTGTTATAATGAAGGCGTTAGTGTTAATACACATACCGAGTTTCATTTAGTTTGGTTGAGTCTTTTGTGTCAGATTAAATCGTTCACTTCCGCTATAGGTTTTAGCGTATATCTCGTTTATAATTCGGTATACGAAAAAAGTTTATATAACAAAAGTTACTTTAAATAACAAAATAAACAACTTTTGTTATGTGCATATTTGCCGAAAAACGATTAGAAAACAAAATACCGCTATTTTTAAATTCAGGCCTCCCTCACAACCCCCACTCCTGCCCGTTCCTAGAAATGTTGGTATGGCTTATTATAATGAGTACGTTAGTGTTAATAGACATTCCGAGTTTTATTTAGTTCGGTTGAGTCTTTTGTGCCAAATAAAATTGTTCACTTCCGCTATAGGTTTTAGCGTATATCTTGTTTATAATTCGGTATACGAAAAAATTGTACATAACAAAAGTTACTCTAAATAACAAAATAAACTACTTTTGTTATGTTGATATTTGCCGAAAAACCCATAGGAAACGAAATTTTAATTTCAGGCTTCCCTTATAAGCCCCACTCCTGTTCAAGTTGGGTTAGTAGTAATATACATACCAAGTTTCATAAAATTCGGTTCAGCCGTTTATGCGTGAAAAGGTAACAAACAAACAAACAAACATACACGAAAGAAACAAAATGCAGTTATGGTGTCTATGACATGTGAAACGAAAAGTTATCGTGAAATTTCGCGAAAAAAAATCAATGTACAGACAGAGGTTACAATTTTATATATATAGACACACACACACTTGTCTGTTACCGCCCTAGCGGTCGCAATTTTTGTCTTATCGCTATCAAACTCGATATATAAGCATTTTATGTAAAAGGAAAGTTCAAATTCGTTAACGACTGAAATCGGATATGGGGAAGGAGGGGTTGGGGGAGAGGGAGACCATTTTGATAATTCGAAATATGTTCGTTATTGTGCGTCGGTTTGAAGAATTGTATAGTGTCAATCTTATTGAAAATGTAATAATCTATAAATGGTGTTATGAACAATTTGTCTCTACATTGAATATCAACCGAGTTATTTCCATATTTTAGTTTTCGGCGATCAGCAAATCCCCACTCCTACTCAGGTCATACTAACGATAGGCTGTGATATAATGAAGCACTTTATTAATAAGCCTGAATATTTCAATATTGTTCTCATTAACTTTTAGCAGATTTCCCTTAAGGGAAATGAGCTATTGAGGTCATACTCATGACGCGATTTTTGAAAATATTCTTCAAATATCTATCTATCCTGCCCAGTAATATAATATTGAACAATATAATATTGCCAATATAATTACTACCAATATAATTATTACTGCCAATAAAATTTTGAACAGACCTCATTTTCGTCATCTCCTGGGTAGGATCGATGGACATTTGAAGAAAATTTTTGAAAATCGCGTCATGAATACGATCTCAGTAGCTGATTTCCCCTAAGGGAAATCTGCTAAACATGCATTATACGCAACTATTCTATAATAAACTCCTTAAGTGAAATTACCAGGGAAGTAAGGTTGTCTGGTAGTCCGGTAACAGAATTACCTACTGTGATTGAGATCTGCATTCATTGCACCATTACATCTTAGCTACATTTGAACAGTATGTAATTTTCGAAGGTGAAGAAGCTGCAAGACCAGGAACGAAAGGTCAGAACAGAAGTAGTAACAATCATTTTTAACTTCTATAAAGAGAAACGTTTTATTAGTTATTAGTTTCATTAACCTTCAACCTAGTGGTCAACTCACCTTGTCAAATATAATATATAATTCTGATTTTCAAATAAAAAAATTGAATAGGCCTTCTTTATGTTATCAACTTAGAAGGATAAGCGGACATTTCAAGGAAGTTTTGAATTTGAGTAAAAGTAAAGCTAATCTTTTAATTAGTTAATGAATAAAACTCAATTAAAATTCTCAAGTAACAGATTTTTGAGATACCTGCCTAAGAAACGTGATTATTTTCAGATTGAGGTTGTCGTTTTATACAATTCCTCTTATAAAATGGTGCTCGCTTTCTCAACGTTGTATTCTTTTTTATATTATATATTGTGTTTAGTTCATTTTTATATTTAGTTTATGATAAGCAATATCATTATTCATTACAAGGAGGATAAGCCTCCAGGAATGTGTGAAGAATGTTCCAAGGATAATGTAGAGCCGTTAAATAGCAGCCCACAAGAGACGTCATGAACAATGCCAAACTAATGATTTGTTGCGCACTTACGTAATGGTACATCTTAAATAACTGGACCACAGTATGATTATTGAGTACCTACACAGGTGCAACGAGCGGATTTAAAACAGACTACTATTTGAAATCTTAATTTTTCTATTCAGGTACCTCCTACATCTCCTATCTATTATTAGTATGGGGTGTTTCATTTCTTTATTTTTTAGATGTCTTTTACAGTTCCTGTGATGTGCTTTTTAGGGTTTCCCACCTACTGTGATATGTGTTTCCTATCTGTAATTTGTGTTGTTTTTTAGTTTTTTAATTTTATTTATAGTTTTAAGTTTTTGACATACACTTATCGTTGTTAACTTCTTTAATTTTTATTAGTTGACTTGGTATTAAATTTTCTATTGTTTTTACTCTTTATTTTTGTGACTGTTTTTTATTTTATTTTGGCCATGCTATGATTGTTATATTGATTCAGGGTTTTGTTTGTCAGCAGGCACTGACGATGGAGCACTGACTCTGAAAGTGCACACTGCATAATATTAAAAAACAGTAGAGGACAAGGCCTTTTTATTGATCCTTATCAATTGGTTCCTCTACCATCCAGCATATTCCAGATATATCATAAATTTTCTGTTATTACTCTTGTTAATGAAATCATTAATTAAATATTTTTCCTAATATTTACTGTAATTAAAGTAACAGGAAATTTATATCTATTTTAAACTTTGTCAACCTATAGAAAAGTCCTTTTCTTGTAACTTTAACTTCAATTCTTGTTTACACTTAGGTTTTATAAAGGGTAATTAAGAGTAGAAAGGGAGATTTCGGATCAGGCCGCCACATGAAGTAAAAAATCAGCATACTTTGCAGAGCCCTTGCATGACGGATTTTATTACTTTACAGACTTAATTACTTCAACATTAAAAATTAATTAAATATTTCAAAATTATTTCCTTTATTACTTGATCCTTAGTTTAATTTGCTCCATTGATTTTCAACTCCGACTAATCAACGCATGATAACGGTAGCAAGAGACCCAAGGACCTCCTAAGCCACATGACCCCGTCTGACAAGTAAACATCCGAGACACCCCAACGCTTCCAGACAGCAGGGATTTCCGGCACTCTGGGCTGCGAATTCCCAGGGGACAGCTCCCCCCCCCCCACACCCAACAACCTGTTGCTCTGGAATCCGTGAAGCGCCACGAAGCGGGCTGAGAGGGGGGGGGGTCTCGGGTGTTTGTTAGGGTGCGTGGGCGAGGGGGGTAGCTGGTGGTTCCGAGAAGCGGGCCCATTCATAACATTGGGCAGGTCTCCCATTGAAGACTTGCCGCTGGTGAACCACGTGTGTGACGGGGCCCTGGGAACTGGTTAGGCTAGCTGCCACCCCTAACATCTGAACCACCCTCAGCAGCAAATGTTGGTTTGTTTGTCTTATTGCTACCCTTCCCCACTCCTCTCTCTTCTCTTTTTGCTCCTTCCCTGCCCCACTTCTGTTCAGGCCATTAGATACACCCTACTGGATGTCTTTAAGACACCATGAATGAATATATTCACCTACCCAGACGATGTGGAGAATAGAAAGGATGCAAGAAAACATGAACTACGCAAAAGAAAGAATTAAACCCTCCAATGACCATCGATATGACCCTCACCCTTATCTTTTCTTAGCCCTTAAGTGTACTCAAGAAGAAAACAAGCAAGGGTCTCTCACATGAACAATTTATGAACAGAACCAAACTACGAAGTACAATATTCAATCGGCTATAAAGGATCATTTAAACTTTTAGTGTTATAACTCCAATAACCCGAAGAAAACTGAACGAATGACCGAACTTTGTCTCCTTGCTTAATTTTGTTTATAATCGGCTATAAATCGGTCATCGAACGGTTACAATTTACAGTTCAAGGTGTGTTTGTGTGTGTGTGTGTGTGTGTGTGTGTGTGTGTGTGTGTGTGTGTGTGTGTGTGTGTGTGTGTGTGTGCATGATACGATACAATGGTTTTCTACTAAAGGTTATAGTTATAAATTAAAAATCATAATAATTAATTGATACAGGTAACTTTACTTCTGCGTACAAATTACTAATAACATCATTGTCGAGATTACTTAGATAACAAGTTAAATCTTATGAAACGTTTTCTAATAAGTACAAGAACACAGAAGAAGACTGCGTATACATGAAATCGACAGAGACTGCTTACTATTCCAAAAAGAATTTTTTTCTCAGTCCGAATAACTGCACTCTCCTACTCATGTCATTTACACTACATTCCAATACATCAATAAACATGTTAGCTCTATTTGAAAGTTTAAGTGTTCCTCAAAGAGGATTCTTACAAAGGGATGAAGAGAGATTAAGATGTAAATATGATCAGCGTCTCATTCTAGTTCATACAAAGCCTGATAACAGTTCGGGTGTACTTTGACGTGCAATGCTATAAATATCATTCATTCATGACTAACTGACCCGTGTCCTTCAAGGCTACAGATATGATTTTTTGACCGACCCGAGCCCTTCATGACTAAAGCAATGATTTTTTGACCGACCCGAGCCCTTCATGACTAAAGCAATGATTTTTTGACCGACCCGAGCCATCCATGGCTACAGTGATGATTTTGTGACTGCCCCGAGCCCTTCATGACTACAGCGATGATTTTGTGACTGGCCCGAATTCTTCAGTGCTACTGCGATGGTTTTGTGATTGCCCCGAGCCATTCATGGCTACAGTGATGATTTTGTGACTGACCAAGCCCATCATGACTAGAGCGATGATTTGTGACTGACCCGATGCCCTCTATGGCTACATCGATTATTTTGTGACTGACCATTGCCCTTCATGGCAAAAGCGATGATTTTGTGACTGTTCCAAGCCCTTCATAGTTATAGAATTGAATTTGTTAAATACGATTGTCCACCTCTTCACGGCTACAGGGCTTAGTTTTTGACAGACCCGAACCTATCAAGGCAATGGAATTTCGTTTTGTACTTAACTGTACAGTATGAACAGTCAATATTGTTCTGGCAAAGTGTATGAATAGAATATAATCTTGTATCATTTAATCCTCACGATACCGCCCATAAGATTCACAAGGGGAACAGTCATTCTATCTAATAAATTCACGACCTTTGATAACCTAAACAACATTGTAGAACTCTTCCTAATATTTCATTTAATTATGTTGTTTTTTATATGTACTATCACTCATGAGCTTTTCAGTTTATTTATTAATAGCACTGCGTTACATTCCATATTTCCATTCATTGTTACAATCACATCAGATTAAATGAATTTACTTTTAAAACACATATGCATGAAAAGAGAGAGCACAAGCTTACGTTGTTTGTATATGAGTGTGCGTCCGTAAGTGTGTGCCAGATTTGGGTCGACTGTTAGATTCATTGAGATAGTTTCTAAAGCTTGCTGGCCTAATATAGCAAAGGGGAACAGATATTCCTGAGTGAGATAACGAACAACTATCTACCTGTGAACCACATTTAAATGAGCCTATAGCTAATAAAATACATTTCTTCTCTTACAATAGTGGCCAATGCTTGTATCTACAGGTTATGCTCTTATTTTCTCATGAAAAAAAAATTATGTTTTAATCCAAAACCTGTACGTGAAACAAAGATGGTCGGTTTTGATTTTTCACTGGCTTCTGCATAAGGGAAGAAGAGTTAATAACAATTCACTCAACTCCAGAATGGTTAGAGGGTCATTCCTCCGTAGAAGATAAATGATAGGAATGAGGCAGTATACGTATGCAGCCTACAACTTCAATGTACCCCCAGTGAAAGTCATCATTTGACAATTTTAGTGACAATTAAGACAAGGACAACGTAAAATAACACACTAATGGTATAACTCATTGACATATAGATGTCAATATAAACTCCGGTTGCAAATTGTTGCAGAATTTCTTCATAAACTTACAAATGTTTCCTGATTTAAATGAGATCTTAGAATTTGCATTCTAGGTTTTATGATTAATAAAGAATTTATACAGATGTGTTTTCTTTTTCCTTCGCAAATGAATTTATTAATTTACATTTTAATCATTTATAAGAAATTTAAAGTTTCCTTTTCATTATGCTTAATGTCGAAATGTGTTTTCCTGAAAACCACGATTGCGATTACATTTTGTAAAGACTGGTTTTAGAAGTTATGTTTAATTGTACAAACTCGAAAACTAAAATCATTTTGATCATGAATTTTAAATTATTTTAAGTTTTTTTAAGTTTATCTATGAGTTGCCACTTAGAAATTTTATTTATTGAGACCAATACAAAATAATTTCTCTTTCCTTGGTAATTTATCCCCCACTCAGATTATATTGTTTCTTAGGGTTTTAGGGGGAAAACTACTAGGTTATCATCGCCCGGTAGTAAACTGTGGTTATGTTAATTGTAAATATTGTTATATCCTCATTTATATCTTCATATAAAATTTAACCTTTATGAAAGAGGGGACAAAACAACTTCTTTATATAAATTTGTAATTTTCATAAAATTAAATAATTTACGTAGCTCTTTGAGGTCATCCCTAAGGACCACTGCTTTATTATTGGAAATATTGTTTTCGTTTCGAATAGAATTCTATTATTATATGTAATAAATTTGTTTAACATTTTCCACATATCGGGGATTGATCTTTTGTCATAAGATAACTATGCGTAAATCTTGTTTGGTCTATACAGAGTATTCCTAGTACGACTTCATCTCTTCTGTTGTCTCTTGTCAAATATTTACATAGATGGATAGACAATTTAATAGTTTTTAGTTTATTGTGGTTTCATTCCATATTTGTGGCGAGTTTTTATCAATATCTTCTTTGAGTTGCTGATATAGCTCTGTAGATGTATGTAGTTGTTGTTAGGGTGATGGAGTCAGAGATAGTGGGCTTCTCTGGATGCTTCACCTGCAGTTTCATTTCCATCTATTCCTATGTGGCTTGGGATCCAATGAAGTAGACGATCCTTTAACTCTCGGTGCATTTGTATATATTTATGTATTTTTTCTCCTATTTGATTGTTCGTAAATATATCTTTAATACTCAATTAGGCACTCAACGTGTCGGTGCATGTCAGGACTTTTTCTTGTGTTTAGTATTTGCTAATGCAGTAATATAATGCGAACTGAATTGTGAAAGCTAGGCCGAATAGATGCTGGTTAATATTTGAGCTTGGATTTTTGGCAGACATTTTCTTCGTAGTAGTTGGCGCAGGAGGAAGACCCAATCAGATTAATCCAAGTATATTTCCACCTTATATTATCGCAATGTTGCAGACTGCAACTTGCTGGACTATTCACTATGTTGGTACAGAGGAAGAAGAAAACATTAATCTAATATAATTACTTAATCTACTTATTCTTTTATATTTAATTGGATTGGCCAGCTAATGGAAAATAAGTAGAATGGATTGTAAAAGAAACTCCGTCACGCAGGGGCTGCGTAAACTAAGCAGATTTCCCACGTGAAGTTTTACAATAGAGTAATTTCACGAGAGTCTAGCCGTCATGGAAACGGCCGAACTAGCTTTTAGCGGGAAAGTCACTCTCGTCCGTTAGCCGCATAGATTTAATAAAAATGCAAATATCTCGGCCAATATTCAAGATAAAGAATAAATGTATATAACAATATTAATTTGCAATAAGATTGATTCTGAACAATTTTTCGATCCCACGTATAGTAACAGAGATATTTCGAATTTCTGAAAATCTAACCCCCCCTCACACTGGTCCGATTTCAGCCGTTAACGAACTTGATCTTTCTTTTCACATAATACGAATAAATATCGAGTTTGGTAACGAATAAACAAAAATTGCGACCGCCAAAGCGGTAACAGACAAATATATAGATAGATAATATATATACAGTTTTGAACGGACCTCATTTTCGTCATCTACCAGGTAGGATCGATGGACATTTGAAGAATATCCCTTAAGGGAAATCTGCTAAAATGATCGTAGGAGAAGCATCACATATGCTCAGGAACTTTGCCCTTCAATTTTCCAAAGTGTCTAATCTACCGACAATGACATCAGCGCTGTTAAATTTTTGCTCAGGCATTTATCATGCCTGCTAAGAGTTTTGACAATGTGAGATAAAGTACGCCTACTGCTGAGTTTATAAATGGATGCTGAATATGTAATGGGTTTTGAGAATCGTTTCAACGTAATAACTTCTCACAACTATGATGGCCTATGGAGAAACTCGTTTACTTCTTAATATTTATAACTGCAATCACATAAATAGTGTCAATCAAAAACTAAGAACAGAATAAATGAAATACCTCAGAATGTCCGTTGATATCAACAGTTTTTAGATTCCCTTCAGATTTTACAGGAGGTTCAGATTATCTACAGATTTAAGGCTTTTATTTCTTGATACACTTAGTAAACCTAGGAATTTATTTATTGACAAACTCAAGTCCGTCACGCAGGGGCTGCGTAATCTAAGCCGATTACCCACATACTAGGAATATTCGAAACTCCCCTTTATTCGTCTTTCGAATATTTAACGGATATGATTATTAGTGCTGAATAAAATGAGTTAAATATCGATTATGTTATATAACATATGAACATTTTGGAGTAAAAACGTAAAATCTTAATTGCTGACGTCATCAAGCAACGTATTGGTATTTCTCACAAAAAGTAAGAGTTCAAACAACAATATTTGGAATTAAGCTTGAAAAGAAGAGGTTCATGATGTAACTACTTATTCTGAATATGAAATGAGTAGGAGTGGGGGTTTACTGAAGGATGAAAACTAAAGAATCCAAATGTCTTGGTTCAAATTCATAAATTTGTATATGACAATATTTATAGGTAAGATTTACAATTAGATGTAACAACATTTACAATTAGAGTGGTTTAATACATTCTTCTCAATCCGAGGTATTATATCTGAGATATTTTGAATTTTTGAAATTTGTCCTCTAATTTCCATTGGATTGATATTAGCCATTAAGGAACTTGATCATTATCATTAAATAGAAAGTTTAAATATAGAGTTTGGTAATGATCAAACAAACATTGCGACAGCCAGATAGTTAACAGACAAATTATTATATAGTTTTGAACGAACGTCATTTCGTCATCTCCTGGGTAGGATCGATGGACATTTGAAGACAATTTTCGAAAATCGAGTCAATAGCTGGTTTCTCTTAAGGGAAATCTGCTAAAAGGCAACTGGCTTAGGGGGCTTTAAGGAATGTGAATTATCTTTTGAATTCCCAGGGAGAGATTTGACCTTGTAGTATAACCACAGATGACATCTTCGCCTTTAGGCTGATGTAAGCGCATAAGTTGATCTGTGGTTAGGATTAATTGCTATGCGAAGGGACTTAAGTTGATGTCAAATGGGGAATACCTATGAAACAAATCAACTTAATGAAGATGATGCTGGAAAGAGCTTCCTCTAAAGTCAAAAGCTGCTTTGAGGTTTACTCTCTTTGTAATAATATTTAAACGAAGCCACAACTTTGAAGACAATATCATAAATATGTATGTATATATATATATATATATATATATATATATATATCTACAGAAATGCCTTTTCACTTGGATAAAGGACTTAATATAATGTAATGTAACTCAATTAAATATATCTATCTATATGGTTATTCAATGACAATGTAAATAAACCTAAAATAACAGAATATATTATAGTTTTTCTCTTATTCTATTCTCCTAACAATATTATAAGATTTTAAATTATATTAGGTATTATTGGGGGCTCGGGTTGCTATGTGTGGCGTTGGTCTTAATTAACTTGGCAAAACCTAGACTCTTGGGTTAGATACCGATAGGACAATAGGAATTTATTTAGGCTGAACTAGCTAAATAAAATCCTTAGCTCTATGCTGGCTAGAAGGGGGGGGGACACAAGTAGATAAACCTATCTGATTATTTATTAATGTCAACTTTTTTGGGATACGAAAGTAAAAAAATTGAGTTCATATTCATCATGCTCTTATTTCACATAATGAAACGTTGCTAATACTTCTGCTACTGTACCTCGAATTAAGGGGAAGTACGTATAAAAATCTTCAGGATCATGAGTGGGAAATGCATAATTTTCTGAAGAACTCAAAGAATTGCAATGTCAAAAAAAACTTCAATCGAAAAGATTGAAAGTGTTTCGGCGGTAGATGTAATTTGCTGAGACATGAGGGTGCAATATCTCGGAATGGACCAGTAATCTGAACTGAAAACTATTAAATAGGCTAATAGTTGTGCGAGGACTATGTGTCGACATATCGCTAATGATTTCCAAAAGTCATTTGAAACAGATACCGCTAATCGGTGCTGTCTGCCCTCTGAACGGAGGTCAGCCGGAAGTAGTGCTTGGACTGAGCCCTGCGGGTGGCCTAGGGCAAAAACACTGCTAGCACACGTGGTGAGAGGCGCCCCCACATCAATTAGTAAAATCCTGGGAATGGGTCGGCAATGCTGACTGAAACAGGAAACCACTGACGGGAGAGGCTCATTTTACTAGGGCCCTTGATGGAATTCCTCATTGACAGAGTTATGGTTTCGGGAGCCTCTGAAATTCGGGACAGACAGGATCTTCGGCTTGTTATGAGTGGATCGGTGAGAAAAGTGGCTCTTAAGTTCCTGGCGGTCAAATTTTAGCCTAAAAAGGGTTCCTTAACATGCTATGCTAGTGAAAAGCAGATTTCCCACGTGCGCCACGTATTTGCATTTATCTCAAAACTTAAAAGTTCAATGAGAACAATATTTGGCATTTAAGCTTCAAATAAAGTGCTTCATAACATAATAGAATATTGAAAATATGAGATGAGTAGGAGTGGGGCTTTACTGAAGACCGAAAACTAAAAAATGCAAATATCTCAGTAAATAATCAAGATAGTGAAAAAATGAACATAACAAAATTTATAGAACATTACATTTGCAATAAAATTGGGTCTATATAAATTTTCAATCCGACCCATAATAACGGAGATATTAAGAATTTTCGAAATTCTCGCCCCTAAACCCCCCCCCCTGGTCCAATTTCAGCCATTAACGAACTTGATCTTTCTTTTTATAAACGACTATATAACAAGTTTGGTAACGATAAGTCAAAAATTGCGACCGCTAGAGCGGTAACAGACCAATATATATATATATATATATATATATATATATATATATATATATATATATTTCGAAAATTGCGTCATGAGTAAAACCACCATAGCTGATTTCGCTTAGGGGAAATCTGCAAATAAAGGGTGTTAATGATTTTTAGAGAGATTAGAATTGTCGACGTAAGATGTGTGTAACATCAGTATACAATGATTACATTCTATAAAATCTGGTGGTTTATGTGCTAGTGGAGTTTTCTCGAAAAGATAATACGATTTTTTATATTACTTTAACTGTTTCAATAACAAACAATTTCGTACAGATATAAAAGAGACTACAAGGAATCTGAAAATGCCATCTCCGCAAAAAGGGCGTATACCGTCATACGCCCTTTTTGCATAGACCTCCTCAATTAAGGATAAATCTCGTTGCCCGAATAATCAAGCTTTCAGGGTCCTTCATAATGCCCAATACAGCAACTTTTAACTTGAAATGAATCTACACATAAAAATGAAAAAGCCAACATTTAAAACATTTAAAATGTGGCTTTGATAATTGTTTGACACACTAAGTTTCAATTATGCAGAGTTACTGTGAAAATGCATATCAAGCATGCCAGTTGTATTCCCATTTTCCTGCCCTCATTCTTTTTTTTTTCTTTTCTTTTTTTCTTCCCCCCCCCCACCTCTGCCCCTCTGTACCTTTGGGTTCCCCCATACCAGCGGTCTCTATTTATTAAGAAATATAAAATTTTGAATAGCTAAATTGGGCCAGGTAACTTAGCCTAGCTCACCGAGCACAGCTAAGCATACAAGTGCAATTTTGGGAGATTTAGTTTTTAGTCCGAAAAGTCCTAGGGAACCCGCTGCTGCGACTCCTTTGCCTCTATTCATAGAAGTGGCAGCAAGAGCCTAATTAACTGTCCTGCCCTCATTCGTGGTACCAATTGTTTTGAGTCTGGTCTGTCCCTGAGGGACACGTCCGATGCAAATTTTTTTCAAAGCCGGCAAGACGAAAAGGCCCTGTGAGAAATTTTAGGAATATTTAATTGTAATTAAGGTGCTCTCTAATAATAAGAGCGCTTGAGAGTATAATAAGAGAGAGAGAGAAGCGGAAAGTGGCGGTAATGAGAGGTTAATTTAAGAGATAATTTAAGGTGGGTGAGTGAGGTGGCCAACTGTCCCTTCCTTCTCAGCACCCAACTAGCTTCGGCTAATACTCTCCTCATTCGATAATAACACTCATCAGCCGTCCTGTTTTCTCAACCAATTGGAGACTTGACACCAAGCCCTGTCTTTGTTTTTACATCGTTATGCCCCCGTGATTCTATTTACCCTGGTCAGTTGGTTTTCGTTTTTTGTCTGGCCGCCTCTTCCGTATATCCTCCCCACCGTGAGATAACAGTCCGGGGTGGTCTCGCGTAAAGGGTGTCAATTTGTGTCACAGTCGAATCAACCCAGCTACACACTATTATTTTGTTATTTTGGTATCAGGCGTTTGGTAATTGTTGGCCAACCAACTCTCAGAATATGAGTAACGTTTTTATGTTATAACTAATTGAAGGACGAGGCTCAGGTTAGCCATGTGAGTTAAAGCGTTGACTTTAATTTCACATGGTAAACCTAGAGTGTCGAGTTCGATTCTCGCCTGGGCAAAGGAAATTATGTAGCGACGATATTCATTAAATAACATCCTAAGTCTCACCCTGGCTTATTTAGCCTTAGTTGCACAATGTGGACGTTAATAAATTCAAGATAATTGAAGGACTCCTCTTAAAAGTCTCCAATTGACAATATTTATTTAAAAAAAAAACAACGCATTTGTCAACGTTCCTATTGCTGGGTTATACGCAATTAGCAACTGCTATTTGTTGTTGGTAGTGTTTCAAACACTGTAATGTCTAATGACAGAAGTCACTGAGATGAATCACTGTTAAAAATGTTATTAGTGTAAAATGTCTCATTTTTTTTCTAATTCCTAAAAAGTTGTCAAAACGTCAGTTATAACCTTTTTAGAGATAAATTATAAGTTTTTCCTCAAAAATCATTTTCTATATATTTTATTTGCTGGATAACGCTTTGAAATGGGAGTAATACAATTGTTAGAACAGGCAGGGATTCAACGTGGAAGGAAGTACCTCTCGCAAACAAATTACGAAATACAAATGATTCTCCAGGGACATGGCATAGTGCCTTCAGAGGCATTCGAAAAGAAGAGGCGGTGACTACCAGTTTGCTTATAGGCCACACAAATCTTACCCACGTACACTTAATTTACTAAAGATCCCAAACAGCTAAGCGAAATATACCATGTTCCACTCACAACATTTATTAATTTGGATTTATTTATGTGGCGCTGTTGCTCAGAGAAAAAAAAAACTGTTTAAAATTTAAAAACAATTAATTTAAAAGAAAATAAAACAACATAACAGAACATTGAACACGGAAAAAAAATGCAACACAAAACAGAAATTTAACACGAAAACAAAAATGCAACACAAAACAATAATCCATCTTATTGAAGAATGTCAATCTCTGCAGACAATTTTTGAAGAATTAAACATTCTTAGAAATATAAAATTGACCTTAAAAGACACTTCACAAGCAGTAGATAGACACATTTCATTAGAAAAAAGCTATACAATAATATTTAGGCATTGCACAATAGGAAATTAGATTATTTATTTATGAATTAAAAAAAAAATAATGTTTGTATGTGAACATGTCTGTCAGCGTGAAAAGAAAGTAGTTAAATAACTGTGTATGTGTGTGTGTATGGGTGTGTATTTATAAACACAGATACAAAGTAACGACAGCAATAAATTTTACACTTCCTAAAGGACATAATAACCACAATATTGACTGCCCAAACAAACATCCTTCCTACCTACATAGAACAGGCAGAACGATGGTTAATACGTTTCATTAACACATAACCGAAATCAATTTTGATAATTGATACAACCGTTTCAAGATAATTATACTGTAATAAACTTTGTTTTTATTAGTACTGCAGAACTCTCAACGTACAAGTTTACAAATTAAAAAAAAATAATCAATAGAAGGATTTTCAAAGGAAATAAACGTGTTGATTGAGGTTGGTAATATTGGGAATCAGCCAAGAAAGGAATACCCCCACTAAATCTGAAATCAGTGATAGGCCAGCTCACGAACTTCTAATTAAGTAATTTCTGTAGAAGATCTAACCTTAACGAGATAGCTCGCCTTAAAGCGGTTCACGTCCCGTCGTAAATCCCAGTTCGGCCTCTTTGGCCCTTCCTTTTCTATTTGTTCACCACCTTCAATTATTTAACATAACTAACTTTAAATTGCATCAGTAACACAATTTGGACTTCTCCCACGTTAGTTATACACTTAGCATAACCATTTTGAGAACCAACTAGAAGTGATTGAGTGTCAAAGATGGAATAATTTTAAGCATTGGAATCTTAAGGCAGCATATAAAATGATCAATCAAAAATATCCCAGCCACAGCACAATTGCATATTTAGGGAACTTTCACTGCATTTCCTACTTTCAAAACTAGAATATCTAGAAGAAAATTCAATGATTGGATAGGGTTTTAAGCTAACTGAAAGAGAATTAAAACATTTGTCTTTGCTACTCATTTATGACAATCATAAAGCGCCCAATAGCATGTATCTCTGTTTCTATACATCGGATAAAAACGTTTTGTGGAAAATAAATTGCGGCCTTGTTTTTATTTCATTACTTGTTATTTACTCAACACGAACT